>OX326959.1:59606417-60263917 GCA_946800325.1 Luzula sylvatica
AAAAAATAGGAAAAATAGAAATTTGTATGTGTTTGTCTTCAATCCCGGAGTTTTTCGAGAAAAACATGAAAAATGAACTATTTTGCTCATTTTAGAGTACTATTTTGGACTCTTTTAGAAAAAATGATAATTGATATTTTTGAAGGTGTTAGACTTCAGTTTTTTATTTTTTGAAAAAAAAATGGAAAAATAGAAATTTGTATGTGTTAGTCTTCAATCACGAAGTTTTTTGAGAAAAACATGAAAAATGAAGTATTTTGCTCATTTTAGAGAACTATTTTGGACACTTTTAGAAAAAATGATAATTGATATTTTTGAAGGTGTTAGACTTCAGTTTTTTATTTTTTGCAAAAAAATGGAAAAATAGAAATTTGTATGTGTTAGTCTTCAATCACGGAATTTTTTGAGAAAAACTTGAAAAATGAAGTATTTTGCTCTTTTTTGAAATCTATTTTGGTCTTTTTTTTAAAAAATGATAATTGATATTTTTGAAGGTGTTAGTCTTCAGTTTTTGATTTTTTGCAAAAAATTGGAAAAATTGAAATTTTTATGTGTTAGTCTTCAATCACGGAATTTTTTTTAGAAAATCATTAAAAATGAAGTATTTTGCTCATTTTAGAGAACTATTTTGGTAATTTTTCGAAAAAATGATAAGTGATATTTTTGAAGGTGTTAGACTTCAGTTTTTGATTTTCTTCAAAAAATAGGAAAAATAGAAATTTGTATGTGTTACTCTTCAATCCCGGAGTTTTTCGAGAAAAACATGAAAAATGAAGTATTTTGCTCATTTTAGAGAACTATTTTGGTCTTTTTTAGAAAAAATGATAATTGATATTTTTGAAGGTGTTAGACTTCAGTTTTTTATTTTATGCAAAAAATGGGAAAAATAGAAATTTGTATGTGTTAGTCTTCAATCCCGGAGTTTTTTGAGAAAAACATGAAAAATGAAGTATTTTGCTCATTTTAGAGATCTATTTTGGTCTTTTTCAGAAAAAATGGTAATTGATATTTTTGAAGGTGTTAGACTTCAGTTTTTGATTTTATGCAAAAAATTGGAAAAATTGAAATTTGAATGTGTTAGTCTTCAATCCCGGAGTTTTTTGAGCAAATCATGAAAAATGAAGTATTTTGCTCATTTTAGAGAACTATTTTCGTCTTTTTAGAAAAAATGATAATTGATATTTTTTAAGGTGTTAGACTTCAGTTTTTGATTTTATGCAAAAAATAGGAAAAATAGAAATTTGTATGTGTTAGTCTTCAATCCCGGAGTTTTTTGAGAAAAACATGAAAAATGAAGTATTTCGCTCATTTTAGAGAACTATTTTGGTCTTTTTCAGAAAAAATGGTAATTCAAAAAAGTCAATTATCATATTTTCATAAAAATGTTAAAATTGAATTGTAACACGGATAAAATACTCAATTTTTATGTTGTCTTGAAAATACTCCGTAATAGAAGACTAACACACACAAATTTCAAAATTTTTCAAAAAATTCTTGAACATGCAAAAAGTGAAGTCTAACACCTTCAAAAAAAGTCAATTATCATATTTTCTTAAAAAATTTAGAATTGTTGTGTAACACAAGCTAAATACTCAATTTTTAATGTTTTCGTGAAAATACTCCGTAATTGAAGATTAATACACACAAATTTAAAAAACTTCAAAAAATTTCATGAAAATGCGAAAAGTGATGTCTAAGACCTTAAAAAAAGTGAATTATTATTTTTTCATCAAAATGTCTTAATTGAAGTGTAACATGAGCAAAATACTCAATTTTTATGTTGTCTTGAAAATACTCCGTAATAGAAGACTAACACACAACAATTTCATTTGTTTCAAAAATTTCTTGAAAATGCAAAAATTGAAGTCTGACACCTTCAAAAAAAGTCAATTATGATATTTTAGTAAAAATGTTAAAATTGAAGTGTAACACGGATAAAATACTTAATTTTTATGTTGTCTTGAAAATACTCCGTAATAGAAGACTAATACACACAAATTTCAAAATTTTCAGAAAAATTCATGAAAATGCTAAAAAGTGAAGTCTAACACCTTCCAAAAAAGTAAATAATCATATTTTCTTAAAAAAATTAGAATTGTTGTGTAACACGAGCTAAATACTCATTTTATTATGTTTTCGTGAAAATACTCCGTAATAGAAGACTGATCACACAAATTTCAAAAAATTCAAAAAATTTCTTGCAAATGCCAAAAGTGAAGTCTAACAACTTAAAAAAAAGTGAATTATTATTTTTTCTTCAAAATTTCTTAATTGAAGAGTAACACGAGCAAAATACTCAATTTTTATGTTATCTTAAAAATACTTCGTAATAGAAGACTAACACACAATAATTTAAATTTTTAAAAATATTTCTTGAAAATGCAAAAATTGAAGTCTGACACCTTCAAAAAATTCAATTATCATATTTTCATAAAAATGTTAAAATTGAAGTGTTTCACGGATAAAATACTCAATTTTTATGTTGTCTTGAAAATACTCCGTAATAGAAGACTAACACACACAAATTTCAAAATTTTCAGAAAAATTCTTGAAAATGCAAAAAGTGAAGTCTAACACCTTCCAAAAAAGTCAATTATCATATTTTCTTGAAAAAATTTGAATTGTTGTGTAACACGACCTAAATACTCAATTTTTTATGTTTTCGTAAAAATACTCCGTAACAGAAGACTAACACACAAATTTCAAAAAATTCTAAAAAATTCTTGAAAATACAAAAAATGAAGTCTAACACCTTAAAAAAAGTGAATTATTATTTTTTCTTCAAAATGTATTAATTGAAGTGTAACACGAGAAAAATACCGAATTTTTATGTTGTCTTGAAAAATAATCCGTAATAGAAGACTAACACACACCAATTTCAATTTTTTCAAAAAATGTCTTGAAAATACAAATAGTGAAGTCTGACATCTATATCAAAAGTCAATTATCATATTTTCTTAGAAATATTAAATGAAAGCATAACACGATAAACATACTCAATTTTTATGTTGTCTTGAAAATAATCCGTAATAGAAGACTAACACACACAAATTTCAAAAATTTCTAAAAAATTCATGAAAATACAAAAAGTGAAGTTTAACACCTTAAAAAAAAGTGAATTATTATTTTTTCTTCAAAATGTCTTAATTGAAGTGTAACACGAACAAAATACGCAATTTTTATTTTGTCTTGAAAATACTCCGTAATAGAAGGCTAATACACACCAATTTCAATCTTTTAAAAAATTTGTTGAAAATGCAAAAATTGAAGTCAACCTTCAAAAAAAGTCCATTATGATATTTTCGTAAAAATGTTAAAATTGAAGTGTAACACGGATAAAATACTCAATTTTTATATTGTCTTGAAAATACTCCGTAATAGAAGACAAACACACACAAATTTCAAAATTTTCAGAAAAATTCTTGAAAATGCAAAAAGTGAAGTCTAACACCCTCCAAAAAAGAGTCAATTATCATATTTTCTTAAAAAATTTAGAATTGTTGTGTAACACGAGCTTAATATTCATTTTATTATGTTTTCGTGAAAATACTCCGTAATAGAAGACTGATCACACAAATTTCAAAAAATTCAAAAAATTTCTTGCAAATGCCAAAAGTGAAGTCTAACACCTTAAAAAAAAGTGAATTATTATTTTTTCTTCAAAATTTCTTAATTGAAGAGTAACACGAGCAAAATACTCAATTTTTATGTTATCTTAAAAATACTTCGTAATAGAAGACTAACACACAATAATTTAAATTTTTAAAAATATTTCTTGAAAATGCAAAAATTGAAGTCTGACACCTTCAAAAAAGTCAATTATCATATTTTCATAAAAATGTTAAAATTGAAGTGTTTCACGGATAAAATACTCAATTTTTATGTTGTCTTGAAAATACTCCGTAATAGAAGACTAACACACACAAATTTCAAAATTTTCAGAAAAATTCTTGAAAATGCAAAAAGTGAAGTCTAACACCTTCCAAAAAAGTCAATTATCATATTTTCTTGAAAAAATTTGAATTGTTGTGTAACACGAGCTAAATACTCAATTTTTTATGTTTTCGTAAAAATACTCCGTAACAGAAGACTAACACACAAATTTCAAAAAATTCTAAAAAATTCTTGAAAATACAAAAAATGAAGTCTAACACCTTAAAAAAAGTGAATTATTATTTTTTCTTCAAAATGTATTAATTGAAGTGTAACACGAGAAAAATACCGAATTTTTATGTTGTCTTGAAAAATAATCCGTAATAGAAGACTAACACACACCAATTTTCATTTTTTTAAAAATTTCTTATATATGAAAAAATTGATGTCTAACACCTTCAACAAAAATCTAAATATTTTCTTAGAAATGTAAAATAAAAGTGTGACATGATCAACATATTTACTAAGTTTTTTTTTTTTTAAAATTCTCCGTAGAAGACTAACACACAGAAATTTCATATTTTTCAATTAGATTCTCGAAAATACAAAAAGTGAAATCTTAACAATTTCAACAAAACTCAATTATTATATTTTCTTCAAAATGTCGAAATTGAAGCATAACACAAGCAATATACTCAATTTTTATGTTGTCTTTAAAATAATCCGTAATAGAAGACTAACACGCACAAATTTCAACTTTTTCAAAAAATGTCTTGAAAATACAAATAGTGAAGTCTAACACCTATAACAAAAGTCAATTATCATATTTTCTTAGAAATATTAAATGAAAGTGTAACACGATAAACATACTCAATTTTTATGTTGTCTTTAAAATAATCCGTAATAGAAGACTAACACGCACAAATTTCAATTTTTTCAAAAAATGTCTTGAAAATACAAATAGTGAAGTCTGACACCTATATCAAAAGTCAATTATCATATTTTCTTAGAAATATTAAATGAAAGCATAACACGATAAACATACTCAATTTTTATGTTGTCTTGAAAATACTCCGTAATAGAAGACTAACACACACAAATTTCTAAAATTTCTAAAAAATTCATGAAAATACAAAAAGTGAAGTTTAACACCTTAAAAAAAAGTGAATTATCATTTTTTCTTCAAAATGTCTTAATTGAAGTGTAACACGAGCAAAATACTCAATTTTTATTTTGTCTTGAAAATACTCCGTAATAGAAGGCTAATACACACCAATTTCAATCTTTTAAAAAATTTGTTGAAAATGCAAAAATTGAAGTCTCACACCTTCAAAAAAAGTCCATTATGATATTTTCGTAAAAATGTTAAAATTGAAGTATAACACGGATAAAATACTCAATTTTTATGTTGTCTTGAAAATACTCCGTAATAGAAGACAAACACACACAAATTTCAAAATTTTCAGAAAAATTCTTGAAAATGCAAAAAAGTGAAGTCTAACACCCTCCAAAAAAGAGTCAGTTATCATATTTTCTTAAAAAAATTCGAATTGTTGTGTAACACAAGCTTAATATTCATTTTATTATGTTTTCGTGAAAATACTCCGTAATAGAAGACTAAACACACAAATTTCAAAAAATTCAAAAAATTTCTTGATAATGCCAAAAGTGAAGTCTAACACCTTAAAAAAAAGTGAATTATTATTTTTTCTTCAAAATGTCTTAATTGAAGTGTAACACGAGCAAAATACTCAATTTTTATGTTGTCTTGAAAATACTCCGTAATACAAGACTAACGCACAATAATTCCAATTTTTTATAAAATTTCTTGAAAATGCAAAAATTGAAGTCTAACACCTTCAAAAAAGTCAATTGTCATATTTTCGTAAAAATGTTAAAATTGAAGTGTAACACGGATAAAATACTCAATTTTAATGTTGTCTTGAAAATACTCCGTAATAGAAGACTAACACACACAAATTTCAAAATTTTCAGAAAAATTCTTGAAAATGCAAAAAGTGAAGTACACCTTCCAAAAAAGTCAATTATCATATTTTCTTAAAAAATTTAGAATTGTTGTGTAACACGAGCTAAATACTCAATTTTTTATGTTTTCGTGAAAATACTCCGTAATAGAAGACTAACACACCAATTTCAAAAAATTCAAAAAATTTCTCGAAAATACAAAAGGTGAAGTCTAGCACCTTAAAAAAAAGTGAATTATTATTTTTTCTTCAAAATGTATTAATTGAAGTATAACACGAGAAAAATACTCAATTTTTATGTTTTCTTGAAAAATACTCCGTAATAGAAGACTAACACGCCCTAATTTTCATTTTTTATAAAATTTCTTATATATGAAAAGATTGAAGTCTAACACCTTCAACAAAAATCGAAATATTTTCTTAGAAATGTTAAAATAAAAGTGTGACATGATCAACATATTTACTGAGTTTTTTTTTTTAAAAAAAATCTCCGTAGAAGACTAATACACAGAAATTTCATATTTTTCAATAAAATTCTAGAAAATACAAAAAGTGAAATCATAACAATTTCAACAAAACTCAATTATCATATTTTCTTCAAAATGTCGAAATTGAAGCATAACACAAGCAATATACTCAATATTTATGTTGTCTTTAAAATAATCCGTAATAGAAGACTAACTCGCACAAATTTCAACTTTTTCAAAAAATGTCTTGAAAATACAAATAGTGAAGTCTAACACTTATAACAAAAGTCAATTATCATATTTTCTTAGAAATATTAAATGAAAGTGTAACACGATAAACATACTCAATTTTTATGTTGTCTTGAAAATACTCCGTAATAGAAGACTAACACAAACAAATTTCAAAATTTTCAGAAAAATTCTTGAAAATGCTAAAAGTGAATTCTAACACATTCAAAATAAATAAATTACCATATTTTCTTACAAAATTTTGAATTATCGTGTAACACGTGCTAAATACTAAATTTTTTATGTTTTCGTGAAAATACTCCGTAACAGAAGACTTACACACAAATTTCAAAAATTTCATGAAAATACAAAAAGTGAAGTCTAGCACCTTAAAAAAAAGTGAATTATTATTTTTTCTTCAAAATCTCTTAATTGAAGTGTAACACGAGCAAAATACTCAAATTTTATGTTGTCTTGAAAATACTCCGTAATAGAAGACTAACACACACCAATTTCAATCTTTCAAAAAATTTGTCGAAAATGCAAAAATTGAAGTCTAACACCTTCAAAAAAAGAAATTATCATCTTTTCGTAAAAATGTTAAAATAGAAGTGTAACACGGATAAAATACTCAATTTTTATGTTGTCTTGAAAATACTCCGTAATAGAAGACTAACACACACAAATTTCAAAATTTTCAGAAAAAATCTTGAAAATGCAAAAAGTGAAGTCTAACACCTTCCAAAAAAGTCAATTATCATATTTTCATAAAAATTAAGAATTGTTGTGTAACACGAGCTAAATACTCATTTTATTATGTTTTCATGAAATACTCCGTAATAGAAGACTAAGCACACAAATTTCAAAAAATTCAAAAATCGTCTTGAAAATGCCAAAAGTGAAGTCTAACACCTTCAAAAAGAGTGAATTATTATTTTTTCATCTAAATGGCTTAATTGAAGTGTAACACGAGCAAAATACTCAATTTTTATGTTGTCTTGAAAATACTCCGTAATCGAAGACTAACACACAATAATTTCAATTTTTTAATAAATTTCATGAAAATGCAAAAATTGAAGTCTAACACCTTCAAAAAGAGTCAATTATCGTAGTTTCTTCAAAATGTTAAAATTGAAGTGTAACACGTATAAAATACTCAATTTTTATGTTTTCATGAAAATAATCCGTAATAGAAGACTAACGCACACAAATTTCAAAATTTTCAGAAAAAATCATGAAAATGCAAAAAGTGAAGTATAACACCTTCCAAAAATGTCAATTATCATATTTTCTTAAAAAATTTAGAATTGTTGTGTAACACGAGCTAAATACTCATTTTATTATGTTTTCGTGAAATACTCCGTAATAGAAGACTAAACACACAAATTTCAAAAAATTCAAAAATTGTCTTGAAAATGCCGAAAGTGAAGTCTAACACCTTCAAAAAAAGTGAATTCTTATTTTTTCTTCAAAATGTCTTAATTGAAGTGTAACACGAGCAAAATACTCAATTTTTATGTTGTCTTGAAAATACTCCGTAATCGAAGACTAACATACAATAATTTCAATTTTTTAATAAATTTCTTGAAAATGCAAAAATTGAAGTCTAACACCTTCAAAAAAGTCAATTATCATATTTTCGTAAAAATGTTAAAATTGAAGTGTAACACGGATAAAATACTCAATTTTTATGTTGTCTTGAAAATACTCCGTAATAGAAGACAAACACACACAAATTTCAAAAAATTTCAGAAAAATTCTTGAAAATACAAAAAGTGAAGTCTAACACCCTCCAAAAAAGTCAATTATCATATTTTCTTAAAAAATTTAGAATTGTTGTGTAACACGAGCTTAATATTCATTTGATTATGTTTTCGGTAAAATACTCCGTAATAGAAGACTAAACACACAAATTTCAAAAAATTCAAAAAATTTCATGAAAATGCCAAAAGTGAAGTCTAACACATTAAAAAAAAGTGAATTATTATTTTTTCTTCAAAATGTCTTAATTGAAGTGTAACACGAGCAAAATACTCAATTTTTATGTTGTCTTGAAAATACTCCGTAATAGAAGACTAACACACAATAATTTCAATTTTTTAAAAAATTTCTTGAAAATGAAAAAATTGAAGTCTAACACCTTCAAAAAAGTCAATTATCATATTTTCATAAAAATGTTAAAATTGAAGTGTAACACAGATAAAATAATCAATTTTTATGTTGTCTTGAAAATACTCCTTCATAGAAGACTAACACACACAAATTTCAATTTTTTCAAAAAATGTCTTGAAAATACAAATAGTGAAGTCTAACACCTTCAAAAAAAGTGAATTATCATATTTTTTTTTAAATTCAGAATTGTTGTGCAACACGAGCTAAATACTCAATTTTTTATGTTTTCGTGAAAATACTCCGAAATAGAAGACTAACACACACAAATTTCAAAATTTTCAAAAAAATTCTTGAAAATGCAGAAAGTGAAGTCTAACACCTTCCAAAAAAGTCAATTATCATATTTTCTTAAAACATTTAGAATTGTTGTGTAACACGAGCTAAATACTCAATTTTTTATGTTTTCGTGAAAATACTCCGTAATAGAAGACTAACACAAACAAATTTCCAAAATTTCAAAACATTTCATGAAAATGCCAAAAGTGAAGTCTAACACCTTAAAAAAAATGAATTATTATTTTTTCTTCAAAATGTCTAAATTGAAGTGTAACACGAGCAAAATACTCAATTTTTATGTGGTCTTGAAAATACTCTGTAATAGAAGCCTAACGCACAACAATTTCAATTTTTTAAAAAATTTCTTGAAAATGCAAAAATTGAAGTCAAACACCTTCAAAAAAAGTCAATTATCATATTTTCGTAAAAATGTTAAAATTGAAGTGTAACACGGATAAAATACTCAATTTTTATGTTGTCTTCAAAATACTCCTTCATAGAAGACTACCACGGACAAATTTCAAAATTTTCAGAAAAATTCTTGAAAATGCCAAAAGTGAAGTCTAACACCTTAAAAAAAAAAGTGAATTATTATTTTTTCTTCAAAATGTCTTGATTGAAGTGTAACACGAGCAAAATACTCAATTTTATGTGGTCTTGAAAATACTCCGTAATAGAAGACTAACACAAAACAATTTCAATTTTTTAAAAAATTTCTTGAAAATGCAAAAATTGAAGTCTAACACGTTCAAAAAAAGTCAATTATCATATTTTCGTAAAAATGTTAAAATAGATGTGTAACACGGATAAAATACTGAATTTTTATGTTGTCTTGAAAATATTCCTTCATAGAAGACTAACACACACAAATTTCAAAATTTTCAGAAATATTCTTGAAAATGCAAAAAGTGAAGGCTAACACCTTCAAAAAAAAGTCAATTATCAAATTTTCTTAAAAAATTTAGAATTGTTGTGTAACACGAGCTAAATACTCAATTTTTTATGTTTTCGTGAAAATACTCCATAATAGAAGACTAACACACAAATTTCAAAAAATTCAAAAGATTTCTTGAAAATGCCAAAAGTGAAATCTAACACCTTAAAAAAAAGTGAATTAATATTTTTTCTTCAAATGTCTTAATTGAAGTGTAACACGAGCAAAATAATTAATTTTTATGTGGTCTTGAAAATACTCCGTAATAGATGACTAACACACAACAATTTCAATTTTTTTAAAAATTTCTTGAAAATGCAAAAATTGAAGTCTAAAACTTTCAAAATAAATCAATTATCATATTTTCGTAAAAATGTTAAAATTGAAGTGTAACACGGATAAAATACTCAATTTTTATGTTGTCTTCAAAATACTCCTTCATAGAAGACTAACACGCACAAATTTCTAAATTTTCAGAAAAATTCTAGAAAATGCAAAAAGTGAAGTCTAACCCCTTCAAAAAAAGTCAATTATCACATTTCCTAAAAAATTTAGAATTGTTGTATAACACGAGCTAAATACTCAATTTTTTATGTTTTCGTGAAAATACTCCGTAAGAGAAGACTAACACACACAAATTTCAAAAAATTCAAAAAATTTCTTGAAAATGCCAAAAGTGAAGTCTAACACCTTAAAAAAAATTGAATTATTATTTTTTCTTCAAAATGTCTTAATTGAAGTGTAACACGAGCAAAATACAAAATTTTTATGTGGTCTCAAAAATACTCCGTAATAGAAGACTAACACACAACAATTTCAATTTTTTAAAAAATTTCTTGAAAATGCAAAAATTGAAGTCTAACACCTTCAAAAAAAGTCAATTATTATATTTTCATAAAAATGCTAAAATTGAAGTGTAACACAAATAAAGTACTCAATTTTTATGTTGTCTTGAAACTACTCCTTCTTAGAAGACTAACACACACAAATTTCAAAATTTTCAGAAAAATTCTTGAAAATGCAAAAAGTGAAGCCTAACACCTTCAAAAAAAGTCAATTATCATATTTTCTTAAAAAATTCAGAACTGTTGTGTAACACGAGCTAAATACTCAATTTTTTATGTTTTCGTTAAAATACTCCGTAATTGCAGACTAACACACACTAATTTCCAAAAATTCAAAACATTTCTTGAAAATGCCAAAAGTGAAGTCTAACACCTTAAAAAAAAGTGAATTATTATTTTTTCTTCAAAATGTCTTAATTGAAGTGTAACACGAGCAAAATACTCAATTTTTATGTGGTCTTGAAAATACTCCGTAATAGAAGACTACACAACAATTTCAATTTTTTGAAAAATTTCTTGAAAATGCAAAAATTGAAGTCTAACACCTTCAAAAAAAGTCAATTATAATATTTTGGTAAAAATGTTAAAATTGAAGTGTAACATGGATAAAATACTCAATTTTATTGTTGTCTTGAAAATACTCCTTCATAGAATAAGACTAACACACACAAATTTCAAAATTTTCAGAAAAAATCTTGAAAATTCAAAAAGTGAAGTCTAACAGCTTCAAAAAAAGTAAATTATCATATTTTCTTAAAAAAATTAGAATTGTTGTGTAACACGAGCTCAATACTCAATTTTTGTATGTTTTTGTGAAAATACTCCGTAATTGAATACTAACACACACAAATTTCAAAAAATTCAAAACATTTCTTCAAAATGCAAAAAGTGCAGTCTAACACCTTAAAAAAAATGAATTATTATTTTTTCTTCAAAATGTCTTAATTGAAGTGTAACACGAGCAAAATACACAATTTTTATGTTGTCTTGAAAATACTCCGTAATAGAAGACTAACACACACCAATTTCAATTTTTTAAAAAATTTGATAAAAATGCAAAAATTAAAAAAAGTCAATTATCATATTTTCGTAAAAATGTTAAAATTGAAGTGTCACACGGATAAAATACTCAATTTTTATGTTGTCTTGGAAATACTTCGTAATAGAAGACTAACACAGACAAATTTCAAAATTTTCAGAAAAAATTTTCAAAATGCAAAAAGTGTAGTGTAACACCTTCCAAAAATGTCAATTATCATATTTTCTTAAAAAATTTAGAATTGTTGTGTAACACAAGCTAAATACTCAATTTTTTATGTTTTCGTGAAAATACTCCGTAATAGAAGACTAGCACACTAATTTCAAAAAATTCAAAAAATTTCATTGAAATGCCAAAAGTCAATTCTAACACCTTAAAAAAAAGTGAATTATTATTTTTTCTTCAAAATGTCTTAATTGAAGTGTAACACGAGCAAAATACTCAATTTTTATGTTGTCTAGAAAATACTCCGTAATAGAAGACTAACACACACCAATTTCATTTTTTTCAAAAATTTCTTGAAAATGCAAAAATTGAAGTCTCACACCTTCAAAAAAATTAATTATCATATTTTCGTAAAAATGATAAAATTGAAGTGTAACACGGATAAAATACTCAATTTTTATGTTGTCTTGATAAAACCCCGTAATAGAAGATTAACACACACAAATTTCAAAATTTTCAGAGAAATTCTTGAAAATTTAAAAAGTGAAGTCTAACACCATCAAAAAATGGCAATTATCATATTTTCTTAAAAAATTTAGAATTGTAGTGTAACACGAGCTAAATACTCAATTGTTTATGTTTTCGTGAAAATACTCCGTACTAGAAAACTAACGCACACAAATTTCAAAAATTTCAAAAACTTTGTTGAGAATGCAAAAAGTGAAGACAAAAACATTAAAAAAAAGTGAATTATTATTTTTTCTTCAAAATGCCCTAATTGAAGTGAACACGAGCAAAATACTCAATTTTTATATTGTCTTGAAAATACTTCGTAATAGAAGACTAACACACACCAATTTCAATTTTTTCAAACATTTCATGAAAATGCAAAAAATGAAGTCTAACACCTTCAAAAAGAGTCAATTATCATAGTTTCTTCAAAATGTCAAAATTGAAGTGTAACACGAATAAAATACTGAATTTTTATGTTTTCATGAAAATATTCCGTAATAGAAGACTAACGCACACAAAATTATAATTTTTCTAAATTTTTTTTTTTTAAATTGCAAAAATTGAAGCCTAACACCTTAAAAAAAGTCAATTATAATATTTTCTTAAAAATGTTAGAACTGAAGTGTGACACGAGCAAAATACTCAATTATTATGTTTTTCTGAAAATACTATGTAATAGAAGACTAATACACACAAATTTTAAAATTTTAAAAAAATTTCTTCAAAATGCAAAAAGTGGAGTCTAAAACCTTATAAAAAACTCAGTTATTATATTTTCTTCAAAATGTATTCATTGAAGGTGTAACACGAGAAAAATACTCAATTTTTAAGTTGTCTTGAAAAATACTCCGTAATAGAAGACTAACACACACCAATTTTCATTTTTTAGAAAATTTCTTATATATGAAAAAATTGAAGTCTAACACCTTCAACAAAAATCGAAATATTTTCTTACAAATATTAAAATTAAAGTGTGACATGATCAACATATTTACTGAGTTTTTTTTTTAAAAAAATTCTCCGTAGAAGACTAACACACAGAAATTTCATATTTTTCAATAAACTTCTTGAAAATACAAAAAGTGAAATCTTAACAATTTCAACAAAACTCAATTATCATATTTTCTACAAAATGTTGAAATTGAAGCGTAACACAAGCAATATACTCAATTTTTATGTTGTCTTTAAAATAATCCGTAATAGAAGACTAACACGCACAAATTTCATTTTTTTCAAAAAATGTCTTGATAATACAAATAGTGAAGTCTACACCTATAACAAAAGTCAATTATCATATTTTCTTAGAAATATTAAATGAAAGTTTAACACGATAAACATACTCAATTTTTATGTTGTCTTGAAAATACTCCGTAATAGAAGACTAACACACACAAATTTCAAAATTTTCAGAAAAATTCTTGAAAATGCAAAATGTGAAGTCTAACACCTTAAAAAAAAAAATTATTAAATATTCTTAAAAAATTTAGAATTGTAGTGTAACACGAGCTAAATACTCAATTTTTTATGTTTTCGTGAAAATACCACGTAATAGAAGACTAACACACACAAATTTCAAAAATTTTAAAAAATTTCAGGAAAATACGAAAAGTGAAGTCTAACACCTTAAAAAAAAGTGAATTATTATTTTTTCTTCAAAATGTCTTAATTGAAGTGTAACACGAGCAAAATACACAATTTTTATGTTGTCTTGAAAAATAGTCAGTAAAAAAATTTGATGAAAATGCAAAAAATGAAGTCTAACACCTTCAAAAAAAGTCAATTATCATAGTTTCTTAAAAATGTTAAAATTGAAGTGTAACACGAATAAAATACTCAATTTTTATGTTTTCATGAACACCATCAAAAATATCAATTATCATATTTTTTTCAAAAAAAACCAAAATAGTTATCTAAATGAGGAAAATACTTAATTTTCATGTTTTTCTCAAAAAAACTCCGTGATGGAAGACTAACACATGCCAATTTTGAAATTTTATAATATTTTGAAAAAATTCAAAAAAAAACTGAAGTGTAACACCTTCAAAAATATCAATTATCATATATTTCTAAAAATGGCCAAAATAGTTCTCTAAAATCAAAAAAATACTTAACATTCATGTTTTTCTCAGAAAACTCCGTGATTGAAGACTAACACGTGCAAATTTTAATTTCTTCCAAAGTTTTCCCAAAAGTCAAAAACTGAAGTCTAATAACACCTTCAAAATTATCAATTGTCATTTTCTTCAAAAAACTGCCAAAATAGTCTATAAAATGAAGAAAATACTTAATTTTGATTTTTTTTTTTTCTCAAAAACTCCGTGATTGAAGTCTAACGCATAAATATTCCAATTTTTTCCTATTTTTAGCAATACTTCAAAAACTAAAGTTTAACACCTTCAAAAATATCAATTATCATATTTTTCAAAAAAAGCAAAAATAGTTATCTAAAATGAGGAAAATACTTAATTTTCATATTTTTCTCAAAAACTCCGTCATGGAAGTCTAACACATACAAATTCCTATTTTTTCAATTTTTTTGCAATATTTCAAAAACTGAAGTCTAACACCTTCAAAAATATCAATTATCATATTTTTCAAAAAAAGCCAAAATAGTTGTCAAAGATGAGAAAAATACTAAATTTTCATGTTTTTCTCAAAAAACTCCGTCATTGAAGAATATCACATACAAATTTCGAAATTTTCTAATATTTCACAAAAATTCAAAAAAAACCCACGTCTAACACCTTCAGAAATATTAATTATCAAATATTTCTAAAAATTGGCAAAATAGTTCTCTAAAATGAGCATAATACTTAATATTCATGTTTTTCAAAAAAAAACTCCGTGATTGAAGATTGGCACATATACAAATTTTTATTTCTTCCAACTTTTTGCAAAAATTCAAAAACTGAAGTCTAACCCCTTCAAAAATATCAATTATCATATTTTTCAAAAAAAAGCCAAAATAGTTATCCAAAATGAGAAAAATACATAATTCCATGTTTTTCTCAAAAAAACTCCATGATTGAAGACTGACACATATAAATATCTACTTTTTCAATTTTTTTGCATAATTTATAAAACTGAAGTCTAATACCTTCAAAAATTTCAATTATCATATTTGTTTCAAAACAAAACCAAAATATTTATCTAAAATGAGGAAAATACTTAATTTTCATGTTTTTCTCACAAAAAAACTCCGTGATGGAAGACTAACACGTACCAATTTTGAAATTTTATAAAATTTTGCAAAAATTCAAAAAAAAACTGAAGTGTAACACATTCAAAAATATCAATTATCATATATTTCTAAAAATGGCCAAAATAGTTCTCTAAAATCTGAAAAATACTTAATATTCATGTTATTCTCAAAAAAGTCCGTGATTGAAGACTAACACATGCAAATTTTAATATCTTCCAAACTTTTCCCAAAAGTCAAAAACTGAAGTCTAATAACACCTTCAAAATTATCAATTGTCATTTTCTTCCAAAAAATGCCAAAATAGTTCTATAAAATGAGGAAATTACATAATTTTGATTTTTTTTTCTCAAAAACTCCGTGATTGAAGACTAACACATACAAATTTCAATTTTTTCCAATTTTTTGCAATATTTCAAAAACTGAAGTTTAACACCTTCAAAAATATCAATTATCATATTTTTCAAAAATAACAAAAATGGTTATCTAAAATGAGAAAAATACTTAATTTTCATATTTTTCTCAAAAAACTCCGTCCTTGAATACTAACATATACAATTTCCTATTTTTTCAATTTTTTTGCAAAATTTCAAAAACCGAAGTCTGACACCTTCAAAAATCTCAATTATCATTTTTTTTTTAAAACCAAAATAGTTATCTAAAATGACAACAATAGTTAATTTTCATGTTTTTCTCAAAAAACTCCGTGATTGAAGACTAACACATACCAATTTTTAAATTTTATAATATTTTGCAAAAATTCAAAAAAAAAATGAAGTGTATATCACCTTCAAAAATATCAATTATCATATATTTCTAAAAATGGCCAAAATAGTTCTCTAAAATATGCAAAATAGTTAATATTCTTGTTTTTCTCAAAAAACTCCGTGATTGAAGACTAACACATGCAAATTTTAATTTCTTCCAAAGTTTTGCCAAAAATCAAAATCTGAAGTCTATATCAGTTGTCATTTTCTTCAAAAAATGCCAAAATAGTTCTATAAAATGAGGAAAATACTTAATTTTGATTTTTTTTTTTCTTGAAACTCCGTGATTGAAGACTAAGGCATACAAATTTCAATTTTTTTCATTTTTTTGCAATACTTCAAAAACTGAAGTTTAACACCTTCAAAAATATCAATTATCATATTTTTCAAAAAAAGAAAAAATAGTTATATAAAATGAGGAAAATACTTAATTTTCATATTTTCCCCCAAAAAACTCCGTCTTTGAAGACTAACACATACAAATTCCTATTTTTTCAATTTGTTTGCAAAATTTGAAAAACTAAAGTCTAACACATTTAAAAATATCAATTATCATATTTTTCAAAAAAATACAAAATAGTTCTCTAAAATGAGGAAAATACTTAATTTTCGTGTTTTTCTCAAAAAAGTACGTCATTGAAGAATAACACATACAAATTTCGAAATTTTCTAATATTTTGCTAAAATTCAACAAAAACTGAACTCTAACACCTCAAAAAATATGAATTATCATATATTTCTAAAAATGGCCAAAATAGTTCTCTAAAATGAGCAAAATAATTAATATTCATGTTTTTAAAAAAAAACTCTGTTATTGAAGAATGACACATGCAAATTTTTATTTCTTCCAATTTTTTGGAAAAAAATCAAAAACTGAAGTCTAACACCTTCAAAAATATCAATTATCATATTTTTCAAAAATAAGCCAAAATAGTTCTATAAAATGAGGAAAATACCTAATTTTTATTTTTTTATCAAAAAACTCCATGATTGAAGACTAACACATAAAAATTTCAATTCTTTCCAATTTTTTACAATATTTCAAAAACTGTAATTTAGCACCTTCAAAAATATCAATTATCATATTTTTCGAAAAAATACAAAAAAACTCCGTGCTTGAAGACTAACACATACAAATTTCAATTTTTTCCAATTTTTTCACAAATTTCAAAAACTGAAGTCTAACACCTTCAAAAATATCAATTCATATTTTTCAAAAAAAGGCCAAAATAGTTCTCTAAAATGAGGAAACTACTTAATTTTCATGTTTTTTCTCCAAAAACTCCGTGATTGAAGACTAACACGTACAAATTTCTAAATTTTCTTTTTTTTTTGGAAAATTTCAAAAAAAAAACTGAAATCTGACACCTTCAAAAATATCAGTTATTAAATTTAATTTTCTAAATATGACCAAAATAGTTCTCTAAAATGAGCAAAATACTTAATATTCATGTTTTTCTCAAAACTCTTCGTGATGGAAGACTAACACATACAAATTTCTATTTTTTCCATCTTTTTGCAAAAATTCAAAAACTGAAGTCTGACACCTTTAAAACTATCAATTATCTTATTTTTCTAAAAGACGGCAAAATAGTTCTTTAAAATGATAAAATAACATGATTTTTCATGTTTTTCTCAGAAAACTCCGTGATTGAAGGCTAACACTTGCAAATTTCTATTTCTTCCAATTTTTCGCAAAAATTCAAAAACTGAAGTCTAACACCTTCAAAAATATCAGTTATCATATTTTTCAAAAAAAAAAGCCAAAATTGTTATCTAAAATGAGAAAAATACTTAATTTCGTGTTTTTCTCAAAAAAAAAAACTCCATGATTGAAGACTAACAAATATAAATTTCTACTTTTTCAATTTTTTTGTAAAATTTCAAAAACTGAAGTCTGACACCTTCAAAAATATCAATTATCATATTTTTATCAAAAAAAAAGCCCAAATAGTTCTCTAAAATGAGCAAAATACTTAATATTCATGTTTTTCTCAAAAAACTTCGTGATTAAAGACTAACACATGCAAATTTCTATTTCTTCCAATTTTTTGCAAAAATTCGAAAACTGAAGTCTAACAACTTCAAAAGTAGCAATTGTCATTTTTTCCAAAAAAAAAAGGCCAAATAGTTCTCTACAACGAGGAAAATACTTAATTTTCATGATTTTATCAAAAAACTCCATGATTGAAGACGAACGGATACAAATTTATATTTTTTTCTATTTTTTGCAAAAATCCAAAAACTGAAGTCTAAAACACATTCAAAAATATCAATTATCAAATTTGTCTAAAATAAGCACAAATAGTTTTTTAAAATTAGCAAAAGAATTAATATTCATGTTTTTTCTCAAAAAACTTCGTGATTGAAGCCTAACACATGCAAATTTCTATTTCTTTCAAAATGTTTGCAATATTTCAGAAACTGAAGTCTAACACCTTCAAAAATATCAATTATCATTGTTTCCAAAAAAAGGCAAAAAAAGTTCTCTAAAATGAGAAAAATATTTAATTTTCATGTTTTTCTCAGAAAACTCCGTGATTGAAGAAGACTAACACAAACAAATATCTAAATTTTCTAATTTTTTTGGAAAAATTCAAAAAAAAAACTGTAGTCTAACTAACACCTTCAAAAATATCAACTATCATATGTTTCTAAAAATGGCCAAAACAGTTCTCTAAAATGTCTAAAATACTTAATATTCACGTTTTTCTCAAAAATCTTTGTGATTGAAGACTAACACATACAAATTTCTATTTTTTGCATCTTTTTTGCAAGAATTCAAAAATTGAAGTCAAACGCCTTCAAAAATATCAATTATCATATTTTTTCTAAAAGATTCAAAAATAGTTCTCCAAAATGATAAAAATACTTCATTTTCATGTTTTTCTCAAAAAAAAATCGTGATTGAAGATTAACACATGCAAATTTCTATTTCTTCCAATTTTTTTGCATAATTTCAGAAACTGAAGTCTAACACCATGAAAAATATCAATTATCATATTTTTACAAAAAAATGGCTAAAATTTTTATCTAAAATGAGGAAAATACTTAATTTTCATGCGTTTTCTCAAAACACTCCTTTATTTAAGACTATCACATACAAATTTCTATTTTTTCATTTTTTTGCAATGACGAGTCGGGTCGAGTTCTATGATTCTATGATAATCTATTAATATATTAATGACCAGTTTGTTTGTCTACAAATAAAAATATGAAATTATGTAAATTACAAAAAAAAAACTTGGATATAAAAATCACAATTTTCCTATTGTCATATCAAATATTTATTCTTTCTGAATTGAATTTCAATATTATCTTTTTAAATTAATATCACTATTAAATCTGATATTATTCACAATTTTGATTTCATTTTGAATCAATAAAAAAATCATCGGTACTATATAATTTTACTGATGTGCCGTGACTACATATTCCAAATGGTTCATTATTTTTATATTTGGTATGACATGAAATATTCTGAACAACAATGAGAATGAAAAATAAACATAAAAAATATGTACCCTTGGAAAATCTAAAAATATCATGTTTACCCCTTCAAATTTTGTTTCGTTAAATAGGAAATTCAACGATTCAAGCTATATCTCTCTGGTTGGAAAAGTGTGTGCCAAAATTCATTATTATATTTCTGAATCTCATGATATATGTAAATTTATTGAATATTCTTTTAATTTACATTAACTTCTATTTAGCCTCTTATATCCATCATATTTTTAATATTTTATTTATTTATTTATTTATTTATTTATTGAATAGGCGCCTCAAGGATTACATATAGTTTGTAGGAAATATCCGAGAATATAGATCGTGACATCAGAAATTGATACGGGATTAAATGAGACATTTCATGACATTCCTGGAATGGGTGAATTTGGAGATCGGTATTTTGGTATGGTATAACAGGTACTGATTAAAGAAAAATATATCACGATATTCTACTCATATTCTTTTCATATTTTTACCATTGTTCTTCTTTTAATGGAAATGTCCACATTTTCGTTTTATAATTTTCAGGTCTTCAATTTATTTTAAAATACATAGGACAAAAAATTCTCCAAATATTTTGTGATCATGATGAATTTTGAATTTGCATTTTTTTTCTAAAAAAATATTATAGTATATTTTAATCCTTTTAAAAGATATTATATAGAAAGATAAATATGTATGAACATGAAATAAATGAGAATACAAATATTTTTTTATTAAAATTGATTGAATTTACAATCCAAAAACTATTATCTATTTTATTCCAATTTGGAATACCCCATCGCATAATTTCTAAAAAAAAAATTCAATCCAATCGAAGAAAAAAATAACTGCACTAAATACACGATAAAAATTGTCTAGGTTCCCCTGATCTATGATATTTCATTAAAGAACTCATGACCCTCCGTGACATTCGGTCAAGCAACTTACGACCCTTCTAAGGCTTCTAAGGAGTCTTCCGAGAAACCAACTCGTCTATGTCGCCTATCTAAGGACTCTTCTGTGCCACAAATTGTTGATGGTGGTGCCGGTGGAGGTGTTGGGCGAGGTTGGATACGGAGCGGAAATTGACTGGGTGATGCCGCTGATTGTCGTCGACGAGCTCCACGGACAGACGGAGTTGGTGCATGCTGCGGAGTGAAATAAAAAAAGTCTGGAAATGGCCGTGACCTTGTAGACGTGCTCTTCTGCGGGGGATGTTTGACAAACTACGTTCAATGGGAGAACGAACGTGAAGAACAAAACAATCTGAAGAAAGTTAATAGAGAGATTCCATGGTTGAGAACTATGAAATTAGAGAAAAAGAAGAAGAAAGGTATGAATGGCCTAATTGAGATGAAAAAAGAAGAGGTGTGCTGATTTTTGGCTTAACCAAGCACTCACGTGAGACTATATTTATCACCTTTGTATCCGAATTCTATTTTTGAATTTCAAACTAAGTTCAAAAAATTCTAGAATCACAAGTCATAATCTTATATTCTAATAAAATAAAAATTATTCAACAATTAAAAATAACTACTCTGACAAATTTCACGTCGTAAAAATGTTCAAAAAAACTACTAAAATATATTAATTAGGGCACAAGCAGAGTATGAGATTCGGAAGAATAGAAATCAATCAAGTTAACTAAATGAGACCGAAGACATGTTTGGCAAGAGAGGAGTAGTTGAATTAAAGATAACATGGGGCTCCATTAAAGGGGGAGTACTGAGATTATGCTGGAAACTCTGTAGCCAGATACTGTAATTTCTTTCCAGCAATGAACTACGTAACAAGATTTCGTATTAACATGAAATGAACCCAACTCAGTCACAATTACTCGACACGAGTTAACTCAAAACTGAAACCAGTGCATGATTGATAACCAGAACGAAGGTTATATAAACATAAATACTCAGTACAGAGCTTCAATGACAGAAAAAAAAAATAAGAAAAAACAAACAAAGATCTACTCAAGTTTCCTGGATGAAGAGTTCATGAAAATAATGCAGTCTTCAACGTCTTCGCTTTGATGAGACTCCCTAGCCGGTATAAATTTCTGCTGTCCAGTGCTCGCAATGCCATTCCTTGATCCTTTTTGCGATATTGTGCAAAATGCTCTAGCCATTTTCGCCCTAACAACCCGGAAGATTCTAACGGCCGAGTATCGAACCGTGCTGCAATTCAATTTAGATGCCTTCTTCTTAACTCTTCTATTGATATTTTTCTCGCTGACATCACCGCTGATATGGATTACACGACTGCTATTCCTTCTCGTTCTGGCCATCTTCAATAAACTTAAATAATTCAAGCAAGAAGAACTATCTACTATTATTATGGTTTGTAATTAATGCTTATTGGCCATGCCAGCAAAGCAGCAATGATGGCATGATATATATTTGTATAGGAGGTGAGAAATTAGAATTAATGCCAGAATGAAGTAAAATGGCATTAGCTAGGCGCCAAGATTCAAAAAGTAAAAGAGAAAAAAAGAAACATAAAAAGAGAAAGAGAAAAGAAAGAGTGTCTCACTGATTTCCAGTAATGGTGGACCGACAGGTGCAGCCAATTAATAGAATTCGTTAGGAAGTTTTGATCTCAATTTTTTAATTTTCTTTCTGAATTAACCTTGGTAAGTAGTGAATAATAATACACTGCATATGATTATCATGAACATGTTGGCCAGAAGTACAGGATGACAGCTTTGTTAGAAGGTTTTAACAGGAAAGAAAACGATGTATGAGAATAGTATAGGAGGGATATGGGGGACATGACAGAACGGCCAGACAGGCCACTGGGCCAGGATGGGTGTGTTTTTCTAGGTACAATGATATTCCTCGGCCCTTCAATTTGTTGGGCCCAACCAGCCCACTCAGATTGTACTATTGCTACAGAGAAAACATGGAATTGACTATGCATGGCCCGCGTGGCATGGGGTTTAATCTGAGCCAAAACATTTCTTGCCTCTCCTCTCTGTCGCCGCTTGATGGTTCTTCTTCCTCTTCCTCTCTCTCTCTTGTTGCGGGCCGTTTCGAGCCAGTCGGGTTTTAGAAGAACATAATAAAAGGTAATTGATTGTAGTATAATTTCTTTTTGCAATCAAGTTTTAATTGGTAATTGTGGTTGGTTTTGCCTGATTTGACATGATTAACCTGAATTGTCTGTCAATTATTACAAATCAGACCTAATTATGATTTAATTTGACTGATTTGGGGGTGATTAGAGCTGATATGAACCTGATTTGGGGTTTATGTTTTGATTGAGACTAAAAGGACCCATTTGGGGATGATTGAATTATTCTTATTGTTTTTTCTTGTTGTAGTCACCTTGGCTTTTTATACTAATAATCATATTTGTTCTACCAAATAATTCTATTTTTTGAATAATTAGGATAACAGATAATCTACATTAGCCATAGGTAAGTGCGGTTATGGGGAAGTCTAATTACAATAGTCATTGGTAAATACTTAAGGGCTCTTTCTGATTTTCTCATCTACAAATATTACCAGAAGCGATATGGTGTGGTAATTTTTTTTTGTTTTTGTTTTCCTCAACAAAAAAAAATTTATTTTTGTACTTATAAAAATGCACACTTGCCATATTTTATATACTTATGTTTATTCTCTTTGTGGTGTATGTTCATCCTAAAGCTTTTGCAATAGCAAGCTTTGTTTATACGAAGAACTTGAACAGGAGTGCCATTGACGCGTTGGCCTCTAGTCTAAACTATTTATTAGCAATAATAATTTGCACTCTACTTTAGAACCATCCACATAATACAAGGAAATTCTTTACTTTTTTTTAGCTAAATGTACAAGAAAATTTTGATTTCCTTGGATAATGTGGATGATTTAGTGGAAGGTTTTCAAAACGGAATGCCCGTCATTATTGATTTGTTGATGACTATTTAGCTGAAGAATATTTGGATTTGAGTGGTATTTTAGATACGGCGCCATGCAAATTCTTTGTTTGCAGATTCTCGATCCCTTAGTCTATCAAATTACAATCCAAGAAAAACTCGAGTGCTAGAGCGTTTAAATTAATTCATGTAGTCCGAGAGTGATAGTAGTACGAGACATGGGACCATTAATTCGACGATCCTCACCCTGTCTGAGATTGTGCATGATGCATCAAATAGAACAATTGTATCAATCCATGTTTGTTTTTATGGGGTACCAATCCATGTTAAATGACACAAAAATGATCATATAATTTGAAATCTAAAAATATCAGAGGTTCGATTTAAGCCATTACTTTGAATCCACCGATCAGAAAATGAAATATGATGTGAATATGAATTCTTGAAGGGGCTCAAAGGTAGGCGTAACATAAGATGAGCCTTTTAATTGTCGCGAACCAACAAGGGTAAATTAAGATGAGGGTTTCAAGAATAATTTGAAACTAGATTGTGGATTGTCCAGCATTTATTCATTTGAACTAAAATTACGTTGCTGAACTTTTAGTGTGTCAAGCTAAGGATCGAATTGCGAAGAACCTTTAATCACACACTACACGGGCAGCAATGGTACAATATATAATCCTCTGGACCTCACCTATGTCATATTACCGCAACGATGTTCCATACCTACTAAATCTCGATTACTAGTCTTGTCATGCTCACGATTTTTCTTTTCCTCGAGCCTGACCGGGTCGACTAACTACTTACCATCAAACATAAGTCTACCCACACTAAATTACAAGAGGGAAAAAGTACAACTCAATTACATTACAAACTAAGAGAACAGAACATCTGAGATGTCTCAATTTCACTAGTCGGAGACGAAGCCCATGAATTCCTCATCTAGAAGCAACGCCGCCATGGTTTCGGCTGCGAGACACATTTCAATATCCGCACTCCCATTGCCTTCTTTCCCCGGAAATGCTGACATCTTTCCATCAAATTTATTTGCCCTTCCACTCCTCACCGCGAGAGGTCGACCCCACCCGAAATCATTCCCTTCGTACATTGGAAACCGATTCGAACTACCCATCGTGACAGCCGCCCCATCAGGATTCCCCAAAGGGAAGCCTTTCGGTGCCGCTTCCCAGTCTGCAACCGTCTGCCTAATTGCCGAATCATCATATTCTTTCACGCTCGCATGTAACAGACCCGCAACCCACTTCAAATCATTTTTCAGCACCTCTCCTACTTGGGCTCTTGTTGGGGCACTTTGAATCGCATTTCCGAAGTAGTTCGTCGAGATGCCCGGTTGCAATCTGTGCCGACAATTAACTGCCATGCGGAATGTCGTTATATACTCCTCGGGCAGCCACTTTCTTGCACGTGTCACTGCTTGCCATATAAGCGCACACAGTGATTGAAAAGACGAGACATCGCTTCCTTTCGTGTTGTTAGTATTTCTCCAATCGTGCATTTGTTTCCCGCAAATTTCATCCTCCTGAGTCGAGAAGGAGATCACTTTGTTGTTGCTTTGCTTGCGATTGGCCCTCGATTTGAGATTGCGTATGGCTTCTGCATTGAAGTGGAATACTCTTTCCCTAAATGGAGCATCAACTGCAAAGCTTACCTCGGGCCCATTACTACTCGCGAATCGGAGCACTGCAGTGGATTTCCCAAAGTAATTCCGGCGAAAATCTGGTGAATTGGGGGACCCACCACGGCAAAGTTCAGCCCAGGCGTTAAAGAAATGCCAAAACGAAGTACCATCTACCACAGCATGATTCATTGCGAAACCAATGAATACAGCACCATCACCGAGCTCGGTGAATTGGAAAGCTGCCAAGGGGCGATCATGGCCCTTATAGCTGATTGTGCGGTCCATTAGGAAGAAATCCTTCATGGGTTTAGGCACATCAGAGGAAGGAGTGAGCAGGGACGAAAGGCTGAGATGAGAGGCTTTTGCATGGTAGAATTCTACACCAGCATCATTGCAGGAGATACAGATTCGGCTATCTGGGTACGTGACGAGTCGGCCAGCCAAGACCGGAAAGATCGAGAGAGCTCGTGAGAGAGAAGAGATTAAAAGAGAGACGAGTTGAGGGATTGGTATATGAGGACGAGAGAAGAAGAGGCCTTTTTGGATGTAATGGCACGAAAGCATGGGAAGGTCGGATACAGAGAGCTTGAGCTCTTCCATGGTGGATTCAATGTCAGGGTAAACGGTGTGTTTCGAGAGAATTGTAACGGCAGGACTGGAGGCTTCCATAGGAGATGAAAGCTCGATTGGCGCCATTGCAAACTATGTTGTTATTATGTAGTAATCTATATCAAATATGGTTTCAAAAAGAAGAATGTGGATTGTGTGTGCTGTGAGGAGATGGTTGGGGGGGGAGATATTTATAGGCAGGTAGAGTCTTTGGATTCATTCACCCAAGAGCAAACTGCAAAGGCATTTGCACTTTTTTAATGGCTCTTTTTATATTGCACCTAATTTGGATATATTTTTTCATCAAACAATAAAATATCTGGATTTATGCAGGTAATCATGTTGTGAGAAGAAACTATAGAACCGACCAATTAGATATACCAATGTCAACGAAATATCTGATGTTTCATCGTGGACTTTTTTTTTGGAAACTTCTTATGACTTTTGGCCTGCACAAAAACCTGGAAGAACATAATAAAGAGGCATGTATGTGTCATTTAGATGAAATGCCACGCCATTTCTCTCTGTGTACGTGCTGATCAGTCCAAAAAGAGTGATGAACCAATATGAGACATGAACGAAACTTCCCAGACAGTCAATTCATCCAGCCAATTAAACCATGCACCAGTTACTTCTATTAAATTAAATTAAATGCTAAAATATAGTTAATTAATACTACTTGACTGGCTCAATGTATATCGTGGCACTGTCAAATAGGGGGTGAGAATGAGCTGGAAAAAAGTGAGTTAATTCCGTACACTGATTTTGGTCAGATACATACACCGCCCATCATTCCAATTTGCTATAAATTATCGGCCGGCATTATTCTATCCGTTTCTTAATCATTATAACCGGATCCATGGCGTCTATTTTTTTTATTTGGAAATTATTATACTGCATCTCAAATTGCTCTAAAATCTTCTAAAATTTCTTGATACACTAACACAAATGTTTTAGCAATTTGATTAACATGTAACCCATAATTTACATGTATGCTAAACAACATTTAAATATTCATTAAATTGTTAACTAATCATGTTAAAATCACAAAATGGAATTGTGCTGAAATTAGGAGGCTTAGTAAATGACCTCTTTTGTATTATAACTGAGATTCTCTCACAAAATTAACTCAAATACTTATTTTTCACTAAATTTATGCAATATATCTGTTGTATATCATCATAAATTTTTCAATAATTAGATTATAATGTATGACAAAATTTAAAATATTAATTATGTTAACTAATTATCTTTTATGACTACGTTTTTTGTGTAAATATTTATGTCTTTTATTTTGCAATTAACTTTAAACATTACAACATCCAGTATCATTTTTGCATCATGTATTAATAATGTTAAATATTATCGTATATTAGGTTTGTACAAACAAAACTGGATATTATATTCAATTGTTTATTGTATCATATTAAGTTATATTATCAGATGTTAATAGAAATGTACAAACAAATATGAATACAATGAAAATAAATCACAGTTATACACTTGTGTTTAAGCATTATTATTAATTAGTAGTAGTATTCTTGAAATCGAACATTCGAAGAATTCTAAATACACTACAACAGAACTGGATATTAGCGACGGCAAAAACCGTCGCTGAAAGTCAGGAAAACCGTCGCAGAAGCATTTATCGACGGCCGCCCGTCACTAAAAACCCGTCGGTGAAAGCCTCGTCGGTGATGTCACTTTTTCCGACGGCCCGTCGCTGATATTAGCATTTCCGAAGGCGTACTTTCTCCGACGGCCCGTCACAGAAGTCTTCTCCGGCGGCCCGTCACAGAAGTCTTCTCCGGCGGCCCGTCACAGAAGTCTTCTCCGGCGGCCCGTCGATGAAAGTGAGATTTTTATCAAATATTTAATTAATTCAATTAATTACAAATTCAATTAATTCATATTATATTCATATTTTAATTAATATAATATTTAATATTATAATTAATTAATTAATATTAATAATAAATAATATTCGATATTATATTTAATTAATTATTTAATATTATATTTATATTTTCAATTAATTAATTAATATTTAATTAATTAATTAATATTATATTTTTATTTTTAATTAATTAATTAATATTTAATTAATATTATATTTAAATATTAAAATAAAAACTAAGTAGATTACAATTGTATTCTTAATAGAAACTTTGATATTAAAATAAAAAAATACAATGAATAGAATAATTCACCTTAAAATGCAAATAATTTAAACTCGTAAAGCATACACTAAATACTATAGTCTTTTTTAAATAATAAAGTTTAAAAATATAGTGTTAAATAATTTCTTTCTAGTTATGATTTGCTTAGTTAAATTCTGATATTAGTTTTTATTTATTAAACATGCACAATATCTTGTAAAAAAATTCTTTAGATTTTTCTTTTTTCATAATTTCACTTAATTTTTTTTCTTTTATTTCTAACTTTCTTCCTCGAGATTATTTTTCCACATCCACTATTATTTGGTGTCAAATTGAACCAACTATTTAAAATTTATTATGTTATGCAGTGAACCGCTTGAACTATGAACTCATTGGTTTTTTCCAATGTTTTAAATTGCGATATTGCGGTCCATTGCGGTCGGGTCTTTTTTGCAGCGGATTGTGCATGTAAAAATAATAGTTTGTTTAAATATATTTTTCACAATATTTTCTTCTAAAAAGGATAAAAAAGTTGATTGTCCAGGAACATTTTCAGTATAAATAAAAGTTGATCATAAAATTTTCATTAAAATGGCAATTATACGGGATCTTTGGATTTGTATTTTGTTGAAGAATTTTTTGTCGACATCCAAAAATATCAAAACACTATAACTCAAATTTTAAATCGAAACATCAATGAAAATTATGAAAGCCATATATTTATAGATGAAAATGACATATTTTAGAAGTTATGTATGTTATGAGTATATTTTATCAAATATTTTGATAATAAAACATGGAAACTAAGAATTAAATAATCTCAAAAATTATGTTATAATGTTTATATTAAATAATTCTCGACGAAATTAATTTAACGTGTGTTTCGTGTTTAATTCAGGGTAAAAGACAAAATTTCACAAATTCAAGCCCATCATTGCGTTCCTCTCGTCGAGACGAGCGATTTCAATATAAATTTCGTGTAATTTGATGGAAGGATTTGAAAATTACAACGATTTGAATATTATCCCGCAATTTGTACCCGCAATTACCGCAATTTTCCCGCAATTGCGCCGCAATGGCCGCAATTTTTCGAAAACGCAATATACCGCTATATGTTATTACGAAATTGCGATTCTAAATTTCGGGCCGCAATTTCCGCAATTGCGCCGCAATTGCGCCGCAATTTAAAACACTGGTTTTTTCTCATTTTACTGAGAGAAAAGTCTAAATTTGATCCCTCGACTATTGAGTTGGTGTATTTTTGGTCCCTCAATTTTTACGTGGTTCATTTTTAACTCCTGGACTATTATGTTGGTTCATTTATAATTCTTCCATCCGTTAAATGCGTTTGTGTCAGTTAACTTGACACATAAGCAATGACATATCGGATATTTTACCATATAAGTAATGATGTGGCATTTTAAAAATATATAGTGATATTCTTATGTTAAAAAATAGATATATATATTTTGTTGTCATAAATTATAATATTCAATAATACAATACCAACGTTTTAACAAGTTCCATGATTTGAACAATTCAAATTTATCAATTCTAATAATATAAAAAGTGATGTGGCACATATTATGCCACATAATCAATTATATGATATTTAAAAAATTATTATGTTTTAGAATATGTATTTATATTGTAGGGTATTAGAGTTTACGAAAACAAAATATGAATCTAGTTTTTTTTTTAAATATCAAAAATATTTTTTAAATGTCACATCATTGCTTATGTGGTATAATATATGACATGTCGTTGCTTATGTGTCGAGTTAACGGACACATACGCATTTAACGGATGAAAAGACTATATATAACCCAACATAATAGTTCAGGAGTTCAAAATGTATCATGCAAAAATTGAAGGACCAAAAATGTACCAAATCAATAGTTGGGGGACCAAATTTAGACTTTTCTTTTTTATTTATTAATGAAATAGGATACTTTGATAGAAATCGACTATACAAATTTAGGATTTGTTTGGCCACCAGTCGTATAATATCTTGAGAAATATCACTCATTTTAAATAGTATATATTTGTAAAAAAATATTATATATTGATACTGAGTATTATTCTAGTATTAAAATAGTGTATCGCAAGAATGATAGATTAAGATTGTAATAAATCCTTGATTAGTCTTCGAATTTGTTGGGCCCCGTGGTAGTAGTTTTATTCGATTTATTATATATAGAGAGAGGAGCAATTCTCAAGTTCCACTCGTGTTTAACTAGTTTTTTTATTTGATATATCTTAATTATTATCCATGCATATGTACAAATATCCAGCTTGCGATGCATGATTTTCATTGTGTGCTCTCTCTCTCTCTCCATGCCAAACAATTAATTAAGAAGAAAAGGGTCGGTTATATTAATTTTTAAAGTCCAGGCAGTCATTAGTTGGCTAGTTGAGATCCCAATAACAAGATTAATGAATTTAGTACCAACAATTGGGTTAAATAATCCAATGGAGTATTCTCATGTCCGAATCTAGCGACCAAGGATGCATACTCCTAACTATACAACGTATGGTGGACATAAAATAATTTGTTTTCTCTCGCAGTCACATGCATGATGCAGGATACATGTAATGTGATGGTCTTGTAATAGAGGGGGATCAGAATACAGTTGGGTGGGTTGAATTTGGGCTCGAAAGTTGGGTTATGGCGCGCCGCCCCTCAATATATATTGATCATGGGTCGGTGATGCAACTTGCATTCGGACAGCTTGCTTGCTAATGTTCTCGTCTCATCCGATGCATTCATGCATGCATGCAATATATGCATGCATGTCCAATATCATTTTTATCCATTTCAAGTACTTTGCCTCGAGAGCATTATTACGAATAATACATCATTAGACATACTTTCTAATTAATTAAATGTTTTGTGATAACATGACATGGCAAAGACCACGTTAAAAACCTTACGTATGATCAATTATATATTTAACACAGACCAGGAGGGACGATGCGGATGGATGGAGACGTACATGTCAATTAACTTGTCTGTAAGTGTGGAAAATTATAGAAAATTGCTAACATACACATAGTAGAATTAAGAAAATAAGTTGGTATTAAAGGACTGCTATGTAATTAATATTTTAGTATGGGTCTGTTTGTAGGGGTTATTTTACCCCTAATAGAGGCTATAGAAACTACTTTATTAAGCAATAGATGTGGGACTTTTGAGCCCACTCTATTTTTGATCAAAAAAAGAAAATAAGTTGGTCGGTTAAGAAAAATGTCCGCGTCGTTAAATGACTCGTGTTTTAATTTGTGACATCGATGTCCATTTATATGTAAGTCACGGGTATAAACGTATATTAATATTTTCAAAAGGTTAGTTTGCAGATACAATTTTGTTGTCATGCAAATTTTGAAGGCTCCTAACACACTGGGGAAGAAGTTAGGAATGTACATAGACCGGGTTGGACGGGTTTTTATCCAAATGTAGTCTAATCCAATTTGAACGAATTTTTCATTTTTTCAATCAAATCCTACTCATGATATCTATACAATTTTTCAAACTCCTCTTTGCTGGGTTAGACGGGTTGGGCGGGTTAGTCGGATTTTTTTTCGTAAATACATACTATAACGATATATGTTCATATGTTCACAAAAAAAATATGCAACAAAAATTATATTTTTAATCAGATCATCGAAAACTATTTTACACACACACAAATCAAAATTAAACATACATAATCAACATCTCATTTTATTTATGTCATTTGTTCTGACAATAAATATAAAACACACATTATATAGAAAATTTTCAAAGTTCAAACTAATTATATATTTCATGACAAAACTAATATAGTGATATCATAAAGAAATAAAAACCTTACTATTAAAGAAAACACAAAATAATAACAAAATACAAAACTTACTCTTAAACAAAAAATCTATTATCCAGAGTATAGAAAAAGTACAAATAACAAGTATTTACATATCTTTGATCTATATTATAGTAAAAGATATAAATAGCAAAAGATCGTTTCCATAGTATCGAAAAATATAAATAATATATTTTTAACCCCAAATATAGAAAATATATATATACAAATAATAGTAAAAAAATATAATCTTTAATTTAGAGTATAGAAAAATTGTCGACTCGTTTGATGATATCCAAAACAATACACGAGATACTAATGTTTCGTCTAAACATGATTAATAGGGACACAACAATATACACACATCATGAACCATAACAATATGCTTGGAAATCACACAAGAATAATCATGCAAGGAGCTACATGAGATCGGGACCTTTCTCGGTTTACTATGTTGATGAAACTCGTAGCCGAAGACTACAAGACCGAAAAAACAAACCCATAGAATACTCACCGAGAAGCACCGCGAAGAATACAACATGAAACTCAATCGGGAGCGCTTACAAGACATGAAGATTAACCTCGAAGAACACCGAAAAAGACACGAAGAATCCCGACGAAGATGGAAAGACGCACACGACCCTGAACACACCCTAAAAGTGTTAGATCTAATCTCAAAAAAAATCACAAAATCAAATTTGAAAAAAAATTCTAAAAATTGCAAATTAGCACTATCCGTCCGGACGCTAGAATGAGTAGTCCAAACGGTTTGTAGCTCAAGACAAATAGCGTCCGGAAGGAAAGCGTCCGGACGGTCCATTGAAGCGCCCGGACGGTTAATTCATTTTCTCCGCCCATGGCTCAGCTCGCAAAGAAGATTCTGGAACGCCCCCAACAACTTGGCGGCATGATTTGAGACAGATTTCTGGGGGTTTTGAATTTCAAATCCTCTAAGTATCCTAAGTATATTGTGCGAACACTGAGCTGATTGTGACCATCAAAGCTCACTCGCCTTTGACTTCGATTCACTAGCAGTCACGCTACTCAAAACTGCTGGGTCTGTATTGCACTGTTTCTAGTGTAGGACGAGGAGATAAGCTGATTATCCTTCATTTCGATGGATGTCATGCTCACCCACCCATCCGGAAAACCTAATCAATAGGATTTGTCATCATCGAGGTGCGCGCAGCGGGGGTAACTGAAGGAAATACAGTTTCAGGATCAACCGTAAAAGTGTACACAAGGATAAACGAATGTAGTCGTACATTCGTGGCCATAACTGTCAGTGGGAAAATCCGATTTTAATGGTTCAAATTGGGTTAGATAGATAATTAGATTATCTATATCCTTCATGTAGAAATATATTTCATATGAACGAAGTATTAGTGTCGTTTATGTGAAATACCGAAAGGGTGCAACAGTATGACATACAGTTAGTAAAATAGTCATAACTTTTGCATACAAACTCCAATTGGGCTGGGCCAAATTGGGTTGTGTAGATAATTAGATTATCTACAACTTTCATGTTGGGTGATTTTCTGTCTGAGAAATTTACCAATTTCGAAATGACAGAATACTGACCAGGTTCATGCAGTTTTCTGTGTGAGAGGGTGTATATTGGATATACATGCCTTTTGGCTAATCCTGATCCTATTAGGTATAAATAGGATACTTTCTCTCTCATCACAATGCAAGTTAATGCAATCTTATTCAGAATATTCATGAGATTTTCCAGAATAATTGAGATACAACTTTCTATTGAGTGAAAGGGTGTAAAGAGAGATAACCGAGAAAAGGAGTTTTCTCGGTGTAGAGAATCAAACGATCGAGCAAGTTCGCCGGTGCATCGTCTAGGCAGGTGCATCCGCGACCGACGTCTTGCGACTCACGGTGGATACAAGTAGAGGAGCGACAATTGTGGCTCTTAGATTGTGATCGACCCAAGGAGTGAGAAGACGGCCAACGAACGGTGAAAGACGCGTGGTATGGGATGCGCGGATTGTCACCAACGTGACAGGAGATAGAAGGCGGCGATCAACCCTTCGTGCGTGATCAATTTCACGCTGGTATAGATCTATCCTTCTAATTGCATCGTACCCTCGAAGTCGTGGCGTGATCTCGAGAATCGGGGAATCGGACCGGGCCTTCATTCCGCTGCGCGGGCCCGGGGTCGAGGATATTCCCCATCAGTAACTTACACCCACTTGACTTGTTTGGTTATGAAATTTTGTTTGTTATCTATTTGATTTTGACACACTGGCCGGCCTACTTCTCACCTTCCTTCCAATCGATCCAAAAAGAATGGGGATGGTCCCCCCCCCCCCCCCCCCCCAAAAAAAAGAAAAACCCTATTTACGGGAGCACCCCATTCAGACTTTACAATTTCTTTGTTAAATTCTTGGGAGAAAACTCTAGCCACCATTGTTGTGAATATAGTTTGAGAGTTTCATATGTTAGGCTAGTTTATATCTTCAATATTCTTTGAGAGTAGCCTTAATCTAGAGAGCGTTATTTGAGAGATCGTGTGGTTTCTTGGATAGTTGTTATATCAATTATTTTGTGGAGCTAGTCTGTTGTGTTAAGGCTCTACATCATTGTTGGTCATTTTTGTAATATGAACTATTATAAGAGGTTCGTCACGTTCTCTCGTGACGGCGAGACGTTTCTTCAGAGACGTAGACACTGTTTCGTTGAACTCCCATATATCCGGTGTCATCCCTTTAACGTTCTATTTCAATTATTCGGGTTTATTTTCTTTTCTTTCTTTTTTGAGAAACTTTGGATTTTTCTCGTAACTTTCACGGTATTTGCGAGCGAATCTATAGTTGTTTGAGTCATCCGTAATTCACGTATCCATTCGTGACTAGGATTATTGTGCACCAAGTGCCTAATATACTTTTCCGTACTTATACTTTTTATTTATTCTTTTCTTTATTTATTTTTGTTGGGTCTTTCGTTATTTCTTTTATTTATTTATTTATTCAAGTACTTCATGTTTTAATTTTAATTATTTATTTATGTGTAATTTGTTAATTATCACAACATCTACTCTAAAAGTGATAAGATTAAAATGTGATCACATAGTTACATAATTAAATAATTACATAAATTTGACTAGATTTAGAAACTCCGCATATAAGCCTATTCACCCCCTCTAGGACATTTCGGGACAACAAAAATAAATATAGTAAAAAAAATTTAAATAACAAGGAATATTTAATTCATAGTACAGAAAAAAGTTTAACATAATACAAAAAAGCATCAATAATGATTATAACGGTATAAATAACAACATATCTTATACAACAAAATAATGCATATAATTATAAAATATTATATAAATTAATGTTCATGAATTTAATTTGTAATACCCAATATATTTATATCATTATTGTAATATATTTTATAAATTATGACTAAAATAGCCTTACTAATGTGTTTTACCAATACTTTGAGAGTAATAAAGTACAAAGTGTTGGTTAATTCTAACCTAGAGGGGGTGAATAGGGAAACCTAGAATGCAATTTTCACGCTAAGGTATACAAATTCCAATTTAATGCGGAAGCTAAAATGATGTAAAGTAAATTATGCAAATATCGAACAATTGAACACAAGATGTTTGATGACGGAGTTCGGTAGGTGGTTGCTTTGTAGTTTTAACTCAACGGCTACTTGCTCAATCGACTGATTCGATTGAATACAAGTACCTACGTCTCAGGAGATGCCTTGCGCCTTTTCGGTTTTCGATTCGAATTTGCCTAAATCGATTTACACGTATTTCTATCGATCTATAGCGGGCTTTACAATCTTTGCACTAGCCTATTACAATTATCTAATACGAACTAAACGTTATCGGTCATGCAAGTTGGAAATCGTATTGGCTGGAGGAAAGAGGGATCTAATAATTTCTAAGAATGTTTTAGAAGATTAAGCTCAAGGTTTTATGGCAAGGATTCTCTCTTTTGATTGGGAAAATATATTTGTTGAAGTGAGATGAGAGAATGAGGGAAGGGTTCTATTTATAGAACACATAGACCCTTCCCTTTCCTTGTTTTTTCTGCACAGTCCGTTACAACGGACATGAGGTCCGTTATAACGGACCAAAAGTCAAACTAGCCGTTACAGCCAATATATTCGTATTATTACATAGTCCGTTACAACGGAAGAAAGTCCGTTATAACGGACTACAGTATTAAGAAGCTCATTGTAACGAACTACAAAGTCCGTTACAACGGACATCCTCCTGTGACTTCACTTCAGGTTGGTTGAATATTCCGTTATAATGAAGAACACTCCGTTACAACGGTAAGAGCACGTCCGTTACAACGGATTGGTGAATCCATTACAACGGACATGGAGAGAAAATGTAGTATACTGAAGTGAGTTCACTGTCCGTTACAACGGACAGAACTGTCCGTTACAACGGACATTGTCCTGTGACTTTTCTTCAATGAGGCATTATATAGCGTTGTAACGGTGATTCTTCCGTTACAACTCTTGGTGGGTGTCTGTTACAACGGACTGGTGAATCCGTTGTAACGGACTATACTGTATTTGTCATTCTTGAATAGGACGAGGAGTTCCGTTACAACGGACATGGAAGGTCCGTTATAACGGACATTGTAATGTCAGCCTTATTTTTTATTTCATTATTTTGATGGATTTCGAATATATTTCTTTGATTTATTTTGAGCTTAATAATTCATAAACAAGTTTAGGGATACATATAAGTTGTTTTGGTGATTTGTATGATATCCCAACTTGCGAAATCTTCGATGTCTTGATTCCGTGATTCTTCGATGTCTTGATTTTTTTGTGTATGTTCGCGATTCTTCGACGTCTTGATCCTTGGTGTCTTCACTATTCTTGAATGATATTTACTTGTGTTTATCTTGATCTTTATATTGCATTTTGTACATATATCTACTACACGTTGTACTTGATAGAATTGTTAGTAATATCGACATTGTTTTTGAGATAATCAAACAACCGAAAATTTGAACCAACACAAAGAGTATTATATTATATTTTTTATTTTTAGATGATATTGTTATTTTCATTATACAAAAAATCAAAGGCGTTGTTATAGTTGAAAAACACAACTAAAAAATCTATAGTGCAGATATTAATCCCAGTAACTTATTATACTTATATAACATACATTAAATATTTTATAAAAATATTTTCTGATATTAAATAATCTTATTTTTCTTCGAACAAATTTTGATGTTAAATAATATATAATTATGTTTTCTATTAAGCAAGATACAATGTATAGGTTGAATTGTGTTTTTATCTAGGTTTGTAAGTTTTGCTCGTGACAACTCGCTCGTCTGCAGCTCGCTCGCTTGAAACGTCTCGAACTAATTTTGAGCCAAGCCGAACCGAGCCGAACCATCTCGAGATCGAGTCCATCTGAGTTCGAGCGGGGCCTTGCTCGCTTGGATGATATTCACAATAATTTCAACTAGGGCCAAAATATACATATATATTTGAATTTTCGTAGGTTATTGTGTACTAGGAAAACTGTCGCGTAATTGCATGGTATTTTCAAATTGTTGGCATTTTTTTGTTAGTAGGTTTTTTACTTATGTGAGGATATAGTTATTTTTGTGAGGATAAATGTTTTGGATATACATTTTTGTTGCATTTTTTAAATGGAATGGTGTTTGTTAACTTTTTGATTTTGGATAAATTGTTCTTTTTTTTTTAGGTCTAAGACATTTTGTGTATTTTTTTTAATATTCTTGACGTTTGATTTTGTTTTTTAATTAATACATTCATAAATCACAATATTTATTTTGTGTACTCGGAAGTATTCGTTTATTAGAATACATGCGATAAAAATTTATTCGAAAATACTCAAAAAATCGTACGTCATGATTTCTATTTGCATATTTTTTTTATTTTTTATTTAAATATTGAAGACATTCATTGTAATTGATAGCTATTAAAATATTATATAATTAAAAATGTTGCGATGCACAAAATTCAAAATCACATTCATGGAATCATATGTTCATATACAAATGTTACAATACTCAAATTTAGATTGTCAATATCATTCAATTGTTGATACGAGTTCAGATTGAGGCTTCAACGTGACATTTATTTGCTGAAAAATCAAGAAAAAAAATCAAATATGTTTTCAGTTCAAAGATTGAAAATTGTTTCTAATATTTCAATTATTTTCATCGCAGAAAAGACGAATTGAAATCTTAATAAAAGAGAACAAAAAGTAATGGGTCTCACACTTTCGACCATATTTTTGACTATGTTGAATTGTGTCGTTTTCTCTTGCTAACAAAGCTCCTATGATTTGTGGAACTTTGAATAATGGATGAATATTAAAATTATATAAATATACCATTGAATAATTATTTTCTAAAATTATTATATGTTAACAAAATATTTATAATTTTTTTTAAATTAATAAAAAAATAATGAAAAATATTATTTTTTAATTATCGAATATGAAAATAGAAGAGCATTTTTGTCCAAATAATATTTAATGCCATCCAAAGTATGTTTAGAAGAATTTTTTTGGAGTATTCAAAAAGTGAGGGATTTTTTTTAAATATCCAAAAAATTAGGATTTTTTTTAAATTCTCATTCTTTAATTTGTTCGGTACATTTAGACCTTGTTTATATAAAAAAGAAATAAGAGATAAATGGAAAAATAACTCTTTTGCACATGTTCCATACAAATGATTAAATGCTGCTCTTTCTTTAGTTTCTTAGATGCATGTAGACAACATTTATATGAATATGTCGATTGGTATTAATTTATCTGGGTCGTTGGAATGTTTGATCCAACGATCGAGATTAAAAGATGATGTGACATCACGAGGAAGAATATTTTTTGCAAGAATCTTGTATATATATATATATATATATATATATAAAAGAAAGAGGAGAGAGAAATGAGAAAATAATTTGTTCGAGCATGGTCCATACAAATGATTAAAAGTTGTTTTTTCTTTAGTTTCTTAGGTGCATTTATGTCATGTTTATATGAACATGTCCATTGGTATTAATTCATATGAATCGTTGGAATGTTTGATCGAACAGCCGAAATTAAAAATTGATGTGACATCTTGATGAAGAAGAAATTTTGCAAGAATTATAACATACTAGCTTTTTCCCCGCGCAATTGCGCGGGAGCCCTCGAGTTTGTCATGATTATTCGCACATCCGTGATTTGGTATATTTTTAACCCCCTAATTTTTTTTGGATATTGTAAAAAATCCTCTATCTTTTTCCCCGCGCAATTTTTTTTACCAAACTTTTATTTTAAAATACTCCTTATGGATGATATTAATTTTTTTTTTCCAAAATACCCTCCAAATCTCATATGTAATAATTAAAAGTTATTTTTGTTATTTTTTATTAATTTTAAGAAAATTCATAAACACTTCTTAACATGTAGTGATTTAAAAAAATTTAAATTATTACATATTTTGTTTATATAATTTTAATATTCCATTCTTTATTCATAAAAAACTAACATTAAATAATAATAAATAAACATCTTGCAAATATATTCATAGAAAATATCTATTTAAACATCTACTTTTTATTTTAGTTTTCATTTTATGTATTTTTTAATAGTTTTATGATATTTTTTTTTAAATGAATACATATGTAAATTTATTGTTTTTTACAATATCTAAAAATTTAAGGAGTCTATTGAAAATTTTCCAAGTAAAGTGGTGATAGGGAGGCATAATAAGGTGGTGATGTGGAGGCATGAGATGAGAGGAATTATTAATAATGTAAAAAAGGACCGAAATTTAAATTAAAAAGGACCAAAATGTTAATAAAAAGTACTAAAGTGTGAACTAAAACTGAAAAGGACCAAGATATAAATAAAAAGAACTATAATGTAAATTCAAAAATGTAAAAAAGGACCGACATGTAAATAAAAGAGGATCAAGATGTAAATGAAGGACCAAAATGTAAGTTTCTAAACTTAAAAGGACAAAAATGTAAATAGAAAGGATCAAAATGTAGTTTTTTCAACTAAAAAGGAACAAAATGTAAATAAATTTTTTTCAAAGAGGCCCCTGTACCAAAGTGTAATTTTTCAAACTTGAAAGGACCAAATGTAAATAAAAAGTACCAAAATGTAAATAAAAAAGGACCAAAATGTAAATAAAAAAGGACCAAAATGTAATTTTTTCAAATAAAAAGGACCAAAATATAAATAAAAAGGACCAAAATGTAAAAAAAAAAAAATTACAAAGAGGCCCCTGATGACGTGGAGGGCTAAGTAGATGGGAATTTCCCTAAAATTATAATTATCTATAATATAATTTGTTTCATGCTTGAATGATCTTAATTTGTTGGTAGATATCCATAATGTTTGAAACTTCAAGACTTTAATCTCTTTAAAAAATATTTATAAATTCGAGTTGAGGCAAGCTAAACTATACAAGACAGAGTCAGTTGAGCTTGAGCCAAATCGACTCGAGTTCAAGCTCAAACTTCCAACTCGAGTTTTATGGAAATTTCGAGCCGAACCAACTCGAGGTTCAATCCTAAGTTTAGACCAAACTCAATTTGTTTGCAACCTTATTTGTATCAAATGAAAATTTATTTGGATTATATAATCAATGAACAAAACAGAATGGTGAAACTACGTGTATGATTATCGGAGATTAACTAAAAAAAACTTTCACAAGTTTTATATGATTTTTGTTTGTAATTTTTAAATTCTTAGATATGTTTTGAAATTTGTGTTTATCATGTTAAGACGTTAAGTATATATAAATTTTAATGTTAAATACTTCAAAATATATGATTAACATGGAAAAACAAATCAAAATAAAATAAAATGGATCAACACTTACAAAGAGAAGCGACATAAAACTATATACAAATTTTCTAGTTAATCTTGTATATTATGCAATTTCTCTCTAAAATTGTATTGTATATTGGAATGTTATTCTTTCGATATCACTAATATATATTTTTACTAATATATGATTTATAATATGGTAAAAAAATAATAATGACACTCAACAAGCGTTTGTTTGTCGTTAACGGTATCATTTTTATGTCAATGATAAAAAATATTAATAAATTCAAAGTAATCATGAAATATATACATGACACTTACAATAATTAAAAGAAATAATATGGATGAATTTATTTTATTGGATAATTCATGATTGATTTAACTCTTATCAGTATAAATAATGGAGCAACTTATTTTATTGGATAATTCATGACCAATTTATTAATTCTTATCTTCATAAATGATGGATAGAAGACAAAAGCTTTTTCTCCATAAAATAACAAAATATTTAGAATGCAGTAGGTACCTAACCGCAAAAACTGCTCTAGAAAAGATAAGTATGGCAATGATTTAATTTGTGATTATTAATATTTAATATATGCCAGTGGTTGGTTTTTGATTTATCCAATTATATAAAAAACAGAAACGAACCAAAAATAGTTGGATGCATTGAACATGGCAAAGTATATGTCTCCTCATTTAATATTTTGGAAATTTATATCATCCACTACCATTGAGTTTGACAAAGCATCTCGACAAGTGTAAAGTATAAAGATCAAGTGAATGCATTATTGTTGAAAGTGTCAATTAGCATTATCGACCGAGTGTATAGTGACACTATTTGAGAAAATCAAATCATAAACTTGAGTGCATAACTTAATCCACAAATACATTTTACAGAAAAAAATCATGAACATGTGGAATTTGAGTGTGGGTCTAACAACATTCAAATCCAACATATTGGTCAGTTTATTAAGATTCCCCACACGGCAGTCCAAATTGTTTGGATGATATAATTTGGTGCTCTGACAAGATAAAATTTGTAGGGTCATTTTGTGGTACCATGGTACTTAATGAGTTGATTTCATGATATAATATGCCATTGTGAATGGTCGAGGTGCCATTTGACATTGGCAATCGAAGAGACTGACTGGCCTGTGTTCCACAATATTTTGGCTGGTGAAAGCAACAATGGGCACGCGTCGTTCGCCCAGTGACAAGATCAGATTGAAGGGGGGTCATGGACCTTGCTAGGGTCGACACGCCCTCCTCATTGATGCATGGCAGTGGAGTGGAATGCACATTTCAATCCCAAAAATAAATGACCCAAAGTTGCCTTATATCTTGTACCATAGCCACGATATTTATTTCCTGTAAGGGGTTCCATTTCATCCTTAAATACAAACATGGTATGCTTGATTAGTGCTTTTGCAATAACTCAAAAGGGTGGAAGCTTAGTTCTGTGAATTATTCTTCTTGATTAATTGAGCAAATTAACGTAGTGATGTAACAATAACAGATTAGTTGTATGAACATGTGAAGGCAATACATGAAAATCTACTATATATTTAATTATTTATGTTCATCTTCTTTGTCTGATTATCTCTAATTTTAAGTCAGTTTTACACAACTATATAAAAAAAATTACATAACCAAACAAAATGTAGGTATTGTAGTGGCTTCTTTCTTTGAAATAAGAATTAACAGTTCAAAACTACAATAATTTAAAGGCTAAAATTAATATAGATTCTAAACTGTTGTGTTTCACTCTCATATTATACAATTTCGTTGTGCCATATCATTTCTTTTTAAGAGGTCGAACCCAATTCGCTCGTTCATCTTTTCCTTCTCGAGATCGTATGAATCAATGGATAAATTATTAGACAAAAAATTGAACAAAATATTTTCAATCGTTGATTAAATCATGACAAACGGTTGTGATTAACATAATTTCTCACTATCTCCTTATCCCATAATTTTTAACCATTGATAGAGAGTTGTGTTTAAATTTGTGTCTAATATTGTCCCTGGATCCTACCCTATATATATATATATATATATATATATATATATATATATATATATATATATATATATATATATATATATATATATATATATATATTATTGTCATTATCATCCGAAATCACTTAATGACAATAAATTATTTTTTCGTGTTTATATTGCATTTTCAATTCGATGTACCATTTTGTCTTTTTCAATGATCATATAATATGTAAAATACTTGTTACGTTCGTGATTTTAGTGAATGTACCATGAACTATGCCATATAAATTAGTGTATAAACTATAGAATGACATACCATATTCAATGCACAACTATTAATTTGGAATGACATACTATATTAAAATCTCCAAAATATCATTTTTTAGTTATGAAATGTATTGATAAGACTCTCTTCTATTAATTTGTTAACAATATCTATCTTAATTAATCTGTTAAAATAAAAAACTAACATCATGTAAATAATCAAAAATGATTGATATCCTGAATTAAAACACAAATCCATCACCGATTGAGTACTAATGAAAAACTAGGAGATTACCGCGCTTCGCGGCGATTTTGTTTCATTTGTTTTGCCATACACATAATATATACACTTGATATATAGTTACGATTTTTCGGAATCAAACATAAAACTTTGTGAAAATAAAAATCATATTGATTAAAGAAGTTTGATTATGACAAAATTATTATACTATTTTTGAATCCGACACAAATCGAAATATTTATTTAGTACTTTAATGCAACACATAAAAAAAAAATTGTTACTATAAAATATTAAAATAACAGTGGACATTAATAAAAAGCAAAAATGATATGATATTATAAACTTTCATATCTAAAAATAAAAATAATAACATTTTAAAAGTTCACAAAAATTATTTGTGTGTGATATTTATGTTTCATGTTTATTATTGAAAAATATTATATAAGTTCAACAAATTATTTGTGTTTAGTAAATAAAAATCTTTCATTTTTATTATTTTTTTTAAAGATTAACATGAAATTATTTTAAGTAAAAGTACAAATATAACCTACTTGGTAGTCTGTGAAATTTTTTTCAATTATAGTTTTAATAATAATAATAATCAGGCTTACATGTCATTAATGTAACTATACTTATTTTTATATATTTTTTACATAATTGTTTTCATAATTTTAAGTTAGAGAAAAATATTGAATATATGATAATATGGATCTCAAAATAAAGATAAAATTCAAGTGAATATATGTCTTAATTTTTTAAAATTATATTATGAAAAATACTAACAATATTTGATGTATGTTTCATGATATAGTGTATTAATTTATTAATGTTAGATATCTAAACACTTCACATTCTATTTGTATTCATAATTGATCATGTAACATATTGTGAAAAAATTCAAAATCAAATACAACTGGTCCAACATGAACCTAACGAATAATATGTTGACACATCATTAGTGTAAGGTGATGTGACCTTCTAAAATTGCTCAAAACTATGTGTAAAATAAGGGTCACTTAAATGTCTACAAATAAAGCATTGTTACACAAAATCAAAGATTAATCCATGGTTCATATGTTGTCACATATCATAATCTAATGGTTGAAATAATTGTGATGATGTGGGATGAGGAGATTGCATAAAGATGAGTCCATAATAAAGGGGTTGGTAAATTTTGTATATGGGCCCCATTTAATTTTTCCTTAAAAATCATTTAGGGATTGAATTTGTGTTTTGATTCGGTGGGTCTATCATTCTTGTGTAAATAATTAAAGATTTATTTTGATCTATCATCTATATTTGAGTTAACATCAATGTAAATAACATATCTTCATTTAAATGAATGAAATAAAAAAAATTCAAAACAACAATAATAATATTGAAACACGAAATGTAAATAATATGCCTTCAAAATTTGTAGGGATATTTATATATTTAGAGGAATAAATTTAATATTTTGTATTTTACAGAGAGAGATACACGAAATAATCCCACTATAATATATCATTAATTTGGAAGATGTGGAAAATAAATTAGTAATTCATAAATTAGTTAATGCATTCCATGATCAGAGAAGGGTATTTTGGAGATTTTACTATAGTTGCTTCAGATTCAAAAATATCAGGTCTAGAATTAACGCTTCCCTATTAACTTATCGTTACCGAGAAGAACGGTTACAAACTTTTTCATCATTAAACAACCAACAAAAAGGAAACAAAAAGTATGGTGTATGGAAGAAAAAACTCACTTTTTAGATAATAGAATGGGCTTGAAGGCTGAAGCTCTCGTCTATCATTTTTAATTAATCGAAATCTTTCACAATTATTATAAGGATATAAATTCCATAAATTGAAACTTACAATCTTTTAGTACCTTATACGAATATTCTCACAACTCTTAAAACATCCTCTAAACTAGCTATTTGAATCAAAAATTCATAATCTTTATCAATCATAGAAAAATAGATATACTAGAGAATCATTCAAGAAATGTATTAATTGAAAACAATGTTGCGTTGTGTGATCCTTTAGATGATTTTGATGTACATTGGTCTTTAAAACGTCTGATCTTTTGATATATATTTTTGAATGATCCTGAGGACAAAATTTGTTTATGCTTTATTTAGTTACCCACTTCATGTAGTTTAATATTTATATCTAATTTGTGGGATGTGAATCACACAACTCTTTGCAATAAGTAAGTTAATTTTACTTGAATCATTCACGTGTTCATATGCATATTATATTCGAAATATTGTGCAAGTGCCAGTTAAAAGAGCTATTACACTTGGTAGTGGATTTAGGGGTCCATAGACTAAGGATGTTTTAGCAGAGTTGAGACTTGGGGAGTAGGCAAAGCTAAAGCAGCATTGTGCGAAAAAACTCGTCCAGTAAATTCAGCAAACGTGTTATAAATATAATTATCCCACAATAGAACATTTGTCTTTTCTGAGATTTTCATTAAGATGCTTTATTAAAACTATGATGGCTTAATGGACCTAATTATCAAAAGACGAGTGTTTCCCCAAGCCAAAGCAAGCTCTTTTATTTGTTCACTAATCATCAGCTTATTTAATATATATATTTATCTATGTAATATATTTTTTCAATATCAATTTTTTTTATGCAGTATATTTTTTATTTGCGTTAAATAAGTGAATTTACGTAAAATGAGAAAAACACTTCCATCTTAGCTTTGGTCAAGTCACACTGCCATGGTATCAACCATGACATGTTTCTCCCGGTCAAAAAGAGAGGGAGTATAATTGTAGTTTTTTGGAAATTTTCCGTATATAACCAATTTTTTCAAGTTAATTAACGAAATAATCAAGCTTTAACAAAAATTCCAAATATGTCTTTTGCGGAGTCCCATACCTCGCCGGACGGAGTTCCATACCTCGCCTTCAATTATTTTGCCAATCAGTTGTTAATTCGACCGTTAATCCTTAAATTAAACAAGGCACGGTATGGTTGTGCGCTAGGCGGGGTTTGAAAGAGCGCGTCTCACCCTAAATGGCCACGTGTCCAGTGGCGGGGTTTGGTTCTCCGCCATTTCACATCATTTAAATAGTTGGAATCTTTAATTTAAATATGATATATTTCTCCAAATTTTACCATAATATATTTTATGAACTAATTAATACACTTAATTAAAATAATAACTAGTACATGTTGGCTGTTAACTTAATACATAATTAATATTTATTCGAATTCATAAATTTGAATAAATTTTAATGAATATTTAATTATATCTTTTAATTAGCGCGTTAATTAAATGAATTAGATATATGTTGTAATTTTATACCTGTATGATATATCTTTACTTTTTTATACATTTTTAGATATATTTTATATCTTTTAGTTGTATGATATAATTTTTTAAAATACAATATACGCTATACATTTTTACATGTATAGTATACATTTTTAAATTATCATATATATTTTAGATGTATGATATAATTTTTTTAAATACCCACATTGTACATTATACATTTATGTATGTATATGATATATTTTTATGTGTTATATATTTTTTTAGATATATTTTACACTTTTTAGATGTCTGATATGTTTTTTAATAAAATATATGTTATATTTTTTAACATGTATCGTATATATTTTTTGTTGTATTATATATCATTTAGATGTATGATATATATTTTTTAAATAAAGTATATGTTATACATTTTTATGTATAAGATACATTTTTATGTTATAATTTTTTATACGAGTACTTTTTTGTATAATTTTTTTGGACTAGATTTATACTTTTTATATAACAATTTATATATATTTGCGGCGTGTGCTTAGAGTTCAAAAATACATTTAAAATTGAAAAAAAGTTAAATTGTTACGTGTCGTTCTCATGTTTAATTAGGCGAATCCGGACACGCTCATTCTTGGGCTAGTCGGTCCCAAATTAATAACACATCACATGAGGGGTGAAACAATTGGAAACCTTCTCTTTATATCCAAAAAAAATTAAAAACAGCAATGCCAACTTAAATATAGAAACAGAAAATCATGATATTCGTTATAATACATCGTGTAGTTTTGACATCAAAAACAATGAATATCTCAACACTAGGGTTAGACGTCAATGGCATATATTCCAGTTGATTAAGTACATCGCATGTGAATTTAATGTTATAGATTAAAATTGATACCTTTCTCTATAAATTGAAAATAAAAAAGTTGGCTTAAACTACAATATTCAAAAAGAAAGGACCACTTGGTGTCCCTCTCTCTCAAATGCAATATGTCGTGCACTCAATGCTTACCAGTCTAAATATGTTCTTATGCATGTCTATTAAACATGGAAATATACAATATGCCCATTCACCTTATCTCATCTGATGGTACTTGATGAAGTGAACGAGAAAAGTTAATTGGATTGATTAACACTTCAATTAAGAATAATTTGATATGTCAATTTATTTTAATATGTTAATATTAGTATATGTTAATTGACATGACAATTCAATTTATTTTAATATGTTAACATGTTAATATAATCAATTAAGAATGATAATCAATTCATTACACTTTTGTTCACCTCATCAAAGATGTTTATGTGATTTTTGGAGACATTATATATATAATCCCATTAAACATAAGATATTGTATACCATATGTAGTGGTGGATCTTGACGGGTCTTTTTGGGAGGTCAGATAAAATAATCTATTGAAAAAAAAAACTGAAAATAAAATTTGGGAGGGCCAAACAGTGGAACTTACATTGTTATACTGATAAAATACACTGAATCACTCGCTATATATACAGGTCCGGCCCGTGGGTAAGCCCGCGGGGTAGGGCATCAAATGGGCTAGGGGCACCATATTACAAATATTTAATAGTAGGTTATGTATTGAACAAATAAGAAACTTGGCACGGATGGTTGTTTGATCTTGCGACTCTAAGGGTACCAAGTTCAAAACTCGTTGGATGTTTTTTGTTTTATTTATTTTTCTGTCGTGGGTATACATAATACATCAAGTTTATACATCAATAACCATATAAATATGAATTTCACCAAGTTGGACAATATGCATGTGCCAACAACCATTAATAATTTATTTTACTCAGATGTAAACATCCTAGAATACTTGATTAGTCACATTAGAAAATCTGATTCGAATTTAGTCAAAAGTAAATAATGATTTCACACAAAGGACATGCAAAACATGCCTATTAATCAAGGCAAATTAAGACCAAGCAGGACCTAGTTCTAGTAAAAATATAAAAGGAAATTATTGGTGAAAATAATCCAATCTTTTTTCATAAACCTGCTTTAATTTATAGTTACTTCGAGAAATAACTATTATTGACATGCATATGAGAGAACACAAATTATACAAGTGATTTGAGTTTTATTAAAAAAAAAATCTAATTGGTCTTTTCAAATGTAAATTTTGTTCAAACATGAAAACAAATTATAGTTATTCACCATGTACACAGAGAAGCATCATGATAAGTGAACTGTAAAACAATACTAAACATGACTGTGAGGCCAACAAAATATAGTTAAATATATAGTTACTAGAAATACCAAATTAAGGATCTTATTCCGACAGTCGATTTAAAATTATCTTTAATATTTTTGAAAGTCGAGTTTGCTTACGGAAGACAAACGATAATGAAACTATATGCAACAAAATAGACATTAGTATTTATATTGATAGGACAACTTGAACAATTTTGTTCTTTTTTCGTAACATATCATAAAGAGCGATTTCGACTGCATTTGTAGTAAATTTCCAAAATTTAAATATAATTTTGAATTTTTTTCCTCGACAAATATATAAAATGATTTTGTTGATTTAAAACAATACTTTTTATTATATTATGATATAACGTAGAAATTCGGGCTAGGGCACCAAAATACACGGGGCCGGCCCTGTATATATAATATTCGACGAAAATCTTAGGAGACAAGGCCTCTTCCGGTCTCTATTATGATCCGCACCTGACTATATGGCCCATGATTACACCTCAACATTCTTAATTGGATAATTAACATGAACCAACTAATACATGTTAATTTTTTTTTAATGACATCCAATAAGCGATCGCTTGTCAACTAATACATGTTAATTACCATCACACAAATTAACATGACAATTATGCTTATTAAGGCATGTTATCACAAGTTCCCTTTAATTTACAGCGTGGGTAATTATCCAATTTTTAAATATATATAAGTGTTATATATCAATTAACAAAAGGTTAATTTATCTTCCAACTAGTGGTGGTGTTATCTCCAATTATAAGTGGACAACCCATATATGACAATCCCATGCATCATATTCATTATCTACTCCACTTTTACTGCTCTTTTTCTCAACAAAAAGATAGCAAAATTGTCAACGGGTGGAATCAAAAGTGAACTCGTTAGCACTAATCAAACTCTTTGGTTCTAGATATTTAAAATATCTCTCTTTTTCCTTTTTGCGTTTTCACATAATTAAAATGTGTTCAACGTCTATATCAGTTTGTAAAAGTGGAAGAAGAATAGGACGCATATCAGATAGGATAGGACAGTCTGGGAATGTAAACGAGTCAAGGTCGAGTGAGTGAGATTAGACCTGGCTCGAACTCAATAATTTTGTAAATTTAGTTTGTGTCTCGTATCTCGTTCGTGCTCGGAACGATTATAATTTGGTAATATATCGCTCGATTTAATTCAAAATTAATCGAGACGAGCTAGTTCGGAAACATATCAAGCTGAACTTGGGCTCGACCCAACTCATTTGGAATAAAGTATAAACTCGAAACAAATTTGAATTCGATTTTTAATATAATTAGTTTCGTTCCAATTAATTCGTAATCTAAAATATAGAAATCAATAATATACGATATACATTATTAAGAGTAATTACTGCTTGAAATATGTTAAAAAATATTTACATTCATCTTCGTTAATTATTTTTGGTCTAACTCATGCACGTAGCCCTAGTCCCATTTTCTCTCTTGTTAATCGAGACAATAAAATTAAGTAGCAAAAGACCGCTCTTCTTTATCTGAATTTTTTTCATATAGCATCCAAAAGAGCTCAATTTACAAGAATAACACGCCAGCTTTTCAATTTTCAAAACTAATTCTTTCGTTAGAAACTTTGGCCAAAGAGAAATTTTTTTTGCCAGAGTGTCTGGCGAAAGAGCTTAAATGTTAATTTGCGGTGTTAATCATGGTTAATTGTCGTAAACAGCATCCAAAGTACGAAATCCTGGATTTTATTATTTTCACCAGAAGACCTGGCGAAATAGAGCAATACCAGGATTTTCCATACTTGTCCTGGAAACCTTAATTCAAGCTTTTTTCGCCAGGAAACTTTACGAAAGAGCCTATGTTATTTACTTTATAATGCTTTCAATCTAATTCTTGCGATGTTTTTGGAAGAAAAAAAATCTGAAGTATCATAATTTGGATATCTTATTTGATTTTTTAAGGTATCAAATTATTTCAAAAAAATAACACAACAACAAATATGAAGAAATATATAAAATTGAAATATTGAACACACTTAAACATAACAGACGTAACCATAAACTACTACATAACTTACTTCAACATGAAAGAAAATACAAGAACAAACTAATACCAAACAAACACTAACTATAACTAAAAACAAAATAACTTGAAATTAAAAAAAATATAAAATAAAAAAATACAAGAACAATATAAAACAACATAGAAACAAGCACTAACTAGATAACTGGCTCCTTGGATAATAAAAAATTCTTTCGCCTTCATTCTCGAAAATGTCCACATATTTTTTGACTGGCTTCCCGAAAAGGTCGACATATCTACGTTTTGGTTTGTATGGGGCTTTCACTAGTACCCATTCTTATGCACAGACATAATCTTCTTTTCTGGCGGAACTCTTTGTCGGAACCAAAGATCCACATGCATACCTTTCAAAGTACACGCACTGCTCATGAAATTGTACATTTCATTAACAATTATTTCCCAACGTATCTTACAATAACCAAAAAAAATAGGTGACTTCCTCTATATTTGTGTACACGCATCGATCTTCCACTGGTAACGTTTATATATAAATGAAGTAGAAAAAAAACTTAATAATATAAAAACACGAACTTTGAATTTAATGTTGTTAAAACTTATACAAAATTGATCGAAAACTCAGATTTGCGCATTTGGGCACCAGCCATCCCAATCTAGCCACCCTTCATTGTTTTGGGCTAAGAGAATAAACAATTCATGATGTATGTATAACGATTGTACACATGTATTTCCAAAATATTTGATGACATAAAGGCCACAATCACGGGTCGATCCTTGTGCTGGACCGGAGGAGAGAGGATGTGATTTTAATTTGTCTCTTTGAGCTCAACTTCCCACCACGGTTTTGTGGAAGAGGAAGATGAATCTATTGCTCGATAAGGAAGTAAAAGAGAGTATTCGGAGAAGAAGAAGATGAAGGAGAATATAAAGAAGATGCATATCTGGACTTATTAATACAACTTAAAAAGATAAAAACTAATATATTTGTTTCTGAAAAATCAAGAGTGTGATATGACATCCATGACACTGTCACAAAAAACAAAAAAGAATCAATTCTTTTCTGCAAAAGCATGACAATGATAAGACATGACACTGTTAGAAAAAACAAAAAAATAATTGATTTGTTTCTACAAAGATACATGAAATATTAAAATAACGAAATTAAAAGGATACATGCATTTTAATAACTTGGAATTAAAAATTACTACAAAATAAAATAAAAAATCAGTGATTCCGTTTTGATCCTTCACCGAAATCCGGTGATACAAAATAGAGACACTATGTATTTGGGATTTCCCTCCCATATTCATCCAACAGAAGCAAGATATAGAATGGGATGGGATCTCTAATGTACCAACCGTTCACTTGTGGGTATAGTTTGTTGGAAAATCGATGGCCCCGCGTGAAGGATTTCATGACGTTCGTCAGAGTAAATATTAAAAATTTATTCCAACAAAGTCGGGAATCGTCTTACTTAAGCTAACTTTCTACTCTAATTTATTTTATTTATCCTACATGAAGGATTAGAATACAATACCAAAGATTTTTAACGTAGGTCTGGTCCTCTTGGGTTCACCCTTGAATCCGAAACAAGAACGGCGTCGAGTCCGTACTAGCGTCCTCTTGCCTGCACCTAGCTCCGTCGCCCGTTTCTGATCGATTGCTTAATCAATCAACGTTTCAACAAACACTTCAAGAGAAAGAGAGAGACTGGCTATAGAAAGAAAACTCTTATTATAAAATGCTTAGCCAGGTCTCATACTTATAGTCCCAAAACATTAGGTCAAAACTCTTTCAAAATTCGTAATTAAGGCATGAACAAAATTCGTAATTAAGCACATTAACTTCTGACCATTGCTCATTGTTTCTGTAATAACTTATTCTAGAAAATTCCAAATGACTTGAACTATTCTCCATTAAAAACTACATTCAAATGGCTATAATTTACATAGGTCATTTGTACATAATGGTGAAGTTTTTCTATTTCAAATATCTGTTCAAACATGCCTCAAAATCTGTCTCGAATTTATGGTCATGATCCATGTTTATTTGTTATGGGCTTCTCAAGTTCTCTTCTCAATTTGTTATGGGCTTGGCCTTGAAACAAATTATGATATGTGATACATATATTATTCTCATAATATGCACATTTCATTGAATTTATTTCCATGCTAGGTAGTCATCTCGTATGACATAATATTTTACATATTTCTATTTGTATATGTATTTCATACAACATGAAATATGTATACATAGAAAAAATATATAATATAGTTCTTGTATCCCGTTAGTTGGTGTGACCTATATCGAGGATTTATGTTATGTTGGCAATGGAATAAAATATTTTATTCCACAAATCATAAGCGGTATTCTAGCTATACATTACGGTTACCCAAATAACTTAGATGTTTAGTAACCCTTTTACGAAACGTAATCCTTGTGATATTGATTGTGTCCATTCCTTGCCTTTATGATCTTGCGATTAATATACAAAGTAGGGATGTGTCATCTTTGTATTATAATCATTTCTTGATCTCTATTAAGTAAATTATAAATATATAACTGCACTTCATTTATATTGGATCCATTCATAATTCTACTTTATCAAGGGGCCCATAATATCATTTCTCATAATGAATGAGTGGCAACGATGTTATTGACATGTACTCTCTTTCCAGCACAAGTTAATGTCAAAAAAAATATATATATTGGGGAGTTCTATGATAGACCCATTTTTTTATCATGGACCCATTTTAAAAAAATATATATTTCGAATATTTGTTAAATAATGATTTTTTTTTTGTAAGATTCTAGTGTATATTTATCATTTAATGTTTATCCAAAACATAAATTTTGTATAATTAATTAATAAATAGCTAAAATTCTTAAAATAATTTTTTGAAAAAGGGTCAATGATAAGAAAATGGGTCTATCATAGAACTTCCCATAAATATTTATTTTGTCGAAAATTATATATTTATTTTTCAATTTAAATTCATTTTTTAGTAACCAAGTTATTGTCAAGTCGAGCCGGACCGAGCTAACACGATTTAAAATGAGTCGAATTTGAGTTTGGATTTTTAGTTAGGACCTTAATAATAAACGGGCCGAGCCAGCTTGAGCCGAGTTCGAGTCCAGCTGGAACTAGACATAGCTCGCTCGAACTCGAACTCGACTCAGTTGCAGACCTAATTAGGGGTGTACAAAAAATTCTCCAACCCGCCCAACCCGACCCGAACCGACTCGTTTTTTGCGGGTTTCGAAGTTGTTGGGTCGGGTCCGGGTTAGAACTTTGACAAACCCGTAAGTATGGGTTGGGTTACGGGTTTGAAATTAAAAACCCGCATTAACCCAACCCAATCCGTATAATTTCAACAAATAATTGTTTAAGTTTTTAATATAAAATATATGGTATGCTAATTTTTCGTAATTTATATTGATATAATTTATTTATTATTAATTATTTTCAATATTATATAACATAGTATCTTCTTTTACCTTATATGAATATTATGTTTATCAAGTAATTAAAATTTCTCAAGTGAAAATACAAAATTTCTTAACTTAAATCATATATGACATGTTTTGTTTTCTGACAAAAAATGTGTATCCTCGCTTGTTACTTTTTTAAGAGTAAACTTCGTCTTTGATTATTATTTAGTGTTTTCTTTAATAGTAAATTTTTTTATTTTTGTATGATATCACTATATGTTTTGTCACCAAATATATAATTAGTTTGAACTTTGGAAATTTTCTATATAATATGTGTTTTATATTTATTGTCGGGAAATATGAAATAAATATAATGAGATGTTGATTATGGATGTTTAATTTTGATTTGCATGTTTGTAAAATATTTTTCGACGATCTAATTAAAAATATAATTTTTGTTGCATATTTTCTTTGTGAACATATGAACATCTATCGTTATAGTATGTATTTAAAAAAAACCGGCTAACCCGCCCAACCCGGTCAATATGGGTTTGAAAATTTTTATAGGTATCATGGGTTGGGTTGGAAAAATAAAAACCCGTTCTTGTTGGATTGGATTACATTTTAGATAAAAACTCATCCAACCCGGTCTATGTACACCCCTAGCCCTAATACTCAAATTGACTCGGTTCAAAATAGCAATAAAATATCAACATACAAATAGAAATTCGAACTCGACGTGATTTGGCTCGAGCTGGCTAACTCGATTATGACTAAAATTAGTAGTTCATTGCTAAAAATGGAACTCAAGTAAAAGAGCATCCCAAAGAGTAGCCACGTCGTCGCCCCTGCCTCACAAGTCGCGGCTAGTTTTTTTTAGAGCTCATTTACACAATAAATCTATACACCCCGCAATGTTAATCCCGCAAACAACCCGCATGGTATTAATTGGAAAATAATTAACGAGAGTTAATGATAATTAAATTCAAATTAGGAAATTTAGTGTGGTGCGGATTGTGTGCGGGATTGAATATGCGGGTTGTGTATAATTGCTGCTCATTTACTATGCTTCCAGAATTTCCCAACACATAATTTATATCATAATTAACACACTTAATTAACATGATGATTAACAAAGAATAACTAATATATAATTAAAGTACATATGAATTAATAATTCTTAATCAATATTAATTAATTGTTAATTGAATGTTCTTTTCTAATCACCATGTTAATTAAATGTGGTGAGAAATCCTGGGAGAACAGTAAAATTTTCCCTTTTTTACCCGAAAGAAAAAAGCCAGTTTTTTTACCCATATATTTGAATTCTTTTTTTGTGTCGAGAGGGGTCTTGTGGATGGTTAGAAGGACGAGTATTGAGGTGTTACATTGGATCTAGTTAATTGAAAGTGATAAATTAAGATCCAACTTGAAATTATTTTGAAATTTATTCAAGCGAATTAGTCCAACTCGAACTTGACTCGGCTGGAAGTCGGTTTTGAGCTAGCTCGTTTCAACTCAAAATTAATTCGGGTTGTTTCAGAGCAAGCAAAGATTTTCGACTAGTCTACGATTAATCGTCAAGTCCCTAATCGCCGTTCGTTCCGATCCGTTATGATTTCTGACATTTACAACATTACATATTGATTTAGTGATTTAGTGATCAAGTCGTCCCGGCCTAGGTGCTGAGTTCGAAACCCTCTCTACACACGTTCTTTTAGCAAGAAAAAATTGTTGTCGGACGGGCCTAGGAAAATCAATTTGATCCAATCATAAACTTTAGCCCAAAAATAATACATCTATTTTATCAATGATGATAAAAAAGTAGGTTTTTTAGCAAACGGGGTGAGTGGTTTTTGTATTAAAAAAAAATGATCCCCGTTAAGAATTATTTGAATAAAATTATGAATTGTATCATATTCTAATAACTATATCAATATTTACCTGTTTTTAACATGATCATATATATATGAAGATGTTCAGAAAAAAATAACTAGGTCCCTGGCGTGCGTGTTTTTTCATTGGTTCATTTTTTAGGGCAATTTTCTAATAAAATTATGACACTTTAAGTATGGTACAGTAAATATAGAAATTTCTATTAAAAAAATATAGAAATTTTAGTGTACCGGCGCGGAACCCCTATCTATAGTAAGAGAGGCATGGTCATGTATGAAATCTATTAAAAATATATATAATTTTTTATTAAAAAAATTGAATACCGAGAAAACGGACCGTCGAGATGATAGGACTCAAAACGGTTAAAATTCCATAATTAATCGGCCCGGCAAATACAACTTTACAATCGTTACATCCTCGACGTGTGGAATATCATCCGGCTTACTAGACAAAAAAGAATTCAACACTTGTCCGTCCCGAATGACTCAAGAGAACAAATTGAACAATTGTTCGATATCTAATTGCAACAAAAAAAAGGTTAAAAATGTTCTAATAAAGTACTTATAAGATGTTTTCTATTAAGAATGCACAAAACATATATGGAGAATGGTATAATTAACATAACTTACTCAACACATTAAATGATACCGAAGAGAAAGTAATACCATGCGCTTAACAACATGTAGTTTTTATTGTTGGCCTCGAAATAACTGATAATCTATACACACAAACACTCACAAGATCAAACCTTCACTCATAAATATAAAATACCAATGCAAATCAAAGACACTAACTTGAAGATTAGTAGTCCGCGCGATATTCGCTATAACGGTCACTTTCTACTTTCTCTGCAACCTTATCTTCTTCGAGCGTCATTGCTCCTAATCCCCCAGCTACGGCACCAACTGCAAGCCCAGTTCCAACTCCAAATTTACCACTTCTATTTCTCTGATCATAATTTGAATTTGGATTTCCAGGTGGATAATCCACTGGAGCGGAAGGCCCGCCATAGTAAGATCTTGCAGGGGGCGGTGCCGTTACGGGTACATGTGCCTCTACAGGTGGAGGAACTGCGTAATAGGGAGGAGGGGAGGAATAGTAATTGCCAGGATAGGGATTGGAATAGCTGGAATAAGGGGGAGGAAGTAGGTGAGGGGGCGGAATTGGGTGGGAATAAGGCATTAGATGCTGAGGCGGAGGTGGTGGTGGTGGTGAGAAGCCTCTGAAGGCATCACGAGGTGCTGGGTAATGATATGGATAGTTCGAAGGAGCAGGAGGGAATTGAAAAACTGGATCTTGAGAAATTGGTTTTTCATGAATCGAGATCTTGATTCTAACCTTGCCTTGAGGGCGGCCAGAGGGGCGATTCAGGTCGATAGTCTTGATTTTATTGGAAGCAGTAGAGGAGAGAAAATTATCTGGATCGATCAATTCCTTCAGAGAGATCCTCGCGGAACCCACAAGAGGTTTAGGCGTTTCGGAGGGTTTGGAATGGAATACATCGAGGGTTAAGAGAATATGAGGATCGTTAGGAGAGAACGGCACGGGCAGAGGAATACAGAGCCGCTCGTTCCATACAGGTCGAGTCGAGCCCGAATCGTCCGGTTTGGTGGCGGAGCGTCGATCGGCATGGAGGTAGGCCACAGCGTAAGGCTTGAGATCCCCGGAACGCCAGTTGACGTTCTTCAAGTGCTTAGCGGAGATAACAGTGATTTCTAAGTCGTAGGATGGAGAAGGAGCAGGAGAAGCTGCCATGGAGGAGGGAGAAGACGGCGATCGGGGATTAGTGGACTGCACTGCTTGAGGAAGACGCGAGAGAAGATCCCTGCTTCGTTCGTGGTTAATACATTTTTGTTTATTACGGTAATTTGGGCATCCGTACAAAATATATGGGCCAAGGATTTTAGATAATTATTTGAAAAATTGATGAACAATGTGTGGTAGATTTAATGGATATATTGAGTATATGAAGGAAGTAACTGGGCCTATTATTGGTCTTTGAATATTTAATTAATTTATTAACAAAATAAAGTGGGCTTATATTGGCATTGAGTATCTAATTAATTTTGAAGTAAATGAATGGCTGGAGTATGGGCATGGGGCATTTTTTGATATATTTTTGTTTGGGATGTCATTTCAAAAGGAAATCATATTAAAGTGGGCTAAAATTGAATTTAAAATCTAAAAAATTATATTTGAGGATATTTTACAAAACTAGATAGTGAAGGGTTAATACATACAAGATATTTATTTATTGTTTTCTTAGAAAACTCTAAAATTGAATGTAAGATCTAAAATATTTCATGTCAAGATATTTTACAGAACTAGACAGTGAAGGGTGGTTAATGCATGCAAGCTATTTTATTTTATTTTTTCCTAGAAAACTTTAAAATTGAATGTGAGATTAAAATTAAAATATTTGATTTCAAAATATTTCACAGAACTAGACGGTGAAGGGTTAATACATGCAAAATATCCGGTTTTCAAGTTAAAAAATCATTGATAGTGAAGGTTAATACGAACAAAATGCATTCAATATAATCCCCCCCACACCCACACCCACCCACCCACCCATCAATTCAAAGCCAATATATACAAGGTAGTAAGGTCCTAAATTTTTTATTTTAAATGAAAATATCTAAACTTCGGTTTTATCAAATTGATAGCGAAAACACACACCGGCAAAAATACATTTTTTTTTTTCCTGGACCACATCTTCAAATATTTGGTTTATGATGTCATTTCAGTAAAAGATCATATTTAAAAATAATACATGCAAAAATGTTTTTTCTACATGATGAAGGATAATGCATCAAAAATATATTAATTATTCACAAAATAAGATCAATTCCAAGCTAATATATGCAAGATACCTAGTTTTTGTTTTAGGCAAAAATTTCAAAATTAAAGGTTATAGATGTAAAATATCTGATCTTCGAGTTTTATAATAAAAAAATGATAGGTGTACAGAATTAAACCACCGAATCATTCCCGAAGTGTTTTATGGTAAAATTTAATTGATATTCATGCGGGACCCACGTTCAATTTATATGTAAAACATACTTTCGAGAATAGATTTGTTGTTTATGTTTGTGAATGTGGTTTGTATTTGTGGCTCTATACTTTTTGTGAAAAAAAAACATCAAATTTCCTCAATATTTCTTATTTCATTTTTTTTAAGAAATACAATTCCATAATTTTGAAGACAAATATATTAAAGTTATTTTTTATTTTTATTTTTTTTTTGATGAGGTACCAATGGTAGCCTGTTTTCCATTAAAAGAACAAAAGTAGTTACAATATTTACAATGTTATCTTTAAAGAGGATTTTTTAGAAAATAAAGGAAAAAGAAAAAGAAGAAGAAAAAAGAAGTTGTAGTAGACTGTGTATCATATTCCTATCGTTGGTAGGACGAGTCTTGTTCTGCCCCAGAGATCTGCTTGTTCTCGTGCCTTCGTCGCCGTAAAGGATTCTTACCGTGACTTGTTCGAGAAAATTCTTGTATTTTTTTCTTTCCATACGTGCCAGAGTACTGATGCCCAGTGTGTGTCCCATCTTTGTGTTTGGTCGTTGGGTATTGTTTTCCTTCTTCCTAATCAGGTTTGGGTCAAGCTTTCCTGAATAGTTGTACTTGGTATGTTGGTCATTGTTGCGAATACCAATTGGTTTACCCTTTGGGCGTATGGGCATAAAACCATTAGATGGTGTATTGTTTCTTGGTCCTGTGTGTATAGAACACACTGTGCGTTGTTCGGCCATTCCTTTCTCGCTAGTCTGTTCGTCGTGTTTAGGCCACCTAGTATCGCTAGCCAGAGAAATATAAGGATTTTTGGCGGTGCTTTGATTTTCCATAATGGACTGTGTCATTCGTTTATCACTCCCGGATCGATTAGGAACCGATAGGCCGATTTCGTGAAAAATTGTCCATTTTCTGTCCACTTCCATTTAGTGACGTCACTGGTATGTTGTACTGAAGCCCTGTATGGTTCCATCAAGCCTTCTACTTGTCTCATGAATGGAGATAATCTTGCGTTGGGTGTATTCCGTAGATGTTCCGTTGTGGTGATTCCGTAAATGGTGTTCAATATGGCCGCCCATGGATTCCCATCTTGGATGTCTCCTCCATAGAGTTTTCTGTAGTAGAACCTCGTTAAAACTTTCTAGTTGCAGTATACCGAGACCTCCATTTCTTTTTGGGAGACATACTTTTGTCCAGTTCACCAAGCAATTTTCTGGGTTACACTTTTCATTTTCTTTCCACATAAATGCTCGTAGTATCTTATTAATCTTATCTATAACCCTTTTTGGGAGTAGCATTACTTGCATTTGGTATATCGGTATCGAGGTCAATGCCGTTCGTATTAAGATTACCCTTCCTCCGAACGAAAGTTACTTCTTTTTTTAGTTCTCAAACAAACATAAAATATGAAGCATGATAAATACATTTTACAAAAGTGAAGCATAATACATGCAATTATTCACAAACGGAGCTAATATATACAAAAGTTTTTTTTTTTTTTTTTTTTTGTTAATGAAAAGGATATGCAACAAAATAATTATCAAGTTCCACAAATATCTGCAAGCACGTCATATTTATTTGGGTCTTTTTAACCTACCAACCCTTTGTCGAGTAAATAAATTTTAACTTGCAACTTATTCGGGTTTAACCTACCAACCCTTTGAACGAAGTGCAATTTTCTATTGCCTAAAAACTAAAGCTTTTTATGAAGACACGGCGTGCTATTTTCTTATTGGTTCAAATTTGTGAAGTCCCCAAGCAAACAAAGAAGATTGACAGAACGTTTAGTGCTCAATTAAATGAGTTTGAAAGATAACATAATACATTTCATGATATAAATCATGATATTTTTCATACAATTTCTTGTTATTTATTATTTTGAAAGAGTGTTACTAAATAAATTAAAATAAAATATATTTAGTTCAAAATTTTAATTGTAAAACTGATGATACTTCTAAGTAAAATAAAATATATGTATACTTACAAATACATAACAAATTTAAAATCAAAGAAAAATGATAATATGTATAAGTAATAAGAGTTGATTATAAAACAATCAATCTTTGATTCTTTACCATATTGATAATGTTTCCACAATAACGAATTTTACTTATATTTCGTCAAATAAATAATACCTCTCTTATGAATGGGAAGTTTGCTCTACTACCGAACTACAACATATTAGAAAATAGTTAAATATATAACATAATATTAATAAAAAGTGAAAAAAATTATTTTTGGTTCCTTAACTTTCATATAAAATTCAATCGAGTCTCTAATGTTCTAATTTGATTAATTAAGTCTCTTATCTTTTTAATTTGATTCAATTGGATCATTATATCCATTAACTGAGTACTGGATCATGATGTCGTGGCGTGAAAATATATGACATGACTAATTTAATGACGTTACGAACTATCACGATTCACATCTCATATTTGATGGCGTGGTAGAATAACTGATTTTATTTATGAATCTATTAAATATGAATATATATTTAGTAGATTCATAGTTGATGACGTTACAACATAAACCTATGACATGAAATATTTAATACATAATATCTCAAGAACAAGATTCATATTTATTTATTCATATTTAATACATACATAAATGAAATAATTTTAGTACATACATAAATATCAGTAATTCAAATAAATAATAATCTAACATTAATATTTTGAGATTACTCATAAACCAACAATATTATTCATATATTAATAATAAATTATATTTAACATGCATTATATTTTAATGTTGTTAAATTTAAAAAATTAACAAAAACATAAGTAATATAGTTCTAGAAAAAGTGTTATCTATTTAATTATGTTCTAATATGTTAGACATTATTTGCTTAAGGAAATATAATTAAAATTCGTTCTTATTAAAATGTTATCATTATGTTACATATTGATTGTTTTTATATTGAACTATTGTTACTTAATACGTATTATCATTTTTATTTGATTTGAAATTTATTATTTTTAAGTATACATATATTTTATTTTACTTATAAGTATCACCAGTTTTACAATTAAAATTTATTTAGTAACAATGTTTCAAAATAATAAATAACAAGGAATTGTATGAAAAATATGCCATGATTTATATCAAGAAATGTAGTATATTATTATTTTTGAAACTCATTTAACTTGGCACTAAATGTTATGTCAATCTTTTTTCTTTGCTTGTGGGCTTTACAAATTTGAACCAATAAAAAAATGATGACGTTATTGCAAAAGCTAACATTGCTAAATTGAGAACAATTTCAATTTTTTTTAATCAAATGACCACTATACCCCTATTTATGGTGATTGATATTTATTATACTTATATACTATTATGTATATCTTCCATGAATAATGCAAAAATATTTTTCCTAATATTAAGAAAAAACCAAATCTAACCAATATATATTAATTTTTATATTTAAATATATATGACATGTTACAATTTAATTGTTTTTTATGATGAAAAAAATTAAGAATAATTTTTTGTTTATATAAAAGATTTTATTTTCATGATTTATGGAAATTGATAAAAACTAATTGATAAATGTAAGATTCAATCATTAATTCATCTTTAACAGGGATATAACGTTCATTTGATAAAACAAAATTGAAATCATTCTCAATTTAGTTATGTTGTCTCTTGCAATAGGGCCAATCTAAAAAAATACCACGCCGTGGCTTCATAAAAGGCTTTAGCTTTTAGGCAACAGAAGAAGAAAAAATGCACTCCTTCGATCGATCCGACTCCTTTTTGTGCGATATTACGTCCATTTCTAATGAAAAAATAACTTAATATCAACTATCAAAAGATAAAAATAAGTAAAGAAAATGAGAATTATTCTTTAAGGTATATCCTTTTCTTCGAAGTTTTCTGTTGTTTAGAGACATGCTTGATCAGGGTTTAAAAATTAAGATGTCTCTCAAGCCACACACACACAAAAAATCCTTCCCGAAAAATTAAGCAACCTTGGCATTCATACATATTATTTAATAAAAATGTCTTTTCCCTAAAGTAAGAGTTTATCTAATTGAAAATATGCAACTTGAATTGGCAATAAGACAAAAGGTATACCTCGTTTATATAAAATTCTACTTTTAAATGATTGGTCGACGTCAGTTATCCTCTTATTTATTTGCTTAAATCGTAAACCTAAAATTTATATTGTTTTGTAATGATCATTGATGTATACCTCAAATAGCAATATACGAATAATTAATGGCGGCTTACTTGACTTTCTGCTAGTATATATATAATGATATTAATTAATTATAACCACCATTATGTATATTATTATTAGGGTGACGTTATTACAAACGTTAATATGACTTAATAAAGAACGATTTCATTTATTTTTTTATTAAATGACAATTATGCCCGTCATATCTCAATTAGTTTATTAATTGAGAAATATCAAAACATGTCTCATCATGAAATAATAATAATAATAATAATAATAATAATAATAATAATAATATGATGATGTTTTTTTATAAATTCGAAGACTAAATAGTCATTTTTTGAAAGAAGATTTACGATCATTGGCATAAATTAGAATTTTTTTTTACGAATAATTTGACTTATTTATGTTTTTATATTTATTATATTTGATTTTTCGTAATATTAAGAAAAATATTTTCGTTTGATTGATGAAAGATAATAACATTAATAAATGAGTATAATAAATAACAACTATCATGTATAGGAACATAACGGTCATTTGTTAAGAAATTTTCTAAGATGTTCTTAATTAAGACATATTAGCTTTTCCAATAACACCACCTTTATTATTATATTAAAGAAAGCAACTAATAAATGTATCAAACAGTAAACGAAATTCAATAATTTCTTACATAAATGTTTTCCAGAAAATCAATCTTTAATAGCAAGAAGATGCGTGGCCAATTATCAACCAGGCACCAGCATAGCTACACATAGATAGGAATAGGATCAAGTGGTTCGTGCAACTTGGCCAACTTTGTAATTTTCTAATTGGCATCCTGTTCTTTGCTACTTGCTTGGGGTCTTTCTTTCGTGCACTACTACTTTAATTCGGCTGATATAGCATGCCAAAATCGAAGAATCTAGATTCGTCATACTTTTTTCTTGTGGTAGATTATTTCTTGGTTAGATTGTTTGGCAAAAGACAAAGCTTCACTTTTGAAACCTCAAATCAGTTGTGTTGCACGAATACGCCAATACAACGATACGGCGATACGAAAATTTAACATATGATTTATGATACGACACGAATACGACGATACAGGTAAATTCCGTTTTTTGAAATATTCGCGCAACATAACATACGACACTGGATTGCAAATTGGCAGGTACCGGTGAATAGTATGGTAATTTGTTAACCAAAGAGGCACGAAGTCCTTACAAGACAAATGTAAAAAAAAACGAGTAAGGGATTGTTCGGATGTGCAAGTAATGGGTAGTTTCGTTAGGACAGGAAAAATTTATCGAAATATTACTATAATATGTTTGGGTATTATTTTAGGATTTCTAAGTTAAAATTTTGGTTAGGAAATTCTAGTAAATTTGTATACAAATTTTGTCAAAATAAAAACATAACAAAAACATAGGTATTTTTAGGAATTTATAGTTTGTGTTATACATATTATTTCTTTCATATTGATTAGTGTGTATGTTTGTACTTTTGTCTTGAAGTATGCATGAAAATGTATAATTTAATATTTTCCTTGATTTTTCTAAAATAAACAACCAAACAAAATTTTATGCAATTCCCTACATATATCTTTTCTTTTAGGTTTCATGATTTTGAAATACCCAGTACTGAAAATTACCAATCCCCTAAATGGAGAAGGCTCAGTAGTCCTCCTTCCATTGATCCCAATGAAATTTGAACCCACAAACTCTAACAACATATGATTTTTATGTCTCACACTCAACCAGCTGGGCTATGTGCCCATTGGCACATTACTGTGTCTCCACAAGTCCCCTTTATCATCCTTGATCCCAATTCGGAGTAAAATTAGTGAAGATAATTAGCAATTCAATTATCAATAAAAATGAATTAACTGTTAATTTCAATATATCAAATACATGATAATTAATCGTTAATTCACTTTTATATATAAATTTAATGTAGTAATTAAGGTCATTAACTCTTCTCAGGATCCGCATCAAGGATTGTGGGGGCAAAATAAAATTTCCCTTATAATTAATAGGACGAAAAAACATCGAGATAGTTCACGTAATCGTATCGAATACTTTTGTGAGGATGTGTTGATTTCAAAAAGTTTTTATTATTTTAAAAAGATTTTGCATAAAAAATGATTCACAATCTTTATGCCAATTATATTAAATTTTCATATACGTAGTATCCGAAAAAATCCAATTTGCACAACAAGCACTGAACTTTTCTAATTTGAAAAACTAGCATTTCCGCTAAGATATTTGTGAAGGAAATACAGTTATAGATCAACTAGTAGATTGCACACATGAGGATATATGAACGTACGCGTTCGTCGATACGATTGGATGCATAATAAGACTATGCAAATATGACAGAAATAACATAGTCCGTCGTGACGGACTGGTTGGTCCGTCGTGACGGACCAAAAAGTTATTATGACATAATTAACAGAAAATACATAGTCCGTCGTGACGGACTGGTTAAGTGGGAATTTTCGTCAATTCAATTGGCGAAAGTGGGAATTTTCGTCACGCAAGCCGGTAAAAGTGGGAATTTTTTAATGATTTTAAAGTAGCAAAAAAATCTTTTGCACTTTCGCCAATTGACGAAAGTGCAGGTACCGACATCTGTTTAAGTATTTTCTGTAAGATTTTTGAAATATATATGTAAATTTGTCATTATTTTTTAATGTTATGTTCAAATTAAATTATGTTTGATTTGTTAGATTTATTATTGTGTGAAATGATTGTTTGAAATTTGAGAGATTTATCTTGAATTTCTATTTCACTTCCATTTTTCTATTATTAGTTATGAATTTATGTAAAAAATCAACACTACAATTTTTCTTGTCATGTATATCTTTTTTATCCCAATTAAATTTGTAAATACAAACCTAATATCCTATACTAGTTGGTTTCCGACAATACAAATCGGCAGAGTAAAAAAATTTAGAAGAAGAAGGTAAAGTTAAATTAATATTTTTTATTTGAAACGAAGAGAGAGAATTTTTTTTATTTTCTTCCACTTTTCTACTGTTTTTATAAAATAAAATAAAATAATTTTTTCATGTGCTTATTTGTTTTTCTTTAAATTTTATTCGGCGAAATAAAACATTTTCTTCAATTTCATTCACTATTTTATTTTTAATTCATGCGGCCGAACGAGCCATAAACCCATTAGTTTTGAAAATTCCAATTAAACCAAACATAATGATAAAACTCAATTTAGTTTACTAATTTCAGTCACGTGACCTGGCCTACCAATCATGTATATCCCTTTTTCTTATTCAGCCCCACTTTCTGTTTCTTTTATTTTACTTTTTCTATACTTTCTTTTATTTTTTTTATTTCTTATTCAGCCCCACTTTTTATATACTTTCTGTAAATTATAAACAAAAAAAATATCTCGAAAACTTAATATTCTCAAATTTAAATAATCAATTTTGACCCTTACAAATAAAAATTATCTTTTGTTTATTCTATATGCGTAAACTTTAACTTTGCGTTTAATTATACTTATTTTTACCAAAATATTCATGCTTGTTTTCTCATATATTATTTTATTAAATCTAAAACCATTATAATGAAGCAAATAATAGTTAAGATATTACTTTATAATATTTTTATTATATTATTAAACAATATATATAATTCGTTTTACTATAATCCAATATTTTATTTTACGTAAACAATTATTTTAACATAATATATTTTATTTCATATACAACATTAATTTTTTGTTTTATTAAAATATGTAATTTTTACTTTTAGATATTTATGGAAAATACTAAGTTCATTTCAAGTTATTGAATCCCTATTGAATTCATATATATATATATATATATATATATATATATATATATATATATATATATATATATATATATATATATATATATATATATATATATATATATATATGGGGAGTTCTATCATACACCTTTCTACAAGGGTATTTTGGGTATTTTAGCAATTAATTATATTTGTAAAAGGGTGTATCATAAAATTTATCTTTTATGGACATTTTTGTTTAAATGAACAACAACAAATTCCAATTTAGTTAAACATTAATTGATAAATATATTTGATATCTTACCTTAAATATTCATAAATGGATAATTACTCCAAATACCTTTGAAAATGGGTGTATGATAATGAAAGGGGTGTATGACAGAAGCCCCCTATATATATATATATATATATATATATATATATATATATATATATATATATATATATATATATATATATATATATATATATATACGGATTCCGAAATAAATTATATTTGTTCATGTATTAAATAGTTAAATGTCTACAACATAATATGCATTTGTCATAGTTGAAGTGCACTTAGTTTGATCTTTTTGCATGGTCAAACCGTCGTGTATATTTATCAATGTTTTAAATTTTGATATAGCGCCACGTAACGCTCGGGCTTCAATTTACTAGTGATTATTCTTATCGTGCATTATAGCGGAGATATAGTGCCGCTATTTCATAGTTTGCGGTATTGTGTATTAAAAATATTCACTGATATTTGTGTTATAGCGGCGTTATTGTGTCGCTATTTAAATCATTGATATTTATTATTATTTAATATTCTCGACAACATAAATTATAAACTATTCGATCACAAGTATTTTGATTAAAAAAATAAAAACATAACTAGATCGTAAGTTAAACTTGACAATTATTGATGATAAAAAAAAATTAATCATCTCACTTTGTAAAAATAAATAAAGTCAATTTGTGACATATAATAATAATTACCGTCCCATACGCTAATGTTTTTATGCGTGAACACCCTTAATATGTCTGACTTCTTACTTATTGGAGCATTAGGGTACGAAAAATAAAAGTCGGATTGAAATCAAGGGCGACCCTGCAACAAGTCAAGTGGAGTGATCGTTTTGTGCCCTAAAATAAACAGGGCATTGAATTTAAATAAGTCATTAACTTTTTACAAAGGAAATAAGAAAGCAAAGAAAATAAAAAAAAAATACTAGGAAAACAACAAAATAAGTAACTAGACATGACTTCCATATTAAATTTGTTTAATAAATATAAATTTCGTTAAATTGGAAACTCTTTATTTTTTGCAAAAAAATAAAGACTATAATTCATGTTACAATTTTTTTATTTACAATGTATCTGATTCAATTAAATAGTACAAGTCATTTTTCTTGATAGAAATTAATTATGCCATATTTCAAGAGCATTTCCAAATAAATACATGGTCAAATATTTAATAAAAAAAAAACATATTGTCATAGCTTAAAACTAATAATTTAATAGTATTATTAATAATAATAATTTATGTTTAATTATAATCACATTTTTTGTCATTTTTATAATTTATAAGTAACTATATTAATATTATATTTTTGTCATATGGGGCTTTCGAATCTACAGGACCGGCCCTAATTGAAATTTGTGGCAGCAGGCTTTACGTAACTGCGACCCGATTATGTGAAATTTCAACAATGAATTTAGAAAATGAGATTTAGAAAGAGAGAAAATAAGTTATATTACAAGTTTTTAACTAGTAAGAAAGAGTTTGATTTGAATTCAAGCAAATAGTTAACGTGGAGATTAAGTTGTGGCAGGAATTACAAACTAGCTTAATTTAAATTATAATAATCGTAATTAGCTAGCTTAATCTAAACAATAAGTAAATGAATTTCAAAATTGAGAAATTTTCACAAAACATTCAGAAGAATCCGGGATTTTTTAAACACCCCTAAATTATAATTTATAATTAATAATTAATCCCTATCCCTATCCCTAATAATATTTGGGGCGATTTTGGGGAGAGTTTACCCGTCCTCGGATTCTCAATGAGGAAATCACGTGGACCCATCATGCTAGTGATCTGGACATTGATTACAATAACGATAAAGCCTATACACCGATAAAGCCTATACACCACCACTTTTAAAAACTTTATGGCATCTCAGCCCCAGCAGTGGCGCCCATCGACCATACTCGCCGGAGCCGACGCCTTCAGCTCACGTGGTTCTTCAGACTTTTGCTGCTCTCTGCAGCGACCCGTCTACATCCACCCAAACTGCGGACCCCCTTATACTAATTTTTTTTTTTTTTTTTTTTTTTTTTGCATTAAACAACCCGTAGGCAAAATTATTTACAAAGTCACACTTACATATAAATATCGTAGGACTTTTTAGTGACATAAACAAAACGGACACTCTATATATGAGGACCTATTACATAAATTCTAATACAAGAAAAATTTCTCGAAATGAATTTTCTTCACAATTGTCTTCATAGATATGATATCGATAGACAATGCTTAAACCTTGGTTTCTTGAAGACTCCAATAGGATAATAATTGTGAATCGAGAAAAAATTCATGATCAAGTTTTGCGTAGAAAATGAAAGTGCATCGGTTAAAACGATTGAAACGGCGCAAGCGAATCTTTCTCTCATTCTCGGAGATCGATCGGGGCGGAATCGTATCTGTAGGCCGCACCGGGACTGATTGAGGTCGAAATAGTAGATGGCGGTGGCCGATCGGAGATTGTAAGCCCCAACTGTCAGAAAAGAGAGAAAAGACGCACAATTGTGCACTGTCTACTGTCACTGTCTTGGTGGTGGAGGAGCACTGCCCGGCGCACCCTTATACTAATTTATAAATGAGCCCATTTACTATCTCCCTAAAATTCCTCCCACTATCTCTATATCACCGATTAATTGTGTTGTACGAATACGCCGATACGATGATACGGCGACGTGTATCGGATACGGCGATACAACAATTTAACATATGTTTTAAGATACGATACGGATACGGCGATACGGGTAAATTCAGATTTTTGAAGTATCCGCGCAACATAGCCGATTAGAAGTTAATCATCATGATAATTAACAAAAAAACACTCCATTAACAAATAATTAATATATAATTAGAATACGTTTGCATCAACAATTAATAATCAATATTAATTAATTATTAATAGAGTGTTCTTTCGTTAATTATCATGGTGATTAATTCCTAATCGGTGATATAGAAGATAATGGGGGAATCTCAGGGGAAGAGTAGAATTCTCCTTTATAAATAGCAATATATATCCTTAAATAATTATTAGATAGTTATCAGTGGGTTTTTTTAGTGCCGTTCAGCCAATGAAACTTTTTACTTTTTACTATTAAGTTCGGAGCCTGGCAGTGACTGCTTTCCGTGAAAATTTAGTTGATTATCTATAAGGATCCCTAACCCAAATATTAGAATTGGAAGTAAGATTAATAATTTAAAATTGCTTGATGAAATATAAGTAAGTAATACAAAATTATTATTACGAAAATGTTTCGTTGCACCCTGATATGGCCCTCAAAACATGAATTATGGGTCGATAGGGCTGCAATCGAGTCGACTTGGAGCGAATTATGTCTAGTTCAAGCTAGGCTTAAAAGTTCAAAACTCGATTCGGCCTCGCTCGATTCGTTATCATTAAGATTATAATTAAAATCTCAAATTCAAATTCGAACATCGGAATCAATCTAATTTGATTTGCTTCGACAATATCTTGATTACCAAAATAATTTAAATCTGGCTCAATTTTTTTAATTAGTTGTCGACAAAATTAAGTATTTCGGCAAAAAAATCCAATAAATAATATATTAACAATAAAACACACATAATATAATTAAACTTTTCAAACATCAAGAGAGAGAGCGTGTTATTGTCATTGGTGATCTTGAATGCTAGTATGTTTCCTGTTATGATTTTCACTAAAAACAAAGAGAAATTTTTTGTTAAGAGTGTTAGTATTCGAACATGTTTTTACTGATTAGCTTAATTTAATTGTCTTTATAGTTTTATTAACTTAAATAATAAAAAAGAATGAGATATGTGGCTTCTTAACTAGAGATAAAATGCGAGCATATTGATGCATGAATTGTATTTAACGAGAGATAAACATTTTTTTTTACGTATTTCAAACGGTAATTAATTTTAATAGTATATATATTATATTTTATTTCTTGCAACAATATATACTATGAGCTAATTGCGATGAAAATAATTAGGTGACAAGTCGAGTTCGAAGTTGTTTGGAGTTTAATCCGAACGGATCGGGTCTAGCTCAAGCTCGGCTTGATAAAATTCCGAGAAATATCGATATGTATCGTCGTGTTCCCGTAACCGTATATTATGTTGTGCAGATATTGTTATATTATGTTGCGTGAATATTTCAAAAAAAAATGATCGTACCCGTATACCGTATCGTCGTATCAGTATCATATCCTAAAATTATATGTAAAATTATCGTATCGTTATATCGATACGTATCAGATACGATATTCGTAATCATATCCGTGCAATCATATCCTAAAATTATATGTAAAATTATATGAAGATAAATAGTTCAATAGTTTTTTTTTTTTTTGAAAAAAATGATTGGACAAGCACAATAATTCTAAATGACAATTTGTGCGACTTAATTTTAATATTTACATGTACAATAATTATGAAATTATATTGTTTACAATACGATGATTTCAATAATAATTTGTCGTGAACAACCAGATATCGATACTAATATTTATCATATTGACTTATTTAGGAAGATACAGATCGGATTACAAATGTTGCCGCTTTCTCTGTCCATTTCATAATTTCATTGTAATACAAACATTTTGGGATATTAGATGGGGGCAATGTATCTTCTCCGTGTTATTTATTAAGGAGATTAGGTCCCAGCTGGCCACTACCTCCCCCCCGACGCAACACCACACGGGACCCTCTCTTTGTCTCTTTACACACTATTCCATCTTGCCTACAGCTGGAGTACATACACCGTTCTGTCTCCTCTCCATTCATCCTACTATCCAATCTTCCAGCACAAGACCAGTTCCAAATCGAGGGGATTCGATATACGATTATGATTATATCACATCAGTAATTCAGGATCACACACATCTCCAGTGTAGTAAAATTGAGATGAAAGATGCATTGAGAAGTAGATGCCAGAGCTTCATGTCTCTTTTTTAATTTTTTTTTTTTGTTCAGTCTCTTTCTCTTCTCTTGCCTCTCTCTAATAATTGGCATCGTGAGAAAGAAAGCCTTGCCAAAACTAACGGGTACAATCTTTCTCTCTCTTTCCAGCTTGCTCTCAACCGTCAATGGGATTTGGGATGTTCGGAGCCATCAACTAGTTGGGTTCGATTTATGCTAAAAGAACCAAGCAGTGATTAATCAAGAAACAATCCGATGGGGGAACAGGTGGCGAAGTTATGGCGGATGATGAGCTTCAGCGTTGTTCCGGACGAGGCGTTGTACTGTGTGATGAGCCACGTAGACGATCCTCGTGACCGCGAGGCGATGTCTCTGGTGTGCCGCCAGTGGCACCGGATAGACTCCGTCAGTCGAAAGCACGTCACCCTCGCGTTCTGCTATTCCGCAACACCTGCTTTGCTTCACGCCAGATTTGCTCGTCTCGAATCTCTTAAAATCAAAGGGAAACCTAGAGCTGCGATGTATAACCTGATCCGCGAGGATTGGGGTGGGTATGCAGGTCCATGGATTAGACAGATTGCTAATGGATTTGATTGTCTCAAGGAGTTGCATCTGAGAAGGATGGTGGTGACCGACGAAGATATATCAGTGCTGATTAGGGCGAGAGGACACGTCCTTCAAACTCTTAAGCTCGATCGATGCTCTGGTTTCTCCACTGATGGGCTCAGTATTATCGCTATGAATTGCAGGTGAATCTCCACTAATCTTTTTCTTTCAAAAAGTCAAAATTTCATGTTTTCATGACGATTATGGATTAACAGATGGCTTAGGAGCCTCTACTTGGAAGAAAGTTCGATTCTTGACAACGGTTCAGAATGGCTACACGACCTCGCGACCCACAACACAATGCTCACCCACCTAAACTTCTACATGACCGAGCTCAAAGTGTCTTCAAAAGACCTCGAATCACTTTCCAAGTCCTGCAAATCGTTAACCTCCCTCAAAATAAGCGAATGCGACCTCTCCACCCTCATCCACTTTTTCAAATCAGCCCCTAAACTTGAGGAATTCGGTGGCGGGGCCTTCAACATCGACGGAACTGAAAATAATAATTACGATAAACTCGTCTTCCCACCAAAACTTTTATCATTAGGTCTCTTATTCATGGGCACTACTGAATTGTGCGTAATTTATCCTTTTTGCTCCTCTTTAAAGAAGCTCGATTTACAATACACTTGTCTCGACACTGAGGATCATTGCCAGCTCATTCAAAAATGCCCCAATCTCGAAGTCCTTGAGGTTGGAAATTTTCAAAAATAAAAATATTTGAAATTATTTATTATCATTATTATTAATTTTATTCGTGAATGTGAAGGTGAGGAATGTGATAGGAGACAGAGGATTAGAAGTGGTAGGAAACACGTGCAAGAAATTAAAAAGATTACGAGTAGAGAGAGGAGATGATGAGCCAGGTCAGCAAAACGAGCAAGGACGCGTAACGCCAGCTGGCATGATGTCGATAGCCGTAGGATGCAGAGAACTCGAGTACATCGCGATTTACGTCTCCGATATCTCCAACGCCGCACTAGAATCCTTCGGCACGTTCTGCACGAATCTCAAAGACTTTCGGTTGGTGCTCCTCGATGGACAGGACGAAATAACCGATTTGCCCCTCGATAACGGAGTCCGTGCGTTACTACGCGGATGCAAACTTAACCGGTTCGCGCTTTATTTGAGACCAGGAGGGTTAACGGATGCGGGTTTAGGGTTTATAGGGGAGTATAGCGAGAATATAAAATACATGTTATTGGGGAATTTAGGGGATTCGGATTTAGGGTTGATAAGATTTGCATTGGGGTGTAAAAAATTGGAGAAGTTGGAGTTGCGGAGTTGTTGTTTTAGCGAGAGGGCGTTGGCGATAGCGATGTTGCAAATACGGTGTTTGAGGTATGTTTGGGTGCAGGGGTATAAGAGTACTTTGAGTGGGGAAGGGCTTATGGATATGGCGAGACGGTTTTGGAATATAGAATTTGTGCCACCGGTTTGTGACGAGGGAAATGGAATCCTGGAAAGTCAGGCGCAGGTTCTGGCGTATTATTCGTTGGCGGGCAAGAGGATGGATTGTCCGGATTATGTCGTGCCATTGTTTCCTGCCGGGATCGATTTGTAATTGTATGGTTTAGGATTCTTTTTTTTTGTTTGATGGAATATTGATATTGGTTATGTAATTTGTGAGTATTATTGTGTGGTCGTTGGGAGATTGTGCCGGTGAGAAAAAGCTCAAATGGTGATGTAAATAGTATGGAAAAGTTTTGTTTTTAGGTTTTTGGACTCGTAACTATGAGAGCGAATCGAATTTGTTGGACCGTGTGGTTTGTGAAAAATGTAATTTTGTTTAAATAATTGATGATGCTTGATTTTGTTAGTAATACTAAAATATGTAATGTATAGTGGAATCCAGAATCCAGAATGATGATAAATTGTCTGAAACCCAAGGACATGACGCATCGAGGAAATACTAACGTGGAGAGCAGTCGCTCGTCGTCCATTGTGGGTCTGGTCTTCTTTCGAGGAACACAAAGTGAACGAAGTCATCTTCCACTGATTGGAAGACGGACGATGGTCTGCATTCAAAACAAATCATGATTTAGTCCATCAATCCGACGGTTACTCTAAAAAACCCAATAAAGATGTTTGATTTTTATTCACCCACTTATAAGGGGTAAAACTTAATATTTCGATGATGTTAAAATTCGGACAAAAATATCTCCTTATTTTCCATATTTAATTCTATTGAACCGTTTTGCATTTTTTTATTAATTAAAAATCCCCATAAATACTTTTTAGCATATATTATTACAAAAATAAACTCTATGTTAGACATAATTGTAATATCTCATTTTATTTTGTCTTGAAAAACTAACATTAAAGAATAAAAAAAACGATATAAAAAATTATTCTTAAAAATATATTGGCGGTATAATATTATTTTAGCATCTACTTTTAATTTTCATTCATTATTAATAAAAATTCAAAACTAACTGCTATAATATTATTTTCTGCCAGATAATTTTTTACTAGTTTTAATTTTAGCAACTAGTTTTAATTTTATAGCTGATATTATTGAATATTAAAATTTTGTAAAATAGTGTTTTTCTGCCAAGGTGCATAATTTTTTTATATTGTTGTTCATTTTTTATTATTAATAAAAAATAATTAAAAAAGAATATTAAAATGAAGAGGGGTATTTTGGTCGACTTTTTTCCTATAACATACAATGTTAAATTTAATCCTCACAGGGACAATTGAAAATGAAACCTTGATCAGGGAAAATCTTTGAAATATCCAAAATGTGAGTGGTTTTGTTTAAAATTTTCAAAAAAAGTTGAGGAGTTCAATTTTTGGATGTATATATGGAATAATTATACCGTACCCCCTCATTTCCCCACCACATCTTCTATATCACCAATTAACCATTAATTGATGATTAATTAACATGGTAATTAACAAAAGTACATCCGATTAACAGTTAATTGATATTAATTAAGAAGTGTTAATGTATATATATTTTAATTATATATGAATTAACTGTTAATGGAGTGTCTTTTGCTAATTACTTCAATAATTAATCATTAATTAGGGAATAGATGGTGTTGGGGGGAAATAAGGGATATTGTATATGGCCTCGTATATATATGGGTGACAGGTCACTAATACAGCCAGTGAAAAAGTGTGCAAGTATAATAAAGTAATAATTAAACGCAAAAAGTTTTCGAAAATGCATTTTTTTAGTAACGCAGTAATATATTGCCTCACCCAAGTTTGGCTTGTCACACACTTTGTCACCTCAGAGAAAAAAAGAATGAGTTGGTTTGATCTCATCGGCATCATATAAAAAATATATATAGGTATCAGTAGCGATAAGCGACCGCTTGTTGGGTTCTATTAAAAAAAAAATATTTGTGGAATAACGAATTGTGAATAACTTCTACTAATGAGATATTCGGCGAAACTGAACTAAAAGTTGAACGGTATGTATTTAAAATAGTTTGTTAAAATTTAAATATAAAGATTATCGGTACCCAAGATCTTGGATTAATTATGCTTTGCATATTAATGCTCGTTAAAATTTAATGTGGTTCATCATGTGTAAGTCTTACGAAATAACCTCAACATAAGAAGTCACCTCTGAAAAATAGCTCGTGTTATTTAATAGAATGGATCGGGTTCAGATCTGGTATACTCACGGGTCGGATAAGTAGTTTTAATCGGACAATACATGTCCCGTGAGTAGGTTTAAATTGGTATTACCTCTCTCGTTCGTATTGGATATCCGTCGAACCCGGATATTATCCAAGCCATTTAACATCCCTAATTATATAGTGAGAATATGTATATATTTGTCTATGTACAATTTCACCAACTTTTCTGCCACATTCAATGAATTGAACTTTAATAAGAATAGTAAATAATTAATTAATTAAAATTTAAATAGCCTCAACAAAAGAAGTCACGACAGAAGAAAAAAAACATTCGTGTTATTTAATGGAATGAAATTCAGTTTACAATATAAATTTTCTCAGATTTGGATCAATGAAATGTGAATTTAACTTCTACTAACGACGATATATTAGACGAAACTGAAACCAAAAATTCAATGGTATGTAAAAAGTACGAGTACCCAATCTCATGGATTAGTCATGCTTTGCATATTCGTTCCCGTCAAAATTACTATTTTATTTAGAATTTTTATGCTAAATATTGTTTGAGAGTGTGCTGACACAACAATATGTGATTTCAATGGTTTCAAAATGTTCAGCAGTGACGGATCTTATCTCGTAACTATGTAGGAAAAGATAACTTAGGTAATTTAGGGAGGCTACTATGACAAATTTTTAAAAAAATTGGATGTACGATAATACATAATTTTTCAATCTTGTTATAAAATACACTAGAATAATCACATATATACTTTATCGTTCAAAAATTTAATAGGGAGGGAGAAGGGGGCTGTCCCTTATAATTCCTTAATAAATTTGTCACTGATATACATATCGAAAACTTAGTTTTCGTAGAATATATAAAAATTGGAGTCTATAGAAATGGAAAATCGAAGATGTTTTATGGCAAACTCACAAAGCCGGGGTTAATTAATTTAAATTTAAATACATGTAAATCCCAAATAACTGTAATATGAAAATTGAAAAGAAAAAAAACACCTAAATACTTAACTAATAACCTATGTTACGCGGATACTTCAAAAATGCAGAAGTATCCTGAGGATACGCGTATCCGATACGGATACGGGTGCGATACGGCTCGGATACGTATCGGATACGCCACGTGGCGTATCCGAATATTTTAATATTTATTTTTTTCGGATACGGCGGGGATACGGTAGGATACGGCAGGATACGGCCAGGATACGGCTGGGATACTCCATTTAGGATACTTCGACCCATTATATATTTTGGCCCATAATATTTTTAAATAAATTATATAGGATACTTCTAGGATACTTCTAAATTAGTTCTAAAATATTTCTAGAACAAGTTTATGATAGTTTTATGATACTTGTATTGTTTGCTTGATATTATTTATTGTCATGATATTTAATTTAAAAATATAATTAATTTATTACTTATTTATTAATTATATATAATATAAATATATTAAATTGCCGTATCCCCGTATTCGTGATTTTTTGAAAATTACCGTATCGCCGTATCCGTATCGTATCGGATACGCTACTCGTATCCGTATCCGTGCAACATAGCTAATAACTAGTGAGATTGATAAGATTAACAAAAATAATATTGAAGCCCACAGACCACCCAGGCCTCTACCAAGAAATGAAGTCCAGAAAACCAATCATGTGACTCGATCACTCTCCTCCATGTCTCTTCTCAGTGAGAGAGTTGACTTCTGAACTTCTCCATCTCCTTCCAAAGGCAATACCTGATTGTTCTGAAGATCAAGCAGGAAAAACCAACAAGAAAATGGGTGAAAGACCACCTCTGTACAAGGACCCGAAACAGCCTGTTGAAGCGAGGATTCAGGACCTTCTATCCAGAATGACTCTCAAAGAGAAGGCAGCTCAAATGGCCCAAATCGAACGTCAGGTCACCACTCGCACTGCCCTGACAGAATTCTCGATTGGAAGCGTCCTCAACGCCGGTGGAAGTTCGCCACGACTCGAGGCGACGGCGGAGGAGTGGGCTGACATGGTCGATCAGATGCAAAGGTGGGCTCTTGCCTCGAGACTCGGCATACCCATTATCTACGGTACTGATGCTGTACACGGACATAACAATCTCTTTGGTGCTACTGTATTTCCACATAATGTCGGTCTCGGCGCAACCAGGTTCGTTCTTCTCGCAATTCAGATCAATCTCAATTATTTCCTTATCTGATAACTAAATTTTTCACAATAGGGATGGAGAATTAGTTCGTAAAATTGGAGAAGTCACGGCATTAGAAGTCAGAGCAAGCGGCATTCACTGGGCCTTTGCTCCTTGTCTTGCAGTATGTTTTGCTCATTTTATATTTTCATTCATTCATTCATTCATGCATTACAGAACAAAGGAAATATCATATTTACCCTCATCGAAATAGGTATGTAGGGATCCGAGATGGGGACGATGTTTCGAAAGTTACAGCGAAGACCCAGAAATAGTTCGCTCAATGACTCGTATCGTCTCTGGTTTACAAGGAACTCCTCCCGAAGGACACGTGTCGGGCTATCCTCATCTCTCCTCCTCGCGAAATAACGTGCTTGCATGCGCGAAACATTTCGTAGGAGACGGAGGAACAGACAAGGGGATAAATGAAGGAAATACAATATGCACGTATGAAAACTTAGAAAATATTCATATGAGACCATATGTTGACTGCTTTGATCAAGGCGTATCCACCGTGATGGTCTCTTATTCTAGTTGGAACGGTCACCCTCTCCACGCAAATCAATTTCTCGTCACTGATGTTCTTAAAAACAAACTCGGTTTCAAGGTAATTTAAAATTTGAAAAATTCGAAAAAATGAGGTTTATTGTTTTATAGAATATAGTTTTTATAGGGTTTGGTGGTTTCGGATTGGGAAGGAATAGATCGGCTTTGCAAGCCACATGGATCAAACTATAGATATTGTGTTTCCTCTTCAATTAATGCTGGAATTGACATGGTACAAATAATAATTTTAACTTGTAATTGAATATGTTGTTAATGTTTAGTTATAATTTATGAGTCGGAGTATGTCCCCTAGTACTCTCCCCCAAGAGCCTTGATGACGTGGATATGGTTTAACAACTTAAAAATTAACACATAAATACATGGTTTCACATTTTAATTTATGGTTTGATTATCGTAATTTATGATTGAACATCCAATTAAGATGTCAAACCATGAATTAAGGTGTTAATTATTAAGGTGTTAAATCATATCCACGTCATCAAGGCTCTTGGGGGTATGTCCAACATTTTCCATAATTTATATAGATAATGGTGCCACATCGTTACGAGAAGTTTCTAGAAGATCTAATATCTTTAGTGGAATCCGAAGAGATTCCAATGGCTAGGATCGACGATGCGGTCGAAAGAATACTCAGAGTCAAATTTATTTCTGGAATTTTCGAGCACCCTTTTTCTGATCGATCTCTTCTTAATGTAGTAGGCTGCAAAGTAAGTTCACAACATTTCAATTTATATAAAATATATTTATATATTACATAAATTAACATTATTTTAACAGGAACATAGATTGTTGGCAAGGGAGGCGGTTAGAAAATCATTGGTATTATTAAAAAATGGAAAACAGGGAAATAATAAATTTCTTCCGTTAGATAAAAATGCGAAAAGAATATTAATCGCGGGTAGTCATGCCGATAATATCGGTTATCAATGTGGAGGTTGGACTATTTATTGGCATGGCGGTTCTGGAAATATAACCACAGGTTCGATTTATCTTCAAATTATCAAAATTTATAATAAATAAATTAATATGATTTTTTATTATAGGAACGAGTATATTGGAGGCGATAAGACAAGTAGTAGGATCGGAAACAGAAATAATATACGAAGAAAACCCAACAAAATACAATCTTCTAGAAGCCCAAAAAGAAAACGAGTTTTCATATGCAATAGTTGTAGTAGGAGAGGTCCCCTATGCGGAGTCCTTGGGAGACAGAACAGATCTGTCCATACCATTAAACGGTCACGATTTAATCTCGATGATAGCTGGATCTATGGCCATCCCCACTCTAGTAGTTATTCTCTCTGGAAGGCCACTGGTCCTTGAGCCCAACTTGTTGGATCAAGTGGATGGGCTAGTTGCTGGCTGGTTACCTGGCAGTGAGGGTGCTGGGCTCGTTGATTGTTTGTTCGGCCAGTACGATTTTCAAGGCCTTTTGCCCGTTACTTGGTTTCGATCCATGGATGATTTGGATCGAGGAATCAACGGTTGTGATCCGTTGTTTCCTATTGGGTTCGGGCTTAGGATGTTTGATCATCCATTGCCGTGTTAATAAGAATCTTGACCGCAATTGGGATAGATATTGTTGTGAGCTTGGATGCTAAGCAGACTTGAATCTTTGAATTTTCGCTTTCTATGATCGAATTTCGAAACTTTAAAGATTTTTCTTTTTTTCGAAGATGTGACATAAATAATATGCTGGTAGAGGGAGAACCACACTTGTTGTGTCGTGCCCACTAAAAGAAAGCAAGAGCCAAAGAAGCAAGCATCTTGCCTTTCTTTCGACCTCCATAAATCTCCCAATCATATGTTCCGTTTGCAGGACCTAGAATCAGAACCCATTTGCGAAGAATTGCGATGTGCATACTTATTTAAAAATAAAGTACCGAATTCGACTCTATGTTTGGGTCAATTCAGTCTTAACAAAATCAAATCCCCCGAATCTGAGCTAAAGAGGAGAATAAAGTCGGAACCCCAAATTTGCTTTCACAAACAAGTTGCAAAGGTGCTAAAAGGGATGCATCATTATCTTATGAAAAAGGGTCTTCTTAAATTAGAGATCAAGAGTAAAGAGGGACATTTATGTCATTTAGGGTTTGTGGGGGAGAAAAGAACCTAATAGGGGTGACCACTTTGGTTGAATTGAATTAGATTCACTTAATCTAGGCTCCTGTTGGATTTTGGGGCCACTAAATAAACAATACATTCTTTTCAAAAAAAATCTGAGCTGTTTCTGATCATTGGAGCCACAGACATGGCAATAGCAACAACATATACTATACATCAATATTAATAGTAAATAAAAATTGAAACAAAAAAAACTCAAATTAACATTAATTTGTCCCACAGTAATTGGGTTCTTTTTTTTTTTGGCTTTGCAATAGGGAAAATTAGGTTTCCTTTTTAGTGACAGTATGAGCACTAAGTGAACAAAACTGTTAGAGCATGTGAAGGTTGGATTGGATCCAATTATGCATGAACCTGACTGAACATGGCAGGTACAAGGAAATTACTATTTTACCCTCCACAAAACAATCCATTCATTCAATAGAAAAGAAGAAAAAACTATGCATGTGAGACCTATGGTGGATTTCTGACTCGTCTTCGACTATCTTTTTATGTGGAGACGGTGCCATGCCTAATTGGAGCCAATCAAATCATTTTCTCTCATTCTTCTATCTTTTTATCAGGTTAATAATTAATTTATTCAAGTATTAACTCCAATTTATACACCAACAATTTTATTCATTCATTATTGATGTGACCTTGGAAATAAACAAAGTTGCAATCACACAAAAAAAATTGAAGCTATCAAAGGTCAATGAGTCATGACCAATGATTCTAATTCAATTAATCATCTCTAATCTAATTTGAGGTGAGATCATTGATATAACAACACAAGATGCAGTTCAAAAACATATACATCAAACTAAAAAAAACTACATCCAAAAGCACTAATTTCGAATTCAAATTTTTTTCCTAGCTTAAACTGCGCTGCGTATGGCGATTCTTCCGTCTCGCCTTTGATTTAACCGACTCTTATTTCCCGCAATTCCATCGGAATATGTATGATAATAATATCAAATTATGTACAAAATAGTGAAAAGAATCCCAATTCCCCCCCTCGTTTGAAGTTCCCGTATTTATTGGCATTCGGCACGTCCATCCATCTCATTTATATCAAGCAACCATTCCAATCCAATCAAACGTGACAATCCTTAAGCCTCCGACCATTCGATACAAGACGAAAAGAGATGCGAGCATAAATCAAACAAATATGGATCCGTCGAAACACTTGAGGCTACTTTAAACACGAGGGAGAAGATTACTACTCTGCATTTGCAATAACATACCTCCGAATGAATTATCGCACTCCATTTTTATGCCATACGGCGAAATCCCATACGTTGATTGTTGCACAAATTGTTGATTACTATTATTATTATTATTATTATTCTTGAAACCACCGCCACCCATTCCTTCACCGATTTGTTTTTTCGAATCGACTATAACAGAAAAATGATCAGAAACAGGCGGATTGGCAGTGCTGGATTGAGAGGTGATTATAGACGGTGCGGATGGAGACGGATCGCGATCATCGTCCGCAATATTAACGGTCGTGATGTCGTGAATGCTTGATCGTCGTTTATCCTTCCCTCCCGAGTTGAGTCTTATGAAGTATTTTTGAGCATGGCTCGCCACTTGAGTTGGCGTTCGACTCGTCACGTAATTTCGTGATATGTTTCTCCAATCCCCTCTTCCATATTTCTTCAGACCCATCAAAAATAACCTAAATAAAAAATAAAATCAACGATAAATACGATTGTACGAATTTTTTTAAAAAAATGAGTTAATTACTTGTGCTCTTCTTCGGTCCAAGGCACGCCTTTCTTTCGTTCTTGCTCGGCCCCTCGACCGGTTCTCTTGCCGCCGAGACAATACCCGGGTCTGAACCCGTTAAAGGCTTGAGCTTCGCAATCGAGCGTGAATCCATCAGAAGAGGAGTTGTAATATTGAGGAAACGGCACGAGACCGGCTTCGATAAAGCTGACATCATTCTCCAAGTCTTGGTAATGTTCGATGACGTCTCCTTCGGTTTTATTAGGTATCAAAGCTGCCACCTTCTGGAACCGGTCAGGGGTCTCTCGGTCGTAGCGAGCCAAAGCTTCTTCGAATGCCTTGTTCTCTTCTTGGGTCCATGCGTTGCTTCGTTTCGGAGGTAAGAACCAGCTCTGATTCGAGAAGTGCGTCCCGCTTGGTTGTGTCAACACCTCCATCCTCATCATCTCAGGTAAGCTCGGATCCTTCCAAATTATTAGAAACTTGATTTGATTTGATTACCTTACCCACTACTTCTAGAAGAGTGGGTTAGATAAAAGTCAATTGGTTGACACGGAAATGGAGGAGAGAAATCTCGGCAAGATTTTGGGTGTTGGTGCCAACCCAATTGGAGAGGAGGAATGAAGAAGAGAAAGAGGTAGAGAAGTAGAGAGAGAGAGAGAGAAAGGGGGGGGAGAAAGAGAGGAGGGGTGTGGATCTAGAAATAGTTGGAGAGTATTAGGGGTTGTGGCACTAGTGTGGGTTGTGTTGTGAGGGCAATGCTACAACCACTCCCTCCTTCACTCCCATTTTCACTCCCTCAAGCCATTGACAGGTGGGACCCACATGCTATTTTATAAAAATCAATGCATGTGGGACCCACAAACCATTCATTTCATGTGAGAGGGAGGGAGGGAGGGAGGGAGGGAAGGAGGGAGTGGCCCTATCATTACTCGTGTTGTGAGGCAAAATGAGCAGAGGACAGTGTATTTTATTCGGGTTTGCACCCCGGTTTGGGAATTGGGGCCATAATTAAAAAAAAGGCAGGAGAAGTGGTGGCCTCTCCCTTGGTGGAGTTCGTGCCCTCTCAACCACGGGAAAGCCTCCTTCCTCTTTACTTCTTCTCTTCTCCTGCCTTCTAATAACCGGATACATCCATTTCCTGAAGGACCAACTATTATATGGCCCGTGTTTTATTTTGTCGGTTGATTAACAATATATGAATTTAAAATATCAAATACAGATGAATTTGAAATGTCAATTCAAAAAATTATATTTGTTGTTAACACTGGATTGATTAATTACTTGATTTATACAAAAATATTTATTACTAGTCAATTCTTGAGGTTTTTTTATCAGAAAGATTTCATTATCAAAATGATACCGTTTTGAGTATCATTAAAAAAATACTTGATATTTTCTATCTGATTTATTTTAATCATGTTATTTTTTTACTTTAAATTAAGTTCTTTATATTTTAAGTAATTTGCTATGTTACTAAGTAATAAGTAGAATTTTTAGTTCGTAAACACATGATTGTAAATAAAAATTATTGTTGATCGAACTACGTCCAACTAGTTTTCGACTAATCTTATAAGTACAAAACACAATTATTTTGGGCACGTTAGAGAGTTTTTTGCCGTAATGTCTATGAAAAATTATTAATAAAAAAAACATAAGATTTATGTATGTAATTTATTAAGTTGGAAAAAAAATATGATTGAATATACATAAATAACAAGGAAAAAAAAATAGAAAGTAATTAAAAATACTACACAAATTAAAAATAGAAAGTAATTTATACACCATTCCTTTTTTCTAAATAAATTAAGAGCCGTGTTACATATTTTGTATTTGTTTAGATCCTCCTATACATGAAAATTTCTAAATCTCATCTTAGAGTTGAACTATGTTTGTTAATTCTTGTCTACTAATTATATTTTTAATTCGTTGCTTCTCGCATATAGCCGCTCGAATAATTTTTTGCTTCTAATAATTGATCATTTACTTAGATAATAAGATAAATTATTAAGACAAAATATCATATTAATAAAAACATGTTAGAAATCATAATACTTAGCTGATAGATAATATTTTAAAATTATCTCAAAAATAACTTAAAGATGTTTAATTGAATTGGTACACTAGAATTAAAAAAAAAAATGGACGTCTGCTTTGACGCAGAGACTGGAGACGAGATGAATTCCCATTGGTATTCTGTGGTGTTCGTGTACAGCCTGGAGAAAATAATATTTAAAGAGTTTTTGAAATATTTAATTGCTTTTTTGAAAAAGGTCCAATAAAATAAGAGGCCATATATTATGTCCCCCAAATTCCCTCATAATTTTTTCACAATAGTAATTTATGATTAATTCAATAATTAATATTTTAGATTAACGATTAATTTGTAATTATTTATTTTTAATTACTTAGAATTAATCATCAATTTATATGGACCTTAATTACATACTAAAATTTTAATAATCATGAATTAATCGTTAATCCATCACACTAATTATGGAATTAATTAGTGTTGGAGAATCTCAGGGGAAATAGGGGGCAAAGTATAATTTCCCATAAAACAACGCAAATATGTTTATTGGTTTAGTTGTCCAGTTTCTTGTCTCCATCTATATTATTTAACTTATACTTTTGCTTTTTTGATGAATTCTGCAAAATATTATAAATTAAAATTAAATTAAACTTAAATTTGGATGCATGCTCTCTTTGTTCATATGCAATGACTGCTCATTTTTTTTTGTAAGATGAACTTAAATTTTCTATAATATGGGTTTATGTGAGCATCCAAAGATGAATGAAAAATATATAAAAAATAAATTAATTAGCAACTCAAAAACATTTTAGAAACCTTTCTGGTTAAACAATCTTGAAGGCAAGGTATTTACTACTTTACTCGAGGACCCACTTTATGCATCATCATTCTCCATGGCACTCGTGGTGCATCCATGCATGTTATGGATCGAATAATTAAACTAACTATACACAGGAGCGGATCTTAGTAAGGACAAGAGGACGGTCGTTCTCTCAAGATTTTCGTCAAATATTGTATATATCAGTATAACAGTATAAAATATATTGTTTGTCCCGTGTAATTTCAAATCAGTATTTTATTTTGTTCTTCCAAAAAATAATGTTAAGATTCGTCACTCATGATACAACTATGCATCCTACACAAGATACCAAGTGTAGATGGAGGAGTAGATTTGGACCGGTACAAAATGCTAGATAGTGGCGGTATCCATCTCTGCAGGTCGGGACGAAGAGCTTGTCACAAGCTTTCCTTTCACATACCCATCCAAAAAAGAACAAGCCATTTCAAATAATGGGCCCTCTCTCTCTCTCTCATCACATAATTAATATACAAACACAAACTTGTATTAACACACTGCAATAAATCATAGAATTGCCCATTTATGTTTGAAAAGAATCTCAAAAACCATCAAGATTTAAATATTTATATGAATATATAAGATTCGGCAACTAGAGATAAGACTAGAGAGATTTAAAATAATTATAAGTTTGCATATGTTATAATGTATGATGTGGTTATATTAGTATTAGACTATTAGTATTAGATTAGGAAGAAGCTAGCGTGTTAAAGTTTTCATTGGTCCAAATAGGGAAATGAAGAATTTGGAATTTGGACCCCCTCCCACGTTGCGGTCCCTTTTCGACGTGACCAACTACCACCCACCACCCCTCCCCCTCCCCCTCCCCACACCCCCACTCATGCCCTCTTCCATGTACCAATCCATTTCTTCGTGATTTCGTACCACCACATGGAATATAGTACGTACCGTGTTCAAACAAAACCATGATTCAACACTTATATATTGGATCAGCAAAATTGTCTTCGGATTTATGACGTGTCGAATCGTTATTGAGTTCTCACTCGATGCCACCTAATCATATTATATTTGTTTGAATGCTCGCTTAAACAAAAAGAAATGTAGTTTCCAAGTCAGTTATGTCCCCCCTCAGGACTTGTTAATCATGAGTCCCTATGCTATTTTTTTAATTAGGGAGGTATGATTATATCATTAGAGATAATTAACATGGTTATCGGTACGATAATCAATATATGGTTAGTTAATTGGATAATAAATAATTAGAGTTAGTTATGTGTAGAGGTAGACCATGCATGTGTCAAAACCAGGGAAACTCTTCTCCCTGTTTTTCTGTGCAGTCAACCCCTGGATCCAATTGGAGATTAACTGGATGCATCATATTTTATATTTTATTTTTTATGAATATGATATTTCACCGGCTTAGTTTTATTTTTTTTTGAGAAATTTAAGAAGTCCCAATTTTTGTCCCGTGATGTTTTAATACATGGTTAATGTAATATATATTTAAAGACAAGTCCCAATTTTATGTATTCGTATAACTTATATCCCATAGATCTCTCCCCTACATTTCTTGATGACATTACAATATTTTTAAATCTTAATTATATATCATAATTTATTATTTAATTACTGTAGTTTATGATTTGACATCTCAGTTAAATCATAAATTATGATTTAATTTTTAAAGTGTTCAAACTTAGTATCGTCATCAAGTTTTGTAGAGAAGAGTTTGGGGGTATGTCCAACATTTTTTTTTCTTTTTCAAATTGCGGATTTCGGGTACTGTTTGGTGTTGCCTAAGAATTTATTTGTTCATTGATGTCAAACAATAATTAATGTAGATGGCTTCTTACACTTTTCCTTTTCTTTTAAATGAAAATAATATTATTTGATTTCCCTTTCACGTGAAGCAAATAATTCAGATCTTAAGAGGCACGAAGTTAATTGGCTCCTCAACCCTAGCTAGCAATTATATCTCTTGGAGACTAATGAGTAATGAGTAATGCTAATGAAAGATGAATTATAAACTATTTCCTAAGCACGCAAAATTTCACAAATATTTGCGTGCAAGCATGTTGGATCCTCGGAGACAAGAGTTGAAAGAGGAAATCCAAAAGAATGTGCACTTTTAATAAATTCTTAAATATTTATTTTTATGAGAAAAAATAAGATTATTTGTTGTATACATTCATTATTTGATATTGTTTTTATCAACGAAAATTGTATTCCCGACTTGATAATTATTGTGGTATAAATTCAATTACTTAGGTAATGAACTATTGACAAATTTGCGAGTATTCATATACAATTACATGAAAATGAAAAAGAAAATCGAGGACTTCATATGCTACTATGGGATTAGTAAAGCTTAATATTCATCTTTAAGAAAAATAAAATAAACAAGGGGAAATTTCAAAAAAACACCTTATCTTCTTGGAAACTAAAAAAAAAATCTTCTATCAAACTTTTATTTTCAAATACTCCCTATAGTGGTTAAAATTAACCATGAATAGTGTTAAAAAAAATTGGACCAAAATACCTTTCTATTTTCATATTAGTAATTAAAAACGTAATTTTGTTTTTTTTATTAATTTTATTAGTTTTAAAAAAATTCATAAATATTTTTTAACATTTAGCGATCGAATTTTTTTTTTATTAAATGTTGGGTTTATATAATTTTAATATTTTCTTTATTATTCATGAAAAATTAATATCGGATAATAATAAAATAAACAACAATAAATAAACACCATGAAAATATATTGATAAAAAAATATCTGTTTAAACATCTAGTTTTTTATTTTCGTTCTCATTTTATGAACTTTTTTTAATAGTTTGTGATATTTTAACTTTTAAATATTTGCAAGGTGTTATTTTAATATTGTTGTTCATCTTATTTATATTTTATGTTAATTTTTTAGGAAAATAAATATAAAAGACAAATATATAATGTATGAAATATTAAAATTATATAAATATATATAATTTTTTTTTAAATTATTATAAGCTTAAAAATATTTTAGAATTTTTTTAAAATTAATAACAAAAATATTCTTTTAATTACTACATATATAAATATAAGGGTATTTTGGTTTTTTTTTTTTAACACCATCCATGGTTAGTATTAATCCTTATAGGGAGTATTTGAAAATAAAAGTTTGGTAGAGATTTTTTTTGGAATTTTTTAGAATATCCAAAAAAATTAGAAAGTTTTTTGAAAATTTCCCAATAAACAATGTCAATAAAACTTAACATATACCATTAGTGTTACAATGACTTTATATTTGTTTTTATGATGATACCTGCATAAGTACAAACAATATTCTACTATGGGATATTGGACATTTGTTTCAAAAAAATTAAAAAGGTTGTGCATTTCACGGATATGCACTTCATATGCACATCGTTAACAGGAAGACACGTGACAATTTGATTTTTTCTTTTTCTTTTTCAATTTTGATCGTATTTTGTGCAATCCAAAACGCTTGTCACTCCTAATTTGAGATGTATGGTATATCTTTACTAAATACAATACATGTTATATATATATATTTACATGTATGATATATATTTATTTATTATACTTTTGTAGATGTATGATATATATCTTTTTGAATAGAAAACTTGTTATATAATTTTTATATTGTACGATATACATTTATATATGTATGATACAATTTTTAAGATATAATTTTTTTACATAATTAACATTTTGTTTAATTTTTTTTGAACTGCATTATACTTTTTGTATAACAATTCATATATTTTTGGAACGTGCGTTTATAATGCAATACGATCAATTTAAAAATTAAATTGTCAAGTATGGTATTTTTATTGATAACTTGGATATGAAAATGCATTCTCAGTGGCAATTCAAAAAAAAAGAAAAAGAAAAGAAAATGCATTCTCAGTTGCCCACACAAAAATACATTAATTAGTCGATCCAAAAGGTAAATACTGAATCTGAAAGTGGACATTCCTTTTTGTATGTAGGAACTTTTGGGCCTTTTAAGTTTCTCATTAAAATGTACATTTTGCCAATGAACTGAATAAATTCTTATCTTTCAGAATTATATATTTCAGAAACTTACTCAAATCATTCAACTTGGGCCTTTATAGTTTGAGCAATAATATTTCAGCCCAAATCAACAAAGTAGATAAAAAGACCACAGTTATATCCTCACTCGTCAGTATAGAAGTGCCTCAAATGTTATTTCAACCTTAGATTATAGAAAGGCCCAAGTTGAATATGAACTGCACATGCATCTCACGTGCAAGCCCAATTCTACTCTAGTATTTTTTGGAAATTACCATCTTATCCCAATTTGCAATTTCATGAAATTTCAGCCGTCTCCATTTTTTAAGAGGAAAATTATAGAATTTTTGATGATATAACGGTGGTAAAAAGAATATTGTGAAAAATATATTTAAATGCACCATTATTTTTACATAAATTAATATCGCAAGACTGTCCGCAATAAGATCATAACGCCGTAATTACCATCTTAAATGCACCTCACTCGTCAGTATAGAAGTGCCTCAAATGTTATTTCAACCTTAGATTATAGAAAGGCCCAAGTTGAATATGAACTGCACATGCATCTCACGTGCAAGCCCAATTCTACTCTAGTATTTTTTGGAAATTACCATCTTATCCCAATTTGCAATTTCATGAAATTTCAGCCGTCTCCATTTTTTAAGAGGAAAATTATAGAATTTTTGATGATATAACGGTGGTAAAAAGAATATTGTGAAAAATATATTTAAATGCACCATTATTTTTACATAAATTAATATCGCAAGACTGTCCGCAATAAGATCATAACGCCGTAATTGTGTCCGCTATCGTAATCCGTAACAAAGAAATGTCCGACCGTAACGAACTGCAATATCGCAATTTAAAACATTGATGATTACATATAATAACTTTCACCTCTAATTAATTAATGCATGTATATGCTTTTTTTATTATGAAATATTAATTTTTTAGTACATTTTGTCTTTGCATCTTTTATGTAAAAATATATTATAGTATACTATATGTAAGGTAAATTATAATATTAACATCCTTTATTATTTTTTCATGGTACTAAAAACTTTGATTCTTTTATATGCATGTGAACAAAATATGTGTATCATACATGAATAGACTACTATATTATTAATACTTTTGGACACACTCAATAATGATATTATATTTTTTTTGAAAATTATATTATTTATAATATAAGAGATTTCAAAAACAAGTTCAAACTAAAAAAATTATACATTTTTGTTCTTAAAAAAAACTTCATGTATATATTTAATAATTACATGTGATACCTTCCAATTCCTTAATGCTTGTATATGCTTTTATTATAAAAAAATTGATTTTTTTTTATATAATTGTTTTTCCATCTTCTATGTGTTTATTTCAAGACTTAAAGTCACATATAATATTTTTTATCGTCAAACTTAAGACTTAGATACTATTATATGCATGCGAATAATATATGTTCCTAATTTATTATCATACATGAATGAATTACTATAATATTGATATTTTAGGAGAATTATCTATTTTACAACAAAAATATAATTTTCACATGACAAAACAATATTATTTTTATGTTAGTTTTTTTTGACATGAAAGTCATATATATTTTTGCTTAGTAAATCTTAATCTTGATATTTAATATTTCTTAAATATGACCTCTTTCACTTACAAATAATAAATACATGGATATATTTTTCTAATATAAAACATTAAATTATTTATGGTATAGATTACATGATGTAGTTTGTTTTTTCATTTTCTTTCAAAGAAATATAATTTATTTCTCTTACATTTATTATTGTATCTTTCATTTATTCTCGAGAAATAACCAACCATAGGATAATTTTCCTCTCATCTAAAAGTGTTCTATGAAAAAATATTTTTTCATACATCTAATTTTTTTTCTCCTAAATATATACTTAAATCCAAAAATATGCCTTAAACTTTATACATGAATACAAATTTTACAATCCAAAAATATAATTGAGTGTGATTTTGATAGACGATAAAAATCATAATAGATAGACAAATAAATGATTTGTCTATATATAACATATCATAAGGGTAAATTTGATATTTGAAGTTTTGGAAGGATACATACGCACCTTGGCTTGGCATAAGCTAGAATCGGACACTACCCCAGGAACCGGGAAAGATTATCCGTATTTAATCAACCAATCAAAAATAGCAAACAAATAAAACCGGGATTTCAGTTCCAGAATATAATTACAATTCCAACCGTGCCTGGATTATAAAAATCCGCAAAAATACCGGGATTATCCGTATTTAATCAACCAATCAAAAATAGCAAACAAATAGCAAACAAATAAAACCGGGATTATCCGTATTTTACATTCTCAAGAAAGACAATCGGATCCGGGTCCCTAATCGCCGCCTTCAATAATCCGCAAGCATATTAAAAACTATAAGGAGTCAATACTTCCAATCCAATGCTCCCTGACACTACATTATAAAAATTAATATATTATTAACTATATAAAATGTCAAAATACGGAAAATGCTCTTGTGAGTGTGAAATAGAACATGAGAATGCTGAGCACCGACGCCGGCAGCAGCACCGTTAGGGCCGCAGAAAACGATCGGTACCGACATCTGACCATCGGACATGTAGTTTGACTTTGCCGCCGAGTTTATTATGTGGTCTATTGCCTGCATTAAAATAAATCAATTAATTAATTTAAATATTAAAGATAACTGTAAATTATTAAATTTTGAGGATAGGTATCTGCATGAAGAAGTTGAATGTCATGAATTCGACGACGGGTTTGAGGTCGTGATACGCAGCAGTCAGCACCCACTTCTATCATTTTTTTGCAATTAGATACTACTAGCATTACCTCCGCGCAATTGCGCGGGGCTGTTCGGGTTTATAAGTAATGTAGTTGAAAAAAATTGTTATTCGTTTTGTGTATGTGACTTTCTTTTTGTAATCATTATTATATGTGTAATTTAGTGTGTTGTGTGCGAGTGAAATTTTGTAGCAAAAATCGTTTGAAAATTTTAAGAGCCGGATTTCTTGAATAATTCAAACGGTTATTGCTAAAAAAATTATCTATATTTTATACTTCATAAGTAAAATAAGGAAAAAGAACGAATGAGTCGTCATGAAATTTATTAAGAACATAATAATTCAGAAGACATTGCTGAAAAAAAGAGTGTTTTTAATTTCACAAATCTTTAATTTCGCTACATATTTAGTACAAATATTTTTCGTCCTTTGTGTGGTCAGCCAACAACAAAGTTTGACGATGTCATCGCTAACCGTTTCGTTCGAATCTTTAATTTAAATTATGTCATGATTATTCGCACATCCATGATTTGGTATATTTTTAACCCCCTAATTTTTTTTGGATATTATAAAAAATTCTCTATCTTTTCGTAAACTCCCAAAAAAAAAAACTCTTTACCAAACTTTTATTTTAAAATACTCCTTATGGATGATATTAATATTTTTTTTTCCAAAATACCCTCCAAATCTCATATGTAATAATTAAAACTTATTTTTTTTATTTTTTATTAATTTTAAGAAAATTCATAAACACTTCTTAACACGTAGTGATTTAAAAAAATTTAAATTATTACATATTTTGTTTATATAATTTTAATATTACATTCTTTATTCATAAAAAAACTAACATTAAATGATAATACATAAACACCTTGCAAATATATTCATAGAAAATATCTATTTAAACATCTATTTTTTATTTTAGTTTTCTTTTTATGTATTTTTTAATAGTTTTGTGATATTTTATTTTTAAATATTTGCAAGATGTTCTTTTATTAATATTGTTCAACTTATTATTATTTTATTTTAGTTTTTCAAGAAAAATAATAAAGGACCAAAATGTAAATTTTAAAACTTTGGAGGACAAAAATGCAAAAGGACCAAAATGTGAAAAAAGGACAAAAATATAATTTTTTTTAAAAAATATGACCAATTTGAGGCCCCTGGACTAAAATGTAAATTTCAAAACTTTGAAGGGCCAAAATGCAAATATAAATGACCAAAATGAGAAAAAAGGACCAAAATGTAAATTTTTTTCGAAAAAAGGACCAATTTGTAAATAAAAAAGGACCAAAATAGAAAAAAGGACCAAAATGTAAAAAAATTTCGAAAAAAGGACCAATTTGTAAATAAAAAAGGACCCAAATGTAAAAAAAATATTTTTTTTTACAAATAGACCCCTGGTGACGTGGCTGCCTGGACTAAAATGTAAATTTCAAAACTTCGAAGGGCCAAAATGCAAATATAAAGGACCAAAATGTAAAAAAAAGGACCAAAATGTAATTTTTTTTCGAAAAAAGGACCAAAATGCAAATATAAAGGACCGAAATGTGATAAAGAAGGACCAAAATGTAATTTTTTTTAAAAAACAGGACCAATTTGAGGCCCTTGGACCAAAATGTGAATATTAAAACTTCCAAGGACCAAAATGCAAATATAAAGGACCAAAATGTAAAAAAAAGGACCAAAATGTAATTTTTTTTTTAAAAAAAGGACCAATTTGTAAATAAAAAAGGACCAAAATGTAAAAAAAATATTTTTTTTTTACGAATAGGCCCCTGGTGACGTGGCTGCACCAGGAGGCAGCAAATCCCCTTGCATTAGTATATAGATAGATGAGTAACGCTAACAAAATAAACAAACTGTGAATTACTGGTGATTAGTTGCCAAATGGGAGATAATGGAGATATAATTCCACAGAGCATTAATGAGTTCAATTGAAGTAAAACGACATTATTGCTACTAAAATAACTGTAAATTATACAAAAGAACATATCTGAATTGAAGGGAATCGACTCGACCCCGGACCCGCGCAGTGGATATGAAGGCCCGGTCCGGTTCCCAAATTTCGAGATCACGCCTTAACTTCGAGAGTACGATGCAAAGTAGGATAGACGATTACTAGCGTGAAATTGATCACGCACGACGGGTTGATCGCTCGCATCCTTCTCTTCTCTGATGTCACGTTGGTGACTAGCCCGTGCGTCCCATACCACACGTCTCCCACCGTTTGGACTCCATGAATGCCTCCGGTTTGATCACAACTAAGAGCCACATGTGCCGCTCATCTACTCGTATCCACCGTGAGTCGCAACACCTCGGTCGTGGATGCACCGGCGAACTTGCTTGATCGCATTTGATTCTCTAATCCGAGAAAACCCCTTTTCTCTTTTCTCTCTTTCTCATCACACCCATTCAACTATCCATGGTGTTCTTTCGAATGATCGTCTCAATTAGTCTAAATCTGAATTAGATTCGGGATTAACTCTTTAATTGACTTATTAGATAAGAGAGAAACATCATATATATATACTATATAGGATAAGAATGGGCCAAAAGGTATGTATATCTACTATACACATTTTCAAACATAAAATTACATGTACTTTTTCAGTATTATGTTGAAACGAAATTGTTAAATTGTTCCAACCGACTTCAAACCTTCACAAAGTTGCATATAATTATTATCTTTCCAACCCAATTTGGCCCAGCCCAATTGGAATTCGGATGCGAAAGTTATGACGGTTTTACTAACTGTATGTCAAACTGTCGCATCCTTTCGGTATTCCATTAAAACAACACTGATACATCTCTCAAATGAAATATATTTCTTCATGAAAGTTCTAGAAAATCTTATTATCTATCCAACCCAATTTGAACCATTCAAATTTGAGTCGTTATCTGAAAGTTATGCCAGTTTTACTAAATTTGTTTCTTATGCCCACGAACGCATGCGTTCGTTTGTGCTTTTACGTATCATTTTACCGTTGATCCAAAAATGTATTTCCTTCATGATTTGCGTCGAAAACAACAAAAACACTTGCAATCACAGTAAACAACGAAACAATTCAACGAATTACCTTGCAGGAGCATAAACCCTACTCTCGTGGCCGTGAGTGCATCGCCATCATTTCAGTGTCCATATTTGACACCGCCGTGGCCTTCGCTCTCTCCCCTCCGCTCTCGCTCTCTCTCTCTCTCTCTCTCTCTCTCTCTCTCTCTCTCTCTCTCTCTCTCTCTCTCTCTCTCTCTCTCTCTCTCTCTCTCTCTCTCTCTCTCTCTCTCTCTCTCTCTCTCTCTCTCTCTCTCTCTCTCTCTCTCTCTCTCTCTCTCTCTCTCTCTCTCTCTCTCTCTCTCTCTCTCTCTCTCTCTCTCTCTCTCTCTCTCTCTCTCTCCGGTCTCTGTCGAAGCAACGTGAGATTCTCCATCGTAGCAACTATCGCTATGTTTTACGAAATTTATGTCGAAGAGAAATGAGGAGATAGAAAGGAAACCGACGGGTCATTATGGTGGGGTGGGTAAATAAATTGAATACATCCGGTTCACATAAACTATGCACAAACAAACACATGGTGCATGTACACTGGATCCACACAACAAATGAACGGTTCAGATGAGAAAGAAACAATCATAATTGAAACGAACGGTCCAAAATCGTTTGATGACGTGCAAATCAGAAAACATAAATTTTCTTAAAATTATACATATTATTAATATTATTCAATACCATAAATTATCATTTTAATTTTCAGATGGCCCATAATAATTTCAATATAATTATTCCTTAAAATTAATCATCCACCCGCATAAAGACTTTGTTTGGTTTGAAGGTAAAAAGAATGAAGGAAAGGAAAAAAAATTCTCAAGGATAAATTTTTTATCTTATCTATACTTGATTTGGAAGGAGGGGAAAAGAAAGTAAATGAAGATGATGTAATTATAATTATTATATTAATTTTTATTTTGAAATTAATTTATGTATACATCAAATTATTTTTTGAAATATGATATTATAAATTTCTAAAATACAATATATTTTAAAATTAAAAATAATTAATTTTTTCTAAATATATATTTCCATTATTTTCATTTGATACTAAATTAATAAATGTATTTTTTCTTTTTCTTACCTCTTTTTATTCTAAACCAAGCACGAGAATACTTTGCTTCCCCTTTCTCTGCCTTTTGAATCAAAGCCTGAGATCCAAATTCGTGTATACAAGTACAATAATAATTTTGATAAAATTAGTTTCCACTTTCCACCCAAGGGCGTTACTCCCGCAAAAAAAGGGCGCCCAACCCACTCACTCGCTCTCGCTCCTCCTCGTCTCCCGCCCCACCTCAGTCGGACCACCGCCCTCTCCGATGGCCGGCGAACTGGACCCGATCCACCGCAACAATCAACAACCGGATATCTCCGGCTCCTCATCTCCTTCTCATCCCGATTCCGGCTCCTCACCCGATCGTCCATTCTCCGGAACTGACAAGGACGGTCAATATGACCGGCAACTTCTCGAAGTTCTCGTCGACGAGATCTCCAGCGTTACGAATATTGGAAACGGCTGCGATTCGTCTCCCGAGACGAAGAAGAGAAAGCGGGAACTGCAACAGACTGTCCAGTGGCTGAGAGTGCTAGCGACGAATCCCGTGGATCCGGAGCTTGTAATCCGTGAAAAAGAGAAGCTGATCTTGCTCGTCCGGCGGGAGATGTTCGTCAAAATCGAAGATGTGGCTGATCTGGACTCCTTTCCGAGTTTCTCTTCCCTGGTACTTCCAATGCTACTTCTTCCTTTCAGTTTGAAGCTCTCGATAAACCTTTAAATAGATGAAATATAAGAACAGATATGGATTTGGTACCTCTTCTTTATTAAATTATTCAGTTGACTTCGCAAATTTGTTTTTGCTCCAAACACAGAAGAATAAATAAAAACCACTTTACTATTCAATTAATCAATTAGTTAGGGTTAGAAAAGGAATTGAAGTATAAATAACATTGCTATTTTTTCAGAGGAAAAGGAAGAAGGAATGGCGATTCTCAGACGAGCGATACAAAAGCAAGAGAAGGTCAGAGCGAATCGCGAGGAGCTTCACACTCTCGACACCTCATCTAATGACATTGCGAAAACGCATCGGGATCGGTGAGTTATTCCAAGCCAACATCCCTGACTGGATGGGCCCACCTTCTGACAAGTCCTACAAAACCGACCCTAATGTCTCGAAATACTTAGGCACCACATCAAAATGCCCTCAAAACATCAAGAAGTTAAGACCGGTACTAAGCAAATGTAATTGTACCGTGCCTGGATCGGTACAGTGCGTGAGTTACCATGTCGGTCTGGCTCGAACCAGACTCAGGTCCGAGTTGGGTAAGGCTTTCTTTTCGTGGGGTTTCGATTTGATTGGCAAGGAGGTTAATAACTCGATTTTGACACGTGAAGAACAAGTGTTGTTTGAGTCGCTTGAGAGAGGGGAAGGGGGATTGGAAGGGTTTAAGGGGTTTTGGAGCGGGGCGTGTAAGTATTTGAAAGGGAAGGCGAGGAGGGATTTGGTGAGGTACTTCTTTAACGTGTATTTGATGATGCGGGTCGGGTGGCAGAGTCGGACCCGACCCGTTAATGAGATTGATAGTGATGAAGAGGATTGTTTGGAGGATCTTGAGGAAGGAGATGATGTTGATGGAGAGAGGGGTGTTTCTGTAATTTCTTCTCCCGTTCAAAGGTATCTTAACTAAGCTTAAAATAATTTTTGATACGGTATAATTGCAGAAACCCCCTATACTTTCATATTTACACAAAGCCCCCTAAGTTTTTGAATATGAAAAAAGTCTATATTTTTAACTTTTCATCATAAAAAAGGCCTCCTAGTTTTGGGTTGTTCGATGTTAGACCCTTTTTGTTTTTTGAATTAGAGACCATTTTTTGTTAAAAAGGGTATTTTGGGTATTTACTATTTTAGGAATTTTAGAAAATCATCATCCCTTGTTTCTCTTCACGGTACTAGAACTACAAAATGTATATCATGATACCAAAAGTATACTAACGGTCAAAAATATATATACGAGAACTCCAATATACCATATTAAATATCATATTATAGCTAAAAAATGTATATTATGGCATAAAAATGCATTAACACTCAAAAGTGACAACCAAAAGTATATTTTGTATGTAGAAACCTAGAAACCCAAAATATATGTACAAAGCAAAGTATATATAGTTATGTTAAAAATGAAATATTGGTACTGGTATTAGTATATTAACTCTCAAAATAATATATATCTTGACACCGAAAAGCCCTATGGATAATTGGACATTCAAAACAACATATTAACAAGGCATCTTAGAAACACAAAATGTATATCATTTTTTAAAGTAGCATATTAAAACTAGAATTTATATGTGGGCATTAAAAAAACAATACTATTAATCAATTTATTCAATTTAATTTTACACTTGAAAAGCTGTAGTATCTAGTATCGTAATAAAAATGCATGATTAACTGAAACTTAGACGCATTGTACCTTTTGGATCATGAACTTAGAATTATTTCCATTTGATTTTTTTTGTTTCAAAAATAAATAAATCATTTTTAACCGGATCCATCAGTTACTTAGCCTCTTATTTCCTTTGGATAATCGATATATTAAAATAAACAAAAATAATACTAAGATTATAAATGTTTATTTTTTTTTTTTGAGTAAATCTAAATGTTTATTTTAATTGAGGAAAAAGATAAAATTAAAGGAAATGAAGTTCTACAGGTCCAACTAGACCTAAACTGAGCCCAAATTAACCTGAATTTACACAAAATTGACCCTCAAAAGCCCTTACTTAACATGATTAAGGTCCATCCGATTAAGATTCAATTAACCTAATTATCTTTTAACCTTCTTCAAATTGTCATCTGTTTTTTTTATATATAATGTTAAAAATAAATATAATTAATTAGATTTTTTTTTTTTTTTTTTTTTTTGAAAATTCCGGCTATATAAAAGGAATAGTCCTGAATTGAAGTTATAAAACTTATAACTAATAATTACTCTCTAACATGCATTGCATTATTTTCAGATCAAAGAAGCCTAGAACGAAGTTGACCTAAACTTTTGACCAGTTAAAAATGCTTAGGATAAATATAAACACAAAGTTCCCTTTTTATTTCATATTTTCTCCATTGATTTTCATGTTGTAAATCCCAAAAGTAAAATCTCTCTCTCTCTCTCTTATCTTACCTTAGTTATGAATGATGGCCTTTTAGTAGGAGAAATATACCATTATAATTTCCAGTTGTTTTGGTGCAGTCATTCAAGTACATGGTTTTCTTTTCGTGCACATTTAATCTTTCCATTTAATTATTCACGAGAGAAAGGTAGCATGAAATGAATGCATATATGATTCAATGTATCAAACATTAATCATATGAGTAAAAATACACACCCAAATTTTCGAGTTAAAATTCAAAGAAAGAAACTACTTTTAAGTCTTTAACATCACGGATAAATAAAGAAAATAAAAGGAGAAAGAAAAGCAAAAAAAATAAAATAAAGCTGGCAAAGCAAAGCTCTTTTGCTTGCTTTCTTTCTCCTGCATCGAACAACGAAGGCCTTTGCAATGATTTCCAAGCAATCCAATCCTACTTTTTCATTGCATAAAATCAAAAGAAATTTAAATTTTAAGTAATTTGGATACAAATTTTTGGGTCCCTTTCTTGGTTTGAACTCCCGAGGCATGCTCTGAATCATGCAGCAATGCCCCCCCACTTCTCCATTCTATTATTCGTAATGAGTGCATTGTTGCTGTATGGACTGGAGAGGAGAGGAGACGAATGGAATATATTTTGTGAGGCCCCTAGTTAGGAATTGATGAGGGGGTTTAGGGCATAGCTTTTACTGCTGAGGCTACATGCTTTGTCCCTTTCATCGGGATTCGTGCTCGTTCTTTCGAGGGGATTTGGATCGTATGAAAGATAGAAAAATGTGTATGCGGATTGTGGATGTAGTCTTTTGAGATGTGTAATCATAATCATATATTATTAATCCATCCAAATCCTTGGTTTTACTTTTAGTTAATTGGACTAATCCGTTTTCAGAATATATGCTCAAGTATCTAAATCTAAATAACCCATTATCACAGATCAGAATATTTAAATAACTTGTACGGATTTATCAAATATCAAGATATCATCTACTCTGCGAATTGATTTTCATTTTTCTTTAATGACTTTGGAAACGAGAATCCTGCTAAACTAGGTATTATTTATACAAGGTCCTATCACCGTGACGTGGAGATGAACTGATAGTGGTCTATTTTCAACCTTACAAGCATACCAAAAAAAAACTGATTGAAGCGAGTACAAATTACAATTGAAAGCGAGTACAAATTACAATTGAAACAATTTGATTTTGAAAAGTAAAAGTACCACTAAAAATAATAGAATTCATATGCTTTTTTTATTTTAAGCAAATCCTCACAACTGTAAATCTGAAAAAGAGAAGTTACAGGAGAACACTCATTATTTGTTTGTAGATTGTTCATGCATTATTCAATTAAATTTTCTAGGTTGTTTTGACTGCAACATCTTTATGGACGGTTAGAAAAGATGGTTTGACTCTAAAACAACGAAACTAAGAGGGGATTATATTGTCATTATATTGCCGAATCTTATATGCAGGTCCGGTTTTGTAATTTTTGGGGTTACTAGATGAACAATGTCACGAAAATTCGAATACATTTTAGACATTTTATCGAATATCACGACTACAACCTCTAAAAACAAAACTCTTCACACATAAATCACTCTAAAATTAAATCTGTATATTCTTTTAGATATTGTATCGAACACATTGTTAAAATTATGAAAACTCATTTCTCAAAACATAAATTCTTCATATATTATATTTAAATTTTATCGTAGACATTTCATAAATTGTCTTGGATATAATTCCTAAAAATATATTTTTAAAAGTGCATAATTATGTTTTCATAAAATGTCTTGGATACAATTCATAAAATATCTTAAAAAGAAAGTCTTACAATACATCAATGAGAATTCATTGTAAAACATAAATTTCTCATAATTATGTTTTCATTCTACTTGGATACAAACCCATATATTTCTCTCCACATAAAACTCTCATAAAAATGGAGCATTTGCACTATATCATTGTTTTAGCCTTATACCATATCCTATGAAAATTGATTTATATCACTCATATTTATATTTGCATATATATTAGACATTTAATCGGACACTTTTAACTACAACTCGTAATTTTTTTTCTACATATAAACCTCCCATTAAAATGGAGGCCTACGGTCCCGCCCTAACATGTCAATGGACAGGACCGGCGTTGCTTACATGAAAGAGAAAAAACAATCAAAATCTTTGATATTCATCTTAAATCATAATACTCCTTGGCCCGGGGCCGGGTATGATGCGAGAAATGCCAAATAATTGACGCACTGCTAATGAATCATGTTTGTATTTCATTTTTTCCCGATCTTTGAGTCATATTAATCATCTCTTGTTCTCTTATATTTTTGCATTGATGCATCTTAATGGTACATATTAATGGGATATATACAAATCAGTCTAATTAAATAGCGGCGCAACAAGAAAAATAACATGAAAATACAATATCACAATCATCTAGATAACGATGTTATAATACGCAATAACATAAAGTTACATGTAAACCGCACCCAACGACTAGGGACCGTTACATCGCAGTTTAAAACATTGATACAAATACATATATATTACAAAATTATATAGCACAATCAAAAGCTCCACCATCAATATCGGAGGCCAAAAAAATCTCTCTAGAAATTAAGTTTATGACCCCCTCCGGCTTCTATATAGGTTCGCCCCTAAATACAATACACTAGAAATACTACGAATTCATAAATATTTAGAAGGAAGGGCACAGTGTTTCTTGGCCTTCTTCATATATTTGTTTATTTTAATTTTATAATTATTATCATGTATATTTTTTTTAAAAACGAACTATCAAATAATTTTTTTTGTATATTCTATAGAAATTTAATCTAACCATAAAACTCTCCCAAAATGGAGACATTGCACTGCATCATTCATATAGACATATCCTATGAAAATTAATTTCTTAAAACATAAATTACTCATAATTATATTTGCATCCAGTTAAAACAAAAACAGGGACCGCGACATTGCTATTTAAAGCATTGATACAAATACATGTATTCTAAAAATTTATCATAGCGCGGGCAAAATCGGATCTCCTCCATTAATATTGGAGGCCAAAAAAAATTCTCTCTAAAAATTAAGTTTATGATCTCCTAAGCACAATACACTAAAAAATACTATGATTTCAGAAATATTGAGATAGTCTTTGTATATTTGCTTATTTATATTTGTTTATTTTATTTTGTAACTATTATCATGTATACCTTTTTTTAATAAATAATACTATAAAATATATAACATTTATGTTCGATAGAAATTTATTCTTCTCGTAGCACAGAAAACAGATAGCACGTTATATATTCATGATTATACGTCTCTAGTGTAGACCACAAAATTGTTGGCAACCATTACTTCTCTGATCATTGTTTTTTTTCTTTTTATAGAAAGAATATTACATCGATCATTGGTACTCTTGAAAATGAAAAATCTATTGAAATCGTTAATAGCTACATTATCACATAACATAACCTCCAAATGTGAAAGGATCCATGTGTTAAAGAAAAGATGATTAAACAAAGTGCATAAACAAGTACAAATAATTAATTAATCAATAAAACTAGGACAATTTTGGCAAGCTCGAGAACGGGACAATTTGAGCCAACACTCATGTGCCCACTCTTTCTTAATAAAATAGCTAAACCTCATATCATAGTCATAGGTTTTAACTTTTATATACTAGACAGACCATCTTTAGCTCATGCTTTCTTATTTTTATTAGGAAAATGTTAAACATACCCCCAGCTATCCCTCCCATTCTTGATGACGTAAATATTATTTAACATCTTAAAAATAAATATTTTAATTCATAATTTAACATCTTAATTGTATGTTCATTAAATCATAAATTAAGATGTTAAATCATGTTTTTGTGTCATTATGTGTTAATTTTGAAGATGTTAAATCATATCCACGTCGTCAAGAATATAAGGTGAGAGTACTAGGGGGTGTACATCACTACTCTTTTAATGGGAAATTATACTATGCCCTTCAAATGTCCACCAAAATTTCTCCACAATAGTAATTCATGGTTAATCCATGAATTAATATTTTGGATTAACGATTAATTCATAATTATCTATTTTTAATTACTTCGAATTAATCATCAATTGATATGGACCTTAATTATATATTAAAATTTTAATAATCATGAATTAATCGTCAATCCAAAATACTAATTCATGAATTACTATTGTGAAAAAAATTTGATGAACATTTGAGGGGTACAGTAAATGACCTCTCTTTTAATTACATATTCACATCTTCTCTAATGAGACAAATCTTAAGTGCTTACATTATCCCAGAATGTGGATTCCAAATCTTTTGTTTTGTTCTTCATCATGAGTATAAACATCGGTACAAAATTACAAAAAAAAATATAGGAATATATGAATAAAGAGAAAGAGAACAAACAAAAGGAGAAAAAAGAGAAAGGGAAAGCTCGATCTATCTGATCTCCCATTTCTCAATAAAGCTTCCCCGAGAAATTAATACTTTGACCATGTAATCTCCTACCAATCAATTAGAAATTTACATTTTTACGAAGCTATGAATCTCTTTCAATGATACACATACATACGTACATGCATACATACTGCATATGTATACATTACGATTCAACTTCAAAAGTATGAATTTTTACTGATAAAAAGAAAAGTATTGGAACTCACGGCCATGGCCCCGTGATTGCTCTTTTCCTTTTGCCTTTACCTTTTCTTCACATTTCCCCCAAAATTCGATCATTCTCAATTCCACCCATTCATCCATTCATTGCCAACTATAATATAAACTAACCACAACACAAGACAAAGACAATAAACACTTTCACCAAAATATATCTCACTCAGATGGGTAGTCTCCCAATAGACTCCATACTTCCTCCTATCCCTCCTCGCCCTAGTTTCTCCGCCACCTGCGAGCTTCACCCGGAGGAAATCTTCACCGGCTTCTGCGCCTCCTGTCTCCGGGAACGCCTTTCCGGTTTGGAATCCAACGAATCCATTTGTGCTCCTGGTCGGAAGTCTACTTCTGCACTCAAGTCCCTCTTTACCAAATTGCCTTCTGCTAACTCCGCCTCATTTCTCCATCCTAGCCTTCGGAGGTGTAAGTCCTTCTCCTATCGCCGTGGAGGTGATCATAATGGCGACCCATTTGAGCCTCAACGACATTCTTGTGATGTGAGGGGGAGAAATACTCTTTGGGCCCTTTTCCATAAGGATGATTGCCAGAGAGTACAAGATGGGCCGGAGATTCTCGCCTCTTCTTCTACAGCTATGGAGGTTGTTTCTGGAGAGATTTTTCCGGAGAGGTCTGGTAGCCTTGTATTCTCTCGTACCAGTGTTGCAGAAACACACGAAGAAGAAAACGAAGAGGAAGAGGAAGAAGAAGAAGTATCTGACAATGGGGATGAAATTAGACCGGTGGTCGAGCCGGTACTTATTTGGGGTACATCCGGCGAAATAGAAGAAACGGTGAATGCACCAGAACCGGTACAAGAAAGGGATGGTAACACAATGCCTATGAAAGAACACATAGACCTCGAGTCCCAACCAAAAAGACCACCGACCAAAGACCTAAAAGAAATCGCCGGAAGCTTCTGGCTGGCCGCCTCAGTATTCAGCAAAAAATGGCAAAAATGGCGAAGAAAACAAAAAATTAAGAAACAATGCAGTGACAAAAACGAGGGTTATGATCAAAACCCTCCTTTAAAGCCCTCGTTCTTGCGCCTTAGAAGAAGGCGTTCCCGCGAGGCAGAGTTCATTTCAGGGGAGAATTTCGGTCGAAGGTCTTGCGACACGGACCCTCGGTTCTCACTCGACGTGGGTCGCATGTCAGTAGACGACCCGTCCTTTTCTTGGGACGAACCGCGCGCTTCTTGGGACGGGTGTCTAATTGGTGGTCGGTCTGTGCTTTCTCGTCCCCTCCCCATGCTCTCTGTTCTCGAGGACGCGCCGGTGCCAGCTGTACCTCGGTCTGACGGCTTAATCCCTGTCGAAGAGGATTGTACCGCAGGTATATTACCAGGGAGTTTGGTACAAGCTCATGATTATTATAGGAGAAGTTTCGAGAGATCGAACTCTATGACAATGAAGAGACCCTCTTTTAGTCTTGAAATGAACGAAACTAAACCAATGGCTGTTGATCCCAAGGTTTCGGTTTCATCACCGGCAGGAGGTTCTGAGTTTTACCATTTTCTTGATCGGGAATTTGCAAGTAATAATTCTCTCAAGGACGATAACATGTCTTTTAGCTTCGAGTCTTCTTTTCGTGATTCACGCAAGGCAAATTCAAATCCAAATCCAGCCAAAAAGGCTAGGAGGTGGGGAAGAGGTTGGAGTATTTTGGCGTTTATACATAGATCAAAAGGAAATAACAGAGAAGCGAATGCGAGTAGCTTAGAGCAGCGATCCTTCTCAGAAATAAACGGTGCGAAGATAATGAGGAGTAATAGTAGAAGTAGCGTGAGTTCGTCTAGAAGCTCGTTTAGTGGTAATGGGAGTTTCGGTAGTTCGAGGAGAAATGTTGGACTGGAGAGGAACCGTAGTGGACGGTATTCGCCGGGAGGAGGAAGGGTCGATAATGGCATGTTGAGGTTTTATTTGGCGCCAATGAGAAATAGTCGGAGAAACGGAATGGCCGGAAAAGGAAGGCATGCGAATTCTCATTTGTTCGCAAGAAGTGTCGTTGGATTGTAGTGAGATAAAATCAAATAAAAATTGGTATTGTTTTTTAGAATGTTCTTTCTCTTCGCGATGCTAAATATTTCTGTATTTTTATTTTTAAATTATGTCAATTTTATGTTCTTTTTTGTTGAGTAGTGGAAGGGATAGCATGTAAACTGAGAGGGGGGTGGGGGGGATTGGTTTGGAGTTTTAATCTGGCTATATTTATGCACCTTTTCTTGATTTCAAAAATTCAGCAATGGAAATCTATGTTTTCATTATAACCTTGCTTTAATTTAATGTAAATATCGAAATGATTTGTTTAAAATTTGAAATGAGGTAGGAAAGAGCATGGAAAAACATTTGAAATGAGGTGATGACGAGCTTTCACTATCTTCGATTTGATTGGTCGTGTCATTACTTTCAACCTCGCAAACCGTTAAAGCTTTATAAAGAAAGAAAGAATGGCCTTTATATTCTCTTGGTCTCTCTCTCTCTCTCTCTCTCTCTCTCTCTCTCTCATCTTCTGAAAAGAAATAAGGACAAGAAAGAAAGAGCAGTGAGAAACAGATGATCAAATGACTCTCTTGATCAGTTTATCTGTTCACATTCTCTCGTTATACATGTATTGTTTATTGTTTGGTTGATTTGTGCATGCATGGGTCCATCAGGGCGTGGTTGTCTCTTTGTTTCGCCAAACATGACTCGAATACAAGTGGATGCTTGATTGGTATCAGGTGAGGAAAAAACATTTGGCTAATTTTCTACATTGTAATTGGCCAAGTGTTTGATTGGTTTGTACATTTCTCTCTCTCTCTCTCTCTCTCTCTCTCTCTCTCTCTCTCTCTCTCATCTAACGGAGAGATGCCACCATATTTGTGATTAAGTTGTGATTAATTTTGTGAAGAATCGGCAAGCACGTATCGTGCTCGATCCGGATCAAGTACATTAATCAAGGAAAGAACGTGCTCGATCCGGATCAAGTACATTAATCAAGGAAAGAACGTGCTCGATCCGGATCAAGTACATTAATCAAGGAAAGAACATTTTACCGACAGCGAATATAGCTAATTAACGGATGATCCAAGAAGCATGAAGAGCAATAAAACACTATCTAGATTTGAGGTATTGAAGGAGACGATGCGGGCTAATGACAGTAGCGTAGCCATGAGGACGCTAAGTGGATGGATATCTTGTCCTTCGACAAACTTAACATCATTGCATTTGCATTTTTGCTACATGTCGTAGCGTTCCTTTCGGGTCCAAATGATCCAATTTGTAGCATTCGATGAGATCAATTTTTGCACCCCTTTCCGAGCGGCCACTTGCATCCCGTAAATTCATAATACTCATGTCATTAGACAGTAGGCCATCGAAAATGGTTGACCTTAGATGCTGGACGAAAGGACACTGAACGAAGAGGTGGTGAGTGGATTTAAATTGCTGAGAGCACGAGACGCGGCGATGTTTGTCCATCATCTTTTTTTTGGAGATTCTCGGCTAAGAGGATGTGGTTAAAACAAGTCATTTGATCATTTAAAACAAAAAAATCTTTACTGATCACATGAAGTTTGGCCCAGAAAATAATTAAAGAGTTGACACTAGAGTGTTTTTTTTTTTTTGGAAAAGAACCTGGAACACGATACGTGCTCGTTCAATTTGTGAATTTTTTTTATTGTGAAGTTTGTGATATGCATCGTTTGGATTTTTTTTTTTCATAGCCTTTGGATGTCTTGCACTACCATGTCGCAAATGCTTAACCGTCGGTATAGATGCTTCGTGTATTGGCATTGTGCAAATAAAAATATTAATAATTAAAAAGTCGAAACAAAAAAATCTTCACCGATCACATGAGATTTGGTACTTTGATTCGGCGCTGATCTTCAAATGTTATGTTGATACTGAAAATAGTATTGATGTTTGAAAACTTGATACTGAATTTCAAAACTATATATTGATGCTGAAAATGATATATAGTCTCTGAAATTTTATAGCACACTGAAAATAATACATTGACAATGAAAATAATATATCAAACCTTAAAACTTATTATTCTTATTGAACAATACATTGACGATGAAAATAATTATTTGATATTGAAAATAGTATATTAATCTTACAAATTTTATATTCATAATGAAAAGATTTCGTTGACAGGGAACATTCCATCGATATTTTCTAAATGAATGAATTTTGACACTAAAATAATTTGTTCATTAAACATATAAATGTTTTGAAGTGAGAATTCTGAATCTAGAAAACAAAAGGTTTTTCGTTTTGAAAAATGAAATAAAAAAACAGATGAAACCAAAATGATGCCCTAACAAATAATAATGCCTTACTTATTATTTAGTATTCAATAAACGGGATTAAGATTTATTACTATTACTTTAGAAATAAATAATTTATTAAGACATGAAATATTATATGCATGCATACATACACATATACACATATGTGTCATGCATGTTACATAAAATTAACTCATACAAAATAAACATAATCAATACATTTGAATTTATAATATAATTTTTTTTTTCATATTATGCACTATGTACATTCTAGATATTTGAGTAATAAATTGTAATAATTATTTAACAATATAATAAGAAATAAATAATTATATGTTACATATTAGTTCATAAAATTTTAAATTGTAATAATTAATTAAAGTACAATTATAATATTAAATATTTATAATAATTTACATATTTATATATTTACTTCAATTTGTAGATAAAACAGTAAATATATAAATATGACTGACCATAATATAAAATATGTATTTATTTTAATATGTAAATTATAATAATATAATTTTAAATATATAATAATATAATTTTAAATATATAAATAATAATCTAATCTGAGTAATACAATTATTCGATCTAAATTATTTATACATGATTATAATTTAGATATTACATATGTAATGCTCAAATATTTTGTTTCGTAAATTATTATATCTTAGTTTAAAAATTAATATCACGTATATATTAACTAATAATTATTATTTTTAGAAACGAATAATTAAATACTTGATGAGAAATTTTTCGCTATGCTTGTGGGCTTACTTAACGATGTAATTTGTTTTGTTTGAACAAGATTATTGCTTCTGAAGAGAGAGCCAAATTGCGTCCATAAGCATATCACTTCCTTGAGATCCAAATCGAAGTTTTCCTTCCAACCCACAACAAAAATAAAACAGGATCATAAACAGATCACAAAAATTGAGCAATTTCAGCGGATCTAGATTCAAAACCTTGATTTTGAAACATGTCCTAGCTAATCTGATTAGATTCGATCAAATTGGGAACAAACTAGTAATTAAGGCAGAGTGAGATATGGATTAACGTACCTTAAATCGAGCTGAAAATTATCTGGAAAATTCTCGAAAATATTTGTTAATTTTAGCGGAATTCCTTTCAAGCCCTGATTTAGCGCTGAATCCCAACGCAATTGCTTTTCCTGAAATTCTAGATCAACCCAAATCAGAACAAGGAAAAACTCAGAGCCAATCGTAGTATGTTTGATACTATAGTCATGAATATCCAAATTCTTTTGTCGAAACATAAGTGAGAAATACGATTAATAGGCAAAATACAATTTTTCTGTAAAAATCCCCTCATAAAAAATGATACTATTGGACCTTAGATTAGTAATTAACATGCCTATAAATTACCATTAAATCTATAATTAGTCCGAATAATAACATCCCAATTATAATTTTGCAAATTATGGGGAAAACGGAAAAATACGAAGACTTTTGAATTAACGAATTGATTGAAAATCCACCCAATACAATCGTGAAATTACGTATTTGCAACGTTGTGGGAAGGTATGGCTAGCTAGAGGAGACAATTTGGGTTAATGAATCGTAAATAGATTGAATCATTGAAATAGACAAAAACTGATGATACTGTGGTGATGTAGTAAACTTACAAGAGAGGGAACCAACCTATTTGAGAAAGAAATAGCCCCCCAATTCCAAATGTCAGTGGTACCGGATCGGTACCAGAGGAGCTTTGTTTTTTTGGGCCTGTATCTGTAATTCTGCATGCGCTTGCACTCTGCAGTCTGCAGTATATAAATAAGTGAGTAGTCATGCTAATTGCTAATGCTGTTGTCTGTACTGAAACTCTGTACCAGTACCTCACGCAACTTCATGAAATTTGTGAAAACTGTCTATTGTATCATTTAATTCGAGTTTTTGAGGTATTAAGTTTTTTTTATTAATATTTAAAAAAATGTGTAAATACATAGTGTTAAACTTTATATTTTGTTCGTCGTAGGAGAAAATAAATGACGAATAATAAATTATATTTTGTTAACGGACTAGAAGAGAAAAATTATGTGAGGTCTCAACCAAGTCTAACATCACTTGTAAGTAATATGAATTTCAACATTTTATGCACTGGAATTTATCGTGTCGCCGGTTGGACTCATAATCTAAGTTTGAAACTAAGTGGAAGATACCAAGTTCTATCCGGTTCTAGAAGCATCAAAATTATGCTAATGCAAATTACGAAATATTCTAAATTGGATAATTTTATTAATTTTCTTATTTATGGTGATAGTTCCTGGCGTATGGTGGACGTGGAACTAGTAGATCAAACGAAAGGAATGTCGGTGGTGGTTATAGAACAAACCAAATTGATCAAAATACCGATTCTCGAATCTAAGACCGAATGATAAAAAAATAAGCATCAAAATCTTGCTATTCCCTTGAATGTCGTCTCATCGGGCCATCTTCCAAGAAGGATACATGTTTTTTATCATTCCATGAATAATCACTGGTTCTCAAGCAAATCGGTATTCCATTTTATCGATAATTCGAAAATGTGTAGATTTCTTCTCTCCGCGGCTGGTTCAAAGTGATGATCAAATTTCTATTCACGTCAACGCAACCTAGATGCCAACACCCACAAAGACTAGCTGTTATAGAATAAACAACAAATTTGTTATTCCAATTCGATTTTATCTTATGTTGCCTCGAACGAAAAATCGTCGTATTGACATGTCCCGGTTCATGAAATGATCTCGTTCAATGATGATCCTGAAAACCTAGAATCATTGGATAACTCGGACCGGCATCAGAAGGATGGGACTTTTAAATTCTCGATCCATAACAATGTTGCTTTGGTCACGCAGAGAACGATCAAAATCAAGTTGTCTTGTATCTTCATCCGTCCATGAAATTGGATTTGACAAAGCCTCTTTCAAAGCACCCAACCTCCTCGATGGACTATTCCTTATCTATGTCTGCAGATTCCCTTGTACTATCTTCATCCGTCCCTCCTCGTCTTAGTGCAAATTGGATTTGACAAATCGCGATCGTCCCAAACAAAATCATCGATTTCAAAACCAAGTTGTCAATCGCCAAAGAATCTCATTTCTCTATGATTTATTAGCGAGAACCATCTTGGCAGAACGAGATCTATTTGTCAGGTGAAAGCAATGCGCATCTATCAACTCTCACCACGCATCCCCTAAACCCTAAACCCTAAACCCTAAACCAACCAATCCATCCATGAAAACGTGAGCTAAATAATTATTAACAAAATAAATACTAAACTAACTTAATCTATATCTCAAAATTAACAAAATAATCAGCAATTACCCACCAATCCAGCCCAATACTACGAATCTCCTTTCACTGCAGGCCAGCCCAATCCACTGACTCCTGTACAGATGGATGAACCTCGCACTTCAATCAAGCGGCCACACAGGGAGTGAGGAGACTGCAGTGTCCAGTGGGGGATGCTTCTTCTCCGACGATGGCTTCTCTTCTTTGCCTCCCCTCGACCCGCTTACTCCCAGTACATCCTTCCTCTCTGAATCCAAGAGGAGACCCAATTCGCGCTCTCCATTTGCCACTCCGAACACTCCCTCCATCTCCACTGAATCATCCATGCAGACTTCGACTCGGCAAAGACAGCCTCCATTTCAAAATCGGAACTCCGTCTTCCCCAACTAAAATCAGGGCTTCTTCCGGTTCATATGGAGGTAGAGAAACCGAAACCAACTCCAGCTTTTGGGAATTCGTAACATCCGAGAGGGTTAAGGTAGTCGCGATGCTGGCACTGGCACTTGCTCTTTGCAATGCGGATAGAGTCGTCATGTCTGTGGCCATCGTCCCTCTTTCTGAATCCCACGGCTGGACTCGGTCCTTCGCCGGAATCGTCCAGGTCAATTCTGTTCTCTGATTCTCTCCACTCCAAACATATCCATTCATTCCCAAACTTATTTCCTTACTATAAACACAGAACAGTCGTCATTTCTATGGGGGTACTTAATCTCACCAGTAATAGGAGGAACACTCGTGGATCACTATGGAGGAAAGCTGGTGATGACATGTGGCGTCGCGTTATGGTCTATGGCGACCTTTCTCACTCCATGGGCGGCCAGTTCGTCTCTCTCCGCATTGCTAGCCATGAGAGCTCTGTTAGGCATCGCTGAAGGAGTCGCTCTCCCCAGCATGAACAACATGGTTCTGAGGTCTTTGTTCTTATTCATTCATATCCATTTTTTAGCAAAAATAATTTATTTATTTTTTACTGTTAAAGATGGTTTCCAAAAACGGAGAGGGCGACAGCTGTAGGGCTAGCAATGGCTGGATTTCAACTGGGAAGCGCAATTGGATTGATTCTCTCTCCGATTATAATGTCTCGAGCTGGAGTATTCGGGCCGTTTGTGATATTTGGTTTGTTCGGATTCCTTTGGGTTTTGATTTGGATCTCCGTTGCGTCGAGCACGCCTCAAAAACACTCTCAGATTTCACGGTACGAATTGGAGTACATAACCAAAGGTCAGAGTTTGACCGGCCAACAGATGAAAAAGTCAAAGGGGGTTGCGATGCCGCCTTTTGGGAAATTGCTCTCTAAATGGCCAACTTGGGCTCTTATATCCGCTAATTCCATGCATAGCTGGGTAATTTTCGTTCGATTATTATTTCTCTACATTTAATTTATTGTTAACATGTTATGTTTTGCAGGGGTATTTTGTAATTCTTTCGTGGATGCCTGTTTACTTCAACACGGTAATTTAGAGCATAAATTTTGTGATTTTTTGTAATTTTTTTTGAGTAATTATGTTGATTTTCGAGTAGATATATGGCGTCAATTTAAGAGAGGCTGCATGGTTTAGCGCGCTGCCATGGGTAATGATGGCCCTTTTGGGTTATATCGCAGGCATAATATCTGATATGATGATTAAAAATGGAGTTAGTGTCACGTCTACACGAAAAATCATGCAGGTATAAATATTAACGCGAACAAGCTAATCTCGTAACAAACATGACTAGTATTAAAAGTTAATTATATTTGGTGCAGTCGATTGGGTTTGTTGGACCGGGTCTAGCCCTTATCGGGTTAAATGCAGCGAAGGATCCGATAACGGCTTCGGCATGGGTTACTATAGCTCTTGGCTTGATGTCTTTCAGTCACTCTGGTTTTCTTGTCAATCTCCAGGAGATTGCCCCACAATATGCAGGAGTATTGCACGGTATATTTTAATATTTGTGGTTAATATTATTTTTGCATGAGCTTATATATTAATATTGATATAAATAGGAATGGCGAATACGGGAGGAACGTTAAGTGCGATAATGGGGACGGTCGGAGCGGGATTCTTTGTGGAGAGAATGGGTTCGTTTCGGGGTTTTTTAGTGTTTACTTCGTTTTTGTATTTTGTTAGCGCTCTTTTTTGGAATGTTTTTGCCACGGGAGAGTGTGTTGATTTCGATGGTTCTAGTTAGTAGTTAGGAGAATGTTTGTCTTCGTGTTCTAATGTAAATGTACCATCCATTTATAATGAATAAGGCGAATAAGGGATTTCAACATTATTAAAGCTTTAACGCTTACAACGTTGTTCTTTCTCCTTCAATTGTTTTTGCGATAATGGTTTTTTTTATAGTTTGTATAATTGATGTTGTATTCATTTTCTATGAACATTTGTTAGTTCTCAAGAAATATAACACAATAAAATCGAGTTCACGAAACTATCCTTCCTCGAGATCTTATTCTTTGTAAGAAGCGATAATTGCGATGCACACAACCACACACTTTCGAGCAAATTGGATATATAATGTAATAATTTGTAATCTTCTACCAAAAAATAATAATTTTTGTGGCAATTGTGGAAACTAAAATTTATTTTAATTTATATTTAGGTATCTTATATATTTATATATTTTATTAATATTTCGCTAGCTTAAATAATGAGATTCTGTTGTGTGAAAAATTATAGGAGACACCAAACAAGTAATTTGTGTAATTTATTTATCTAAATACATGTTTATGGTTTGTACCAAGAATCAAATATATGTTTTTGGTTTGCATGATTTTAAAATACAACCAATCAAACAACTCGTGTATATTGTTAAATACATGTATAATCGAATATATGTATTTATTATATCCATATATTTCGATTTACTTAAAAACGGGGTCTAGTCGAGGAGCGTAATCTCGGACTTGAGTGTACTGGTATCTCATTTCTTACGGTTCTTTTGAAAGCTCGCTATTGTCTTGTACGTTCCTCTTAAGCTGTTCACCAAAAATCAATCAAAATGTGAAACAATCGAAACTTTTGTTATGAGTTTTGGAATGCAATTCCATGATTACCACTTCAAATGATCAAAATATCACATATGACCTTACGAAACATGAAGTATTATGGACACCCTTACAAAATATAAGAAATATTATGCATCTCCATTCCTTATTTCCTTCAGAATACTCTTTACAAAATTAAAAAAGGAGGATATTGGTGATATTTCTCATATATTGTAGGGGTATTCATGATATTTTACATATTCTTGGGTTAAACACCTAAATTAGTAGAGAGATACGAAGAGGGAGATTTAAACACCTAAAGGCATCAGATTGGGTTACCATAGCTCTTGACTTGTCTTTAGTCACTCTTGGTTTTTCTTGTCAATCTTCAGGAAATTGCCCCCACACAATATGCAGGAGTATTGCACGGTACATTTTAATATTTATAGTTTATATTGGTCTTGCGTGAGTTATATATTAAATAATATTGAGAAAATAGGAATGGTGAATACGGTGTTAAGTGCGGTGCGATAATGGGGACAGTTCGAGCTGGATCTTTTTGTTGAGAGAATGGGTTCTTTTTGCGGGTTTTTAATTTTTATTGAGTTTTTTGTATTTTGTTATGGGGAGTGCTATGATGACCCATTTTAAAAAAAAACTCAATAAAAATTAAAAACCCGCAAAAAGAACCCATTCTCTCAACAAAAAGATCCAGCTCGAACTGTCCCCATTATCGCACCGCACTTAACACCGTATTCACCATTCCTATTTTCTCAATATTATTTAATATATAACTCACGCAAGACCAATATAAACTATAAATATTAAAATGTACCGTGCAATACTCCTGCATATTGTGTGGGGCAATTTCCTGAAGATTGACAAGAAAAACCAAGAGTGACTAAAGACAAGTCAAGTTATCTGATGCCTTTAGGTGTTTAAATTTCCCTCTTCGTATCTCTTTACTAATTTAGGTGTTTAACCCTCGAATATGTAAAATATCATGAGTACCCCTACAATATATGAGAAGAAATGGGGAGTGCTATGATAAATCCATTTTCTTATCGTAGACCCATTTTTAAAATAAAAAAATTCGAATATTTGTGAAATAATGATATTTTTTGTAAGATTCTAGTGTATATTTATCATTTAATTTTATTTAAAACATAAATTTTGTAGAATTAATTAATAAATAGCTAAAATTCTTAAAATAATTTTTTGAAAATGGGTCCATGATAAGAAAATGGGTCTATCATAGCACTCCTTTTGCTGTTTTCTAAAATGTTTTTGCCACAACAAAGCGCTTTGATTTCGCTGGATCTAGTCGGTAAAAAAACGTTTGTCTTTCATGTTCTAAGGTAAACAAATTAGGGTTATTTTGAAAGAAGAAAAGTATTTTAATATTTCATACATTTATTCATATTCTACTAAAAATCTTCTACACTAGGGGTTTTCTTTCCTATTTATTGTGCGAAAATAACCACGGGAAACGTACACAAATAGTTAATAAATATATGTTATTGTCTAAATAACATTAACAAAATAAATAGAGCAATTTGCTGTAACATACCAAAACTCTTTATTTGTAATCTAAAATTGAGCATACATAAAAACAAACATCCATTTTGTTGTCCATCAAATAAAAAAATCAAGCAAACAGAACCAAAAGAAAAGTTAGAATGGCATCAGTAATTCATCATGCATTGATTCTCTTAGTGCTGGTGCACGCCATGCACGCTCACGGTAAAGATTTTATAAAACGGGACTCCTCCGATCCCGTCGACAGACCGAACGATTATAGGTTGCAGTTTTACAATAATTATCATCCGAGGAAATTTATCTACAATAATAAACCCTTGCAATTGAGATGCTATGCAAACCTCTACGATACCAAAAAACCCGTGACGGTAAAAATGGCATACATGGAATTGTCTCTCGGGGAAAAATCAAATCTCACTTTTTACGTTCGACCAGGTGCGTTCAGAAATGGTTGGCGCATCCAGTGCGACTACAGGTCAATATGTTCTACGAATCAATTTTTTTAGCTTACCGTCGTTAATGGTTTGTGAATTGTGATGTAATTAATTATAGGTACCTTGAAGCTAATTCTAAAGCATTGAAGGGAGGAATTGTGTTGGCTAGTGGGCCTTACGCTTCGAGATGTCTTCGCAGAAAGCAGGGTTGCCTAATAGTGTTCGCAGATGGGGAGGCGAGAAGAGTGAGTACTCATGGACAAGAATTTCTAGGAGACCTGTATGAAAAAGATAAGTTTTTGTTCGGCCAACCGTGTCCGGGCCGTTGTGGCTTTCCATATTCTCGTATTGGCTATTAAACATGAGAATTAACGGGAAACGAAGGAGATGATTAAATTAAATTAAGCTTTTTAAATCCCATATAAAGTGGTATCAGCAGTTAAATTTGTATGAAATTGGTGTTAATTCTTTTTTATATTCGTGGGATCTAATCTCTAATTCTTTTGGGGCCATTTTGTTTAATTTTATCATAACAACCTAGGTTAGGTTTGCTATATTGAATACTCAGGCTTAAATCAACAGAGAAATATAGGCTATAGGCTATGTTGCACGGATAAAAGTAAAATTATTGTATTGGACACGATGCGAGTATGACAATACGATGCGAGTATGACAACACGATCACTTAAAAAAAATAAGATATTATATGTTTGTTATATATAATATTTTATTATTTAATTAATTATAGTTTATATATTATGTATCACATATTACATGATTGACGTAAAATATATCAAAAAAATGTTATTATTAAAAGATTATGCTACGGATTAAATGTTTATCATATTACTTATTTATTTTTAGATTTCAAATTTAGTATTTTTGTTTTCTAAATATACTTATTCATAGAAGTATCCGGCATGTATAAGTGAAGTATATGTTATTATTTTGAAATAAAATATTTGTATATCGATGTTTAGTATTCGATACGTATCTGACGAGTATCGTACGAGTATCGATATCGAGTATCAAAATAAACGACTTAAGTTTTGAAATATCCTCACAACATAGGATATATCATATATGTCATTGCCATCTACTGTTGTTCTTCTATCCTAGATCTTAATGCACTAGAGTTTACGTCATTTTTAGTTAATAGTTTAAATGTACTAGTTGCGCTGCGCTACGAGTTTATAAAAAAATATAAAATATTATTTCAATAACATATAATAAAAATAATAATTACGTAAATGTATATATGTATTTTAAATAGTGTTTTTTCCCACGCATCATATTGTATAGTTTATTTTTATATATTTAAGTGACAGCTAGATAACTTGAAATTAATATGTATTGTAGAAGTATCTGATATAATTATATACGAAAATATTATGCATCGGAATATGTAATGGTCAAACTATCTTAAAATGAATATCTGAGTCGTATCCTGGAAATATTTTGACGTATCCGTAAAATAAATATTAATAATAATCGGATATTTCACGTGATGTATCCAATACGTATCCAACTACTATCACACCCGTACCGGTTATCCATATCTCCAGTATACTACAACATTTTAGAAGTATCCGTAAAATCATGTTCGAAGTGAAATCATATTAAACATACATGAACTTGTTTGTGTATGGATACGTGTCAAAACAACCCGGTGAAAAATTATAAGTTATATTATCGAATGTGAAAATTCAAATTGTTTTTTTTTTTTTTTTTTTTTTTTTAATTTGAAATTTCACATTCGATAATATAACTTATAGTTTTTTAACATATACAAATTAAAAACAAAATATGTGACTACACAATGTATTTATATAATTTTACTATTTCTTTTATTATGTATTTTTTCATAAAAAATAACATTGAATAAAAAAATAAAAAAATAATGGCATAAAAATATAATACACCTTGAAAATATGTTGACGGCTAATTTTATTGTTTTATTTATTAACAATGTATGGGCATTGAAAATTTGAAACTAATAATTATATTCATTACAAACTCGGACCTTTTATCATGAATACACATCGTTTTACATTAATACATGTCTTTTCACGTACATACATAAAATTGACTTGTTAACCATAATTATGTATGGACGGACATTCACATTTGTAATATATTTATAACAATATGTCATTATAAAAAATTATAATTTAGAAAATATAAACAATATACAATATATGTTTATATAAGATTTATGAAATTATATGATTTTTTTTTATCATTTTCATTTGTATTTACGTTTAATTTTATGAATTTCAAGTAAAATGATAAAAATCAGTCCAACATGAAGTTAATGAATAAGAGAACATATACTGCGCGCCCAAATTTTAGCACAAATTAACATGGTAATTGACAAGGAACATATAATTAATTTACATTTATCAAGTAATCAACATCCTCCTGAATGAATGATATTAATTATACATGACATGTTCAATAACTATCTGGCATATCTTGATCTTCTAAAATACTCACGCGAATGGGTCCAGTGCATGTGGAACTAAAGATTGATTTTTTTTTATGCATGTGGAACTTTATAAAAGATATTTAGTTGTGTAGTTATTTTAATTACTTAGTAATTTTTTTTAATTAAAGTCAAGTGCATAATAGGAAACTATGACCCATTTTGGCCCGGTAATAATAATATTCAAGAAAAGTAACCCAGTGGACGGGTCAAATTATTAGTCTTTTTAACTTTTAATTTTGGTAGGTGACCTCCGTAATTTCCAAATAATTTGCTGATTCAATAAGTAGGACTCTAGGACATTGTATGCAACACTCACTTTGCCTACCCTCCCCCAATTACCCCCCTTGATCCGCCACCAAACCCCTCACACTATAACTTTTACAACTCTCCTCCTTCAACATCAGAACCAATCACCTTCCATGGCAGCGATTTCTCGCTGTTTGGCTAACGGATCCCTCTCTCTTTCATCTTCCCGAAGCAATCATCAAAGAACCAGAAACAGGATCGTCTCAAATGGAATCAGATTGCCTAATACGCGAGATCTATTTTCATTATGCCATAGCAGCACGCTTAGAAGTGGAGTAGATCAGAGGTGGTGGCCGGACAGAGAAGAAGATGGAGAGAGAGCAAGTAGTATTGGGAGGAGAAAAGATGCTGGATTGGTCCAGTGCAGTGCGGGGCTGGAGGGGATCGGCGGACGAGTGGCAAGGGGAAGCGGCGGACTGGCGATCGCAGAAAGGGCGAAGGTGGTGGGTATGATGGCAATAGTAATGATGTTATGTAACGCAGACCGTGTGGTCATGTCTGTGGCCGTCGTGCCACTCGCCGCACAGTACGGCTGGTCTAGCTCCTTCGTTGGCATCGTTCAGGTTACATACTTTCTCATTTCTTATTATTATGATAGTATTATTTCGATTTAATTTTCATTTCCATGGTCATATTGTAGAATTTAATTTAAGAAGATACTATCATTACACCACGAATCACGGCCCACGTATTAATTATTCTTTGAAATGTGTATTTTCTATTAATTCCCACCTACCCCACTTCACCAACCTACTCTCATCAAACACTTTTAAGGGGGTGCTTATAGAAAAGGAAATTACATTAATCCCCTATATATCTCCCACACTAATTAATATATTGGTAATTAATGATAAACTAAACAAATAAGATACGATAAATATATACTTGTTTTCTTTAATATCTCATCAATCTGCTGATACGTTCACAATATATATTAAATATTAAATTAGAATATTTTGAGATAAATATATCTATGCAGCTAGAATCTAAGTGTTAAACTGAATCAATTTATTCATTTATCATATGTTCATTTAACATCTACTTATTTAATACATACTTATGTCGGATCTATTTATTAATTTATTATTTATGTATTTAACATTATATTATACTAGCTTTATCCCCGTACAATTGCGCGGGATGTTTTTATATAATTATTTAAATAGAATTAACGTGTGTGCGAATTAACGCGTGTGCGAATTAACGCGCATGCGTTTGAACTAAATTAATCTAATCATGACATATTTGCAAATATCATGATGTCAATAGATGCATAAGGTTCACGAAATTAGTCTATCACGGACATTATTTTCTAATATAATTTGTATAAATAGCATTTGTTAAGGTGCTTCTAAAATCGATTAATATAATCATGACATATTCGCAAATTTTAATATGTATGTAAAATAGAAAAAAAAAGGCCAAAATGTAAAATAAGAAAAAAGGATCAAAATGTAAAAAAGGATCGAAATGTAAATAAAAAAGGACCAAAATGTAAATAAAAAGGACAAAAATGTAAATCAAAACTAAAAATGACGAAAATATAAATTAAAAAAATGTAAAAAAGGTCCGAAATGTAAATTAAAAAGGATCAAAATATAAATTAAAACTAAAAAGGACCAAAATATAAATTAAAAATGTAAAAAAGAACCAAAATATAAATTAAAACAAAAAAAGACCCAAATATAAATAAAAAGGACCAAAATATAAATTAAATTTTTTTTTTTTACACAAAAACCCTTGATGATGTGGAGGCTTAGAATTGCAAGAATTTTGTTTGATTTATATATAAGATATAATGTATGTAAAATAAGAAAAAAAGACCAAATGTAAAAAATGACCAAAATATAAAATAAGAAAAAATGATCAAAATGTAAAAAATATCGAAACGTAAATTAAAAATGACCAACATGTAAATTAAAACTAAAAAGGACCAAAATGTAAATGAAAATGACCAAAATGTAAATTAAAAATGTAAAAAATGACCTAAATGTAAATAAAAAAAGACCAAAATGCAAATAAAAAGGACACAAATGTAAATTAAAACTAAAAAGGACTAAAATGTAGTAAAAATGACCAAAATATAAATTAAAAAATGTAAAAGAGGATCGAAATGTAAATAAAAAGGACCAAAATGTAAACAAAAAGGATCAAAATGTAAATTAAAACTAAAAAGGACCAAAATGTAAATAAAATGGACCAAAATGTGAATTAAATTTTTTTTTTTAAAAAAAAAAAGCCCCTGATGACGAATAAAATGGATCAAAATGTAAATTAAATTTTTTTGCTTTTTACAAAAAAATTCCTGATGACGTGGAGACTTAGAATTGCAAGGATTTTGTCTACTTTATACATAAGATTAATAACATTAAAAAAATAAAATATCATCTCAAAAAATATGAGATGGTAAGGGATCTTCACAATCATTACTCAAGAAATAACTACTCGGTCGTAATAACTTTCATACCAGGAAAAAAGAAAAAGAAAGGCCCACTACTAGAAAAGAAGCCAACCAATATTATTTTCCAAAGAGTAGTGACGATACTTTCCTCAATTATAATTAGGAAAAATATAATTGCCCCCTCTAAATTTCTCAATCCTAATTGATGCTCTAAATTTCATAATCCTAATTGATGCTCTAAATTTCTCAATCCTAATTGATGCTCTAAATTTCACAATCCTAATTGATGCTCTAAATTTCATAATCCTAATTGTTGCTCTAAATTTCTCAATCCTAATTGATGCTCTAAATTTCACAATCCTAATTGATGCTCTAAATTTCACAATCCTAATTGATGCTCTAAATTTCTCAATCCTAATTGATGCTCTAAATTTCACAATCCTAAATGATGTGTGCATGATATCAGAACATTTTATCTATTAAACCAGATCTATTTATTCATTTCTCTTATAATAATTTAACACATGTATGCGTTAAATCGGGTACATTTACTTATTCACCACATACTCACTTAACACTAAGTGACAAATTGCCACATCTTGTACAAGGATTTCATATCATCACTCATAAAAATACCCGATTCGCACCTAAAGCCGATGCGAAAACCCCGGCGTTCTCATAATCAGCATGAAACAATTAAACCTTAGTTCATCCAATTACCAACTGCCACGTCATATTCAAATATAAATCAACTATTTTTAGTCGAGATTAGTGCCATTACTCATCTTGTTTGACTTATCTGCACCGCACAGTCATCGTTTCTGTGGGGATACGTAATATCATCAATGGTGGGGGGAAGACTAGCAGACAAGTACGGAGGAAAACGTGTGATGGCATGTGCGGCCGCACTCTGGTCTCTAGCCACATTTCTCACACCATGGGCCGCGCAACAATCGACGGCTACTCTCCTCGTAGTCCGTGCTCTCTTTGGCCTCGCCGAAGGTGTCGCCTTCCCTACCATGAGCACTTTCTTGCCCAGGTTTTTCGACAAAAAGAAAAATTATATCATAGTTATAATTTATTTTGTATTAATAATAATGTATTGTAGGTGGTTTCCTAAGCATGAGCGCGCGACGGCTGTGGGAATATCAATGGCGGGTTTCCATCTAGGGAACGTAATAAGTTTCCTTGCTTCGCCAATAATAATGTCACGTGTTGGGATAAGTGGCACGTTTGCGTTTTTCGCGTCGATTGGATATGCATGGCTTTTTGTATGGTTAATTGCCATATCAAATGAACCCACAGATAGTCCTAATATTAGTGAGGCCGAGTTGGAGCTTATTCAGGCTGGACGTGCCGAGTCGAAATTAGGGAGTAGTTATAAATTTCCTTCTCTTAAACTTGTATTTTCGAAGGTTGAGATGTGGGCTATTATTATTGCTAATGTCGTCAACAATTGGGTAATTATAAATTATAATACTCTTTTTGATTTAATTAGATTAATTATAATTAATATGTTGTTCATTAGTAAATTTTATTTTTGGTAATATTTTTGTAGGGATATTTTGTTCTGCTCTCATGGATGCCAGTATACTTCAAAACTGTAAGCATTAACTTATGGATTTAAGTGCTTTAGAATTTTTTTACAAAATATATATTTTTTAATTTTTGATTTTTTTTTAAATAGGTATATAATGTGAATTTAAAGCAAGCAGCGTGGTTTAGTGCAATACCATGGGCGGTTATGGCCTTTTCAGGTTATGTCGCGGGTGCTTCGGCAGATTTCCTTATCAAATCTGGTTTCTCAATAACCTTAGTCCGCAAAATCGTCCAGGTAAATTATTTACCAAAAATATTTTTCTTCAAAAAAGAAAATTTATCTAAAGGAATTTTTTTATTTCCCATTATAGTCAATTGGATTTATCGGACCTGGCATATCATTATTGTGTTTGAGTTTCGCAAAAACACCTGCCGTTGCAGCTGCGCTCATGACGGTTGCATTGAGCTTAAGTTCCTTCAGTCAGGCTGGATATTTTTGTAACGTACAAGTGAGTCTCGTTTCAATATTTTATATCTTTCTTAATATTATAAATTTTGAAAATTGAAATAACAAATATTGTCTGTTTTATTTGTTGAGTAGGACGTTGCACCAAAATACGCTGGGTCTTTACACGGTACATTCAAATTTTAGTCAAGTTTTGATCATTGATTGTAAATTTATAATTTTGTGTATTTTTAAACAGGATTAACAAATGGAATCGGGACCGTAGCGGCAATAGTAAGTACGATGGGTGCGGGATTTTTCGTGCAATGGTTGGGTTCGTTCCAAGCCTTTCTCACGCTTACGGCGGTTTTGTATTTTAGCGCGACTATTTTCTACAATTTGTACGCCACGGGTGACCTCCTTTTTCCTTGAGAGATTTTCTTCGATTATCATTCTTTATTGTAATTTTGTAGAATATATTTGTCTATTGTAATGTGGAAAACAGCAAATAAACAATTGATCGCTGAACTCTTGAGTTGTTTATGCGAGTTTTGTAATATTAAAGTTGAAGAAAACAAATATTAGATCAAGACAATAACTAATAAATAATAATGATAAGACCGGTGTATTAAACTAGTTGGAAGCAATCAATGTTGGCAAAATTTGAACATTTCGTTGTTTTTGTATACGGTTTTATTTTCGTTTTATGAATCAATTAGTTTGGAAGAGCTAACGTGACTTAGAAAATAACAAATTCAATTAATTATTACATTCAATAAATTATATAAGAGAATCTTTCATATATATAAAATCATAATTTCTTCAATCATGAACAATAATAATATTTAAAAATAACTTGCGCAATTTTCATTGAATCGATATATTAGAAATAGGGGGCTTCTATCATACACCCATTTCCTTATCATACATCCATTTTCAAGGGTATTTGGAGTAATTATCCATTTATGAATATTTAAGGTAAGATATCAAATATATTTATCAATTAATGTTTAATTAAATTGGAAATTTGTGTTGTTCATTTAAACCAAAATTTTCATAAAAGATAAATTTTATGATACACCCTTTTACAAATATAATTAATTGCTAAAATACCCAAAATACCCTTGTAAAAGGGTGTATGATAGAACTCCCCTTAGAAATAACAATTTTTCAATTTATAAATCGGTATCCTTGGCTAGCAATTTTTTTTTTTTTTTTCAAATATGAAAGATCGAATACAATTTTTTTTTCAATTTTAAAGATTGAATAACATATTTTGTTTTATTTTGTGTTATAAAATTCATTATCAAGAAATCATATACGAGTAATTTATTTATTTATTTATTTATGTTTCCGTATTTGTTAGATTTTATTTTTTACATGAGAAATGATAATATATATTGTTTACCTACAAAAAATAAATATCAATCATCATAAATGAGGATACACTGGTTATTAGTCTTATTTTTTTAAAAAAATTGTTCATTGTTAAGTAATGTTAGTTCTTGTAATAACGTCACCCAAAATACATTCTCTCCTCATGTGAATAAAAAAATCATCAATTTTGATGGTAATCTTATTCTCATCAGATATGTCCTAGGAAATATAATAATCTCTTATTTTATTATCTAATGTCCCAACTAAACGTGATAATGAAATTTATAAAAAAATATGTCAAAACATTATAATTTAAAATCTCCCACCACACGTCCTACAAAGACTTTTCTTTATTAAAAATAGAGAAGGAGAAGAGAAGAGACTTTTTATGCTTGGTTTGACAATAGAGAAGGAAAATGAACTGAGTTACGCGGATACTTCAAAAATGCAGAAGTATCCTGAGGATACGCGTATCCGATACGGATACGGGTGCGATACGGCTCAGATACGTATCGGATACGCCACGTGGCGTATCCGAATATTTTAATATATTTTTTTCCGGATATGATGGGGATACGGCAGGATACGGCAGGATACGGCTGGGGATACGTCCAGGATACGGCTGGGATACTCCATTTAGGATACTTCGGCCCATTATATATTTTGGTCCATAATATTTTTAAATAAATTATAGAAAAAAGTACACCTTTGCCCCCCAAAGTGTTCCAAAAAGTGCACTTTGCCCCCCAAACAAAAATATGCACCTTTTTGCCCCCCAATCTTTCAAAAAATGTTCAACGTGCCCTCTCCGTCTAATTTATGTTAAAACCTCGGTTATCTGCTGACGTGGCGTGCTGAGTAGGATGGAAAACTGATGACGTGGCAACTGAACCCAATTACATCCCAACCCGACCCGATAACCCAAATAACCCAACCCAATAATCCAAATATCCAATACAGCAGCTCTCCCCTCTCTCTCTTTCTCTCCCTTTCTCTTTCTCCTTCGACAGATCTCGCCTCAGCATTCTCGCCTCACCTCAGCCTCGCCTTCTCCTCAGTCTCAGCCTCGCCTTCACCTCGCCTTCGCCTTCGCCTCAGCCTTCTCGCCTCAGCAGCGACCTTTGCAGCAGCCCTCTCGCCTTCAACAGATCTGAGGTTCAGCAGTCACCTTCTCCTTTTCCTTCTCCTTCAACAGCAGTCACCTTCTCCTTCAAAAGCCGCTTCTGAAGTCACCTTCTCGCCGCCTTCTCGCCGCCTTCAACAGATCTGAGATCTCGTCTCCACCACTGCTAAAGCAGGTTAGTTCCCTTATCTCGGTTCCTTCGTTCTTCCTTCGAAACCCTAAATCCCTAAATTGAGTCCAATTTGGGGCTGATTAGGCTCTAATCAGTCCAATTGAGTCCGATTTGGGGCTGATTAGGATGTAATCAGTCCAATTGAGTCCGATTTGGGGCTGATTAGGATGTAATCAGTCCAATTGAGTCCGATTTGGGGCTGATTAGGCTCTAATCAGTCCAATTGAGTCCGATTTGGGGCTGATTAGGATGTAATCAGTCCAATTGAGTCCAATTTGGGGCTGATTAGGCTCTGATCAGTCCAATTGAGTCCAATTTGGGACTGATTAGGATGTAATCAGTCCAATTGAGTCCAATTTGGGGCTGATTAGGCTCTAATCAGTCCAATTGAGTCCAATTTAGGGCTGATTAGGATGTGATCAGTCCAATTTGGGGCTGATTAGGCTCTAATCAGTCCAATTGAGTCCAATTTGGGGCTGATTAGGCTCTAATCAGTCCAATTGAGTTCAATTTGGGGCTGATTAGGGTTGAATTGTACTAATTATTTTAATTTGGTTGTTTAGGTTATGGCCAAAGAAGGGTATTACGTTGTTTTTGCTGGGAAAAGACCGGGAATATATGAAAATTGGGCAGTTTGCAACGAGCAAGTGTGTGTTTCTCGCGAGCGACATTCAAGAAGTATTCTTCGAAGAAAGAAGCTGAGATTGCTTGGTTCGACTACATGCATAGAAGCTTTCAACCCAAAGTGGAAATGCACGATGAAGAGTTTGCCGTAAAAGAAGCCGAGGTGAAAGCCGAGGTGAATAAAGGTACGTTAGTTAAATTTGGAGCGTTTTTTGTTGTTGTATTGATTGCAATATTTAAGTTTACGTATTAATTATGTTTGTAATATTGGGACATTTTAAATCTGTGTTTTTTGTTGTTGTATTTGGACATTTTAAATCTCTGTTTTTTGTTGTTGTATTAGGACATTTATGTTGTTGTATTAGGACATTTTAAATTTGGAGTGTTATTGTTGTATTAGGACATTTTCAATTTGTTGTTATTGTTGTTGTATTTGGAGTGTTATTGTTGAAAATTTCGGATATATTATTGTCGACATTGTCACTCTTGCAACAATTCTTGAAAAAAGCTCGGGACCAATGCTTCGGGTCGGTTCGCAAAAGGTCATTGGTTGCTTCCACCGATTCTTGACGCATAAACTCTAAATTTTCTTCATATTGAGTTACCGAATAGGACCATGCACACAACCAAAATAATTTTTTCAAATTTCCACATTTATGTTTCTTGCTCCAATTGGCATAAATATGTCGCGCACACATTCTATGCTCGACATCGGGGAATTTATTTTTGATTGCTACTTGTAATCCCTACACAAAAAATATTTGTTATTCCAATTGAAATAAATAAAATAAATTTTTTTGAAGGAAATAAACGTGCCTTTTGTTGATCGCTAATTAAAACCCATTCATGACCCGACCTCATGTCTAAATCTTCCGCCAACAATTCTAGAAACCAATCCCAATTTTCTTTATTTTCTACTTCTACAATCGCCCAAGCAATATGATACATTTGATTGTTAGCGTCCCTCCCAATTGCCGAGAGTATCTCGAACTTTATTGGGCCCTTCGAGAAACATCCGTCTAAACCGATTACTTTTCTACAACCGGTTAAAAAACCTTTTTTGCACGCACCGAAACAAATGTACATTCTTTGAAAAGGGGGAATCTCATTAATTTCGTTTCGCCTACAATTTACCCTAATTGTATTCTCTCGATCGGACTCAACCAATGCTTGTGCATAATCCCAAATCTTTGCATATTCTTCGGTGTAGCTTCCTAAGTATTTTTTCATTGTTTTCAATTTTGCCCTTCTACATTGGGTCACCGTAACATTGACCCCCATCTCTTGCCTAATTACCGTTTGCATATTTATTGATTTCCAACCCGGATGTGACCTAATTCGTTCTTCGTATTTCCTAGCAAGAAACGTTGACGTTATCATTTGGCACTTGAAAGAAGGAGTACATTTGTGTTCGGGATTAAACGTTTTTATCACAAATTCTTGGGTTCTATTATCTATCGAAGCGTAAACGACCCAAGGACAATTAGGTAATCTACATTGAGCCCTTACTTTGTGCCTCTCATTTTTTACTAGTTTAATTTCTTTCACATTGTCTACCGCATATTTCCGAACGGCCGCTCGAAACTCCGAAGCACCGGGAAACCTCATTCCAATATTAAAATCGGGTAAATTTGTGTCCCTAAATTCGGGTTCTTGGGTTTCTTCATTATTTTCATTACTATTTTGATCATTACTTTCATCGCTCGAATAAGAAAATTCACTTTCTTCATTCAATTCGACCCATTCCAATTCTTCCAAATCGGGACGCATGTCGAGAGGCGGTGCCGTTTCAATAATCCAATTTATGCTTTCTTCGGAGTTCATCTTCCCAAATTAACTTCAAATTCACAAATAAATTGGATCAATTATTAAATAAATTAGTAAATAAAGACAGGGGTATTTTTGTAAATTAACAAGGGCTTTTTTGTAAATTAACAGGAGTTTTTTTGTAAATACAGAATTTATGCAGGGGCCTGTTTGTAATTTTTGTAGATATGTTCAACGAAAAAGAGAGGCGAGAGAAATAATTTTTTTAGATCTTTACCGAGGGAGAGAGGAAGACAAAGAGAGGGCAGGCACAGCAGCGAGGGGGCTGGGGCGACGAGGAGGCTGGGGCGACGAGGAGGCTGGGGCGGGAGGGGGCTGGGGCGACGAGGAGGCTGGGGCGACGAGGGGGCTGGGGCGACCAGGGGGCTGGGGCGACGTCTGTGAGAGAGGCGAGATCGCCAGGGAGAGAGGGAGAGAAAGCGAGAGAGGCGAGATCTGTCGAAGGAGAGAGAGAAAGGGAGAGAAAGAGAGAGAGGGGAGAGCTGCTGTATTGGATATTTGGATTATTGGGTTGGGTTATTTGGGTTATCGGGTCGGGTTGGGATGTAATTGGGTTCAGTTGCCACGTCATCAGTTTTCCATCCTACTCAGCACGCCACGTCAGCAGATAACCGAGGTTTTAACAGAAATTAGACGGAGGTGGCACGTTGAACATTTTTTGAAAGATTGGGGGGCAAAAAGGTGCATATTTTTGTTTGGGGGGCAAATTGCACTTTTTGGAATACTTTGGGGGACAAAAGTGTACTTTTTTCTAAATTATATAGGATACTTCTATGATACTTCTAAATTAGTTCTAAAATATTTCTAGAACAAATTTATGATAGTTTAATGATACTTGTATTGTTTGATTGATATTATTTTTTGTCGTGATATTTAATTTAAAAATATTATTAATTTATTACTAATTTATTAATTATATATAATATAAAAATATTAAACTAATAATTATATAGCCGTATCCGTATCCGTGATTTTTTGAAAATTGTCGTATCGCCGTATCCATATCGTATCGGATACGCTATCCGTATCCGTATCCGTGCAACATAGAAAACGAAAGAGAAGAGGAGATGAAGAAAATTAACCTGTCAAGTATAGTATGGAATGGAATGATGAAAAAATAAGTTCAAAAAAATATTTTTCTACAAAAATATAATATTGGGAAATTTTTTTATGTTTAAGATATATTTTTATTTGAAACTTTACGTTATCATAATAATTTAAAGTACTGTCAAGTATAGTATGGAATGGATTGAATGGAATGATGACAAAATATGTTCAAAAAATTATTTTTCTACAAAAATATAAGGGGGATTTACATATTTACCCTCTCTTAAACTTAAAATTACATATTTACCCTTCTTAAAATTAAAATGTCATATTTATCCTTCCATAAATCTAAAATATCATATTTACCCAAAAATTGAATACCATCCAATTTTTCCGTTAAAAATAACGGTCAACTATTTTACGTTTTACATATTTACCCTTATAAATCTAAATTATCATATTTACCTTTTTAAAAATAAAAATATCATATTTACGCAAAGAATATAGCAATGTAATCTCATAGATAATAATTCTACCAATCTCGAATAACAAAAACAAAAATGTTAAAAATAAAAGTTCGTTGGAAAAAAATAACCATAACTAAAAATATTATTAATTTGTAGTGCGTGATTTCTTCTTGCCGAGTGAGTAAATGTATGTATGTTACTTTTATTATTGAGAGAGTAAATATGATATTTTTATTTTTAAAGAGATAAATATAATATTTTGGATGTTTAGAAGGATAAAATAATATTATTAAATGTTGACCGTTAAGTTTAACGGAGAAATTGGATGGTTTTTAATATTTGGGCAAATATGATATTTTAGATTTATGAATGGATAAATATGATATTTTAATTTTAAGAAGAATAAATATGTAATTTTAAATTTAACAAAGGGTAAATATGTAAATCCCCCAAAATATAATATTGTGAAACTTTTTTATGTTCGAGATATATTTTTATTTGAAACTTTAAGTAATCATATTTTTTTTAAAGTATTATAATATATTTATATAAATTATTTTGAACATAAAATAATACTAACTTTATTTTCTCTTTTCTCTTATCCTATTTTTTTATGGGAAATTTTCAAAAAAAACCCTATCTTTTTTGGATATTTTAAAAAACCCCCTATCTTTTTGGAAACTCCAAAAAAACCCCTCTACCAAACTTTTATTTTCAAATACCTCCCTATAGGGGTTAAATCTAACCATGGATGGTGTTAAATTTTTTTTGGACCAAAATACCCTTCTATTTTCATATGTAGTAATTTAAAAAAAAATTGTTATCTTTTGATTAATTTTATTAGTTTTAAGAAAATTCGTAAATATTTTTTAACATGTAGTGATTCACAAAAATAAAATTATTAAATGTTGTGTTTGTATAAGTTTAATATTTCATTTATTATTCATGAAAAACTAACATCAGATCATAATAAAATAAGGGAAATTTTCAAAAAACCCCCTATCTTTTTTGGATATTCTAGAAAACCCCCTATCTTTTTGGAAACTCCAAAAAAAACCCTCTACCAAACTTTTATTTTCAAATACCCCCCCTATGGGGTTAAAATTAACTATGGATGGTGTTAAATATTTTTTTATGACCAAAATGCCCTTCATTTTACATATTTAGTAATTAAAATAATGTTTTTGTTATTTGTATTAATTTTAAAAAAGTCCTAATTTTTTTTTTGCTTATAATAATTTTTAAAAAATAATTGTCATATATTATATTTATATAATTGTAATATTTCATACATTACATATATTTGACTTTCATAACTTTTTATTGAAAAAATAACATAAAATAATAATAAGATGAACAACAATATTAAAAGAACATCTTGCAAATATTTAAAAATTAAAATATCATGAATCTATTAAAAGCATACATAAAAGAAGAACGAAAATAAAATTAAAATATTTGTTTAAAGAAATATTTTTCTTTCAGTATATTTTCAGGGTGCTTATTTTATTATTATCTTATGTTAATTTTTAATGAATAATAAATGAAATATTAAAATTATACAAACACAACATTTAATAATTTTATTTTTGTGAAATCTTATATGTTAAAAATTATTTATTAATTTTTTTAAAACTAATAAAATTAATGAAAAAATAACAAAAATATACATATGAAAATAGAAGGGTATTTTGGTCAATTTTTTTTTTAACACCATCCATGGTTAGTTTTAACCCCTATAGGGGGGGTATTTGAAAATAAAAATTTTGTAGAGAGGGTTTTTCGGAGTTTTCAAAAAGATAGGGGTTTTTTTAGAATATCCAAAAAAATAGGGGTTTTTTTGAAAATTTCCCTTATTCTAATTACTAAATATGTAAAATGAAGGGCATTTTGGTCATAAAAAATATTTAACACCATCCATAGTTAATTTTAACCTCATAGGGGGGTATTTGAAAATAAAAATTTGGTAGAGGATTTTTTTGGAGTTTCCAAAAAGATAGGGGTTTTTTTATAATATCCAAAAATGATAGGAGTTTTTTTGAAAATTTCCCATAAAATAAACACCTTGAAAATATATTGATATAAATATATTTCTCTAAACATTTAGTTTTTTTCTTTGTTCTTTTATGTATTTTTTTAATAGTTTCCTGATATTTTAATTTTTAAATATTTGCAAGGTGTTCTTTTAATATTTTTGTTCATATTATTATTTTATGTTAGTTTTCAGGAAAAAAAATATAAAAGTTATATATATATAATGTATGAAATATTAAAATTATATAAATATAACATATGATAATTATTTTTATAAAATTATTATGAGCTAAAAGAAATTTAGGACTTTCTAAAAATTAATAAAAAATAACAAAAATATTTTTTTAATTACTACATATGTAAAAAAAGGGTATTTTGGTCATAATTTTTTTTTAATACCATCCATTGTTAGTTTTAACCCCATAGGGGCTTATTTGAAAATAAAAATTTGGTAGAGGGGTTTTTTGAAGTTTCCAAAAAGATAGGGTCTTTTTTAGAATATCCAAAAAAGATAGGGGTCTTTTTGAAAATGTCCCTTTTTTTATTCCCTCTCATTCTTCTTCCCTTCCACTCTCTATCCAAAGCAAAGCAAAGCCTACGAAAAACGGTGTTTACAAACGTAAGCATGGGAGACTCGGTCGCTCCACCACCCTCCATTGACTCAGAAGCTTCGTAGCCTGTCCACGACATCAAATTATTAAACAAAAACACAATCAATTCCGCTACATAAAATATTAGTATATCGTTGAATTTCCATACAACTTGCCAATCGAAATTAATTCCATTCATTAACCCAGCCTTGCAGAATTCCTCATATTAAGCAATTATAAAAAAGAAAAAATCATTCAAAAAGATTAGGTGATTCTTTGGCAACAATTTACATGAAGAAGAGAGGCAACCCAAATCCAAGCTTTAGTGGCAGCGAAGACTTCTCCTCCCATGGTACCAAACATGGCTTGTACCGGTCGGATCCAGGCATATCGAGGCAATCGACTTGTACCGAGAGGTCAAACTATTCTGCTCGGACGGCAAAGACGGATCAGAGCAAGTCCAGTAAGAAATCTTTTGGGAAATCGTTAACGGGTGCCTTCACCTCGTGCTTCGCTCCAAACCATGGCAATACCAAAGGATCTTATGGCGAAGATGCATTAACAGAGGAGGAGGATTTCGATGTTTCTATTGCTTCCAGTAAGTTCAATTTCAATTTTCTCTCTCTTGATTTTGACGTATTGGGTTATCTTATCCATATGTGGTGTTCGATTAAAGTCAAAACTGGTTCTTTTCAGAAATTCAAAAGTCAAAATTGTTTGCAATTATTCTGTTTCAGCTTCAAAAAAATCGACGGCAAGCAACAGTAGCTCCTACATGTTGAGACGGGAGAATTCAAGCAGCCAAAATTCAGTATTGGATCAACTCCCAACTCAATTCACCATTAGAGATATCAACAGAGCTACTTCGAATTTCAGTGATGGAGCCAAAATTGGGCAAGGAGGCTTCGGCACTGTATACAAAGGCAAGCTCCGAGACGGCACCCTCATCGCTGTTAAACGTGCTAAAAAGGTCAAAATTTTCACCTTTATTATGATTCTAAAATTAGCATTTACAAATAATTATTCAAGAATATACAATACTCAAATAAAAAAAATGGATTAGCAGAATATGTTTGATCAGCAATTGTCTTCCGAATTTAGAAGCGAAATCGAGACGCTTTCGAAGGTGGAGCATTCGAACTTGGTTAGATTTCTTGGATATATCGAGCACGAAGACGAGCGTGTCATTATAGTCGAATACATTAATAATGGATCTCTTAGACAACATCTAGACGGTTTGATTTTATTGATCCCTTCTTATAATTCCAAAACGAAGCAAGTAAATAATACCAATTAGTTGAAATGATGTAATACAGGAACTCGAGGAGACTCGCTAGAGATTTTACAACGACTCAATATCGCCACGGATGTAGCTCACGCAATAGCCTATCTACACGAATATGCAGGTTCGTGAATATATTTGTTTCCTTTCTCAAATTTCCAAATTAATTTATGATGTTTATCGACAATAAACAGATCATCCGATAATTCATCGAGATATAAAGGCATCGAACATTCTCCTCACGAACTCTCTCCGTGCAAAGGTGGCCGATTTTGGGTTCGCCAGGCTGGCACCCGATGAAGCGACCCACGTGTCCACACAAGTCAAAGGTACAGCTGGCTACGTGGACCCGGAGTATCTACGAACTTATCAACTCACCGAAAAGAGTGACGTTTACTCGTTCGGAGTCGTTCTCGTTGAACTTGTCACGGGGCGCCGCCCTATCGAACGCGGCAAAGACCAGAGAGAACGTATGACCACCAATTGGGTATATAATGTTATAAATATAATAAAAAAAAATGAATTTGAAAAAGTTTATTAAATGGGTGTGCATATTGTAGGCAATAAAGAAGTTTAAGGAAGGGGATGTGGTTATAGCGATGGATGTGAGATTGAGGAGGAGCCCGGGTGCGGTGATGGCGGTCGAGAAGATGATGAGATTAGCAGAGGAATGTGTTGCTCCCTCGAGGAAATCTCGGCCGTCCATGCGGAAATGTGCCGAAGAATTGTGGGCCGTTCGTCGAGATTTTCAGCAGCAACAGCAACAACATCAACAACAAGAACAAAGTAGTAAGGGAGTTGATTCGGTCGTGTCAAAAAGTAGTACGCGGAGTTTTATAAGGGAAGAATAAAGTATAGTGCTTAGGTTGAATATTATATATTTGTGGAACAACACCAAGTTTGTTGATACAAATTGTATTTTTGTATATTTCATTTTTTATAGGATGCATTTAAACTTCATTTTTTTTTCTGTATATTCGAGCTTTTCTATTGGATCCTGTTGTCAGGTTGTAATTGTACGTTGTGAAAATGTACAGTACCAACAATATATTATGAATTTGTACATTTTATTGTGTTGGTTAACGTTACAATTTTTGGAGATACTACTAACTACGGGCTTGCAAACGATTTAGTTTATTTGGGAATCGAAGAACCGGTGGAGTACGGTTTTTCAATTTATTTGATTTCATTTGGTTTAGTATTGTTCGATTTTAATACTTTGAAAACCGTTTAAACCGAACAAATTATATTTATTTTTTTATATTTTTGTAATATATTAACGTATGATTATATCCAATTATATCGTATGTAATTCTTGATTTTTTTATGAGATATGGGTTGAGTCTAACTCAATCTCCTTTGTGTTAATATCCCATCATATGTCCCGAGTTCTAATTGGCTTGAATGGTTAAATCATTATCATATTTAAGTATCATTCAATTGTTCCACTAACACGTTCAACGTTGGCCAGACCCGTGTTAGCTCCCAGTTAATGCGTACACCCTAATTAATTATATGAGCCAACATACTCGATTTTGGCCAGACCCATTTGAGAAATATAATATAGCCTGGGATACTTTGGTGTACGGATAACCTGTCTATTACTTAAATATTACTTGAGAATTTAATTTTTTTTTTTATTAACTTAGACGGGTTCAAAGTCCCGTACCCAGATTATATTAATGAATTAATATAATACAGTGTCAAACTTATTTACAAATTCCTAATTGACATTAAAAAACTCCCTATCTATAAAAACTTGTCTACCGTCTCTAGCCTTGTAATTGATTAATCCTACTTTTCGTCATCCTTTTATATGCGACTAATTCCTCCTTGATTTTATTAACTAATTGTTTATGAGTTGAATTTTTTTCCCGAAATATTCTATTGCATCTTTCCTTCCATATTTCAAAACAGACTTGTGCCATGATCGCCTTGTTTTCCTTGTTTATTTTGGGGTTTAGTATTGCTTGAATGATACTTGGTTGATCTAAAATTTTTATATCGTAAATACTATCTATTTGTGTCCATATTTTCCTCTTCTCTTTTGCAAAGGATACACCTATTTGGCAATGCCCACCCTCGCCGAATTAAATTATCTATTGTTAATATACGATTCAGCGAGCATAACCAGATGAATATTTTTATTTTTGGTAAGGTCTGTATTTTCCAAATATTTGCTTCTACCCTTATAATGTTGACACCTTTTATTAGAAATTCGTAAGCACTCTTAACCGTAAATTTACCATTTGAGGTCCATTTCCATTTTATAACGTCCTGCTCTTGTATTTGTCCATATACTTGCAAAGTATTTAATTGAATTTGTAGATTGTTATACTCCATTTCTGCTTGATAAGATAGTGGTTGTCTCAACCCCTTTATTTGATTATTTACCCATATCTCATTTATCCAATTATATTGCTCTTCTTTATAAGTATATAAGCATGGATATTCATTTCTTATGGATGTATCCATCCATCTATTTTCCCAAAATTTTATTCTTGATCCATTATTTGCTTCATAACTTGTTGAGGTATTGAATATTGAATATTGAATATTGAATATGTTATTTAAGTTTGAGCATACTTTCCATAACCTCGATTTTATCCCTTGTTGTTGACCTAATCGAGTGAAGATAGCTTCTCCATATGTTTGGAGCATAAAATCCTTCCATATATTACTTTGTGTATCATATAATTTCCAATTCAATTTAATCAATAATGCTTCATTAAATTTGCCGATATCTTTGATTCCTAACCCTCCTTCCTTTTTTGGCCTACACACCATCTTCCACGATACCAAGGTAAACTTGCCCTTATGTTGGTCTAATCCTCTCCACAAAAAATTCCTCATAATTCTGTGTATCTTATCAATAACCCATTGAGGTAATTTGAATATAGACATAAAATATACCGGCAATGCAGAAAGTACCGATTGTAATAATACTACCCTCCCTGCCAGGGACAGAAAATTTTGTTTCCACCCTGTCAATCTGTTTGCAACTGTATCTATGAGCTTTTGATATTCTTGCTTTTGTGGTTTTCTGGCTGCAGAGGCAGTCCTAGATATTTTATAGGAAAATTAGATTGTTTACACTCTAGCTCTAAATGCGCTTGCATATCCTGCTAATCAGTTCCTTGCATGACAACATATTCGGATTTTTCGTAATTTACTTTTAAACCCGTGGCTTTTCCAAATATTTCCAGAATTTGTTTAAATCTACGAAGTTGTATCGTGTCGTTTTGCAAAAAGAATATGGAGTCATCTGCGTAATATAGTCCTGATTTTGATCCATGAAATATCGGATTAATGTAATTTAATTGGTTCATCTTTTCCATTATTTTTGCCATGACATCCATGATTAAGATGAAAATTAGTGGTGATAATGCATCCCCTTGTCTAACTCCCCTTTCCAACCTTATAGATTTTTCGGTAGTGTTATTTAGTATTATTTTAGCATAACCTTTTAGAATCGCTTCCTGGATCCATTGGCAAAAAATGTCTCCAAATCCCCTTGCTTTCAGCGTTTTCATTATAAATTACCATGATATAGTATCGAAGGCCTTCGCAACATCTGCTTTAAAAACTATCATATTTGCCTTGAAATCTTTTGCAGAATCTATCATTTGTTGGGCCATTGCAAAACCATCCGTTATATTTCTTTTTTTGACGAAACCTGATTGCGAATAATCAACCATTTGACCTATGTGTTTTTGTAATCTTGAAGCTAAATTTTTTGAGAAGATCCTTTGCACTCCATGTATCAAGCTTATTGGTCTATAATCTTTGGGGTTATCAGGTGCTCGTGTCTTTGGAACGAGTGTTATATACGATGTGTTTAAGTTTTTCAATCCCTCATTCTTTAGTTCTTGTGAATTGAATATATATAGCAGATCTAGGTGTATTATATTCCAATATTTCTTATAGAACTCACCTGTAAATCCATCAGGTCCCGGTGATTTATTTTTACTCCAAGACCATACAGCTTGTTTTATCTCTTCTAGTGATATACTTTCATCTAGCTTCAGTAGCTCTTCTCTTTTATCATATAGAACTTGAGGTTGGATTAATTCTATGTTTTCTTGGTTGTTTTTTGACCCTAATATATTCTTGTAGTAATCGAACAGAATTCTCGCCTTATTTCTATGATCTGTGTATGCTTGATTACCTTCTTTTAAAACTGATATTTTATTATTCCTTTTGTGGTTTGATGCAATCTGATGAAAATATGATGTATTTGTGTCCCCCTGTAGCATCCAATTTTTCTTTGATCTCTGTTTCCAAATTTCTTCCTCTTGCTTACTCAATTCCAAAAATCTTGCTTTTATTTTTGCCTGCAGCCACCTTTCTGCCATAGTGATTGTCCTCTCTTCCTGATTCTTATCCAACCAAATTAGAGTTTGTTTGCATATACCAAGTTGTTGGTTAATATCTCCTATCCTTTCTCGACTCCATTCCTTAAGTTTTTTTGCCAGTGATGTTAACTTCGTATCTAGATCTTTGATTTTTCTGACCTGAATTGTGTTCCAATGCTCTAGTACCATTTGATCTACCTCTTTGTATTTTAGCCAGTAGTTTTCTAATCTAAAAAAATTTGGTCTCGGAAATGTGGTATGAGCAGTATAGATTAATGGTGTATGATATGAAGAAGTGTTAGCACTGGCCATTAGTTCTGAATTTGGATGAGAAGTGGACCACTTGTTTGAGATGAGGACTCTATCCAATCGTGACATTGTTTGTGCCATTCTCCATGTGAATTTTTGTCCCATGAGTGGCTGATCTATGAGTTGGGCCTCATTGATGCAATCTCTGAATTTTGCCTATTCTCTCCAGTTATATGTGGTATCCCTTCTTTCATCCTGATTTAGAATCACATTAAAATCTCCTAGTACCATCCATGGTTCATCGACTGTAGGCTTTAGTGATTTTAATTCCTCATAAAATTCAATCCTGAGTGCTGCTTCATTCGGTCCATAGACACTTGTAATCCATCTTTTTGATTGGTCCCGTTTACATTGGAGTTGTATAGATATTGAATATTGGCAGATTTTTGTATATACACAACTTTTTAAACTTTATTCCCAAAATACACACGCTGATAACATAATTCCTGAACTACACAAGGACGGAGTTACTAACTCCGCCAATTTATAAAATGGCGGAATTTGAAGCTCCGCCAAATATTAATTGTTAAGTAAATCATTAAGCATGGACGCACAATTAATTAAACAATACAATCTGGCAGAATTTCTAATTCTAGAAATTCCGCCAAAATTCAAAAATTCAATTAATGGAATGGAAGCTGGGGATACTGGCGGAGTTACTAACTCCGTCATTTTTTTTTTCAATTTAATGTCCATTTCCAATTTATGTCCATTTCCATTGGATCCATTTCCAATTGAATTCCATTTCCAATTTAATGTCCACTCATGGAATGGAAGCTGGGGAGAGGTAAATTGAATTAATGTCCATTTCCAATTTATATATGTACTTGATTATATGTATTTCAAAATAACAGTATAATTTTCCTTTTATATATTTTGACATCGTATTCGTATCCGAAATCGAATATCGGATATCGGACACCGTATTCGTATCAGAAATTGGATATCGGACACCGTATTCGTTTCAATTTGTACGATATCACAACTCGTGAAAGTCTTCAACGTCTTGATTTCTTCACTTGATCGAATATTTTCATCTTTATATTTTACCGTCGTCTTGATGTTTGAACGTCTTGAGTCTTCATTAATGGTCTTCATCGTCTTTTGCTCGTGTTCTAGTACTTGCATTTACGTATGTACGTATTTCTTGTTTTGATCTCGTTAGCGGGTCATGCCTATATCTTATCTCCTACAATTGGCACTTAACAAATTGATTAGTAATATCGACATTGTTTTGAGATAATCAAACAATTAGAAATTTGATCCAACAATAATTTCGACTTTGAACAGTGATTTTTGATGAATATTACCTTTTTACATACACTCATGTATCATTTATTTTATATTTATGTTGGACATTTTAAGAAATTGATTTTGTTTAATTGTTTATTATTTCACTTGAATTAATTACGTAATCATCAAATAAGAACACAAATAAAAGATAACACAATATATATTAAAACAATTACTAACTTTTGTATATTTCTTTCCAAATTTGTTGATTTCAAATAATAACAAAAATGAAAATTAGACTTTATCTATTACAAATAAGTAACTTATTAAACTCGTAAAGTACATGTCAAATAATATTAATATAATTTAACTTGATTTAAATAACATATAGTATGTAGTTTCTTTTAAGTTACAGGTTTACGATGGTGTCATGATATTTTATCTATAATATTTAATGACAACGACAATTTATCTGTCAATATAATGTATAATATTAATATTTTTATAAATAACATTTTATCATAAATAAGAAACAATATTTTACAATAATATTAATAATATATTTAATTAAAACTGGAAACTGCACAGGTTCACATCTAACCGTGCAGGAATAACAGGATCACATATCACGTGCCATGTGCGTCATGTCATGTGACCATCAATAGAAAATCCGGGAAATGTAATCCCGAAACGGAAAGCAAGTATTAAATAATCGAGCACCGTCCATCTGGATATCTCTCCGTTCCCGCGCCCCCACCGCTATCATCATCTCTCTCTTTCTCTCTTGGCATTTCTCGCTTTTTTCCACTCGTGTCGTTTCCACTCTACTGTCCATTTCCATCCCGAAAAAAATCTATCAGAAAGCCACAATACCCCTTTCTTCATGCAATAAATATCCTTACTTGCACATCTCGGATCTCTCGCTTTCTTCACGGGCTTTGGCTACCTCGTGACTCACTTAGTAAGTACCTCCATTTCTCTTTCACTTTTCTTCTGCAGTGATTTCTCATCTTCGTTGTTCTTCACTTGCGATCCGTGTTGATCTTGATATTTGAGCAGGATATAATCGGTCATGGCGACTGGAAACGAGAGCAATGGCGCGGCCAACTATGTCAACCCGATTGCCAATCCATCAGCTGCGGAAGCGTCCGCGATTGCATCCAATATTGCGTATCATGCGCAGTACAGTCCTCATTTCTCCCCTCTCAAGTTCGATCTCGAACAAGCTTTTTACGCTGCTGCTGAGAGCGTGAGGGATACTCTGATCCAAGTAAGTCCTCAATTTTTTTTTGCAAATTTTGGAAGTATTCTGTTCGAAGATTTCTTTGTTTTTGTCAACGATGAAACATTGCGTGATATGACACTCATTATAGTTTGACATATGGATTTTTTCCCCCTTGGTCATTTGTAGCGATGGAATCAGACATATCTCCATTTCCACAAGGTTGATCCGAAACAAACATACTACCTGTCAATGGAGTACCTCCAAGGCCGAGCTCTAACAAACGCCATTGGAAATCTCGGCATCTCTGACGATTATGCCGAAGCACTGAAGAAATTCGGTCATCAACTTGAAGACATCACAGAACAGGTAAATAAATCATGCTAATTAACTCAATTCCATTCCTTTACATAAAAAATCAATTGATTAATCGTTTAAATCTCAGGAGAGAGATGCAGCATTGGGAAATGGAGGTTTAGGAAGACTCGCATCTTGCTTTCTTGATTCGATGGCGACTCTTAATCTCCCAGCTTGGGGCTATGGCTTACGTTACAGATATGGCTTATTCAAGCAACGCATCACTAAAGAAGGTCAAGAAGAAGTTGCCGAAGATTGGCTCGAGGTGCTTTTTTGCATAAGAACCCCTCAAATTATCCTAATTTTACAATTCGATCCTTATTCCCTTTCTTTTATAGAAATTTAGCCCTTGGGAGGTTGTAAGGCATGATGTGGTGTATCCAGTTAGATTCTTTGGCCATGTCGAGATCTCCCCTGATGGATTGTAAGCATATAAATTGTATTTTTTAAAAATTGAATAATTCATCATTTTTTTTTAATTTTTTAAGGCGAAAATGGATGGGAGGAGAGAGAATAAATGCAGTGGCATATGATGTTCCAATTCCTGGATATAAGACGAAAAATACAATTAGTTTGCGATTATGGGATGCAAAAGCAAGTGCTGAAGATTTCGATTTGTTTCAATTCAATGATGGCCAATACGAATCTGCCACTCAACTCCACTCTCGAGCCCAACAAGTATTATAAATCTCAATTTTCAATTTTTCATTTATTTTTCGTTCGTATTTTATTAATAAACATTTGTAATTCAGATTTGTGCGGTTTTATATCCTGGTGATGCTACCGAAAATGGAAAGATTTTGCGTTTGAAACAACAGTTTTTCCTCTGTAGTGCTTCCTTGCAGGTTCATACTTCATATTCAAAAATTCAAAATCTCAATTTCAAAATTCAAAAATTGAATGAAATTAATATTCATGCAGGATATAATTGCGAGATTTAAGGAGAGAAGGGAAGGAAAAGGTGAATTAAAATGGAGCGAATTTGCAAGCAAAGTTGGAGTTCAATTAAACGATACACATCCAACTCTTGCAATTCCTGAATTAATGCGATTATTAATGGACGATGAAGGACTTGGTTGGGACGAAGCTTGGGAAATCACATCCAAGTATTTATATTTCATTATTCATTTCAATTAATTACTTAAATTCATACATTTTTAATTACTAAATTTGATTTTTTGAAGGACTGTGGCGTATACGAATCATACAGTATTACCAGAAGCACTGGAGAAATGGTCTCAGACTATAATGAAGAAGCTTTTGCCTCGCCATTTCGAAATCATTGAAGAAATTGATAAAAGGGTAAATAAATTCATTAATTAATAACTAATAATGAATTTAATTTTCTTGATTTATTTTGTACTTTTATTTGCAGTTTATAGAGATGGTAAGGTCGAGCAGAAAGGACATGGATGCAAAAATCCCAACCATGAGAATTTTAAACAATTCGAACCCCGAAAAACCTGTAGTTTGCATGGCAAATCTCTGTGTTGTTTCTGCTCATACTGTATGTCTTAATTTAATTCAATATTTCATTTTTTGTGTATAAATAATAAATTCAATAATTTATATACTTCTTTTTTAATGATTATAAGGTGAATGGAGTAGCGCAACTGCACAGCGATATTCTAAAATCAGAATTATTCGCAGATTATGTCTCGATTTGGCCGAATAAATTCCAAAACAAAACAAATGGAATCACACCAAGAAGATGGCTTCGTTTTTGCAGCCCTGAATTGAGTTCAATAGTCACTAAATGGCTCAAAACTGAAGATTGGGTCACCAATCTCGATCTCCTCACTGGCCTTCGCCAAGTATAAATACATTTTTACAAACACACCCCTCTTTTCATTTTTTTATTGATTTAATTTGGGTTTTTATGAAAGTTTGCGGAGAATGAAGAGCTACAAGCAGAATGGGATTCGGCAAAAATGGCGAATAAAAAACGGTTAGCTCAATACGTGCTAAACGTAACTGGAGTCTCCATTGATCCTAAAAGTCTTTTCGACATTCAAGTCAAGCGTATTCATGAGTATAAACGTCAACTACTCAACATCCTCGGTGCCGTCTATCGCTACAAAAAACTCAAAGTAATTAATTAAATTAAAAAATTAAAAAATCATATTATTTCGTTTATGTATTTATGTTCGAGATAACGAATGAACGAAGGAAATGAGCAAAGAAGAGAGAGAAAAGGTTACGCCGAGAACGATAATGTTAGGAGGAAAAGCATTCGCTACATATACAAACGCAAAACACATTGTCAAACTCGTCACCGATGTTGGTTCCATCGTCAACAACGATCCCGATACAAACCTCTACTTAAAGGTATAACCCTTAATTCATATTAATTAAATATAATTTGCTCATACACTAATATTTTGGTTAATTAGGTGGTGTTTATTCCAAACTACAATGTATCGGTGGCGGAAGTGTTAATACCAGGAAGCGAGCTGTCACAGCACATAAGTACAGCTGGCATGGAGGCAAGTGGGACGAGTAACATGAAATTCGCTCTTAATGGATGCTTAATCATCGGTACTTTGGACGGTGCTAATGTCGAGATTCGAGAAGAAATTGGCGAAGATAATTTCTTCCTTTTCGGTGCTAAAGCCGATCAAGTCCCTCAACTTCGTAAAGACCGCGAAAACGGACTCGTAAGTAAATTACCACAATTTTTTCAAAAAAACCCTAGATTTTTTCGATATTTAATTAGTTATGATTTGGAACAGTTTAAGGCAGATGGAAGATTTGAAGAGGCGAACGAGTTTATAAGGAAGGGTACATTTGGAAGTTACGATTATAACCCGCTTTTAGACTCGCTAGAAGGAGATTCGGGATATGGAAGAGGAGATTATTTCCTTGTTGGATATGATTTCCCTGCTTATCTCGATGCTCAATCCCAAGTCGACCAAGCTTACAAGTATTGCAACCAAATCAATATAAATAATATTTTAACTATGGCGTAAAATATTAATTTTTGTTTTTAACAGGGATAGGAAGAGGTGGCTGAAAATGTCGATCTTGAGCACAGCCGGCAGCGGGAAATTCAGCAGTGACCGTACTATCGCGCAGTACGCAAAGGAAATTTGGGGAATTCAGGCTTGCCCTATTCCTTGAATAAAGTTGAAATCTAGGGTCTCTTAATATATACACTGGTATATGAAAAATAATGTGTGTATACTTTATGGTAGAATAAAGTTTGCCCAGCAAGTATGCTTTCATTGCTGAACATGGATGCTTTACATTCTCAATCATGAAAACATTATCCTATTATTTTTGCAATTAATAATTACCCCTTCTCCAAGCATAAAAACATTCATTATTATTAAAAAAAAAGTTCAATCTAATATACCAATTAATGAAATTTAATAGAGAAATGGAATGAAAGCCTTTCTAGATGAAGGAAAATCATCGCCGAACTTATCTCTGTACCATCTCATATGTGCTCTGGCTCTCGGCCCCAAATTCGCGCAAGTGTAAAGGAAAAATCCAAGGGCGGCCGGAGACCACGAAACCACCGTCCAGCCGAGCCACTCCGCGGCCTCGCCCATGTAATTCGGACAGGTCACCAACTCAAACCATCCTCCCTTTGGTATCTTATACCCTCCTTTCGCCTCCTCCTTGAGCTTCACCAGCACTTGATCCGATTTTATGTTCACTCTCATCGCCCAGAAGAAGATCACAGTTCCTATGACAATTCTGGCCCATACCCAGAATGGCCATGGCCATTCTGCTGGGTAATTTGTGTACTGAGATAGAGATCGAGATTGGATGTACGAGTTCAACAGGTTGAACGAAAAGGCAAAGAAGGCGATCAAGAAGGGTACTGGAGCGGATGGTCTACTGGAGAGGTGAAGACGAAGAGGGTAGATTATGGTGCGGTGGATGTAGTGGAAGAGGAAGAGGGAGAGGGTGAAAAGAGAAAGTGGGTGAGAACGATTTGAACCGAGGGGGAAGAGAAGGGAAGTGAGCCAGAGAGTGGGACTCTCCATTAGGAACCAGGCGAGAGGGGCGGGGAGAGTAGGGCCCCATCCTGGGCGATAATGTTTGCCGTACGGCGCCGAGAGGAACTGGAGAGGAAGGATAGTTAGTGGAGTGAGGAGGTAGAGGGTAAGGAGAAGAGATTTGTAGAGCGATTCATCTTCCATGGGGAAATGCATCGATGCGTTTGCTTTGGCAAGACGAAGATGGGATTTGGTTATTGTTGGTGGTGGAGTGGGAGTTTGGGTGGGACGAATCGGAATAAAATTGGACACCGAATCATTTGGGATTATATTATGCCCTCAAAACCTACACAATCACTTTTTAAGGGGAATTATATTATATTAATGCGAATTTAAAAGATAAAATTAATACTTCAACTAATAATTAAGTACATTGAATCACATAATTCATAGTTAATTAGTACATATTAATTGAGATGTCAATTATCCAATTAATAATTTTTGGAATTCGCATTAAAATGTTGTGATGGGTTTGCAATGAACCCATGTTTTAATTAGATTTTATAATATCTCTATGCATTATTCATTTATTCTATATTGGATTTTTCATACTTTTTTTAAAATAATAATTTATTTATTATATTTGTAATTGTTGGATATTGTGATAGGAATAGGATACAATTTAGTTCATTGGTTGTATATCTAACTTTTAAAACTCAATAATATGTGTAATTGTTGTATATCATTATTTCACAAGAACAAATAAGCAATTTAGTTCATTGGTTCTCTCCTTTTTTCTTTTAAATCGAAAAAAGGTTATCTTTTCTTTATTTATTTTTAAATTTAAATTAGACAATTCATATTTGATATAAATGTTCATACAACAAGAAACATGAAACACATACGTATCGTCCATAGTGGTGAATGGTGATATAAACGATTCATAGTCTTTGTACCAAGTTCGGATCCGTACTTTTTTCACATACATATCCAAATACGATTCTATCTAAATTTAGCAAAGAGTTCCGACGTATGTTGAAGGTAGGGGTGTGCACGAAACTTTTCAACCCGCCCATATACAATAAGAAGAATGTTAGGAAAACAATTGCGTATTAACAAAAATTGTTATAACAAAACATAGTTTTTAAGTGAGAGAATGTCCAGATGAGATACACAAATGAAATATCATATTTTATATTAAATCTAGATTAAAATAAAATAATAATCGAGTGAAACAAATAATTACTACGCAACACAGCACATATATCCATATCCAATAGGGCAATACCCATCTGAAGTATCAGTGTAACAAATAATCGCAACACACAAAAAAGGGACAAATTGTCGACTTAACTTTGAACATCTTTAATAATAATACATTTTTGCTTGTTTAATCACACAAAACATGAAAGAACAACAATAATACAATACAACACTTTTACGGTACAAAAAGCAATTACATACCGCATACAAATGGGTATCAACTCTCGCTCCTATTGGGCTTGGTTGAAACAGGCATAACCTGATCAAACTACAATATTAAATAACTGCTATTAATATGCATAAATATAATAACCTGATCATTTTTCCAATTCTGATTCAAATTACCGACATTTTGAATCATTTATTTTAGTTAATAATTAATGCAATGCTCGAATAAAAAAATATTTTTCATTGATTATAAAATAAGATCTAATTAATTACGAATACCCAAAATATATATTTTTATAAAATTTAGACAATACCGTGTCGGCAGAAGGGACCCAATCATTCATGGCAGGATTGCTCTTATAGCAAGCACGATTTGCGCAAGTTGTATATGACACTGTTTCTACATCAAAATCGGTACCATCATTTGTATTGTGCGCCTTAATAAACCCTGTTCCAGTCTACACAAATTCACAATCCAATTATATTATTAATTAATCAACCTTATCTAATCTCAATTAAAAAATTCAATTAAGAAGGTTTAAGTACAGTATGGTGTTGCTTGTCAATGTAATTGATCTCATCATAGTACTGCGTTGCCACGTACTCCTCCACTACCTCAGCTCCATCCACCACCAATTTCTAAATTGCAAAATTAACAATCAATCGAAATGAAAATCACAAAAAAGATTGAATATTTACAGAAAATTATTAGATTATAACTTACATGAGGTTGAGATTCAAGTTTTCGAAACTTATCAAGCTCAGGAATGGAGTCTAAATTAGTCGATCCAATAAGATCAGAGTCTACATCAGACGGATCGCTCCGCTCTGGCTTGATAGGGCGTCTCGGCGTTACTTTATCAAAATAGTCTCTCACCTCCGCCTCTATCTTCGCCGCCTCCTCCGGCGATAGATTTTCGTCGCTCCGATCCGGTCGCCGCGCCATATCTCAGCAGTAGATTTTTGCTTCTACTTGGAAGAAAGAAAGAAATTATGTTCTTTTCTTTCTTTATTTAATAGAATGGTTCTCTAAAGTTAATGTCTTTATCTGTATCATATAATATATAACGGGTTATAAACCCTGGATAATAATTACTTGTTACGCTGAATACTGCTATAGTGAAGTAGAAAAGTATATAGGAATAAAGTAAACAAAGGTGGCAAGGAGGGAATTATCCAGAATTCCAAATCCGGTTTCAAAACCAAACCGAAAATAGGAATACTTTTTTCCGATTAATCCGGACAACATGATCTCGCTGTAGATTTGGTGCATGACGATGAGATGTCGTGTTTTTATTGAAAATATTTTGATTAATTATCTGACATAAATATGTTATGTAACGTTGGATCAACATCTGCATGTCCTGCAGTGAAAGGTGAACGGATGTTGTGTGTACGGTAGAACTACTCTACTTTTTTTTAGGTTTACAATTGGAAAAATAACTCAATTTCACAAATAGTTCCAAAATAATTCAAAGATTTTAAAAGTTCGGTTTCCATGATATTTAAATGCCAGATAACTTAATATGACCTGATTAAATTTAATTAACTATTAGTTTTATTAAAGAAATAACAGAAAAAATCACCGAACGAATTGACCACAAATGGTTTATAAATTATTATGAACTGGTGATTTTTTCGATTTTATAATATTCCGTTTCCCGCTTGTCGTGTAATCATTATGGACCGGACTTTTAAAATCCGGTCTAATTTGTTGTTTCCCGCCCGTCATATTTTTTTCAGTTATATTTATAATTTGTATTTTATCTTGCTTACCAAAAATAACGAACTTAAAGAAAATAATAAATAATCAATCTAAAAATATTAGCAAAACATAAACACACATATAAATGTTCAAAATTCGAAACATGCGTAGCAGTTCGAAGTTTTTGTCCAAATTAAATACAGAACAAGATACATAACATAAATGATGTCCCAAATAACAAATTCAAATCAAAACACAATACATAGATAATAGATAATAGTTCAAAATAAAATGCAAACACCGAAACACACTTTGTTATCTTCTTCATCTAAAAACAGAACGCTCGTGACGAGATGAAGGACACTCATTTTCATATTTTAGAGTCCGGAAAGTCTATACGAGGAAACATTGATCCATACTGATATCATTATCATGATTAAAATTAAAAACAAATAAATTAGTTTCCTTGTTAATAACCTAAGATTGGATTTGCCAATAACTAGGGAAATCAAATTCGGATTTGTTGACAATCCGAAAATTGATTTCTTGAATTTCGGTATTGATCTGCTGAATTGAAATCACGGATTTTACATTCCGGCTTCCTTTCTCTCTATAGCGTCTTCCCCACTCCAGTAAGAAAGAAGAAGAAAGAAGAAAATAATGGAAGTAACCAGCAATGGAGGATTGCTGTACCACGAGGTACAAGAAGGGAAGCTGTGCGCAGTGCACTGCGTCAACACAGTGTTGCAAGGCCCCTACTTCTCCGAGTTCGATCTCGCGGCCGTCGCTTCGGATCTCGATCATAAGGAGCGCCAGGTCTTGATGAATACCGGATCACTCGGTGTAGCATCTGACCAGTTCCTCTCCGAGGCTTCCCATAACGTCTCTTTAGATGGCAATTTCAGCATTCAGGTGTCAGATTTTCCTTAATTTTCATCCCTTTTTCATCTCTCTTTCCAGGTCTTTTCATTTTGATTTTTTGGTTCTCGAAACACGATTCTGGTGCAATAATCCTTTTGAATTACGTAAATTTGATTCTGATATGTGATTTTCTTGCAAATAAAAGCTCTCTTTTTCTGGTGACAAAATATCCTAATTGTATTGTTGATTTTCTCATTTCACATCATTCACAAGTGAAATAAAAGTGTAATTCTGATATAATCTTTGATTCCCATTAACCATCAATGCAAAATTCCTCAGCAAAATTATCTGATAATAAATACAACACCATTCCAAAAATCAAGTCACAAGAATCTACTTTACCTAATATAGTAATTTGCATTCATTACACAAAATTAAAGAATTGTACCAGATAGATTGTGTCTGTCATCCCATCAATACCACTATTTCTTTGTCAGAATATTTTTTTCGCATTGAAGCCCCTCTCATAATTCGCAATCTTAAAATACAAACACAGGTACTACAAAAGGCACTCCAAGTATGGGACTTGGAGGTGGTCCCACTAGACGCACCATCAGTCGAAGAATCAAAATACAACCCTGCTGAGCTGGAGGCCGCGTTCATCTGCCACCTGGACAATCACTGGTTCTGCATCAGAAAAGTCAACGGAGAATGGTACAATTTCAACAGCCTTTATCCCGCTCCAGAGCACCTTTCGAAATTCTACCTCTCGGCCTTTCTCGACTCTCTCAAAGGCTCTGGTTGGTCGATTTTCACCGTCAGAGGAAACTTTCCAAGTGAGTGTAGTATGGGTGCTGAGTCAGCGAGTGGGTTCGGTCAATGGTTGACTCCTGACGATGCGAAGACTATAACGGATACGCGTGGCGCATTGAAGCTTGGGAGGACTGGACAGAGGGAGACGAATGAAATGGAGATGATCATGAGACAGAGTGAAGAGGATGATCTTAATGCGGCTATTCTTGCTAGCTTGGTGACTAATCAAATGGCCGAGTATGGTCGCGTGACCCGCTCGTCAGAACCTGGCGAGAATAGTTCTGACGGTGATGATGGTAAGAAGGATGTTAAGGAGAATTAATTTGGTTGGATGAATTTGTATTTCGGTATTAATTTATGTGGATGCATTTGGTTGGTGCATGGATTTGTATTTTGCTTCTTATAGTTAATAATAAGATTTGTTTTTTTTTTTTAACAAAAAATGTTGGTAGAGTTAAGGGTGTAAAGTACAGAGATGCTAATTGTTTAAATTCATTAAATAAAACGAAGATCACAGTGAATTGACTGAGCGAATTGCGAATTTGCGCATAAATAAATAAGATAATGACATAACTATCAAAATTAACTTAACATGGACAAAAAAATAGAGCAGCAAAACAACCAATACAAACAATTATGGAATGGAATCAATTAAGGCAGTTTAAAAATCTAGTTTACCTTTTTGGAAGTTTCAAAGTGTTAAAGATTTGCCTAAATTTATACAAATATAGTTTACCTTTTTGGAAGTTCAAACAACTCTAATTCTTTGCATCTTTTATCGACGCATTTTAGCAGAATCGTCTTTTTTTTTGTTTACTCGAGTCTAATTCTAAAAATTCCTTTCACAGGAAATAGTTCAAAATACTTGCAAATACCCAATGAAGGTTTAACTAAACAATCCTCTACTTCCCAAACTAATATCTGTATATAATAAGTCAGAAAGAACACACAATCATCACTACTCCTCGACACAAACAAATCCATTGGTTTACTTAAAAATTAGAGAAGGAAGATGAGAAGTAGAAAGACGAGTAACAGTAATAGAGGGGTTAAGAGAACAAGAATAGCTCCTAATTTGTCAAGCTTGAATCCTCATGAAGAAAAACCTCGCCGAAAACGGCTAAGGGGAGGAAGCGGATCGGGTTCATTGATTGATAAATCACAATTCTATGATGGTAAGGATGATCTATTTAGTAATGATATATCCGAGACCAGCGATCCTTTCGATTTGTTACCGGATGATTTAATGATTCCGATACTCGGCAAGGTCAGCGCTACCGCTTCATCGCCAATCGATCTCATTAACATCTTATTGGTGTAAGAATACATTCTCATTTTATTTTATTTCTAAATTTTCTCATTAACAACTAATATCAATCGCTACAAGACGATGTACACATCTACTTATTTATTTTTGGTTTTTAGGTAGTCTAGTCAATTACCAATTCAGTTATTTTGGAAAATCTATACTTGCTAAGTTTGTAAACTCTTTGGATAAAAAAAATGCATAGTATTAACTTTCTCTTTTGATAAACAGGAGCAAGAGGTTCCGCGTGTTGGGTCTCGATCGAGAAGTTCTGAAAAAGGCAGCTAAGAAATCACTTTGGGTTCGTGCTAAAAATTGGTCCGAGTCGGCTCATCAATTCTTGACTCAATGTGCTAACGCAGGGAATCTCGAAGCTTGTCACTTCCTCGGCATGGTATTTCGAAACCCTCATTTTCCTTCATTCAAAACAAAAAAATCCTAGTTTGGCGATTTATTCATTCATAATTCCAATGATTTGATCCTCAAAACTCAAATATTAACTTTTATACGATTTGGCCAGATCCATTTCTACTGCTTAGCAAATCATGCTAGCGGTATCGAACTATTGGAAAGAGCAGCACAAGGGTCCCACGCCGGAGCACTCTATTCACTAGCAATAATATACTTCAATAGGAGTGGAAGCCTCGAAGGTGGGCTCCATTATCAATGTGATCCTCGCGGTGCTGCTAGTCTCTGCGTTAAATCAGCCAACCTCGGTAACCTAGATGCTCTTCGCGAGGTGGCTTATTGCCTACAATACGGATTGGGTCTCCCTTGTCGTCCCATTGTAGCTCAGCGCCTTCTACTCAGGGCAGACAAAATCGAATTGATTAAAACCGAGAATACAAGCGATCAACGATTTCATAAAGTTGGTTCGTTGTTGTCTCACTATGGTTTTTATGAGAAAATGGGAAAGGAAATTCACGCAGCGAACAAGTTTATGATCGAGTGGTGGTGGCTGGCATATGGAGGAGAAAAGAAGGAAGATGGTTTGAACATGTGCTCGAATATTTTGTGTGGGAGGAGGGAGACGAGGTTCAGAGGATTCGGACGATGCTCAGGTTGCGGTATAATGACATACTGCTCTCATGCCTGTCAAGAGATGCATTGGAAGATGGAGCACGCGTCTTTATGCATTGGACAAAATGTGCAAATGTGATCTAAAAAATCGCACCAATGACGGATCTATTAAGGAGGTAGAGGAGCACCGCCACCCCCCGTGATTATGGGGGTGGTGATATGAACCACTTTACAATTTCATCATTTTAATGAAATGACGTTTCATCCTTTGGTGTAAATATAATGTAATATGAATTTATGATAAATGAGTAAATTTATTCGGTTTTAAATTTTAACACATAAATATGTGTTAAATGACTATGCGCTAAATGAGTAGATAGAGAATAAATAAATAGATCCCATTTAACACATGACATATACTTATTTCACATATATCATTTTAACAAAAACATGAAAGTTGAATATTTTACTCGTTTGATACTTGAATTTTGTCATTTTTAAAAATATGTGATAATTAATATTTTCGTAGGTGTTACAATTTTTTTTTTTTACATTTTAGCAAATTTATTGAAGAAATACTGAAATTTTATCGTGTTAGTTTTCCATTGCAGTGTTTTTTGAGAAATATATGAATGTTGAGTATTTTGCTCAATTTAGACTTCAATATTTTACAAAAAAAAATTACTATTCATTTTTCGAATGTGTTAGATTTTACTTTATGTGTGTTTTTTGAATTTTTCGAGAAAATAGAAATTAACTTGCTTTAGTCATCAGGAGTTGAGTATTTGGAGGAATTTTTTCGAATTTTTCTCGTGTTAGACATCAATTTTGATATTTTTTTAGAAAAATATGATAATCGATTTTTTTGTAGATTTTAGACTTCACATTTGGCACTGAATTTTTTTTTTATGCATTAGTCTTCAATTACGTCCATTTCTGAGAAAAACATGAAATTGAGTATTTTGCTCATTTTAAATAATAATTTTGGCTTTTTTTTAGATTTTTTTCAAGTTGTAAGACTACACTCTTTTTGTGTTTTTCAAATTAAAAAAATAAATAGAAATTAGCTTATTTACTCATTTTAGGCATTAATTATGGATTTTTTTAAAATATGAGAATTGATTTTTTTTAGGATTAGACTTAGCTTTTTGCATTTTTGTAATTTTTTTGAATACATAGAAATTTTTCATGTATTAGTCTTCAATTGCAGTGTTTTTTTGATAGAAAACATGAAAATTCAGTATTTTACTCGTTTTATATATCAAATTTCGTATTTTTTAGAAAAATATTATAAATTTAGTTTTTTGTAGTTGTAGACTACACTTTTTTTGCATTTTTTTGGTTTTTGTGAAATATATATAAATATTTTTGTTTTAGTCTCCAGTTAGAAAGTTTTTTGACAAAGACATTAACACTAAGTATTTTTCTCATTCTAGATATCATTATTTGAATTTTCTCGAAAAATGTGGCAATTGATTTTAATTTGCAGGTGTCCGATTTTACTTTTGCATTTTTCGAAATTTTTCAAAAACGTAGAATTTTGCATGTGTTCATGTTCAATTACGGTGTGTTTGAGAGAAAAACATGAAAAGTGAGTATTTAGCTCTATATGAACATTTATTTTAGCATTTTTCTAGAAAAAATGACAAAACATTTTTTTTAGGTGTTAAACTTCGGTTTTTTCATTTTTTCCAAAATATGTAATTTTTTTTTGCATGTGTTGGTCTTGTGCTTTTTGAGATAAATATGAAAATTGAGTAATTTGCTCGATTTTACATCAATTTTGGTATTCTATAGAAAAATATTATATATTCATTTTTTTGAATGATTTAGACTTCATTTTTTACATTTCTCCAATTTTTGGAAAATATAGTAATTATCACGTGTTAGTCTTTTTGAGGAAGACATGAAAATTCAATATTGCGCTTTTAGACATCAATTTTGACTTTTTAGATAAATATCATAATTTATGGTGTTAGACTTTAATTTTTGCACTTTGGAAAGTTTTTTGAAAAATAAAATTGCACGTGTTAATCCTCAATTACGGAGTTTTTGTGAGAAAAACAAGAAAACTGATTTATTTGCTTGTTATTAACTTTTTTAGAAAAATATGATTATTAACTTTTTTAGGCGATTGACTCAGCATTTTGAATTTTTGCAAAAAAAATAAAAAAAATAGAAAATTTCTCGCATTTTTTTGTTTGTTTGAAAGAGAGCCTAGAGCACGAAACGTGCTTTTACGGTTCTATATTTTATTGATAAATTTGTCAAACATACACGAACAATGCAAAACATCGAAACCTAGTGAGTTTTTTGAAGAAAACATGAAACAAAGTATTTTATTTTTTTACTTTTTAGACTTTATTTTTGTTTTTCTTGAAATATATTATAATTAATTTTTTGCAACTGTCAGACTTCAGTTTATGCAAAAAATTGAATTTTTTTTATAAATTTGCATGTGTTAGTTTTCAATTATGGTGTTTTTGAAGAAAAAAAAAATATGAAAATGAAAGAAATACAGTTTTGGATCCACGATGAAAGTGTACTTATAAGAATATATTCACCAACCATCTCGATCAGATCGAATGACTTTTATTTTCTTACCTGTGTGAGAGAGAGAGAGAGAGAGAGAGAGAGATGGGTTTGAGAGAGATGAATTATTGGGTTTGGATTTGAGTTTAATTAATGAGTTTGGGTTTAAGTAAAGTGTTTGAATTTAAGTAATGGTTAATGATTAATGAATAATGAGTTAATGGGTATGATTTCATTGAATAATTTAATATTTCATAAATTTGTCACGTCATCACTTAAATCAACTAAAAAAATACCACGTCACAGTGTCACCTCAGCGGTTAACTGATGGAAGGGACGAAAGTGAGTAACACGAAGAGTTCATGAGGTAAAAGTGAGCAAATTAAAGTTGCAAATTTTTGGACAGTTTAGAGGACAAAAGTTGATTTTTTTCAAAAAGTACTCACATCAAAACAAGCAAAAAAAAGAGAACAAAAATCACCATACCATAGCCGGAGAAGAAGAAAATCGAGAGGAAGGAGAAAAATGGGTAGAGCGAAGAGAAGAGAGGAGGGGAATACGAGTGGGAATTGAGGCGGAATTGCAATTCCCGTCGATTCTTACACGTTTGCATGGAAAGGTCGTGTCGTTGTAGATTGACGGGATTTCGAACTCCACCGACGGGATTTCCAACTCCGCGATCTCTCACTCTTTCTCTCTTCTTTGACTTGTCTTTAATAAAGATTAGCAACTGGTGGAATATGTAACTCAGCCACTTTTGAAAGTGACGGGATTTGTAACTCCGGAATTAACTTCAACGTTTGGAAATTTTGGGAATAAACTTTTATAACTTGGATATATATTAAAAAAAACTCCACTATAATTTATACATTTATATTTATAATACTAAGCATAATAATTACCAATGTTTTAAATTGCGATATAGCGGTTTATTGCGCTTGGACCGTAATTTACATATGATCACCTATATTGCGCGATATTGCGGCGCTATTTAGTAAGTTGTGGTGTTGCGTTTTATAAATATTTATTGCGATTTGCGATATAGCGGCGCAATTGCGTCGCAATTTAAATCACTGATAATTACAGATACAAAACCTAAAAATCAAACTCTTTGGTCATATTATTTTGAACACTACCTATCATTTCATTACAAATAAATGTAACAACCACTGACCAAAAATATTTATTTCATCTTTGAACATATTTTGCGTATTTTATTTTTTATATTCATGTTGGTTGGGTTTCATTTGTCCATATCTTTATAGGCATGAGCCGCACGACTCACACGAAGTCTCAATTAGCTGGGTCAAATTATTCATGCCCTGCAATTTCCTATTCTCAAGAATACGAAAAGAAAAATAAGCCAACAAACGATAGAGAGAAAGTGAGACGAGAAGTTCATGCATCTGGTCTGATCTGATCTGATCGTATCTCATCTCTCCTCTTGCAATGGATTCCTCTGTTCGAACATCTAAGCACAGCCAAAACTCCTCCAAAGACCACCTCGATGCTGCAATCAGTAAAAGTCAATACCCTTTCTCATTGACTTGCCTACATTTCATTTGATTTTCAATAACAAAATTTTGTTTTCTCTTATTTTGCTCATGGATTAGCAACTGGAGAGGGTGACCGCGATCGACATGGAGACGAGACGACGGAGAAGAAAAATGCATCATTTGAATTTCCATCAATGGGGATAGTTTTTGTGATTTTGATGTCATGGGCTCTGTATCATGCATCTGGCCAATCGTTACTCGCATTCGCATCAAAAGTCATGCTTCTCTTGCTTACCATTCTTTTTATGTGGTCTAAAGCTGCCAGAGCCCTTAACAGGTGCCGCGATTCTCTTTTTTTCATTTCCATTCATTCGTTCGTTATCTCAAAATTTATTTTATCCTTGCTTTTACTAACTAATAAATGTAATATTGATTGTAGTGCAGGCCTATGCCGCGGTTACCCAAGATGAATATCTCTGAAGAAACAATCAACCGAGCATCAATACTTGCGTGCGAATATCTCAACAAGATTCTTTTAGGATTCGAAAATATCGCACTTGGCAAGGACTCGAGGCTCTTCTACATTGTTGCCTTCGGCTTATGGCTTGCCTCCGTAATCGGCAGTTACGCTCAGTACATTGATTTTGGTTACATCAGTAAGTTTTCCCATGACTTAAAACAATGTGCATTACATTAATTACGTCTTGGTCGCTTCTTTGAAATTACAGGATCATTGATGACTAGATGACCAAGTTGAATTTTGGAAAGAAGAAATTTATCTGATAAATCATGTATATCCTTGCCATATTTTTCTTCTGAATTTTATTTTTCCATATTAACATTCAATGGAGTGTGAAAAAGAACAAAATGAAACAAAAACATAATCTTTATTTGTTTTATGTACTGTTTCGAAAGAGCCCATACGGTAGTATATGGACCAATTATTGATATAATATTGGGCTTTTATATAATTATAAAAACCTAAAGATCATAATGCCAATTGGAAATAAGGAACATAATGGCATACAATAATCGGATAGGATACGTCATGTGGCTCGCCCCATTCGTATTTATTCTGATGGTACTTATGTATTTTTTAAGTATTTGCGTAACATAGTTATATTAGATCAGTAGTTTACTTCTGTATTCTCAGGATAAGTCCATATTTAAGTATAGACATGAAGTGAAAAATATATAAGTGATGTTTAAAGATATAGACACAACTAGAGATGGCAAAATCTGACCCGATCCGAAAAAATGATTCGACCCGTCCGAACCCGAACCCGACATGAACCGAAAAATGTTGAAAGAGGTTGAAACAATTGGAAGAGCACCAGGAGCTTGATTTTACCAATAGAGGACTAGCTATCATTAGTGATATTACGCTCAAGAAGTCAATGACCTGAATCCGAAACCGAACCGAAACCGAACTGAAATCGAATGACCCGAATCCGAAATGGAACCGAAACCGAATGACCCGAACCTGAAATCGACCTGAAACCGAATGATCCGAACCCGAAATCGACCCGAACGTGAATGACCCGAATCTCGAATGACCCGAAAACAGAACTAACCCGAAACCCGAATGACCCGAAACTCGCGACCCGAATGATCCGAAACTCGCGACCCGAATGATCTGAAATTTAATATATTATTGCTAAAATCAATATAATATTGCGAAAATATCTTGGAATCAATAAAATATATCCCGAATTATTCGAAAATTAAATTTTCGAAAAATCGAATGATTTGAAATCAAATTTTGCGAAATCCGAATGTCCCTTAAATCAAAATAACCAAGACCCGAATGACCCGAAAACCGAAACCGAAGAACAGAAAACCGAAACGACCCGAAACCGAATGACCCGAAAACCGAAACGATCCAAAACCAAAAGACCCGAAAATCGAAACGACCCGAAACCGAATGACCCGATCACCGAAACGACCCAAACCTGAACGACCCGTAATCCGAATGACCCGCGACCCGATGACCCGAACGACCCACAATCCGAATGACCCAACCCGACCCGCCCGATTGCCACCCTAGTCCCGATCCATGTATCTTGGAATCTCTCAAACCAAACATGCCCGTAAAGACGGAAAATATATTAGACGTTGCTCGGATATTAAACGTTGTTCGATTCATAGCAATCTTTTTACGATTTTAGTAGTTCAAATAACATGTTTTTAAATCATTTGTATCGTACCTTTTACTACATAACTTTTCACCAATTTTACAAACACTAAGATAGTTTGTTTTCAATTCATAACAATCTTTTGACACTGTGAGGAGTCCAAATAACGTGATTTTGAGATGGTTTGGAACGAATCTTTTACGACGTAACTTTTCACCAAATTTGTACAACACTAAGAAAGTTTTCTTTTCAATTCATAACAATCTTTGTACGATTTGAGGAGTTCAAATAACGTGTTTTTCGATCATTTGAATCGTATCTTTTACTACATAAGTTCTGTCCAAATTTTACAAATACTAAGAAAGTTTGTTTTTCGACTCATAACAATCTTTAAATCCTTTGAGGAGTCCAAATAGTGTGTTTTTGAGATGGTTTGGATCAATCTTTTACTACATAACTTTTCACCAAATTGTACAAACACTAAGAAAATATGATTTACGATTCATAACAATCTTTATACGATTTGAGGAATTCAAATAACGTGTTTTTGAGATGGTTTGGATCGTATCTTTGACTAAGTAACTTTTCACCAAATTGTACAAACACTAAGAAAGTTTTCTTTTCGACTCATAACAATAAAGCTTTGAGGAGTCCAAATAGTGTGTTTTTAAGATGGTTTGGATCAAATCTTTGACTACATAACTTTTCACCAATTTTACAAACACTAAGAAATTTTGATTTACGATTCATAACAATCTTTTAACACTGTGAGGAGTCCAAATAATGTGATTTTGAGATGGTTTGGATCGTATCTTTGACTACGTAACTTTTCACCAAATTGTACAAACACCAAGAAAGTTTTCTTTTCGATTCATATCTATCTTTCTACGCTTTTAGGAGTTCAAATAATGTGTTTTTAGATCATTTGTAACGTATCTTTTACTACATAAACAAACTTTCTTAGTGTTCGTAAAATTTGGTGAAAAGTTATGTAGTAAAAAATACGATACAAATCATCTCAAGATCGCGTTTTTTGAACTCCTCAGAACGTTCGAGGATTGTTTTTAATCGTAAAACAAGCTTTCTTAGTGTTCGTAAAATTTAGTGAAAAGTTATGTTGTAAAAGATACGATACAAATGATCTAAAAACATGTTATTTGAACTCCTCAAAGCATAAAAAGATTGCTATGAATCGAAAAGAAAACTCCAAACCATCTCAAAAACACGTTATTTCAACTCCTCAGAACGTTAAAACATTGTTTTGAATCGAAAAACAAACTTTCTTAGCGTTTGTAAAATTTGGTGAAAAGTTATGTAGTAAAAGATACGACAGAAATGATCTAAAAATAAGTTATTTGAACTCCTCAATGGGTAAAAAGATTGGTATGAATCGAAAAGAATACTTTCTTAGTGTTTGTACAATTTGGTGAAAAGTTACGTAGTGAAAGATTCGATCCAAACCATCTCAAAAAAACGTTATTTGAACTCTTTAGAGCGTTAAAAGATTGTTTTGAATCGAAAAAGAAACATTTTTAGTGTTTTTAAAATTTGGTGAAGAGTTATGTAGTAAAAGATACGATACAAATGATCTAAAAACAAGTTATTTGAACTCCTCAATGGGTAAAAAGATTGCTATGAATCGAAAAGAAAACTTTCTTAGTGTTTGTACAATTTGGTGAAAAGTTACGTGGTGAAAGATTTGATCCGAACCATCCCAAAAACACGTTATTTCAACTCCTCAGAATGTTTAGAGATTGTTTTGAATTGAAAAACAAACTTTCTTATTGTTTGTAAAATTTGATGAAAAGTTATGTAGAAAAAGATACGGTACAAAAAATCCAAAAACAAGTTATTTAAACTCCCCTAAGGGTAAAAAGATTGCTATGCATCGAAAAGAAAACATTTTTAGTGTTTGTACAATTTGGTGAAAAGTTACGCAGTTAATTGTTCGTTCCAAACCATCTCACAAACACGTTATTTGAACTCCTCAGAATGTTAAAAGATTTTTTTGAATCGAAAAACAAACTTTCTTAGTGTTTCTAAAATTTCGTGAAAACTTATGTAGTAAAATATACGATACAAATGATCTAAAAATAAGTTATTCGAACTCCTCAAAGGATAAAAACATTGCTATCAATAGAAAAGAAAACTTTCTGAGTGTTTGTACAATTTGGTGAAAAGTTACGTGGTGAAAGATTTGATCCAAACCATCTTAAAAATCCGTTATTTCAACTGCTCAAAATGATTAAAGATAGTTTTCAATCGAAAAACAAAATTTCTTATTGTTTGTAAAATTTGATGAGAAGTTATATAGTAAAAGATACGATACAATTGATCTAAAAACAAGTTATTGGAACTCCTCAAAGGGTAAAAAGATTGCTATGAATCGAAAAGAAAAGTTTCTTAGTGTTTGTATAATTTGGTGAAAAGTTACGTATTGAAAGATTCGATCCAAACCATCTCAAAAAGACGTTATTTCAACTCCTCAGAATGTTTAAAGATTGTTTTGAATCGAAAAACAAATTTTTTTAGTGTTTGTAAAATTTGGTGAAAAGTTATGTAGTAAAAGATATGATTCAAATGATCTAAAAACAAGTTATTTGAACTCCTCAACGGGTAAAAAGATTGCTTTGAATCCAAAAGAAAACTTTCTTAGTGTTTGTACAATTTGGTGAAAAGTTACGTGGTGAAAGATTTGATCCAAACCATCTCAAAAACACGTTATTTGAACTCCTCAGAATTTTAAAAGATTGTTTCGCATCTGAAAACAAACTTTCTTAGTGTTTCTAAAATTTGGTGAAATGTCATGTAGTAAAAGATACGAAACAAATGATCTAAAAACACGTTATTTGAACTCCTCAAAGGGTAAAAAGATTGCTTTATATCTAAAAGAAAACTTTCTTAGTGTTTGTACAATTTGGTGAAAAGTTACGTAGTGAAAGATTCGATCCAAACCGTCTCAAAAACACGTTATTTGAACTCCTTAGGGCGTTAAAAGATTGTTTTGAATCGAAAAACAAACTTTCTTAGTGATTGTAAAATTTGGTGAAAAGTTATGTAATAAAAGATACGATACAAATGATCTAAAAACAAGTTATTAGAACTCCTCAATGGGTAAAAAGAGAGCTATGAATCGAAAAGAAAACTTTCTTAGTATTTGTACAATTTGGTGAAAAGTTACGTAGTGAAAGATTTGATCCAAACCATCTCAAAAACACGATATTTCAACTCCTCAGAATGTTAAAAGATTGTTTTGAATCGGAAAACAAACTTTCTTATTATTTGTAAAATTTGATGAGAAGTTTTGTAGTAAAAGATACGATACAATTGATCTAAAAACAAGTTATTTGAACTCCTCAAAAGGTAAAAAGATTGCTATGTATCGAAAAGAAAACTTTCTTAGTGTTTGTACAATTTGGTGAAAAGTTACGTAGTGAAAGATTCGATCCAAACTATCTCAAAAATACGTTATTTGAACTCCACAGAATGTCAAAAGATTGTTTTGAATCGAAAAACAAACTTTCGTTGTGTTTCTAAAATTTGGTGAAAGTTATGTAGTAAAAGATATGATACAAATGATCTAAAAACAAGTTATTTGAATTCCTCAAAGGGTAAAAAGAATGCTATGAATCGAAAAGAAAACTTTCTTAGTGTTTGTACAATTTGGTGAACAGATACGTAGTGAAAGATTCGATACAAACATCTCAAAAACACGTTATTTGAACTCCTTAGGGTGTTAAAAGATTGTTTTGACTCGAAAAACAAAGTTTCTAAGTGTTCGTAAAATTTGGCGAAAAGTAATGTAGTAAACGATACGATACAAATGATCCGAAAACATGTTATTTTAACTCCTCAAAGGGTAACAAGATTAGTATGAATCGAAAATAATACTTTCTTAGTGTTTGTACAATTTGGTGAAAAGTTACGTAGTGAAATATTCGATCCAAACCATCTCAAAAACACATTATTTGAACTCCTCAGAACGTTAAAAGATTGTTTTGAATCGAAAAACAAACTTTTTTAGTGTTTGTAAAATTCGGTGAAAAGTTTTGTAGAAAACGATACGATACAAATGATCTAAAAATACGTTATTTGAACTCCTCAATGTGTAAAAATATTGCTATGAATCGAAAAGAAAACTTTCTTAGTGTTTGTACAATTTGGTGAAAAGTTACGTTGTGAAATATTCGATCCAAATCATCTCAAAAACACGTTATTTGAACTCCTCAGAATGTTCAAAGATTGTTTTGAATCGAAAAACAAACTTTCTTATTGTTTGTAAAATTTGATGAAAAGTTATGTAGTAAAATATACGATATAAATCATCTCAAAAACACGTTATTTGAACTCCTCAGAACTTAAAAGATTTTTTTGAATCGAATAACAAACTTTCTCATTGTTCGTAAAATTATGTAGTAAAAGATACGATACAAATGATCTAAAAATAACTTATTTGAACTCCTCAAAGCGTAAAAAGATTTCTTTGAATCGAAAAAAACTCTCTTAGTGTTTGTACAATTTGGTGAAAAGTTACGTAGTGAAAGATTCGATCCAAACCATCTCAAAAACACGTTATTTGAACTCCTCAGAACGTCAAAAGATTGTTTTGAATCGAACAACAAAATTTCTTAGTGTTCGTAAAATTTGGTGAAAAGTTATGTAGAAAAAGATACGATACAAATGATCTGAAAACACGTTATTTGAACTCCTCAGAACGTTAAAAGATTGTTTTGAATTGAAAAACAAACTTTCTTAGTGTTCGTAAAATTTGGTGAAAAGTTATGTAGTAAAAGATACGATACAAATCATCTCAAGAACACGTTATTTGAACTCCTCAGAACGTTCGAAGATTGTTTTTAATCGAAAAACAAGCTTTCTTAGTGTTCGTAAAATTTAGTGAAAAGTTATGTTGTAAAAGATACGATACAAATGATCTAAAAACTTGTTATTTGAACTCCTTAAAGCATAAAAAGATTGCTATGAATCGAAAAACAAACTTTTTAGTGCTTCTAAAATTAGGTGAAAAATTATGTAGTAAAAGATACGATACAAATGATCTAAAAACAAGTTATTTGAACTCCACAAAGGGTAAAAATATTGCTATGAATCGAAAAGAAAACTTTCTTATTGTTTGTACAATTTGGTGAAAAGTTACGTAATGAAAGATTCGATCCAAACCATCTCAAAAACATGTTATTTGAACTCCTCAGGGCGTTAAAAGATTGTTTTGAATCAAAAAACAAACTTTCTTAGTGTTTGTACAATTTGGTGAAAAGTTACGTAGTGAAAGATTCGATCCAAACCGTCTCAAAAACACGTTATTTGAATTCCTTAGGGCGTTAAAAGATTGTTTTGAATCGAAAAACAAACTTTCTTAGTGATTGTAAAATTTGGTGAAAAGTTATGTAGTAAAAGATAAAATACAAATAATCTAAAAACAAGTTATTAGAACTCCTCAATGGGTAAAAAGAGAGCTATGAATCGAAAAGAGAAATTTCTTACTGTTTGTACAATTTGGTGAAAAGTTACGTAGTGAAAGATTAGATCCAAACCATCACAAAAACACGATATTTCAACTCCTCAGAATGTTAAAAGATTGTTTTGAATCGGAAAACAAACTTTCTTAGTGTTTCTAAAATTTGGTAAAAACTTAAGAAGTAAAAGATACGATACAAATGATCTAAATTCACGTTATTTGAACACCTCAAAGGGTAAAAAGATTGCTATGAATCAAAAAGAAAACTTTCTTAGTGTTTGTACAATTTGGTGAACAGTTACATTGTGAAAGATTCGATCCAAATCATCTCAAAAACACGTTATTTGAACTCCTCAGAATGTTCAAAGATTGTTTTGAATCGAAAAACAAACTTTCTTAGTGTTTCTCAAATTTGGTGAAAAGTTATGTAGTAAAAGATACGTTACAAATGATCTAAAAACAAGTTATTTGAATTCCTCAAAGGGTAAAAAAATTGCTATGAATCGAAAAGAAAACTGTATTAATGTTTGTACAATTTGGTGAAAAGTTACGTAGTGAAAGATTCGATCCAAACCATCTCAAAAACACGTTATTTGAACTCCTCAGAATGTTCAAAGATTGTTTTGAATCGAAAAACAAACTTTCTTAGTGTTTCTCAAATTTGGTGAAAAGTTATAAAAGATACGTTACAAATGATCTAAAAACAAGTTATTTGAATTCCTCAAAGGGTAAAAAAATTGCTATGAATCGAAAAGAAAACTTTATTAATGTTTGTACAATTTGGTGAAAAGTTACGTAGTGAAAGATTCGATCCAAACCATCTAAAAAACATGTTATTTGAACTCCTCAGAATCTTAAAAGATTGTTTTGAATCGAAAAACAAACTTTCTTAGTATTTCTCAAATTTGGTGAAAAGGTATGTAGTAAAAGATACGTTACAAATGATCTAAAAACAAGTTATTTGAATTCTTCAAAGGGTAAAAAAATTGCTATGAATCGAAAAGAAAACTTTATTAATGTTTGTACAATTTGGTGAAAAGTTACGTAGTAAAAAACACGTTATTTGAACTCCTCAGAATGTTAAAAGATTGTTTTGAATCGAAAAACAAACTTTCTTAGTGTTTCTCAAATTTGGTGAAAAGTTATGTAGTAAAAGATACGTTACAAATGATATAAAAATAAGTTATTTGAACTCCTCAAAGCGTAAAAAAATTGCTTTGAATCGAAAAAAACTCTCTTAGTGTTTGTACAATTTGGTGAAAAGTTACGTAGTGAAAGATTCGATCCAAACCATCTCAAAAACAATATTTGAACTCCTAAGAACGTCAAAAGATTGTTTTGAATTGAAAAACAAACTTTCTAAATGTTCGTAAAATTTGGTGAAAAGTTATGTCGATTGTTTTGAATCGAAAAACAAACTTTCTAATTATTTGTAAAATTTGATGAAAAGTTATGTAGTAGAAAATATGATACATATGATCTAAAAACAAGTTATTTAAACTCCTCAAATGGTAAAAAGATTGCTATGAATCGAAAATAAAACTTTCTTAGTGTTTGTATAATTTGGTGAAAAGTTACGTAGCGAAAGATTCGATCCAAACCATCTCAAAAACACGTTTTTTGAACTCCTCAGAGATTTCAAAAGATTGATTTGAATCGATAAACAAACTTTCTTAGTGTTTCTAAATTTTGGTGAAAAGTCATGTAGTAAAAGATACGAAACAAATGATCTAAAAACACGTTATTTGAACTCCTAAAAGTGTAAAAAGATTACTATGAATCGAAAAGAAAACTTTCTTAGTGTGTGTACAATTTGGTGAAAAGTTACGTCGTGAAAGATTCAATCCAAACCATCTCAAAAATACGTTATTTGAACTCCTTAGGGCGTTAAAAGATTGTTTTGAATCGAAAAACAAACTTTCTTAGTGATTGTAAAATTTGGTGAAAAGTTATGCAGTAAAAGATACGATACAAATAATCTAAAAACAAGTTATTTGAACTCTTCAATGGGTAAAAAGAGTGCTATGAATTTGAAAAGAAAACTTTCTTAATGTTTGTACAATTTGGTGAAAAGTTACGTAGTGGAAGATTTGATCCAAAACATCTCAAAAACATGTTATTTCAACTCCTCAGAATGTTAAAAGATTGTTTTGAATCGAAAAACAAACTTTCTTAGTGTTTCTAAAACTTGGCGAAAAGTTAAGTAGTAAAAGATACGATACAAATGATCTAAAAACTCGTTATTTAAACACCTCAAAGGGTAAAAAGGTTGCCATATTGTATCAAAAAGAAAACTTGCTTAGTGTTTGTACAATTTGGTGAAAAGCTACGTTGTGAAAGATTCGATCCAAACCATCCCAAAAACACGTTATTTGAACTCCTTAGGGTGTTAAAAGATTGTTTTGAATCGAAAAACAAACTTTCTTAGTGTTTGTAAAATTCGGAGAAAAGTCATGTAGTAAAATATACGATACAAATGATCTAAAAACAAGTTATTTGAACTCCTCAAAGGGAAAAAAGATTGCTACGAATCGTAAAGAATACTTTCTTAGTGTTTGTACAATTTTGTGAAAAGTTACGTTGTGAAAGATTCGATCCAAGCCATCTCAAAATCAAGTTATTTGAACTCCTTAGAGCGTTAAAAGATGGTTTTGAATAAAAAAACAAACTTTTTTAGTATTTGTAAAATTTGGTCAAAAGTCATGTAGTAAAAGATACGATACAAATGATCTAAAAACAAGATATTTGAACTCCTCAATGGGTAAAAAGATTGCTATGAATCGAAAAGAAAACTTTCCCAGTGTTTGTACAATTTGGTGAAAAGTTACGTGGTGAAAGATTTGAACCAAACCATCTTTAAAACCTGTTATTTCAAATGCTCAGAATGTTTAAAGATTGTTTTGAATCGAAAAACAAACTTTCTAATTATTTGTAAAATTTGATGAAAAGTTATGTAGTAGAAGATACGATACATATGATCTAAAAACAAGTTATTTAAACTCCTCAAATGGTAAATAGATTGCTATGAATCGAAAATAAAACTTTCTTAGTGTTTGTACAATTTGGTGAAAAGTTACGTAGCGAAAGATTCGATCCAAACCATCTCAAAAACACATTTTTTGAACTCCTCGGAGATTTAAAAGATTGTTTTGAATCGAAAAACAAACTTTCTTAGTGTTTCTAAAATTTGGTGAAAAGTCATGTAGTAAAAGATACGATACAAATGATCTGAAAACAAGTTATTTGAACTGCTCAAAGGGTAAAAACATTGCTTTGAATCGAAAAGAAAACTTTCTTAGTGTTTGTACAATTTGGTGAAAAGTTACGTAGTGAAAGATTCGATCCAAACCGTCTCAAAAACACGTTATTTGAACTCCTTAGGGCGTTCAAAGATTGTTTTGAATCGAAAAAAAAACTTTCTTAGTGATTGTAAAATTTGGTGAAAAGTTATGTAGTAAAAGATACGATACAAATGATCTAAAAACAAGTTATTTGAACTCCTCAATGGGTAAAAAGAGTGCTAGGAATCGAAAAGAAAACTTTCTAAGTGTTTGTACAATTTGGTGAAAAGTTACGTAGTGAAAGATTTGATACAAATCATCTCAAAACACATTATTTCAACTCCTCAGAATGTTTAAAGATTGTTTTGAATCGAAAAACAAACTTTCTAATTATTTGTAAAATTTGATGAAAAGTTATATAGTTGAAGATACGATACAAATGATCTAAAAACAAGTTATTTAAACGCCTATAAGGGAAAAAAGAATGCTATGAATCGAAAATAAAACTTTCTTAATGTTTACACAATTTGGTGAAAAGTTATTTTAAAAGATTGTTTTGAATCGAAAAACAAACATTCTTAGTGTTTCTAAAATTTGGTGAGAAGTAATGTAGTAAAAGATACGAAACAAATGATCTAAAAACACGTTATTTGAACTCCTCTAAGGGTAAAAAGATTGCTTTGAATCGGAAAGAAAACATTCTTAGTGGTTGTACAATTTGGTGAAAAGTTACGTAGTGAAATATTCGATCCAAACCGTCTCAAAAACATGTTATTTGAACTCGATGAATCGAAAAGAAAACTTTCTTAGTGTTTGTACAATTTGGTGAAAAGTTAAGTAGTGAAAGATTTGATCCAAGCCATCTCAAAAATACGTTATTTGAACTCCTTAGAGCGTTAAAAGATGGTTTTGAATCGAAAAACAAACTTTTTTACTGTTTGTAAAATTTGGTGAAAAGTCATGCAGTAAAAGATACGATACAAATGATCTAAAAACAAGTTATTTGAACTCCTCAATGGGTAAAAAGATTGCTATGAATCTAAATGAAAACTTTCTTAGTGTTTGTACAATTTGGTGAAAAGTTACGTAGTGAAAGATTCGATCCAAGCCATCTCAAAAATACGTTATTTGAACTCCTTAGAGCGTTAAAAGATGGTTTTGAATCGAAAAACAAATTTTTTTACTGTTTGTAAAATTTGGTGAAAAGTCATGTAGTAAAAGATACGATACAAATGATCTAAAAACAAGTTATTTGAACTCCTCAATGGGTAAAAAGATTGCTATGAATCGAAAAGAAAACTTTCTTAGTGTTTGTACAATTTGGTGAAAACTTACATGGTGAAAGATTTGATCCAAACAATCTCCAAAACACGTTATTTCAACTCCTCAGAATGTTTAAATATTGTTTTGAATCGAAACACAAACTTTCTGATTGTCTGTAAAATTTGATGAAAAGTTATGTAGTAAAAGATACGATACAAATGATCTAAAAACAAGTTATTTAAACCCCTCAAAAGGTAAAAAGATTGCTATGAGACGAAAAGAAAACTTTTTTTGTGTTTGTACAATTTGGTGAAAAGTTACGTAGTGAAAGATTCGACCCAAACCATCTAAAAAAAAGGTTATTTGAACTCCTCATAATGTTAAAAGATTGTTTTGAATCGAAAAACAAACTTTCTTAGTGTTTGTAAAATTTGGTGAAAAGTTAAGTAGTAAAAGATACGTTACAAATGATTTAAACACAAGTTATTTGAATTCTTCAAAGGGTTAAAAGATTGGTATGAATTGAAAAGAATACTTTCTTAGTGTTTGTACAATTTGGTGAAAAGTTAAGTAGTGAAAGATTCGATCCAAACCATCTAAAAAACACGTTATTTGAACTCTTTAGTGCGTTAAAAGATTGTTTTGAATAAAAAAACAAACTTTTTAGTGTTTGTAAAATTTGGTCAAAAGTTTTGTCGTAAAAGATACGATACAAATGAGCTAAAAACAAGTTATTTGAATTCCTCGATGGGTAAAAAGATTGATATGAATCGAAAAGAAAACTTTCTTAGTGTTTGTACATTTTGGTGAAATGTTACGTAGTGAAAGATTCGATCCAAACCATCTTAAAAACACGTTATTAGAAGTCCTCAATGGCTAAAAACACGTTATTTAAACTCCTCAAAGGGAAAAAAGATTGCTATGAATCGAAAAGAAAACTTTCTTAGTGTGTGTACAATTTGGTGAAAAGTTACGTAGCGGAAGATTCGATCCATACCATCTTAAAAACACGTTATTAGAACTCCTCAATGGGTAAAAAGAGTGCTATGAGTCGAAAAGAAAACTTGCTTAGTGTTTGTACAATTTGGTGAAAAGTGACGTAGTGAAATATTTGATCCAAACCATCTCAAAAACACGTTATTTCAACTCCTCATAATGTTAAAAGATTGTTTTGAATTGAAAAACAAACTTTCTGAGTGTTTCTAAAATTTGGTGAAAAGGTCAGAAGTAAAAGATACGATACAAATGATCTAAAAACACGTTATTTGAACACCTGAAAGGGTAAAAAGATTACCATGAATCGAAAAGAAAACTTCCTTATTGCTTGTACAATTCGGTGAAAAGTTAAGTAGTGAAAGATTCGATCCAAACCATCTAAAAAACACGTTATTTGAACTCTTTAGTGCGTTAAAAGATTGTTTTGAATCGAAAAACAAACTTTTTAGTGTTTGTAAAATTTGGTCAAAAGTTTTGTCGTAAAAGATACGATACAAATGAGCTAAAAACAAGTTATTTGAATTCCTCAATGGGTAAAAAGATTGATATGAATCGAAAAGAAAACTTTCTTAGTGTTTGTACATTTTGGTGAAATGTTACGTTGTGAAAGATTTGATACAAACCAACTCAAAAACACGTTATTTCCAATCCTCAGAATGTTTAAACATTGTTTTTAATCGAAAAACAAACTTTCTAATTATTTTTAAAATTTGATAAATAGTCATGTAGTAGAAGAAATGATACAAATGATATAAAAACAAGTTATTTAAACTCCTCAAAGGGAAAAAAGATTGCTATGAATCGAAAAGAAAACTTTCTTAGTGTGTGTACAATTTGGTGAAAAGTTACGTAGCGGAAGATTCGATCCATACCATCTTAAAAACACGTTATTAGAACTCCTCAATGGGTAAAAAGAGTGCTATGAGTCGAAAAGAAAACTTGCTTAGTGTTTGTACAATTTGGTGAAAAGTGACGTAGTGAAATATTTGATCCAAACCATCTCAAAAACACATTATTTCAACTCCTCATAATGTTAAAAGATTGTTTTGAATCGAAAAACAAACTTTCTGAGTGTTTCTAAAATTTGGTGAAAAGTTCAGAAGTAGAAGATACGATACAAATGATCTAAAAACACGTTATTTGAACACCTGAAAGGGTAAAAAGATTACCGTGAATCGAAAAGAAAACTTCCTTATTGTTTGTACAATTCGGTGAAAAGTTACGTTGTGAAAGATTCGAACCAAACCATCTCAAAAACACGTTATTCGAACTCCTTAGGGCGTTAAAAGATTGTTTTGAATCGAAAAACAAACTTTCTTAGTGTTTGTAAAATTTGGTGAAAAGTTACATGGTGAATGATTTGATCCAAACCATCTCAAAAACACGTTATTTTAACTCCTCAGAGTGTTTAAAGATTGTTTTGAATCGAAAAACAAACATTCTAATTATTTGTAAAATTTGATGAAAAGTTATGCAGTACAAGATACGATACCGATGATCTAAAAACAAGTTATTTTAAATTCATCAATGGGAAAAAAATTGCTTTGAATCGAAAAGAAAACTTTCTTAGTGTTTGTACAATTTGGTGAAAAGTTACGTAGTGAATGATTCGATCCAAACCATCTCGAAAACTCGTTATTTGAACTCCTTGGAGCGTTAAAAGATTGGTTTGAATTGAAAAACAATCTTTTCTAGTGTTTGTAAAATTTGGTGAAAAGTTATATAGTAAAAGATACGATACAAATGATCTAAAAACAAGTTGTTTGAACTCCTCAATGGGTTAAAAGATTGCTATGAATCGAAAAGAAAACTTTCTTAGTGTTTGTATAATTTGGTAAAAATTTACATAGTGAAAGATTCGATCCAAACCATCTCAAAAACATGTTATTTGAACTCCTTAAAGCATTAAAAGATTGTTTTGAATCGAAAAAAAAACTTTCTTAATGTTTGTAAAATTGGGTGAAAAGTTATGTAGTAAAAGATACGATACAAATGATTTAAAAAACAAGTTATTTGAATTCCTTAATGGCTAAAAAGATTGGTATGAATCGAAAAAACTACTTTCTTAGTGTTTGTACAATTTGGTGAAAAGTTACGTAGTGAAAGATTCGATCCAAACCATCTCAAAAACACGTTATTTGAACTCCTTAGAGCTTTAAGAGATTGTTTTGAATCGTAAAACAAACTTTTTTAGTGTCTGTACAATGTGGTGAAAAGTTACGTGGTGAAATATTTTATCCAAACCATTTTAAAAACCTGTTATTTCGTCTGCTCATAATGATTAAAGATTGTTTTGAATTGAAAAACAAACTATCTTATTGTTTGTAAAATTTGATGAAAAGTTATGTAGTAAAATATACGATACAAATCATCTCAAAAATACGTTATTTGAACTCCTCAGAACGTTAAAAGATTTTTTTGATTCGAAAAACAAACTTTCTTAGTGTTCGTAAAATTTGGTGAAAAATTATGTAGTAAAAGATACGATACAAATGATCTAAAAATAAGTTATTTGAACTCCTCAAAGCGTAAAAAAATTGCTATGAATCGAAAAAAACTCTCTTAGTGTTTGTACAATTTGGTGAAAAGTTACGTAGTGAAAGATTCGATCCAAACCATCTCAAAAACACGATATTTGAACTCCTCAGAACGGCAAAAGATTGTTTTGAATTGAAAAACAAACTTTCTAAGTGTTCGTAAAATTTGGTGAAAAGTTATGTCGATTGTTTTGAATCGAAAAACAAACTTTCTAATTATTTATAAAATTTGATGAAAAGTTATGTAGTAGAAGATACGATACATATGATCTAAAAACAAGTTATTTAAACTCCTCAAATGGTAAAAAGATTGCTATGATCGAAAATAAAACTTTCTTAGTGTTTGTATAATTTGGTGAAAAGTTACGTAGCGAAAGATTCGATCCAAACCATCTCAAAAACACGTTTTTTGAACTCCTCAGAGATTTTAAAAGATTGATTTGAATCGATAAACAAACTTTCTTAGTGTTTCTTAAATTTGGTGAAAAGTCATGTAGTAAAAGATACAATACAAACGATCTAAAAACACGTTATTTGAACTCCTCAAAGGGTAAAAAGATTTGTTTGAATCGAAAAGAAAACTTTCTTAGTGTTTGTACAATTAGGTAAAAAGTTATGTAGTGAAAGATTCAATCCAAACCATATCAAAAACACGTTATTTGAACTCCTTAGGGCGTTAAAAGATTGTTTTGAATCGAAAAACAAACTTTCTTAGTGATTGTAAAATTTGGTAAAGAGTTATGTAGTAAAAGATACGATACAAATAATCTAAAAACAAGTTATTTGAACACCTCAATGGGTAAAAAGATTGCTATGAATCGAAAAGAAAAATTTCTTAATGTTTGTACAATTTGGTGAAAAGTTACGTAGCGAAAGATTCGATCCAAACCATGTCAAAAATACGTTATTTGAACTCCTCAGAATTTTAAAAGATTGTTTTGAATCGAAAAACAAACATTCTTAGTGTTATAAAATTTGGTGAAAAGTCATGTAGTAAAAGATACGATACAAATGATCTAAAAACACGTTATTTGAACTCCTCAAAGGGTAAAAAGATTTCTTTGAATCGAAAAGAAAACTTTCTTAGTGTTTGTACAATTTGGTGAAAAGTTACTTAGCGAAAGATTCGATCCAAACCATGTCAAAAATACGTTATTTGAACTCCTCAGAATTTTAAAAGATTGTTTTGAATCGAAAAACAAACTTTCTTAGTGTTCTAAAATTTGGTGAAAAGTCATGTAGTAAAAGATACGATACAAATGATCTAAAAACATGTTATTTGAACTCAAAGGGTAAAAAGATTTCTTTGAATCGAAAAGAAAACTTTCTTAGTGTTTGTACAATTAGGTAAAAAGTTATGTAGTGAAAGATTCAATCCAAACCATATCAAAAACACGTTATTTGAACTCCTTAGGGCGTTAAAAGATTGTTTTGAATCGAAAAACAAACTTTCTTAGTGATTGTAAAATTTGGTAAAAAGTTATGTAGTAAAAGATACGATACAAATAATCTAAAAACAAGTTATTTGAACACCTCAATGGGTAAAAAGATAGCTATGAATCGAAGAGAAAAATATCTTAATGTTTGTACAATTTGGTGAAAAGTTACGTAGTGAAAGATTTGATCCAAACCATCTCAAAAACACGTTATTTCAACTCCTCAGAATGTTAAAAGATTGTTTTGAGTCGAAAAACAAACTTTCTTAGTGTTTCTAAAATTTGGTGAAAAGTAAAGTTGTAAAAGATACCATACAAATGATCTAAAAACACGTTATTTGAACACCTCAAAGGGTAAAAAGATTGCTATGAATCGAAAAGAAGACTTCCTTAGGGTTTGTACAATTTGGTGAAAATTTACGTAGTGAAAGATTCGATCCAAACCATCTCAAAAACAAGTTATTTCAACTCCTCATAATGTTTAAAGATTGTTTTGAATCGAAAAACAAACTTTCTTATTATTTGTAAAATTAGATGAAAAGTTATGTAGTAAAAGATACGATACAAACGATCGTAAAACAAGTTATTTAAACTCCTCAAAGGGTTAAAAGATTGCTATGAATCGAAAAGAAAACTTTCTTAGTGTTTGTATAATTTGGTGAAAAGTTACGTAGCGAAAGATTCGATCCAAACCATCTCAAAAACACGTTTTTTGAACTCCTCAGAGATTTTAAAAGATTGATTTGAATCGATAAACAAACTTTCTTAGTGTTTCTTAAATTTGGTGAAAAGTCATGTAGTAAAAGATACGATACAAATGATCTAAAAACACGTTATTTGAACTCCTAAAAGTGTAAAAAGATTGCTATGAATCGAAAAGAAAACTTTCTTAGTGTGTGTACAATTTGGTGAAAAGTTACGTCGTGAAAGATTCGATCCAAACCATCTCAAAAACACGTTATTTGAACTCCTTAGGGCGTTAAAAGATTGTTTTCAATCGAAAAACAAACTTTCTTAGTGATTGTAAAATTTGGTGAAAAGTTATGCAGTTAAAGATACGATACAAATAATCTAAAAACAAGTTATTTGAACTCTTCAATGGGTAAAAAGAGTGCTATGAATTTGAAAAGAAAACTTTCTTAATGTATGTACAATTTGGTGAAAAGTTACGTAGTGGAAGATTTGATCCAAAGCATCTCAAAAACATGTTATTTCAACTCCTCAGAATGTTAAAAGGTTGTTTTGAATCGAAAAACAAACTTTTTTAGTGTTTCTAAAATTTGGTGAAAAGTTAAGTAGTAAAAGATACGATACAAATGATCTAAAAACTCGTTATTTAAACACCTCAAAGGGTAAAAAGGTTGCCATGTATCGAAAAGAAAACTAGCTTAGTGTTTGTACAATTTGGTGAAAAGTTACGTTGTGAAAGATTCGATCCAAACCATCTCAAAAACACGTTATTTGAACTCCTTAGGGTGTTAACAGATTGTTTTGAATCGAAAAACAAACTTTCTTAGTGTTTGTAAAATTCGGAGAAAAGTCATGTAGTAAAATATACGATACAAATGATCCAAAAACAAGTTATTTGAACTCCTCAAAGGGAAAAAAGATTGCTATGAATCGTAAAGAATACTTTCTTAGTGTTTGTACAATTTTGTGAAAAGTTACGTTGTGAAAGATTCGATCCAAGCCATCTCAAAATCAAGTTATTTGAACTCCTTAGAGCGTTAAAAGATGGTTTTGAATAAAAAAACAAACTTTTTTAGTATTTGTAAAATTTGGTCAAAAGTCATGTAGTAAAAGATACGATACAACTGATCTAAAAACAAGATATTTGAACTCCTCAATGGGTAAAAAGATTGCTATGAATCGAAAAGAAAACTTTCCCAGTGTTTGTACAATTTGGTGAAAAGTTACGTGGTGAAAGATTTGATCCAAACCATCTTTAAAACCTGTTATTTCAACTGCTCAGAATGTTTAAAGATTGTTTTGAATCGAAAAACAAACTTTCTAATTATTTGTAAAATTTGATGAAAAGTTATGTAGTAGAAGATACGATACATATGATCTAAAAACAAGTTATTTAAACTCCTCAAATGGTAAATAGATTGCTATGAATCGAAAATAAGACTTTCTTAGTGTTTGTACAATTTGGTGAAAAGTTACGTAGCGAAAGATTCGATCCAAACCATCTCAAAAACACATTTTTTGAACTCCTCGGAGATTTAAAAGATTGTTTTGAATCGAAAAACAAACTTTCTTAGTGTTTCTAAAATTTGGTGAAAAGTCATGTAGTAAAAGATACGATACAAATGATCTGAAAACAAGTTATTTGAACTGCTCAAAGGGTAAAAACATTGCTTTGAATCGAAAAGAAAACTTTCTTAGTGTTTGTACAATTTGGTGAAAAGTTACGTAGTGAAAGATTCGATCCAAACCGTCTCAAAAACACGTTATTTGAACTCCTTAGGGCGTTAAAAGATTGTTTTGAATCGAAAAAAAAACTTTCTTAGTGATTGTAAAATTTGGTGAAAAGTTATGTAGTAAAAGATACGATACAAATGATCTAAAAACAAGTTATTTGAACTCCTCAATGGGTAAAAAGAGTGCTAGGAATCGAAAAGAAAACTTTCTAAGTGTTTGTACAATTTGGTGAAAAGTTACGTAGTGAAAGATTTGATACAAATCATCTCAAAACACATTATTTCAACTCCTCAGAATGTTTAAAGATTGTTTTGAATCGAAAAACAAACTTTCTAATTATTTGTAAAATTTGATGAAAAGTTATATAGTTGAAGATACGATACAAATGATCTAAAAACAAGTTATTTAAACGCCTATAAGGGAAAAAAGAATGCTATGAATCGAAAATAAAACTTTCTTAATGTTTGCACAATTTGGTGAAAAGTTATTTTAAAAGATTGTTTTGAATCGAAAAACAAACATTCTTAGTGTTTCTAAAATTTGGTGAGAAGTAATGTAGTAAAAGATACGAAACAAATGATCTAAAAACACGTTATTTGAACTCCTCTAAGGGTAAAAAGATTGCTTTGAATCGGAAAGAAAACTTTCTTAGTGGTTGTACAATTTGGTGAAAAGTTACGTAGTGAAATATTCGATCCAAACCGTCTCAAAAACATGTTATTTGAACTCGATGAATCGAAAAGAAAACTTTCTTAGTGTTTGTACAATTTGGTAAAAAGTTACGTAGTGAAAGATTTGATCCAAGCCATCTCAAAAATACGTTATTTGAACTCCTTAGAGCGTTAAAAGATGGTTTTGAATCGAAAAACAAACTTTTTTACTGTTTGTAAAATTTGGTGAAAAGTCATGTAGTAAAAGATACGATACAAATGATCTAAAAACAAGTTATTTGAACTCCTCAATGGGTAAAAAGATTGCTATGAATATAAATGAAAACTTTCTTAGTGTTTGTACAATTTGGTGAAAAGTTACGTAGTGAAAGATTCGATCCAAGCCATCTCAAAAATACGTTATTTGAACTCCTTAGAGCGTTAAAAGATGGTTTTGAATCGAAAAACAAACTTTTTTTTTACTGTTTGTACAATTTGGAGAAAAGTCATGTAGTAAAAGATACGATACAAATGGTTTAAAAACAAGATATTTGAACTCCTCAATGGATAAAAAGATTGCTATGAATCGAAAAGAAAACTTTCCCAGTGTTTGTACAATTTGGTGAAAAGTTACGTGGTGAAAGATTTGATCCAAACCATCTTTAAAACCTGTTATTTCAACTGCTCAGAATGTTTAAAGATTGTTTTGAATCGAAAAACAAACTTTCTAATTATTTGTTAAATTTGATGAAAAGTTATGTACTAGAAGATACGATACATATGATCTAAAAACAAGTTATTTAAACTCCTCAAATGGTAAAAAGATTGCTATGAATCGAAAATAAAACTTTCTTAATGTTTGCACAATTTGGTGAAAAGTTATTTTAAAAGATTGTTTTGAATCGAAAAACAAACTTTCTTAGTGTTTCTAAAATTTCGTGAGAAGTAATATAGTAAAAGATACGAAACAAATGATCTAAAAACACGTTATTTGAACTCCTCTAAGGGTGAAAAGATTGCTATGAATCGGAAAGAAAACTTTTTTAGTGTTTGCACAATTTGGTGAAAAGTTACGTAGTGAAATATTCGATCCAAACCATCTCAAAAACATGTTATTTGAACTCGATGAATCGAAAAGAAAACTTTCTTAGTGTTTGTACAATTTGGTGAAAAGTTACGTAGTGAAAGATTCGATCCAAACCATCTCAAAACACGTCATTTCAACTCATCAGAATGTTTAAAGATTGATTTGAATCGAAAAACAAACTTTCTTAGTGTTTCTAAAATTTGGTGAAAAGTGATGTAGTAAAAGATAAGATACAAATGATCTAAAAATACGTTATTCGAACTCCTCAAATGGTAAAAAGATTGCTATGAATCTAAATGAAAACTTTCTTAGTGTTTGTACAATTTGGTGAAAAGTAACGTAGCGAAAGATTTGATCCAAACCATCTCAAAAACACGTTATTTGAACTCCTTAGGGCGTTAAAAGATTGTTTTGAATCGAAAAACAAACTTTCTTAGTGATTGTAAAATTTGGTGAAAAGTTATGTAATAAAAGATACCATACAAATGATCTTAAAACAAGTTATTAGAACCCCTCAACGGGTAAAAAGAGTGCTATGAATCGAAAAGAAAAACTTTCTTACTGTTTGTACAGTTTGGTGAAAAGTTACGTAGTGAAAGATTTGATCCAAACCATCTCAAAAACTATTCATTTCGACTCCTCATAATGTCAAAAAATTGTTTTGAATCGAAAAACAAACTTTCTTAGTGTTTCTAAAATTTGGTGAAAAGTTAAGAAGTAAAAGATACGATACAAACGATCTAAAAACACGTTATTTGAACACCTCAAAGGGTAAAAATGAAAGAAATACAGTTTCGGATCAACCGTAAAAGTGTACACAAGGATAAACAAATGTAGTCGTACATTCGTGGCCATAACTTTCAGTGGGAAAATCCAATTAGAATGGTTCAAATTGGGTTAGATAGATAATGAGATTATCTACAACCTTCATATAGAAATATATTTCATATGAACGAAGTATAAGTGTCGTTTCTGTGAAATACTGAAAGGGTGCAACAGTATGACATACAGTTAGTAAAACAGTCATAACTTTTGCATACGAACTCCAATTGGGCTGGGCCAAATTAGGTTGTGTAGATAATAAGATTATCTACAACTTTCGTGTTGGTTGATTTTCTGTCAGAGAAATTTATCAATTTCGTCTGGACAGAATACTGAACAGGTTCATACAGTTTTCTGTGTGAAAGGGTGTATATTGGATATACATGCCTTTTGGCTAATCCTTATCCTATTTAGGTATAAATAGGATTTTCTCTCTCATCTTCACTAAGGAATTCAATCAGTTGAATCATTCTAAGCAATTGATTATTCTGCCCAATATACACAAGAAAAGAGCAAATTCAGATTTGATCTTTAGTGAGTGAAAGGGTGCGAAGAGAGAGAAATCGAGAAAGGAGTTTCTCGAGTAATAGAGAATCGATTAGATCGAGCAAGTTCGCCGGTGCATCGTCTAGGCAGGTGCATCCGCGACCGACGTCTTGCGACTCACGGTGGATACAAGTAGAGGAGCGACAATTGTGGCTCTTGGATTGTGATCGACTCAAGGAGTGAGAAGACGGTCAACGAACGGTGAAAGACGCGTGGTATGGGACGCGCGGATTGTCACCAACGTGACAGGAGATAGAAGGCGGCGATCAACCCTTCGTGCGTGATCAATTTCACGCTGGTATAGATCTATCCTTCTATTCGCATCGTACCCTCGAAGTCATGGCGTGATCTCGGGAATCGGGGAATCGGACCGGGCCTTCATTCCGCTGCGCGGGCCCGGGGTCGAGGATATTCTCCAACAGTGGTATCAGAGCGATCGCCATCGATTCGAGGGTCGAATCATAGTCGTATATTAGATATACGCACGGGTTATCAAAGTTCGTACTCGTTTGCATGATGTTACATATTTAGAATGTCAAATTCCATTAAAATCACAAGTAAAATTCGCTAGAGATCGATCAATAGTTGATTGAGAGTATCTAGGAATAATCGTGAAAAGGTTTCATGATTGATCGTTTTGGAAACGAGCTAAAACAGCAGTGCAAAAATCGCATAGTCCGTTATAACGGACTGCTCAGTCCGTCGCAACGGACACTGTAGCAGATACAGGAAATTGAGAATTTTTCGAAAAAACACATATTCCGTTGTAACGGACTTGGAGTCCGTTGCAACGGACCCTGTATAGGATGCGGGGGTGTGAAGAGGACCGTGAAAACTGCTTATTCCGTTGTAACGGACTTGGAGTCCGTTGTAACGGACCTTGTATCTGATACGAGGTTGCGGGGATGCCAAGGGTGTCTATTGGAGTCCGTTGTAACGGACTGGGTCCGTTGTGACGGAGCTCTACGCAGTTGGTCCGTTATAACGGACTGTATGTTGCGTTGTAACGGACTGGTCTCTGAAAATTTGGACGAAAGTTTGCAGAAAATAGCGTTGTAACGGACCTAGGTTGCGTTGTAACGGACATGTTTCTGGCAAAATTTGGCCAAACTCCGAAATAAATAGCGTTGTAACGGACTGGACTTCCGTTGTAACGGAGTGCCAAGTATACTGGAGGTCCGTTGTAACGGACTCTGTTGCGTTACAACGGACTGGTTTCTGGTTGCTGATTTTGTTTTCGTGATAACTTTGGCTACACAACTTGGAATTTTGAGTTCTTTATATCGATTTGATCGGCATCAATCATACTAGCATATTATTAGATAATTATTTAGAATAATTAGACTCCTAAATAAAATCTTGTGATAGTGATATAATTGGATTATGTCACGAATTTACAAACATACAATGGTATGATCCCTCATAATATTTAAGTCATGGAAATGCCTTCCATATTCACAACCATCGAGATTGATATGACATAGTGCGTGGTTTCAGGCCATAGTCGGGCACGTACTATTGTATATATTGGTGCGGGTGGTAAGCGTTAATTGGGGATTCACGTGGTTTCAGGCCATAGTCGGGCACGTGAGTAGTTCAATTGAACGATACGATGGATATGGTTGTGACTTAACCGTCCAAGCCAATCCGATTGGAGTTCGGGGCATAGATAGGATGCACACACGGAACTGGGATTGTATTGGATACGATTCATCACCGAAATCTTATAACGGTTCAAGAATCGCATTGGATGCGATTGGATATAATCCTACCTAAAATATCGAGATCTCATTTGTCGGCCATAGTCACTTATGGGAGGATCGTAAAATATGGGTCTTGAGTGTTATGGACTTGGAGTCCCGTATCGGTATGAGGGTTATCGATTCGATAAAAATAACACATTCATATATTCATCATATAAGCATATAGATTAAGTACGCACGGTTAGGAGTTAATCTTCATCATCCGTTTAGAATTATGTTTTCAAGCAACACCAAATATATCGATTAGATCGATATGATAGATGGCTTTTGGGCCGGAATTACCGTTATTAACCTTGATAGTCAAAGAATAGTTCTTAGACTTAAAGGAACGTGTTGGACACGGAAATGGTAGATTCGGGGCTCGAGGCTTTGGCTTTAGAGAAAGCCGGATTCGATAAACTTAAGAAGGAATCGAACAATGATACGTGCCTTGTGGTGGCATGTATAGACGCAAATTTCTCAAAATTGTTTGAGAATTCGGGTGTATATGAAAGTAAAACACAACGCTCAAGAAATAGTTTCAAGAGCTAGAGCGCGTTGAATGACTCAATGCGGCTCAAAGAGTAGGTTAATTTTGAGACGCCTTATGGGTCTTTGATTAACACTCGTGTGTTGATGGTACGAGATTTGATCTTCGTGACCGAATATCATATGCATTCGATAGATAAGTCGATCCCGAAATTGCATTTGATGCGATTTAAAATTGAATTGGAGATGTTTGGAGTATCCGAGGAATCCAATGCATTGAGATGCGTGGATGTCCTTGTAATTCAAAAGGTGGGATCGAAAGAAATGTATGTCTAAGGGTATTTTGGGAAAATGTTTTCCAAAATGGAGAGTTCGGACAAAGAGTTGTCCAAACTAATGACTCAAAGAACGGTGAAATCCGAGGAGGATTAAACCTAGAAGTTGATTGCTTCTTTTGGCATTGCCGTCTTGGCCATATAAACGAGATTCGCGTATCTAGATTCCATATGATGGATTGCTAGAATCATTCGAATTAGATTCGATTGATTAATGCGATACTTATTTATTAGGCAAGACGACAATGGCATCATTCTCCAAAGGTTGGAGAAAGATCCAACGAATTATTGGAAATTACATTTAGATGTAATGTTCCGATAAGTTCCGAGGCAAGAGGAGGCTATCGGTATTTTGTTACGTTTATGGACGGTTAAAGTAGATATGAAAATATCTATTTAATGCGTGCCGAAATGGAAACTTTTGAAAGGTTCAAAGAGTTTCAAAAACGAAATACGAAATCAACAAAGCAAGAAAATCAAAGCTTTTCGATAGGATCGAGAAGGCGAGTATTTGAGCTAAACCTTTCGATAGGATCGAAGAGGCGATATTTGAGTTATGAATATTGATGATCATTTATGATTGTGGAATCGTTTCACGATTGCCTTTATTCGGAACATTGAGATGTGTCCGAAAAGAGGAAATGAACGCATGTTGGACATGGTTCGATAAATGATAAGTCAATAGGATCTCCCAAAAATGTTTTGGGGATACGCCCTTGAGACAGCGGCACTAATGAATGGTTGCATATGAGATATGGACCATAAACCTTCTAATCGGTACAAAAGACGCCATATGAGATATGGATCGGAATGGTTCCGAAGTTGTCACTTGTACAGATTTGAGGATGTGAGTGTATTTCGAAATTTGTTTCGGTTAAACTCAATCCCAAATCTGGAAATTGTTCGTTTATCCTTAAGGAAACTAAAGGGTATTAGTTCTAACGTCCCAACGAAAATGAGATTTTCGTGGCTCGAAGAGATGCCTTCTTGGAGGAGGACTAGATGCGCACAAGTTTGGAACTTGGTGCCATTTATCTCTATGCGGGCTAGTGGGAGTAGAATAAATCTCGAAAGAGTTCGAGATCTGAAAATGAACATTGTACCGATGAAAGTTGACATGGCTTCATCAAGAATTGATGAACGCAAGTCGAACACACAAAGGAATTTTTCGTAGATTTAGTAGGCTATATCATAAGCCGGTAAATACGGATTTATCGTGGCTAATGATAATAGATCGAAATCATATGATGATTCGATATCCTACAAGGATGCTATGAAAAGTTGATTCCACATGACATGGTGTCATGAAATCTGAGATTCGATCCATGTAAATTATCAAGTTTAGAACTTGATTTCATTACTTTCTGGGTTAGACCCGTGAAATGTGAGTGAGTTTTTCAAGATGAAGAACCGGCATGGATAGGAATACGCATAAATATATAGCGAGGCTTTTTGCGAAAAGTTTCATGCAATTCATAGTCGGACTATGAAGAAACGTTTTCGCTTGTTGCCATGCTTTCACATTCTCGAAATTCTGCTTGCCATGGTCGCGTATTATGAATATGTGATGTGGCAAAATGAATGTCAAAACCAAATTTCTTGACAGAAATTTTATGAAAGGATGTGTACTTGACACAACCTTACGGTTTTGTCGATTCATAAGAATCGGGGATAAGATATGCACGCTTTAACGATCCATATGATGGATTAGAGAAAGCTTTTCGGAATTGGAATATTCGTTTTTGACGAAGTTATAAACTGTTATAAAATTGTCGAAACGAATGGAAACTTTGTGTACACATGAAGGTTAGTGGGAGCTGCGTTATATTTCTTGTAACGACAAAGGATTTAGACGAGACCGCTTATGAAATAAGCGTGAAGATCTATAGGATAGATCTAAGAAGTTCCTCGTTCTATTTTATAGCACATATATCGACATATTGTTGAAAATGGTTTTCAACATGTAAACTCCTTGGAGGAGTTAAATCGAAATGTCGAATGACAGAAATTTTCAACGGCTCGATGTGAGACATCAAGCAGCGCGAAAAGTAATAATATGATGCCTTACATTTTGATGTTAGGATCTATTATATCTGTCATGATATGTATGTGGCTATCTGTCGTACAAATAAAGCGTCTAATTCACCTTCAATACAATTCGTGGGAATCACATGAGTTTGAATGTAATTCGATTACATGAGACTAACTCTTGTGAATGTATAATGGTTATACAAATATATACATAATGGTTATGTATATTTAAACCCATCGAGATTTGTATTGATAGCGGTGAGGTTTATCCTTGAATACTTTGCGAAAGAATTCAGGATTTTTTATCTATAATGGTGTGGAGGACGTGTTGGTTATAAAGAGATATAACAACAACAGTTTCCAAAGATTAAGCACGTCCAAATATGTAGCACGACTTTCGATCACAAAGTGTGTACATGTTTTGCTTAAATGAAAACACGGTTATGTGGAAAGGTTCCACAAGACCAATAGTTTATGATTCTATTTACGGAGGCGAGTATATTGCGGTTATTAATCGCAAAAAGAAGTGGTATGGATCAAGGATACATGACCAAACTCTCGTAGCCACGAGTTATCGGATTTATGGTTGTTTATTGCGTGAAACGCAATAGTACAAGCCAAAAATGCCGAGGTCACAACCACTTCTAACTAATACTCAGAAAATTTCATTGATCCATGAAATTTTGCGAAAAGATGTGATCGTGGGTATTGGAAATGTTCCAATCCTGCAGAAGATTAACACTAGCGGGAACGTGCGGACCCGTTTACAAAACCGCTCTCTCTAGTCGCGCGTGACTGTCATGCGATGACTATGGGTATGGAGATACCTAGAGGAGGAAGAAGAGAGTAGAGTGTAGTTATCTAATACGATAGTCCTCGCAGGTTGTGAGTATGGAGATACCCATAGGTAAACGTTGTATCACCCAAATACTTAGTCCATATGAATGTATCCCTTTTAAAAAATTTTGTTTACTTAAATTTTCATGCATTCACCTTATATGAAAACTGTGTGCGGGTTGTGTAATATGATTGTTACATGAACCCTGATTTGAGCTTGTGTGGACGTCGACATGGTTGAGGACCATGTGCAGCGAAACCGTCACACTTAAAGTGTCATTTCTAAACATCCCTAGTCGCGGGTCAGTTTGCTTAAGAGAGAAGCATTACTATTACAAGGGAATAGACTGAACGCGTACACTAGTACGTTTGCCGAGGAGATGATTATGTTTTGCTAATCATGGGACAAAGGAGTTTGTCGAATCGGGAACGTAGATATATGTTAGGTTACATGTATTGGATATGACCGAAGCCGCGAGACCATGACATGGTTTAGTCATTATAGATGGACTTGCGACGGATGGGGTTTTAGATTCTTCATACTTGAGGGATCATTGATTGCGTTACGTCCGTAACACAATGCTTTGATATGATCTTACGCTCACCGTAACAGGGAGTTAAAAGGGTCATCATTGGGTATTGTCCGAAACACGGAATTCAATGTGAGTCTCCAAGATAGGAATTGTTTATTCCGAAAGGAAGAGATATCTCTTAGGCGCCGCTCGATGAGTCGATTAACGAAAACCGTGGCCACGGTCAATGATATTAATGGTTAATATCGATTGAAATTTGTTAACTCAACTCGGAATCGGGGAATAAGTGTAGTTAATCAAATTATAAGGATGACTATTACCATGCCTTTTGATTAACGGATATCGTAAACAAGAGAACTAGTAACCGCTATTCGAGATAGGCACAATGATCACAATCATTTTTCGTTTAACATGGGTAGCTATGATGGAGTGACTAGATCCCGCTCATGAGCTTGTAGGCATTGGAAACAACCTACTACCATCGTTAAGTCGAACCTACATGGTCACACAACGAGTCGTACTAAGTCGGGCTTGATCATAAAATCGGCACATTGGATGTGCATAGCTTGGTATTTGATACGCGAGCTATATTCTCTAAAATCGTGCGTATTGGATATGCATGAGTACCTTTTAGGTAGATCTGAAATTGAGTGGGAGACTGAAAGAAATACAGTTTCGGATCAACCGTAAAAGTGTACACAAGGATAAACGAATGTAGTCGTACATTCGTGGCCATAACTTTCAGTGGGAAAATCCAATTAGAATGGTTCAAATTGGGTTAGATAGATAATGAGATTATCTACAACCTTCATATAGAAATATATTTCATATGAACGAAGTATAAGTGTCGTTTCTGTGAAATACCGAAAGGGTGCAACAGTATGACATACAGTTAGTAAAACAGTCATAACTTTTGCATACGAACTCCAATTGGGCTGGGCCAAATTGGGTTGTGTAGATAATAAGATTATCTACAACTTTCGTGTTGGTTGATTTTCTGTCAGAGAAATTTATCAATTTCGTCTGGACAGAATACTGAACAGGTTCATACAGTTTTCTGTGTGAAAGGGTGTATATTGGATATACATGCCTTTTGGCTAATCCTTATCCTATTTAGGTATAAATAGGATTTTCTCTCTCATCTTCACTAAGGAATTCAATCAGTTGAATCATTCTAAGCAATTGATTATTCTGCCCAATATACACAAGAAAAGAGCAAATTCAGATTTGATCTTTAGTGAGTGAAAGGGTGCGAAGAGAGAGAAATCGAGAAAGGAGTTTCTCGAGTAATAGAGAATCGATTAGATCGAGCAAGTTCGCCGGTTCATCGTCTAGGCAGGTGCATCCGCGACCGACGTCTTGCGACTCACGGTGGATACAAGTAGAGGAGCGACAATTGTGGCTCTTGGATTGTGATCGACTCAAGGAGTGAGAAGACGGTCAACGAACGGTGAAAGACGCGTGGTATGGGACGCGCGGATTGTCACCAACGTGACAGGAGATAGAAGGCGGCGATCAACCCTTCGTGCGTGATCAATTTCACGCTGGTATAGATCTATCCTTCTATTCGCATCGTACCCTCGAAGTCATGGCGTGATCTCGGGAATCGGGGAATCGGACCGGGCCTTCATTCCGCTGCGCGGGCCCGGGGTCGAGGATATTCTCCAACAAAAAAGATAGCTATGAATCGAAAAAAATACTTCCTTATTGTTTGTACAATTTGGTGAAAAGTTACGTATTGAAAGATTTGATCCAAACCATCTTAAAAACAAGTTATTTCAACTCCTCAGAATGTTTAAAGATTGTTTTGAATCGAAAAACAAACTTTCTTAGTTTTTCTAAAATTTGGTGAAAAGTTATGCAGTAAAAGATACGATACAAATGATCTAAAAACACGTTATTTGAACACCTCAAAGGGTAAAATGATTGATATGAATCGAAAAGAATGCTTCCTTATTGTTTGTACAATTTGGTGAAAAGTTACGTAGTGAAAGATTTAATCCAAACCATCTCAAAACACGTCATTTCAACTCCTCAGAATGTCTAAAGATTGTTTTGAATCGAAAACAAACTTTCTTAGTGTTTGTAAAATTTGGTGAAAAGAAAACTTTCTTAGTGTAAAAGATACGATACAAATGATCTAAAAACAAACTTTCTTAGTGATTGTATCAAAACTTTTTACCCTTATACTAAATTTGGTGAAAAGTTATGTAGTAAAAGATACGATACAAATGATCTTTAAACAAGTTATTAGAACTCCTCAATGGGTAAAAAGAGTGCTATGAATCGAAAAGAAATCTTTCTTACTGTTTGTACAATTTGGTGGAAAGTTACGTATTGAAAGATTTGATCCAAACCATCTCAAAAACACGTTATTTGAACTCCTTAGGGCGTTAAAAGATTGTTTTGAATCGAAAAACAAACTTTCTGAGTGTTTCTAAAATTTGGTGAAAAGTCATGTAGTAAAAGATACGATACAAATGATCTAAAAACAATTTATTTGAACTCCTCAAAGGGTAAAAAGATTGCTATGAATCGAAAAGAATACTTTCTTATTGTTTGTACAATTTTGTGAAAAGTTACGTGGTGAAAGATTTGATCCAAACAATCTAAAAAACACGTTATTTCAACTCCTCAGAATGTTTAAATATTGTTTTGAATCGAAAAACAAACTTTCTTATTGTCAGTAAAATTTGATGAAAAGTTATGTAGTAAAAGATACGATACAAATGAGCCAAAAACAAGTTATTTAAACTCCTCAAAAGTTTCAAAGATTGCTATGAGTCGAAAGAAAACTTTCTTAGTGTTTATACAATTTGGTGAATAGTTACGTAGTGAAAGATTCGACCCAATGCATCCATAAAACACGTTATTTGAGCTCGTCAGAATGTTAAAAGATTGTTTTGAATCGAAAAACAAACTTTCTTAGTGTTTCTAAAATTTGGTGAAAAGTTATGTAGTAAAAGATACGATACAAATGATCTAAAAACACGTTATTTGTACTCCTCAAAGGGTAAAAAGATTGCTATGAATCGAAAAGAAGACTTCCTTAGTGTTTGTACAATTTGGTGAAAAGTTACATAGCCAAAGATTCGATCCAAACCATCTCAAAAACACGTTATTTGAACACCTTAGGGCGTTAAAAGATTGTTTTGAATCGAAAAACAAACTTTCTTAGTGTTTCTAAAATTTGGTGAAAATTTATGTAGTAAAAGATACGATACAAATGATCTAAATACAAGTTATTTGAACTCCTCAATGGGTAAAAAGATTGCTATGAATAAAAAAGAATACTTTCTTAGTGTTTGTACAATTTGGAGAAAAGTTACGTAGTGAAAGATTCGATCCAAGCCATCTCAAAAACACGTTATTTGAACTCCTTAGAGCGTTAAAAGATGGTTTTGAATCGAAAAACAAACTTTTTTAGTGTTTGTAAAATTTGGTGAAAAGTCAGGTAGTAAAAGATACGATACAAATGATCTAAAAACAAGTTATTTGAACTCCTCAATGGGTAAAAAGATTGCTATGAATCGAAAAGAAAACTTTCTTAGTGTTTGTACAATTTGGTGAAAAGTTACATGGTCAAAGATTTGATCCAAACAATCTCCAAAACACGTTATTTCAACTCCTCAGAATGTTTAAATATTGTTTTGAATCGAAAAACAAACTTTCTGATTGTCTGTAAAATTTGATGAAAAGTTATGTAGTAAAAGAAACGATACAAATGATCTAAAAACAAGTTATTTAAACCTCTCAAAAGGTAAAAAGATTGCTATGAGACGAAAAGAAAACTTTTTTAGTGTTTGTACAATTTGGTGAAAAGTTACGTAGTTAAAGATTCGATCCAAACCATCTCAAAAACACGATATTTGAACTCCTTAGAGCGTTAAAAGATTGTTTTGAATCGAAAAACAAACTTTTTTAGTGTTTCTAAAATTTGGTTAAAAGTTATGTAGTAAAAGATACTATACAAATGATCTAAAGACAAGTTATTTGAACTCCTCAATGGGTAAAAAGATTCCTATGAATCGAAAAGAAAACTTTCTTAGTGTTTGTACAATTTGGTGAAAAGTTACGTGGTGAAAGATTCGATCCGAACCATCCCAAAAACACGTTATTTCAACTCCTCAGAATGTTTAGAGATTGTTTTGAATCGAAAAACAAACTTTCTAATTATTTGTAAAATTTGATGAAAAGTTATGTAGTAGAAAATATGATACATATGATCTAAAAACAAGTTATTTAAACTCCTCAAATGGTAAAAAGATTGCTATGAATCGAAAATAAAACTTTCTTAGTGTTTGTATAATTTGGTGAAAAGTTACGTAGCGAAAGATTCGATCCAAACCATCTCAAAAACACGTTTTTTGAACTCCTCAGAGATTTTAAAAGATTGATTTGAATCGATAAACAAACTTTCTTAGTGTTTCTAAATTTTGGTGAAAAGTCATGTAGTAAAAGATACGAAACAAATGATCTAAAAACACGTTATTTGAACTCCTAAAAGTGTAAAAAGATTACTATGAATCGAAAAGAAAACTTTCTTAGTGTGTGTACAATTTGGTGAAAAGTTACGTCGTGAAAGATTCAATCCAAACCATCTCAAAAACACGTTATTTGAACTCCTTAGGGCGTTAAAAGATTGTTTTGAATCGAAAAACAAACTTTCTTAGTGATTGTAAAATTTGGTGAAAAGTTATGCAGTAAAAGATACGATACAAATAATCTAAAAACAAGTTATTTGAACTCTTCAATGGGTAAAAAGAGTGCTATGAATTTGAAAAGAAAACTTTCTTAATGTTTGTACAATTTGGTGAAAAGTTACGTAGTGGAAGATTTGATCCAAAACATCTCAAAAACATGTTATTTCAACTCCTCAGAATGTTAAAAGATTGTTTTGAATCGAAAAACAAACTTTCTTAGTGTTTCTAAAATTTGGCGAAAAGTTAAGTAGTAAAAGATACGATACAAATGATATAAAACTCGTTATTTAAACACCTCAAAGGGTAAAAAGGTTGCCATATTGTATCAAAAAGAAAACTTGCTTAGTGTTTGTACAATTTGGTGAAAAGCTACGTTGTGAAAGATTCGATCCAAACCATCCCAAAAACACGCTATTTGAACTCCTTAGGGTGTTAAAAGATTGTTTTGAATCGAAAAACAAACTTTCTTAGTGTTTGTAAAATTCGGAGAAAAGTCATGTAGTAAAATATACGATACAAATGATCTAAAAACAAGTTATTTGAACTCCTCAAAGGGAAAAAAGATTGCTATGAATCGTAAAGAATACTTTCTTAGTGTTTGTACAATTTTGTGAAAAGTTACGTTGTGAAAGATTCGATCCAGGCCATCTCAAAATCAAGTTATTTGAACTCCTTAGAGCGTTAAAAGATGGTTTTGAATAAAAAAAACAAACTTTTTTAGTATTTGTAAAATTTGGTCAAAAGTCATGTAGTAAAAGATACGATACAAATGATCTAAAAACAAGATATTTGAACTCCTCAATGGGTAAAAAGATTGCTATGAATCGAAAAGAAAACTTTCCCAGTGTTTGTACAATTTGGTGAAAAGTTACGTGGTGAAAGATTTGATCCAAACCATCTTTAAAACCTGTTATTTCAAATGCTCAGAATGTTTAAAGATTGTTTTGAATCGAAAAACAAACTTTCTAATTATTTGTAAAATTTGATGAAAAGTTATGTAGTAGAAGATACGATACATATGATCTAAAAACAAGTTATTTAAACTCCTCAAATGGTAAATAGATTGCTATGAATCGAAAATAAAACTTTCTTAGTGTTTGTACAATTTGGTGAAAAGTTACGTAGCGAAAATTCGATCCAAACCATCTCAAAAACACATTTTTTGAACTCCTCGGAGTTTTAAAAGATTGTTTTGAATCGAAAAACAAACTTTTTTAGTGTTTCTAAAATTTGGTGAAAAGTCATGTAGTAAAAGATACGATACAAATGATCTGAAAACAAAGTTATTTGAACTGCTCAAAGGGTAAAAACATTGCTTTGAATCGAAAAGAAAACTTTCTTAGTGTTTGTACAATTTGGTGAAAAGTTACATAGTGAAAGATTCGATCCAAACCGTCTCAAAAACACGTTATTTTAACTCCTTAGGGCGTTAAAAGATTGTTTTGAATCGAAAAAAAAACTTTCTTAGTGATTGTACAATTTGGTGAAAAGTTATGTAGTAAAAGATACGATACAAATGATCTAAAAACAAGTTATTTGAACTCCTCAATGGGTAAAAAGAGTGCTAGGAATCGAAAAGAAAACTTTCTAAGTGTTTGTACAATTTGGTGAAAAGTTACGTAGTGAAAGATTTGATACAAATCATCTCAAAACACATTATTTCAACTCCTCAGAATGTTTAAAGATTGTTTTGAATCGAAAAACAAACTTTCTAATTATTTGTAAAATTTGATGAAAAGTTATATAGTTGAAGATACGATACAAATGATCTAAAAACAAGTTATTTAAACGCCTATAAGGGAAAAAAGAATGCTAGGAATCGAAAATAAAACTTTCTTAATGTTTACACAATTTGGTGAAAAGTTATTTTAAAAGATTGTTTTGAATCGAAAAACAAACATTCTTAGTGTTTCTAAAATTTGGTGAGAAGTAATGTAGTAAAAGATACGAAACAAATGATCTAAAAACACGTTATTTGAACCCCTCTAAGGGTAAAAAGATTGCTTTGAATCGGAAAGAAAACTTTCTTAGTGGTTGTACAATTTGGTGAAAAGTTACGTAGTGAAATATTCGATCCAAACCGTCTCAAAAACATGTTATTTGAACTCGATGAATCGAAAAGAAAACTTTCTTAGTGTTTGTACAATTTGGTGAAAAGTTACGTAGTGAAAGATTTGATCCAAGCCATCTAAAAAATACGTTATTTGAACTCCTTAGAGCGTTAAAAGATGGTTTTGAATCGAAAAACAAACTTTTTTACTGTTTGTAAAATTTGGTGAAAAGTCATGCAGTAAAAGATACGATACAAATGATCTAAAAACAAGTTATTTGAACTCCTCAATGGGTAAAAAGATTGCTATGAATCTAAATGAAAACTTTCTTAGTGTTTGTACAATTTGGTGAAAAGTTACGTAGTGAAAGATTCGATCCAAGCCATCTCAAAAATACGTTATTTGAACTCCTTAGAGCGTTAAAAGATGGTTTTGAATCGAAAAACAAACTTTTTTTTACTGTTTGTACAATTTGGAGAAAAGTCATGTAGTAAAAGATACGATACAAATGATCTAAAAACAAGATATTTGAACTCCTCAATGGATAAAAAGATTGCTATGAATCGAAAAGAAAACTTTCCCAGTGTTTGTACAATTTGGTGAAAAGTTACGTGGTGAAAGATTTGATCCAAACCATCTTTAAAACCTGTTATTTCAACTGCTCAGAATGTTTAAAGATTGTTTTGAATCGAAAAACAAACTTTCTGATTATTTGTTAAATTTGATGAAAAGTTATGTACTAGAAGATACGATACATATGATCTAAAAACAAGTTATTTAAACCCCTCAAATGGTAAAAAGATTGCTATGAATCGAAAATAAAACTTTCTTAATGTTTGCACAATTTGGTGAAAAGTTATTTTAAAAGATTGTTTCGAATCGAAAAACAAACTTTCTTAGTGTTTCTAAAATTTCTTGAGAAGTAATATAGTAAAAGATACGAAACAAATGATCTAAAAACACGTTATTTGAACTCCTCTAAGGGTGAAAAGATTGCTATGAATCGGAAAGAAAACTTTCTTAGTGTTTGCACAATTTGGTGAAAAGTTACGTAGTGAAATATTCGATCCAAACCATCTCAAAAACATGTTATTTGAACTCGATGAATCGAAAAGAAAACTTTCTTAGTGTTTGTACAATTTGGTGAAAAGTTACGTAGTGAAAGATTCGATCCAAACCATCTCAAAACACGTCATTTCAACTCATCAGAATGTTTAAAGATTGATTTGAATCGAAAAACAAACTTTCTTAGTGTTTCTAAAATTTGGTGAAAAGTGATGTAGTAAAAGATAAGATACAAATGATCTAAAAATACGTTATTCGAACTCCTCAAATGGTAAAAAGATTGCTATGAATCTAAATGAAAACTTTCTTAGTGTTTGTACAATTTGGTGAAAAGTAACGTAGCGAAAGATTTGATCCAAACCATCTCAAAAACACGTTATTTGAACTCCTTAGGGCATTAAAAGATTGTTTTGAATCGAAAAACAAACTTTCTTAGTGATTGTAAAATTTGGTGAAAAGTTATGTAATAAAAGATACCATACAAATGATCTTAAAACAAGTTATTAGAACCCCTCAACGGGTAAAAAGAGTGCTATGAATCGAAAAGAAAAACTTTCTTACTGTTTGTACAGTTTGGTGAAAAGTTACGTAGTGAAAGATTTGATCCAAACCATCTCAAAAAACTATTCATTTCGACTCCTCATAATGTCAAAAAATTGTTTTGAATCGAAAAACAAACTTTCTTAGTGTTTCTAAAATTTGGTGAAAAGTTAAGAAGTAAAAGATACGATACAAACGATCTAAAAACACGTTATTTGAACACCTCAAAGGGTAAAAAGATAGCTATGAATCGAAAAAAATACTTCCTTATTGTTTGTACAATTTGGTGAAAAGTTACGTATTGAAAGATTTGATCCAAACCATCTTAAAAACAAGTTATTTCAACTCCTCAGAATGTTTAAAGATTGTTTTGAATCGAAAAACAAACTTTCTTAGTTTTTCTAAAATTTGGTGAAAAGTTATGCAGTAAAAGATACGATACAAATGATCTAAAAACACGTTATTTGAACACCTCAAAGGGTAAAATGATTGATATGAATCGAAAAGAATGCTTCCTTATTGTTTGTACAATTTGGTGAAAAGTTACGTAGTGAAAGATTTAATCCAAACCATCTCAAAACACGTCATTTCAACTCCTCAGAATGTCTAAAGATTGTTTTGAATCGAAAACAAACTTTCTTAGTGTTTGTAAAATTTGGTGAAAAGAAAACTTTCTTAGTGTAAAAGATACGATACAAATGATCTAAAAACAAACTTTCTTAGTGATTGTATCAAAACTTTTTACCCTTATACTAAATTTGGTGAAAAGTTATGTAGTAAAAGATACGATACAAATGATCTTTAAACAAGTTATTAGAACTCCTCAATGGGTAAAAAGAGTGCTATGAATCGAAAAGAAATCTTTCTTACTGTTTGTACAATTTGGTGGAAAGTTACGTATTGAAAGATTTGATCCAAACCATCTCAAAAACACGTTATTTGAACTCCTTAGGGCGTTAAAAGATTGTTTTGAATCGAAAAACAAACTTTCTGAGTGTGTCTAAAATTTGGTGAAAAGTCATGTAGTAAAAGATACGATACAAATGATCTAAAAACAATTTATTTGAACTCTTCAAAGGGTAAAAAGATTGCTATGAATCGAAAAGAATACTTTCTTATTGTTTGTACAATTTTGTGAAAAGTTACGTGGTGAAAGATTTGATCCAAACCATCTAAAAAACACGTTATTTCAACTCCTCAGAATGTTTAAATATTGTTTTGAATCGAAAAACAAACTTTCTTATTGTCAGTAAAATTTGATGAAAAGTTATGTAGTAAAAGATACGATACAAATGAGCCAAAAACAAGTTATTTAAACTCCTCAAAAGTTTCAAAGATTGCTATGAGTCGAAAGAAAACTTTCTTAGTGTTTATACAATTTGGTGAATAGTTACGTAGTGAAAGATTCGACCCAATGCATCCATAAAACACGTTATTTGAGCTCGTCAGAATGTTAAAAGATTGTTTTGAATCGAAAAACAAACTTTCTTAGTGTTTCTAAAATTTGGTGAAAAGTTATTTAGTAAAAGATACGATACAAATGATCTAAAAACACGTTATTTGTACTCCTCAAAGGGTAAAAAGATTGCTATGAATCGAAAAGAAGACTTCCTTAGTGTTTGTACAATTTGGTGAAAAGTTACATAGCCAAAGATTCGATCCAAACCATCTCAAAAACACGTTATTTGAACACCTTAGGGCGTTAAAAGATTGTTTTGAATCGAAAAACAAACTTTCTTAGTGTTTCTAAAATTTGGTGAAAATTTATGTAGTAAAAGATACGATACAAATGATCTAAATACAAGTTATTTGAACTCCTCAATGGGTAAAAAGATTGCTATGAATAAAAAAGAATACTTTCTTAGTGTTTGTACAATTTGGAGAAAAGTTACGTAGTGAAAGATTCGATCCAAGCCATCTCAAAAACACGTTATTTGAACTCCTTAGAGCGTTAAAAGATGGTTTTGAATCGAAAAACAAACTTTTTTAGTGTTTGTAAAATTTGGTGAAAAGTCTGGTAGTAAAAGATACGATACAAATGATCTAAAAACAAGTTATTTGAACTCCTCAATGGGTAAAAAGATTGATATGAATCGAAAAGAAAACTTTCTTAGTGTTTGTACAATTTGGTGAAAAGTTACATGGTCAAAGATTTGATCCAAACAATCTCCAAAACACGTTATTTCAACTCCTCAGAATGTTTAAATATTGTTTTGAATCGAAAAACAAACTTTCTGATTGTCTGTAAAATTTGATGAAAAGTTATGTAGTAAAAGAAACGATACAAATGATCTAAAAACAAGTTATTTAAACCTCTCAAAAGGTAAAAAGATTGCTATGAGACGAAAAGAAAACTTTTTTAGTGTTTGTACAATTTGGTGAAAAGTTACGTAGTTAAAGATTCGATCCAAACCATCTCAAAAACACGATATTTGAACTCCTTAGAGCGTTAAAAGATTGTTTTGAATCGAAAAACAAACTTTTTTAGTGTTTCTAAAATTTGGTTAAAAGTTATGTAGTAAAAGATACTATACAAATGATCTAAAGACAAGTTATTTGAACTCCTCAATGGGTAAAAAGATTCCTATGAATCGAAAAGAAAACTTTCTTAGTGTTTGTACAATTTGGTGAAAAGTTACGTGGTGAAAGATTCGATCCGAACCATCCCAAAAACACGTTATTTCAACTCCTCAGAATGTTTAGAGATTGTTTTGAATCGAAAAACAAACTTTCTAATTATTTGTAAAATTTGATGAAAAGTTATGTAGTAGAAAATATGATACATATGATCTAAAAACAAGTTATTTAAACTCCTCAAATGGTAAAAAGATTGCTATGAATCGAAAATAAAACTTTCTTAGTGTTTGTATAATTTGGTGAAAAGTTACGTAGCGAAAGATTCGATCCAAACCATCTCAAAAACACGTTTTTTGAACTCCTCAGAGATTTTAAAAGATTGATTTGAATCGATAAACAAACTTTCTTAGTGTTTCTAAATTTTGGTGAAAAGTCATGTAGTAAAAGATATGAAACAAATGATCTAAAAACACGTTATTTGAACTCCTAAAAGTGTAAAAAGATTACTATGAATCGAAAAGAAAACTTTCTTAGTGTGTGTACAATTTGGTGAAAAGTTACGTCGTGAAAGATTCAATCCAAACCATCTCAAAAACACGTTATTTGAACTCCTTAGGGCGTTAAAAGATTGTTTTGAATCGAAAAACAAACTTTCTTAGTGATTGTAAAATTTGGTGAAAAGTTATGCAGTAAAAGATACGATACAAATAATCTAAAAACAAGTTATTTGAACTCTTCAATGGGTAAAAAGAGTGCTATGAATTTGAAAAGAAAACTTTCTTAATGTTTGTACAATTTGGTGAAAAGTTACGTAGTGGAAGATTTGATCCAAAACATCTCAAAAACATGTTATTTCAACTCCTCAGAATGTTAAAAGATTGTTTTGAATCGAAAAACAAACTTTCTTAGTGTTTCTAAAATTTGGCGAAAAGTTAAGTAGTAAAAGATACGATACAAATGATCTAAAAACTCGTTATTTAAACACCTCAAAGGGTAAAAAGGTTGCCATATTGTATCAAAAAGAAAACTTGCTTAGTGTTTGTACAATTTGGTGAAAAGCTACGTTGTGAAAGATTCGATCCAAACCATCCCAAAAACACGTTATTTGAACTCCTTAGGGTGTTAAAAGATTGTTTTGAATCGAAAAACAAACTTTCTTAGTGTTTGTAAAATTCGGAGAAAAGTCATGTAGTAAAATATACGATACAAATGATCTAAAAACAAGTTATTTGAACTCCTCAAAGGGAAAAAAGATTGCTATGAATCGTAAAGAATACTTTCTTAGTATTTGTACAATTTTGTGAAAAGTTACGTTGTGAAAGATTCGATCCAAGCCATCTCAAAATCAAGTTATTTGAACTCCTTAGAGCGTTAAAAGATGGTTTTGAATAAAAAAAACAAACTTTTTTAGTATTTGTAAAATTTGGTCAAAAGTCATGTAGTAAAAGATACGATACAAATGATCTAAAAACAAGATATTTGAACTCCTCAATGGGTAAAAAGATTGCTATGAATCGAAAAGAAAACTTTCCCAGTGTTTGTACAATTTGGTGAAAAGTTACGTGGTGAAAGATTTGATCCAAACCATCTTTAAAACCTGTTATTTCAAATGCTCAGAATGTTTAAAGATTGTTTTGAATCGAAAAACAAACTTTCTAATTATTTGTAAAATTTGATGAAAAGTTATGTAGTAGAAGATACGATACATATGATCTAAAAACAAGTTATTTAAACTCCTCAAATGGTAAATAGATTGCTATGAATCGAAAATAAAACTTTCTTAGTGTTTGTACAATTTGGTGAAAAGTTACGTAGCGAAAATTCGATCCAAACCATCTCAAAAACACATTTTTTGAACTCCTCGGAGTTTTAAAAGATTGTTTTGAATCGAAAAACAAACTTTTTTAGTGTTTCTAAAATTTGGTGAAAAGTCATGTAGTAAAAGATACGATACAAATGATCTGAAAACAAGTTATTTGAACTGCTCAAAGGGTAAAAACATTGCTTTGAATCGAAAAGAAAATTTTCTTAGTGTTTGTACAATTTGGTGAAAAGTTACATAGTGAAAGATTCGATCCAAACCGTCTCAAAAACACGTTATTTTAACTCCTTAGGGCGTTAAAAGATTGTTTTGAATCGAAAAAAAAACTTTCTTAGTGATTGTACAATTTGGTGAAAAGTTATGTAGTAAAAGATACGATACAAATGATCTAAAAACAAGTTATTTGAACTCCTCAATGGGTAAAAAGAGTGCTAGGAATCGAAAAGAAAACTTTCTAAGTGTTTGTACAATTTGGTGAAAAGTTACGTAGTGAAAGATTTGATACAAATCATCTCAAAACACATTATTTCAACTCCTCAGAATGTTTAAAGATTGTTTTGAATCGAAAAACAAACTTTCTAATTATTTGTAAAATTTGATGAAAAGTTATATAGTTGAAGATACGATACAAATGATCTAAAAACAAGTTATTTAAACGCCTATAAGGGAAAAAAGAATGCTATGAATCGAAAATAAAACTTTCTTAATGTTTGCACAATTTGGTGAAAAGTTATTTTAAAAGATTGTTTTGAATCGAAAAACAAATATTCTTAGTGTTTCTAAAATTTGGTGAGAAGTAATGTAGTAAAAGATACGAAACAAATGATCTAAAAACACGTTATTTGAACTCCTCTAAGGGTAAAAAGATTGCTTTGAATCGGAAAGAAAACTTTCTTAGTGGTTGTACAATTTGGTGAAAAGTTACGTAGTGAAATATTCGATCCAAACCGTCTCAAAAACATGTTATTTGAACTCGATGAATCGAAAAGAAAACTTTCTTAGTGTTTGTACAATTTGGTAAAAAGTTACGTAGTGAAAGATTTGATCCAAGCCATCTCAAAAATACGTTATTTGAACTCCTTAGAGCGTTAAAAGATGGTTTTGAATCGAAAAACAAACTTTTTTACTGTTTGTAAAATTTGGTGAAAAGTCATGTAGTAAAAGATACGATACAAATGATCTAAAAACAAGTTATTTGAACTCCTCAATTGGTAAAAAGATTGCTATGAATATAAATGAAAACTTTCTTAGTGTTTGTACAATTTGGTGAAAAGTTACGTAGTGAAAGATTCGATCCAAGCCATCTCAAAAATACGTTATTTGAACTCCTTAGAGCGTTAAAAGATGGTTTTGAATCGAAAAACAAACTTTTTTTACTGTTTGTACAATTTGGAGAAAAGTCATGTAGTAAAAGATACGATACAAATGGTCTAAAAACAAGATATTTGAACTCCTCAATGGATAAAAAGATTGCTATGAATCGAAAAGAAAACTTTCCCAGTGTTTGTACAATTTGGTGAAAAGTTACGTGGTGAAAGATTTGATCCAAACCATCTTTAAAACCTGTTATTTCAACTGCTCAGAATGTTTAAAGATTGTTTTGAATCGAAAAACAAACTTTCTAATTATTTGTTAAATTTGATGAAAAGTTATGTACTAGAAGATACGATACATATGATCTAAAAACAAGTTATTTAAACTCCTCAAATGGTAAAAAGATTGCTATGAATCGAAAATAAAACTTTCTTAATGTTTGCACAATTTGGTGAAAAGTTATTTTAAAAGATTGTTTTGAATCGAAAAACAAACTTTCTTAGTGTTTCTAAAATTTCGTGAGAAGTAATAGAGTAAAAGATACGAAACAAATGATCTAAAAACACGTTATTTGAACTCCTCTAAGGGTGAAAAGATTGCTATGAATCGGAAAGAAAACTTTCTTAGTGTTTGCACAATTTGGTGAAAAGTTACGTAGTGAAATATTCGATCCAAACCATCTCAAAAACATGTTATTTGAACTCGATGAATCGAAAAGAAAACTTTCTTAGTGTTTGTACAATTTGGTGAAAAGTTACGTAGTGAAAGATTCGATCCAAACCATCTCAAAACACGTCATTTCAACTCATCAGAATGTTTAAAGATTGATTTGAATCGAAAAACAAACTTTCTTAGTGTTTCTAAAATTTGGTGAAAAGTGATGTAGTAAAAGATAAGATACAAATGATCTAAAAATACGTTATTCGAACTCCTCAAATGGTAAAAAGATTGCTATGAATCTAAATGAAAACTTTCTTAGTGTTTGTACAATTTGGTGAAAAGTAACGTAGCGAAAGATTTGATCCAAACCATCTCAAAAACACGTTATTTGAACTCCTTAGGGCATTAAAAGATTGTTTTGAATCGAAAATCAAACTTTCTTAGTGATTGTAAAATTTGGTGAAAAGTTATGTAATAAAAGATACCATACAAATGATCTTAAAACAAGTTATTAGAACCCCTCAACGGGTAAAAAGAGTGCTATGAATCGAAAAGAAAAACTTTCTTACTGTTTGTACAGTTTGGTGAAAAGTTACGTAGTGAAAGATTTGATCCAAACCATCTCAAAAAACTATTCATTTCGACTCCTCATAATGTCAAAAAATTGTTTTGAATCGAAAAACAAACTTTCTTAGTGTTTCTAAAATTTGGTGAAAAGTTAAGAAGTAAAAGATACGATACAAACGATCTAAAAACACGTTATTTGAACACCTCAAAGGGTAAAAAGATAGCTATGAATCGAAAAAAATACTTCCTTATTGTTTGTACAATTTGGTGAAAAGTTACGTATTGAAAGATTTGATCCAAACCATCTTAAAAACAAGTTATTTCAACTCCTCAGAATGTTTAAAGATTGTTTTGAATCGAAAAACAAACTTTCTTAGTTTTTCTAAAATTTGGTGAAAAGTTATGCAGTAAAAGATACGATACAAATGATCTAAAAACACGTTATTTGAACACCTCAAAGGGTAAAATGATTGATATGAATCGAAAAGAATGCTTCCTTATTGTTTGTACAATTTGGTGAAAAGTTACGTAGTGAAAGATTTAATCCTAACCATCTCAAAACACGTCATTTCAACTCCTCAGAATGTCTAAAGATTGTTTTGAATCGAAAACAAACTTTCTTAGTGTTTGTAAAATTTGGTGAAAAGAAAACTTTCTTAGTGTAAAAGATACGATACAAATGATCTAAAAACAAACTTTCTTAGTGATTGTATCAAAACTTTTTACCCTTATACTAAATTTGGTGAAAAGTTATGTAGTAAAAGATACGATACAAATGATCTTTAAACAAGTTATTAGAACTCCTCAATGGGTAAAAAGAGTGCTATGAATCGAAAAGAAATCTTTCTTACTGTTTGTACAATTTGGTGGAAAGTTACGTATTGAAAGATTTGATCCAAACCATCTCAAAAACACGTTATTTGAACTCCTTAGGGCGTTAAAAGATTGTTTTGAATCGAAAAACAAACTTTCTGAGTGTTTCTAAAATTTGGTGAAAAGTCATGTAGTAAAAGATACGATACAAATGATCTAAAAACAATTTATTTGAACTCCTCAAAGGGTAAAAAGATTGCTATGAATCGAAAAGAATACTTTCTTATTGTTTGTACAATTTTGTGAAAAGTTACGTGGTGAAAGATTTGATCCAAACAATCTAAAAAACACGTTATTTCAACTCCTCAGAATGTTTAAATATTGTTTTGAATCGAAAAACAAACTTTCTTATTGTCAGTAAAATTTGATGAAAAGTTATGTAGTAAAAGATACGATACAAATGAGCCAAAAACAAGTTATTTAAACTCCTCAAAAGTTTCAAAGATTGCTATGAGTCGAAAGAAAACTTTCTTAGTGTTTATACAATTTGGTGAATAGTTACGTAGTGAAAGATTCGACCCAAAGCATCCATAAAACACGTTATTTGAGCTCGTCAGAATGTTAAAAGATTGTTTTGAATCGAAAAACAAACTTTCTTAGTGTTTCTAAAATTTGGTGAAAAGTTATGTAGTAAAAGATACGATACAAATGATCTAAAAACACGTTATTTGTACTCCTCAAAGGGTAAAAAGATTGCTATGAATCGAAAAGAAGACTTCCTTAGTGTTTGTACAATTTGGTGAAAAGTTACATAGCCAAAGATTCGATCCAAACCATCTCAAAAACACGTTATTTGAACACCTTAGGGCGTTAAAAGATTGTTTTGAATCGAAAAACAAACTTTCTTAGTGTTTCTAAAATTTGGTGAAAAGTTATGTAGTAAAAGATACGATACAAATGATCTAAATACAAGTTATTTGAACTCCTCAATGGGTAAAAAGATTGCTATGAATAAAAAAGAATACTTTCTTAGTGTTTGTACAATTTGGAGAAAAGTTACGTAGTGAAAGATTCGATCCAAGCCATCTCAAAAACACGTTATTTGAACTCCTTAGAGCGTTAAAAGATGGTTTTGAATCGAAAAACAAACTTTTTTAGTGTTTGTAAAATTTGGTGAAAAGTCAGGTAGTAAAAGATACGATACAAATGATCTAAAAACAAGTTATTTGAACTCCTCAATGGGTAAAAAGATTGCTATGAATCGAAAAGAAAACTTTCTTAGTGTTTGTACAATTTGGTGAAAAGTTACATGGTCAAAGATTTGATCCAAACAATCTCCAAAACACATTATTTCAACTCCTCAGAATGTTTAAATATTGTTTTGAATCGAAAAACAAACTTTCTGATTGTCTGTAAAATTTGATGAAAAGTTATGTAGTAAAAGAAACGATACAAATGATCTAAAAACAAGTTATTTAAACCCCTCAAAAGGTAAAAAGATTGCTATGAGACGAAAAGAAAACTTTTTTGTGTTTGTACAATTTGGTGAAAAGTTACGTAGTTAAAGATTCGATCCAAACCATCTCAAAAACACGATATTTGAACTCCTTAGAGCGTTAAAAGATTGTTTTGAATCGAAAAACAAACTTTTTTAGTGTTTCTAAAATTTGGTTAAAAGTTATGTAGTAAAAGATACCATACAAATGATCTAAAGACAAGTTATTTGAACTCCTCAATGGGTAAAAAGATTGCTATGAATCGAAAAGAAAACTTTCTTAGTGTTTGTACAATTTGGTGAAAAGTTACGTGGTGAAAGATTCGATCCGAACCATCCCAAAAACACGTTATTTCAACTCCTCAGAATGTTTAGAGATTGTTTTGAATCGAAAAACAAACTTTCTAATTATTTGTAAAATTTGATGAAAAGTTATGTAGTAGAAAATATGATACATATGATCTAAAAACAAGTTATTTAAACTCCTCAAATGGTAAAAAGATTGCTATGAATCGAAAATAAAACTTTCTTAGTGTTTGTATAATTTGGTGAAAAGTTACGTAGCGAAAGATTCGATCCAAACCATCTCAAAAACACGTTTTTTGAACTCCTCAGAGATTTTAAAAGATTGATTTGAATCGATAAACAAACTTTCTTAGTGTTTCTAAATTTTGGTGAAAAGTCATGTAGTAAAAGATACGAAACAAATGATCTAAAAACACGTTATTTGAACTCCTAAAAGTGTACAAAGATTACTATGAATCGAAAAGAAAACTTTCTTAGTGTGTGTACAATTTGGTGAAAAGTTACGTCGTGAAAGATTCAATCCAAACCATCTCAAAAACACGTTATTTGAACTCCTTAGGGCGTTAAAAGATTGTTTTGAATCGAAAAACAAACTTTCTTAGTGATTGTAAAATTTGGTGAAAAGTTATGCAGTAAAAGATACGATACAAATAATCTAAAAACAAGTTATTTGAACTCTTCAATGGGTAAAAAGAGTGCTATGAATTTGAAAAGAAAACTTTCTTAATGTTTGTACAATTTGGTGAAAAGTTACGTAGTGGAAGATTTGATCCAAAACATCTCAAAAACATGTTATTTCAACTCCTCAGAATGTTAAAAGATTGTTTTGAATCGAAAAACAAACTTTCTTAGTGTTTCTAAAATTTGGCGAAAAGTTAAGTAGTAAAAGATACCATACAAATGATCTTAAAACAAGTTATTAGAACCCCTCAATGGGTAAAAAGAGTGCTATGAATCGAAAAGAAAATTTTCTTACTGTTTGTACAGTTTGGTGAAAAGTTACGTAGTGAAAGATTTGATCCAAACCATCTCAAAAACTATTCATTTCGACTCCTCATAATGTCAAAAAATTGTTTTGAATCGAAAAACAAACTTTCTTAGTGTTTCTAAAATTTGGTGAAAAATTAAGAAGTAAAAGATACGATACAAACGATCTAAAAACACGTTATTTGAACACCTCAAAGGGTAAAAAGATAGCTATGAATCGAAAAAAATACTTCCTTATTGTTTGTACAATTTGGTGAAAAGTTACGTATTGAAAGATTTGATCCAAACCATCTTAAAAACAAGTTATTTCAACTCCTCAGAATGTTTAAAGATTGTTTTGTGATGAACGGGTTTTCGATCACTTCTAAATTGATATATCGTTGTATGTAAAAACCAATTCAATCAACAAGTTTGGAATTTAATGTGTATAGTAGTAATATGCAAGTTCGTTCCACGAGGAGTATATGCGTCAAATAAGATTAAGATTCAGATCATTAAAATAAATATTTCGAAGTTTCCAAAATTAATGAAATTTTGTCTACAGTGAGTTCTGAATATTATCAAATTGATCCTAAAATTTCAAACAATTTGGACAACGGAATAAAAAGTTATTAACGAATTACAATTATGTATCTGAAAAACAGTCTCTGGAAACAGCAGGTTTTCAGTTGAAGTGACAGATTTCAAAGACTCATATCCATTCGAATATTTCATAAAATTCAACGATTCAAAATGTTCCCGAAACTAGAAATCAAGATCTACGTAATGAAAATTTTTAACAGATCTAGCATATAGAGAAAATGAAAAATAAAGAGAAAAAGAACAAGAAAAGAAAAGATCAAGAAAAGATCAAGAACAAGAATTTTAGAATCAAACAAGTTATATTTACACACATCAAATTCGAGAAAAGAAAAGATTACACCTAAAACGAGAAGGAAGCTTCAACGTGATTAGAGGTACTCCTTCCTTGTGATCGTGGACGATTGATGCTCGAATCGCTAGGAAGCTAGATGATTGAGCTGTTTTCTCGTCTTGAAGAAACGTCCTTCCCAGTTGAAGAAAGCTCCGAGTCCGGTTGTGACGTGTATCTTCTACGACTTGCTTCGATTAGATCGATTCACCGGATGAAGAAAGCTTCGAGTCCGGCAAACAATCACTCGAGAATTCGAGTAATCCTTGAATGGTTCTTGACGTTCTTGAAAGTTCTTGGAAGTGCTTAGAGAGAGAGAGAGAGAGAGAGAGAAGGTGCTCCGAAGAGCGGGGGAGGGGGAGAGAGAAGCCAATCCTGCCCAAGGGCTTTGGGGTCTTATTTATAGTGTCTTTGAAGCTCTCCCATTGGCCAAGAGTTGGATGAGAGGATTGAGGGTAGTTTGGGGATTATAGGTGAGGTAGGTGGGCTGGATAGTGGGCTGGATAGTGGCTATGGTGTGAGTTGTTTTCGTGTAGAGTTTGGTGTAGACTCTTATGTTGAAGATTATTTGCCTCCTCCCTCATACGTGCACCGAAATGATCGGTATGATATACCGATTTCATCGGCTCGAGATGATGAAGGCAACTACACTCTTGGTTTGCCGAGAAGTTCCACCTAAAACATGTAATTAAGCGATAAAACACACTTAGTGAAGAAATATTCTTGTTATCTCAAATATGAACAATTGTATATATAAAGTTGTGATTCAAAAGGGCTAAAATCCCCAAATTAGATATCAAAAAGGTGCTTTATTTTCCTCTTATCAAATACCCCCATACTTAAACCCTTGATCGTCCTCGATCATGATGAGCATAAAATCAAGCACAAAGAAAAATGCATGTATAGGTTTTATTGAAATTGTATTCATCGATTTCAAAACTCAATTCTCACAAGATAATTGTTCACTCTTATCATAATCACTAATATTGAAAGAGATAAGTTTGAGTTATATTAGAATCTATTTTCAATGAATTGCACAAATTCGAAGAGTTTACTAGAGCAAATGATCTGAACCGAAAAAGATGATTAAACACCATCATTCAATTCTTTTCACTCCACAATTCACAAGGATTATCATGAAAAAGCATTAATGAAAACCAATTTTTCCGTTTTGCAAAAATCGTTTCTTAAATGTAAATTGTCACTTTTAAACCGTTCGGTACGTTAGTACTTGGTTCATCTTCGATTTCTACTAAATTTTCCCAATTTGCGCTCGATTTCCTTTTTATTCTTTTCTTTCTTTTCGTTTATTTATTTATTTTTTTATTTTTTTCTTTTCTTTTGTTCGTTGTTGCTTTCGATGGTCCCCATGTGTGTCCTTTGGGATAACAAGTGGTCATGACTCACACCACTCATTACTTAGTAAAACCCCATGGATCCGTGCAATCTTTAGCTAACAAGTGGTCATGACTCACACCACTCATTACTTAATCAATCACACGGACTCGACAATCGAAAGCGCTTTAATCCGTGATTGTAGAAAACTTTTTCGCATCGACTCTTGATCATGACTCACACCAAGAACCGGCTACTTTGGTTTACTACGACTCATGCACCCCTTTAGCCAACAAGTGGTCATGACTCACACCACTCATTACTTAATCAAGGTGCATGAGCTCATCGAATCAAGCTTTGAGCGCAAATTGGTTCCCGTTAGTGTAATTTCGAATCCCCATGAACGGTCGAGCTCTTTAAGTGCAATTGGTCAATTTTTAGATTTATGCAAAACTTACTAAAGTGGTTGAAACAAGGCTTTTTAGAAATTCCAAGTAAAATATGGGTTTAAGTTATGAAAATGGTGTGTCATGTAAATCAAGGATTGATCAAATTGTCAAAAACTTATGAATTTAGTGAACTCATTGATTAGGGTTTGAATCCCCAAAAGAATCTCTTCAAGATCTCAATCAATTCCTTCAAATATTTTGTGAAAATTTCAAGTTTGAGAGTAAAATGATGGTGTTTTGGTGAAAATTTGTCTAAAAATCGATGATTTATTCAATGAGGTGGAGAAAAACCTTAAAATGTACAAAATCCCTGGCTTGTGTAATTGCAATGCTCAATAATTCATAAAAAAAAAAATTATTTTTCTTCTTTAAAAGGGATTTTTTTCGTTAATAATTTTTTTATTTTATCAAAGATTGTGTTTATAACCCCCCCCCCCCCCCCCCCCCATACTTATTCCTTCGCTTGTCCATACTTATTCGTTTCGGATTTTTCGAATTGCTTCATTACTTGGAGTTTGATGAAGAGGAGTTGTGAGAGGCGCGAGTATCTCGATTGTATTTGATTTCCTTGATAAATCTACACAAGGTGAAATTCTATCATGAAAAGCATCATAGTTCTTAATTGAATTTAAATTGATGATATATGGAAAGAATTCACCTTGGAGAATTGTAGATTTCTTTTCTTGCTCGTTTTCATCGATTGGAGTGAGTTGAACCGTCTTTTGGAGAATCGAATCCAATGACACCTTTTCTTCTTCAATTGTCGTTCTTGCTCGAATGTTTTCATCGAATCCCCCCACACTTGAACTCTTGTCGCCGTCAATCTCCATGATCTCCTCGTTTGAATATTCTAACTCGAGACAAGTCACTCTTTGATCTAGATCATTGAGCGTGGATTGAATATTTCCTAGTCGTCGAGAGGTGGTTTTAATCTCTTGTTTCATTAAGTCCATGTTTTTCTCGTTTTTATCGATTTTTCCGTTCATTGATTGCATCATCGACATCATTCCTTCCATCATTTGCTTCATTTCTTGATTTGGATCTTCGATTTGGGATTGAAATGGTGGGTCATGGCATTCAAATTCGTGTTGATATTCGAGTTCATTTTGAGAAGGTTCGTATATGGGGTTTGAGTACATGGGGTTTGAGTAGTTGTTAGCAGTTTCGGTATAGGATTGTGTCTCATAACCCCATGGGGATTCGTTTTTGTAATTGCGAGCTTCGTAGATGGGATTTTGATAAAGGGTCTCGGTGTGTGATTCATCGTATTGATTTGAGGTGGAACATGAGAGCCAACCGAGCCTTCTTCGAGCTTCGTTTTCTTTGCTTTCTTCCCATTCTTTGATATCTTGATCGATCATTTCTTTAAGCGTCATGTGTTTTGGATATTCTCTTGGAGGTTGTTTTAGCAATTCTCCAAAAGTTCTTGGTCTTTCTTGATGATTCATCTTGCTCTACTCCGTGTTCCTTGCAAGAATAGAAAATTTTCGAAATTAGTGAAATATCAAGTTCAAATGTATCAAATCTATTAGAAATATCACTCGAGATTGCAAGTTTGATTCAAAATTTGACTTAAACATTACTCCCCGGCAGCGGCGCCATTTGATGAACGGGTTTTCGATCACTTCTAAATTGATATATCGTTGTATGTGAAAACCAATTCAATCAACAAGTTTGGAATTTAATGTGTATAGTAGTAATATGCAAGTTCGTTCCACGAGGAGTATATGCGTCAAATAAGATTAAGATTCAGATCATTAAAATAAATATTTCGAAGTTTCCAAAATTAATGAAATTTTGTCTACAGTGAGTTCTGAATATTATCAAATTGATCCTAAAATTTCAAACAATTTGGACAACGGAATAAAAAGTTATTAACGAATTACAATTATGTATCTGAAAAACAGTCTCTGGAAACAGCAGGTTTTCAGTTGAAGTGACAGATTTCAAAGACTCATATCAATTCGAATATTTCATGAAATTCAACGATTCAAAATGTTCCCGAAACTAGAAATCAAGATCTACGTAATGAAAATTTTTAACAGATCTAGCATATACAGAAAATGAAAAATAAAGAGAAAAAGAACAAGAAAAGAAAAGATCAAGAACAAGAATTTTAGAATCAAACAAGTTATATTTACACACATCAAATTCGAGAAAAGAAAAGATTACACCTAAAACGAGAAGGAAGCTTCAACGTGATTAGAGGTACTCCTTCCTTGTGATCGTGGACGATTGATGCTCGAATCGCTAGGAAGCTAGATGATTGAGCTGTTTTCTCGTCTTGAAGAAACGTCCTTCCCAGTTGAAGAAAGCTCCGAGTCCGGTTGTGACGTGTATCTTCTACGACTTGCTTCGATTAGATCGATTCACCGGATGAAGAAAGCTTCGAGTCCGGCAAACAATCACTCGAGAATTCGAGTAATCCTTGAATGGTTCTTGACGTTCTTGAAAGTTCTTGGAAGTGCTTAGAGAGAGAGAGAGAGAGAGAGAAGGTGCTCCGAAGAGCGGGGGAGGGGGAGAGAGAAGCCAATCCTGCCCAAGGGCTTTGGGGTCTTATTTATAGTGTCTTTGAAGCTCTCCCATTGGCCAAGAGTTGGATGAGAGGATTGAGGGTAGTTTGGGGATTATAGGTGAGGTAGGTGGGCTGGATAGTGGGCTGGATAGTGGCTATGGTGTGAGTTGTTTTCGTGTAGAGTTTGGTGTAGACTCTTATGTTGAAGATTATTTGCCTCCTCCCTCATACGTGCACCGAAATGATCGGTATGATATACCGATTTCATCGGCTCGAGATGATGAAGGCAACTACACTCTTGGTTTGCCGAGAAGTTCCACCTAAAACATGTAATTAAGCGATAAAACACACTTAGTGAAGAAATATTCTTGTTATCTCAAATATGAACAATTGTATATATAAAGTTGTGATTCAAAAGGGCTAAAATCCCCAAATTAGATATCAAAAAGGTGCTTTATTTTCCTCTTATCAAATACCCCCATACTTAAACCCTTGATCGTCCTCGATCATGATGAGCATAAAATCAAGCACAAAGAAAAATGCATGTATAGGTTTTATTGAAATTGTATTCATCGATTTCAAAACTCAATTCTCACAAGATAATTGTTCACTCTTATCATAATCACTAATATTGAAAGAGATAAGTTTGAGTTATATTAGAATCTATTTTCAATGAATTGCACAAATTCGAAGAGTTTACTAGAGCAAATGATCTGAACCGAAAAAGATGATTAAACACCATCATTCAATTCTTTTCACTCCACAATTCACAAGGATTATCATGAAAAAGCATTAATGAAAACCAATTTTTCCGTTTTGCAAAAATCGTTTCTTAAATGTAAATTGTCACTTTTAAACCGTTCGGTACGTTAGTACTTGGTTCATCTTCGATTTCTACTAAATTTTCCCAATTTGCGCTCGATTTCCTTTTTATTCTTTTCTTTCTTTTCGTTTATTTATTTATTTTTTTATTTTTTTCTTTTCTTTTGTTCGTTGTTGCTTTCGATGGTCCCCATGTGTGTCCTTTGGGATAACAAGTGGTCATGACTCACACCACTCATTACTTAGTAAAACCCCATGGATCCGTGCAATCTTTAGCTAACAAGTGGTCATGACTCACACCACTCATTACTTAATCAATCACACGGACTCGACAATCGAAAGCGCTTTAATCCGTGATTGTAGAAAACTTTTTCGCATCGACTCTTGATCATGACTCACACCAAGAACCGGCTACTTTGGTTTACTACGACTCATGCACCCCTTTAGCCAACAAGTGGTCATGACTCACACCACTCATTACTTAATCAAGGTGCATGAGCTCATCGAATCAAGCTTTGAGCGCAAATTGGTTCCCGTTAGTGTAATTTCGAATCCCCATGAACGGTCGAGCTCTTTAAGTGCAATTGGTCAATTTTTAGATTTATGCAAAACTTACTAAAGTGGTTGAAACAAGGCTTTTTAGAAATTCCAAGTAAAATATGGGTTTAAGTTATGAAAATAGTGTGTCATGTAAATCAAGGATTGATCAAATTGTCAAAAACTTATGAATTTAGTGAACTCATTGATTAGGGTTTGAATCCCCAAAAGAATCTCTTCAAGATCTCAATCAATTCCTTCAAATATTTTGTGAAAATTTCAAGTTTGAGAGTAAAATGATGGTGTTTTGGTGAAAATTTGTCTAAAAATCGATGATTTATTCAATGAGGTGGAGAAAAACCTTAAAATGTACAAAATCCCTGGCTTGTGTAATTGCAATGCTCAATAATTCATAAAAAAAAAAAATTATTTTTCTTCTTTAAAAGGGATTTTTTTCGTTAATAATTTTTTTATTTTATCAAAGATTGTGTTTATAACCCCCCTTTATCAAAGATTGTGTTTATAACCCCCCCCCCCCCCCCCCCCCCCCCCCCCCCCATACTTATTCCTTCGCTTGTCCTCAAGCGATAATATAGAGAAAAATTAAAAGAAGTTAAGGAGAGACACAACCTTTGATGCGTGGTGCTTGATCGTCTTCGACTTGTTGCTCCTCCATCCATCTTGTTTCGAATTTTGCGTGATGATAGAGAATGTAAAGCATAAACCTTTGGATGCGATGGAGAATCGGAATTCTTGATTTATCTTGGAATGTACCAATTGAGCTTTAGCATGTAGTCCTTGCACCGTTGGTACGAGGGTTTGCCTCCCTCGCTAGCGCTCTCGTTTATGGTCTCGAGCTCGACCATGCCGATGTTATCCTCCTTCAAAATTAAACGAAGCGCTCACATGGATTGCTACTTTTCGACCGCCTCGAAATACTCCCTTTGAGATGTTGGAGATGAGAGAATTCGGCACTTGTATCACTCGTTTTGCATACGTCGAAAGTGGCGTAAAGATAAGCGTCGCTTCGCTTCGGATTTTTCGAATTGCTTCATTACTTGGAGTTTGATGAAGAGGAGTTGTGAGAGGCGCGAGTATCTCGATTGTATTTGATTTCCTTGATAAATCTACACAAGGTGAAATTCTATCATGAAAAGCATCATAGTTCTTAATTGAATTTAAATTGATGATATATGGAAAGAATTCACCTTGGAGAATTGTAGATTTCTTTTCTTGCTCGTTTTCATCGATTGGAGTGAGTTGAACCGTCTTTTGGAGAATCGAATCCAATGACACCTTTTCTTCTTCAATTGTCGTTCTTGCTCGAATGTTTTCATCGAATCCCCCCACACTTGAACTCTTGTCGCCGTCAATCTCCATGATCTCCTCGTTTGAATATTCTAACTCGAGACAAGTCACTCTTTGATCTAGATCATTGAGCGTGGATTGAATATTTCCTAGTCGTCGAGAGGTGGTTTTAATCTCTTGTTTCATTAAGTCCATGTTTTTCTCGTTTTTATCGATTTTTCCGTTCATTGATTGCATCATCGACATCATTCCTTCCATCATTTGCTTCATTTCTTGATTTGGATCTTCGATTTGGGATTGAAATGGTGGGTCATGGCATTCAAATTCGTGTTGATATTCGAGTTCATTTTGAGAAGGTTCGTATATGGGGTTTGAGTACATGGGGTTTGAGTAGTTGTTAGCAGTTTCGGTATAGGATTGTGTCTCATAACCCCATGGGGATTCGTTTTTGTAATTGCGAGCTTCGTAGATGGGATTTTGATAAAGGGTCTCGGTGTGTGATTCATCGTATTGATTTGAGGTGGAACATGAGAGCCAACCGAGCCTTCTTCGAGCTTCGTTTTCTTTGCTTTCTTCCCATTCTTTGATATCTTGATCGATCATTTCTTTAAGCGTCATGTGTTTTGGATATTCTCTTGGAGGTTGTTTTAGCAATTCTCCAAAAGTTCTTGGTCTTTCTTGATGATTCATCTTGCTCTACTCCGTGTTCCTTGCAAGAATAGAAAATTTTCGAAATTAGTGAAATATCAAGTTCAAATGTATCAAATCTATTAGAAATATCACTCGAGATTGCAAGTTTGATTCAAAATTTGACTTAAACATTACTCCCCGGCAGCGGCGCCATTTGATGAACGGGTTTTCGATCACTTCTAAATTGATATATCGTTGTATGTGAAAACCAATTCAATCAACAAGTTTGGAATTTAATGTGTATAGTAGTAATATGCAAGTTCGTTCCACGAGGAGTATATGCGTCAAATAAGATTAAGATTCAGATCATTAAAATAAATATTTCGAAGTTTCCAAAATTAATGAAATTTTGTCTACAGTGAGTTCTGAATATTATCAAATTGATCCTAAAATTTCAAACAATTTGGACAACGGAATAAAAAGTTATTAACGAATTACAATTATGTATCTGAAAAACAGTCTCTGGAAACAGCAGGTTTTCAGTTGAAGTGACAGATTTCAAAGACTCATATCAATTCGAATATTTCATGAAATTCAACGATTCAAAATGTTCCCGAAACTAGAAATCAAGATCTACGTAATGAAAATTTTTAACAGATCTAGCATATACAGAAAATGAAAAATAAAGAGAAAAAGAACAAGAAAAGAAAAGATCAAGAACAAGAATTTTAGAATCAAACAAGTTATATTTACACACATCAAATTCGAGAAAAGAAAAGATTACACCTAAAACGAGAAGGAAGCTTCAACGTGATTAGAGGTACTCCTTCCTTGTGATCGTGGACGATTGATGCTCGAATCGCTAGGAAGCTAGATGATTGAGCTGTTTTCTCGTCTTGAAGAAACGTCCTTCCCAGTTGAAGAAAGCTCCGAGTCCGGTTGTGACGTGTATCTTCTACGACTTGCTTCGATTAGATCGATTCACCGGATGAAGAAAGCTTCGAGTCCGGCAAACAATCACTCGAGAATTCGAGTAATCCTTGAATGGTTCTTGACGTTCTTGAAAGTTCTTGGAAGTGCTTAGAGAGAGAGAGAGAGAGAGAGAAGGTGCTCCGAAGAGCGGGGGAGGGGGAGAGAGAAGCCAATCCTGCCCAAGGGCTTTGGGGTCTTATTTATAGTGTCTTTGAAGCTCTCCCATTGGCCAAGAGTTGGATGAGAGGATTGAGGGTAGTTTGGGGATTATAGGTGAGGTAGGTGGGCTGGATAGTGGGCTGGATAGTGGCTATGGTGTGAGTTGTTTTCGTGTAGAGTTTGGTGTAGACTCTTATGTTGAAGATTATTTGCCTCCTCCCTCATACGTGCACCGAAATGATCGGTATGATATACCGATTTCATCGGCTCGAGATGATGAAGGCAACTACACTCTTGGTTTGCCGAGAAGTTCCACCTAAAACATGTAATTAAGCGATAAAACACACTTAGTGAAGAAATATTCTTGTTATCTCAAATATGAACAATTGTATATATAAAGTTGTGATTCAAAAGGGCTAAAATCCCCAAATTAGATATCAAAAAGGTGCTTTATTTTCCTCTTATCATTTTGAATCGAAAAACAAACTTTCTTAGTTTTTCTAAAATTTGGTGAAAAGTTATGCAGCAAAAGATACGATACAAATGATCTAAAAACACGTTATTTGAACACCTCAAAGGGTAAAATGATTGATATGAATCGAAAAGAATGCTTCCTTATTGTTTGTACAATTTGGAGAAAAGTTACGTAGTGAAAGATTTAATCCAAACCATCTCAAAACACGTCATTTCAACTCCTCAGAATGTCTAAAGATTGTTTTGAATCGAAAACAAACTTTCTTAGTGTTTGTAAAATTTGGTGAAAAGAAAACTTTCTTAGTGTAAAAGATACGATACAAATGATCTAAAAACAAACTTTCTTAGTGATTGTATCAAAACTTTTTACCCTTATACTAAATTTGGTGAAAAGTTATGTAGTAAAAGATACGATACAAATGATCTTTAAACAAGTTATTAGAAATCCTCAATGGGTAAAAAGAGTGCTATGAATCGAAAAGAAATCTTTCTTACTGTTTGTACAATTTGGTGGAAAGTTACGTATTGAAAGATTTGATCCAAACCATCTCAAAAACACGTTATTTGAACTCCTTAGGGCGTTAAAAGATTGTTTTGAATCGAAAAACAAACTTTCTGAGTGTTTCTAAAATTTGGTGAAAAGTCATGTAGTAAAAGATACGATACAAATGATCTAAAAACAATTTATTTGAACTCCTCAAAGGGTAAAAAGATTGCTATGAATCGAAAAGAATACTTTCTTATTGTTTGTACAATTTTGTGAAAAGTTACGTGGTGAAAGATTTGATCCAAACCATCTAAAAAACACGTTATTTCAACTCCTCAGAATGTTTAAATATTGTTTTGAATCGAAAAACAAACTTTCTTATTGTCAGTAAAATTTGATGAAAAGTTATGTAGTAAAAGATACGATACAAATGAGCCAAAAACAAGTTATTTAAACTCCTCAAAAGTTTCAAAGATTGCTATGAGTCGAAAGAAAACTTTCTTAGTGTTTATACAATTTGGTGAATAGTTACGTAGTGAAAGATTCGACCCAAAGCATCCATAAAACACGTTATTTGAGCTCGTCAGAATGTTAAAAGATTGTTTTGAATCGAAAAACAAACTTTCTTAGTGTTTCTAAAATTTGGTGAAAAGTTATGTAGTAAAAGATACGATACAAATGATCTAAAAACACGTTATTTGTACTCCTCAAAGGGTAAAAAGATTGCTATGAATCGAACAGAAGACTTCCTTAGTGTTTGTACAATTTGGTGAAAAGTTACATAGCCAAAGATTCGATCCAAACCATCTCAAAAACACGTTATTTGAACACCTTAGGGCGTTAAAAGATTGTTTTGAATCGAAAAACAAACTTTCTTAGTGTTTCTAAAATTTGGTGAAAAGTTATGTAGTAAAAGATACGATACAAATGATCTAAATACAAGTTATTTGAACTCCTCAATGGGTAAAAAGATTGCTATGAATAAAAAAGAATACTTTCTTAGTGTTTGTACAATTTGGAGAAAAGTTACGTAGTGAAAGATTCGATCCAAGCCATCTCAAAAACACGTTATTTGAACTCCTTAGAGCGTTAAAAGATGGTTTTGAATCGAAAAACAAACTTTTTTAGTGTTTGTAAAATTTGGTGAAAAGTCAGGTAGTAAAAGATACGATACAAATGATCTAAAAACAAGTTATTTGAACTCCTCAATGGGTAAAAAGATTGCTATGAATCGAAAAGAAAACTTTCTTAGTGTTTGTACAATTTGGTGAAAAGTTACATGGTCAAAGATTTGATCCAAACAATCTCCAAAACACGTTATTTCAACTCCTCAGAATGTTTAAATATTGTTTTGAATCGAAAAACAAACTTTCTGATTGTCTGTAAAATTTGATGAAAAGTTATGTAGTAAAAGAAACGATACAAATGATCTAAAAACAAGTTATTTAAACCCCTCAAAAGGTAAAAAGATTGCTATGAGACGAAAAGAAAACTTTTTTAGTGTTTGTACAATTTGGTGAAAAGTTACGTAGTGAAAGATTCGACCCAAACCATCTAAAAAAAAGGTTATTTGAACTCCTCATAATGTTAAAAGATTGTTTGGAATCGAAAAACAAACTTTCTTAGTGTTTGTAAAATTTGGTGAAAAGTTAAGTAATAAAATATACGTTACAAATGATTTAAACACAAGTTATTTGAATTCTTCAAAGGGTAAAAAGATTGGTATGAATCGAAAAAAATACTTTCTTAGTGTTTGTACAATTTGGTGAAAAGTTAAGTAGTGAAAGATTCGATCCAAACCATCTCAAAAACACGTTATTTGAACTCTTTAGTGCGTTAAAAGATTGTTTTGAATCAAAAAACAAACTTTTTAGTGTTTGTAAAATTTGGTCAAAAGTTTTGTCGTAAAAGATACGATACAAATGAGCTAAAAACAAGTTATTTGAATTCCTCAATGGGTAAAAAGATTGATATGAATCGAAAAGAAAACTTTCTTAGTGTTTGTACATTTTGGTGAAATGTTACGTAGTGAAAGATTCGATCCAAACCATCTTAAAAACACGTTATTAGAAGTCCTCAATGGGTAAGAAGAGTGCTATGAATCGAAAAGAAAACTTCCTTATTGTTTGTACAATTCGGTGAAAAGTTACGTTGTGAAAGATTCGATCCAAAACATCTCAAAAACACGTTATTCGAACTCCTTAGGGCGTTAAAAGATTGTTTTGAATCGAAAAACAAACTTTCTTGGTGTTTGTAAAATTTGGTGAAAAGTTATGTAGTAAAAAGATTGCTACAAATGATCTAAAAATAAGTGATTTGAACTCCTCAAAGCGTAAAAAGATAGCTTTAAATCGAAAAAAAAATTCTCTTAGTGTTTGTACAATTTGCTGAAAAGTTACGTAGTGAAAGATTCGATCCAAACCATCTCAAAAACACGTTATTTGAATTCCTCAGAATGTCAAATGATTGTTTTGAATCGAAAAACAAAAATTTTAGTGTTTCTAAAATTAGGTGAAAAATTATGTAGTAAAAGATACGATACAAATCATCTAAAAACAAGTTATTTGAACTCCACAAAGGGTAAAAATATTGCTATGTATCGATAAGAAAATTTTCTTAATGTTTGTACAATTTGGTGAAAAGTTACGTAATTAAATATTCGATCCAAACCATCTCAAAAACATGTTACTTGAACTCCTCAGGGCGTTAAAAGATTGTTTTGAATCAAAAAACAAACTTTCTTAGTGTTTGTACAATTTGGTGAAAAGTTACGTAGTGAAAGATTCGATCCAAGCCGTCTCAAAAACACGTTATTTGAACTTCTTAGGGCGTTAAAAGATTGTTTTGAATCGAAAAACAAACTTTCTTAGTGATTGTAAAATTTGGTGAAAAGTTATGTAGTAAAAGATACGATACAAATAATCTAAAAACAAGTTATTAGAACTCCTCAATGGGTAAAAAGAGAGCTATGAATCGAAAAGAGAAATTTCTTACTGTTTGTACAATTTGGTGAAAAGTTACATAGTGAAAGATTAGATCCAAACCATCACAAAAACACGATATTTCAACTCCTCAGAATGTTAAAAGATTGTTTTGAATCGGAAAACAAACTTTCTTAGTGTTTCTAAAATTTGGTGAAAACTTAAGTAGTAAAAGATACGATACAAATGATCTAAAATCACGTTATTTGAACACCTCAAAGGGTACAAAGATTGCTATGAATCGAAAAGAAAACTTTCTTAGTGTTTGTACAATTTGGTGAACATTTACGTAGTGAAAGATTCGATCCAAACCATCTCAAAAACACGTTATTTGAACTCCTCAGAATGTTCAAAGATTGTTTTGAATCGAAAAACAAACTTTCTTAGTGTTTCTCAAATTTGGTGAAAAGTTATGTAGTAAAAGATACGTTACAAATGATCTAAAAACAAGTTATTTGAATTCCTCAAACGGTAAAAAAATTGCTATGAATCGAAAAGAAAACTTTATTAATGTTTGTACAATTTGGTGAAAAGTTACGTAGTGAAAGATTTGATCCAAACCATCTAAAAAACACGTTATTTGAACTCCTCAGAATGTTAAAAGATTGTTTTGAATCGAAAAACAAACTTTCTTAGTCTTTCTCAAATTTGGTGAAAAGTTATGTAGTAAAAGATACGTTACAAATGATCTAAAAACAAGTTATTTGAATTCTTCAAAGGGTAAAAAAATTGCTATGAATCGAAAAGAAAACTTTATTAATGTTTGTACAATTTGGTGAAAAGTTACGTAGTGAAAATTCGATCCAAACCATCTCAAAAACATGTTATTTGAACTCCTCAGGGCATTAAAAGATTGTTTTGAATCGAAAAACAAGCTTTCATAGTGTTTGTAAAATTTGGTGAAAAGTTATGTAGTAAAAAGATATGATACAAATTATTTAAAAACACGTTATTTGAACTCCTCAAAGCGTAAAAAGATTGCTATGAATCGAAAATAAAACTTTCATAGTGTTTGTACAATTTAGTGAAAAGTTACGTAGTGAAAGATTCGATCCAAACCATCTCAAAAACACTTTATTTGAACTCCTCGGAACGTTAAAATATTGTTTTGAATCGAAAAACAAACATTCTTTGTGTTTGTAAAATTTGTTGAAAAGTTATGTAGTAAAAGATACGATGCAAATTATCTATAAACGTGTTATTTGAACTCCTCAAAGCGTAAAAAGATTGCTATGAATCGAAAAGAAAAACTTTCATAGTTTTGTACAATTTGGTGAAAAGTTACGTATTCGATCCAAACCATTTCGAAAATACGTTATTTCAACTCCATTGGGAGTTAAAAGATTGTTTTGAATCGAAAAACAAACTTTCATAATGTTTGTAAAATTTGGTGAAAACTTATGTAGTAAAAGATACGATACAAATGATTTAAAAACAAGTTATTTGAATTCCTCAAAGGGTAAAAAGATTGGTATGAATCGAAAAGAATACTTTCTTAGTGTTTGTTCAATTTGGTGAAAAGTTACGCAGTGAAAGATTCGATCGAAACCATCTCAAAAACACGTTATTTGAACTCCTTAGAGCGTTAAAAGATTGTTTTGAATCAAAAAACAAACTTTTTTAGTCTTTGTAAAATTTGGTGAAAAGTTATGTTGTAAAAGATACGATAAGAATGATCTAAAAACAAGTTATTTCAACTCCTCAATGGTTAAAAAGATTGCGATAAATCGAAAAGAAAACTTTCTCAGTGTTTGTACAATTTTGTGAAAAGTTGTGTAGTGGAAGATTCGATCCAAACCATCTCAAAAGCACGTTATTTGAACTCCTCAGAATGTTAAAAGATTGTTTTGAATCGAAAAACAAACTTTCTTAGTGTTTCTCAAATTTGGTGAAAATTTATGTAGTAAAAGATACGTTACAAATGATCCGAAAACAAGTTATTTGAACTCCTCAAATTGTTAAAAAATTGCTATGAATCGAAAAGAATACTTTCTTAATGTTTGTACAATTTGGTGAAAAGTTACGTAGTGAAAGATTCGATCCAAACCATCTCAAAAACACATTATTTGAACTCCTGAGAACGTTAAAAGATTGTTGTGAATCGAAAAACAAATTTTTTTAGTGTTCGTAAAATTCGGTGAAAAGTTATGTAGAAAACGATACGATACAAATGATCTAAAAACACGTTATTTAAACTCCTCAATGGGTAAAAAGATTGCTATGAATCGAAAATAAAACTTTCTTAGTGTCTGTACAATCTGGTGAAAAGTTACGTGGTGAAATATTTTATCCAAACCATCTTAAAAACCTGTTATTTCGTCTGCTCATAATGATTAAAGATTGTTTTGAATCGAAAAACAAACTATCTTATTGTTTGTAAAATTTGATGAAAAGTTATGTAGTAAAATATACGATACAAATCAACTCAAAAATACGTTATTTGAACTCCTCAGAACGTTAAAAGATTTTTTTGATTCGAAAAACAAACTTTCTTAGTGTTCGTAAAATTTGGTGAAAAATTATGTAGTAAAAGATACGATACAAATGATCTAAAAATAAGTTATTAGAACTCCTCAAAGCGTAAAAAAATTGCTTTGAATCGAAAACAACTCTCTTAGTGTTTGTACAATTTGGTGAAAAGTTACGTAGTGAAAGATTCGATCCAAACCATCTCAAAAACACGATATTTGAACTCCTCAGAACTTCAAAAGATTGTTTTGAATTGAAAAACAAACTTTCTAAGTGTTCGTAAAATTTGGTGAAAAGTTATGTCGATTGTTTTGAATCGAAAAACAAACTTTCTAATTATTTGTAAAATTTGATGAAAAGTTATGTAGTAGAAGACACGATACATATGATCTAAAAACAAGTTATTTAAACTCCTCAAATGGTAAAAAGATTGCTATGATCGAAAATAAAACTTTCTTAGTGTTTGTATAATTTGGTGAAAAGTTACGTAGCGAAAGATTCGATCCAAACCATGTCAAAAATACGTTTTTTGAACTCCTCATAGATTTTAAAAGATTGATTTGAATCGATAAACAAACTTTCTTAGTGTTTCTTAAATTTGGTGAAAAGTCATGTAGTAAAAGATACGATACAAATGATCTAAAAACACGTTATTTGAACTCCTAAAAGTGTAAAAAGATTGCTATGAATCGAAAAGAAAACTTTCTTAGTGTGTGTACAATTTGGTGAAAAGTTACGTCGTGAAAGATTCGATCCAAACCATCTCAAAAACACGTTATTTGAACTCCTTAGGGCGTTAAAAGATTGTTTTGAATCGAAAAACAAACTTTCTTCGTGATTGTAAAATTTGGTGAAAAGTTATGTAGTAAAAGATACGATACAAATAATCTAAAAACAAGTTATTTGAACTCTTCAATGGGTAAAAAGAGTGCTATGAATTTGAAAAGAAAACTTTCTTAATGTTTGTACAATTTGGTGAAAAGTTACGTAGTGGAAGATTTGATCCAAACCATCTCAAAAACATGTTATTTCAACTCCTCAGAATGTTAAAAGATTGTTTTGAATCGAAATACAAACTTTCTTAGTGTTTCTAAAATTTGGTGAAAAGTTAAGTAGTAAAACATACGACACAAATGATCTAAAAACTCGTTATTTAAACACCTCAAAGGGTAAAAAGGTTGCCATGTATCGAAAAGAAAACTTGCTTAGTGTTTGTACAATTTGGTGAAAAGTTACGTTGTGAAAGATTCGATCCAAACCATCTCAAAAACACGTTATTCGAACTCCTTAGGGTGTTAAAAGATTGTTTTGAATCGAAAAACAAACTTTCTTAGTGTTTGTAAAATTCGGAGAAAAGTCATGTAGTAAAATATACGATACAAATGATCTAAAAACAAGTTATTTGAACTCCTCAAAGGGAAAAAAGATTGCTATGAATCGCAAAGAATACTTTCTTAGTGTTTGTACAATTTTGTGAAAAGTTACGTTGTGAAAGATTCGATCCAAGCCATCTCAAAATCAAGTTATTTGAACTCCTTAGAGCGTTAAAAGATGGTTTTGAATAAAAAAACAAACTTTTTAAGTATTTGTAAAATTTGGTCAAAAGTCATGTAGTAAAAGATACGATACAAATGATCTAAAAACAAGATATTTGAACTCCTCAATGTGTAAAAAGATTGCTATGAATCGAAAAGAAAACTTTCCCAGTGTTTGTACAATTTGGTGAAAAGTTACGTCGTGAAAGATTTGATCCAAACCATCTTAAAACATGTTATTTAAACTGCTCAGAATGTTTAAAGATTGTTTTGAATCGAAAAACAAACTTTCCAATTATTTGTAAAATTTGATGAAAAGTTATGTAGTAGAAGCTACGATACATATGATCTAAAAACAAGTTATTTAAACTCCTCAAATGGTAAATAGATTGCTATGAATCGAAAATAAAACTTTCTTAGTGTTTGTACAATTTGATGAAAAGTTACGTAGCGAAATATTCAATCCAAACCATCTCAAAAACACATTTTTTGAACTCCTCGGAGATTTAAAAGATTGTTTTGAATCGAAAAACAAAATTTCTTAGTGTTTCTAAAATTTGGTGAAAAGTCATGTAGTAAAAGATACGATACAAATGATCTAAAAACAAGTTATTTGAACTCCTCAAAGGGTAAAAACATTGCTTTGAATCGAAAAAAAAACTTTCTTAGTGTTTGTACAATTTGGTGAAAAGTTACGTAGTGAAAGATTCGATCCAAACCGTCTCAAAAACACGTTATTTGAACTCCTTAGGGCGTTAAAAGATTGTTTTGAATCGAAAAAAAAACTTTCTTAGTGATTGTAAAATTTGGTGAAAAGTTATGTAGTAAAATATACGATACAAATGATCTAAAAACAAGTTATTTGAACTCCTCAATGGGTAAAAAGAGTGCTATGCATCGAAAAGAAAACTTTCTAAGTGTTTGTACAATTTGGTGAAAAGTTACGTAGTGAAAGATTTGATACAAATCATCTCAAAACACATTATTTCAACTCCTCAGAATGTTTAAACATTGTTTTTAATCGAAAAACAAACTTTCTAATTATTTTTAAAATTTGATAAATAGTCATGTAGTAGAAGAAATGATACAAATGATCTAAAAACAAGTTATTTAAACTCCTCAAAGGGAAAAAAAATTGCTATGAATCGAAAAGAAAACTTTCTTAGTGTGTGTACAATTTGGTGAAAAGTTACGTAGCGGAAGATTCGATCCAAACCATCTTAAAAACACGTTATTAGAACTCCTCAATGGGTAAAAAGAGTGCTATGAATCGAAAAGAAAACTTGCTTAGTGTTTGTACAATTTGGTGAAAAGTGACGTAGTGAAATATTTGATCCAAACCATCTCAAAAACACGTTATTTCAACTCCTCAAAATGTTAAAACATTGTTTTGAATCGAAAAACAAACTTTCTGAGTGTTTCTAAAATTTGGTGAAAAGTTCAGAAGTAGAAGATACGATACAAATGATCCAAAAACACGTTATTTGAACACCTGAAAGGGTAAAAAGATTACCGTGAATCGAAAAGAAAACTTCCTTATTGTTTGTACAATTCGGTGAAAAGTTAAGTTGTGAAATATTCGATCCAAACCATCACAAAAACACATTATTCGAACTCCTTAGGGCGTTAAAAGATTGTTTTGAATCGAAAAACAAACTTTCTTAGTGTTTGTAAAATTTGGTGAAAAGTTACATGGTGAATGATTTGATCCAAACCATCTCAAAAACACGTTATTTCAACTCCTCAGAATGTTAAAAGATTGTTTTGAGTCGAAAAACAAAATTTCTTAGTGTTTCTAAAATTTGGTGAAAAGTAAAGTTGTAAAAGATACCATACAAATGATCTAAAAACACGTTATTTGAACACCTCAAAGGGTAAAAAGATTGCTATGAATCGAAAAGAAGACTTCCTTAGGGTTTGTACAATTTGGTGAAAATTTACGTAGTGAAAGATTCGAACTAAACCATCTCAAAAACAAGTTATTTCAACTCCTCATAATGTTTAAAGATTGTTTTGAATCGAAAAACAAACTTTCTCATTATTTGTAAAATTAGATGAAAAGTTATGTAGTAAAAGATAAGATACAAACGATCTAAAAACAAGTTATTTAAACTCCTCAAAGGGTTAAAAGATTGCTATGAATCGAAAAGAAAACTTTCTTAGTGTTTGTACAATTTGGTCAAATGTTACGTAGTGAAAGATTCGATCCAAACCATCTCAAAAACATGTTATTTGAACTCCTCAGAATGTTAAAAGATTGTTTTGAATCGAAAAACAAACTTTCTTAGTGTTTCTAAAATTTGGTGAAATGTTATGTAGTAAAAGATACGATAGAAATGATCTAAAAACACATTTTTTGAGCTCCTCGAAGCGTAAAAAAATTGCTATGAATCGAAAATAAAACTTTCTTAGTGTTTGTACAATTTGGTGAAAAGGTACGTAGCGAAAGATTCGATCCAAACCATCTCAAAAACACGTTATTTCAACTCCTCGGAATGTTTAAAGACCGTTTTGAATCGAAAAACAAACTTTCTTACTGTTTCTAAAATTTTGTGAAAAGTTATGTAGTCTTTATACGATACAAATAATCTAAAAACACGTTATTTGAACTCCTGAAAGGGTAAAAAGATTGCTATGAATCAAAAGAAAACTTTCTTAGTGTTTGTACAATTTGGTAAAAAGTTACGTAGTGAAATATTCGATCCAAACCATCTCAAAAACAAGTTATTTGAACTCCTCAGAATGTTCAAAGATTGTTTTGAATCGAAAAACAAACTTTCTTAGTGTTTCTAAAATTTGGTGAAATATTATGAATTAAAAGATACGATACAAATGATCTAAAAACACGTTATTTGAACTCCTCAAAACGTAAAAAGATTGCTATGAATCGAAAACAAAACTTTCGTAGTGTTTATACAATTCGGTGAAATGTTACGTAGTGAAAGATTTGATCCAAACCATCTCAAAAACGCGCTATTTCAACTCCTCAGAATGTTTAAAGTATGTTTTAAATCGGAAAACAAATTTTTTTAGTGTTTCTAAAATTTGGTGAAAAGTCATGTAGTAAAAGATATGATTTACAAATACGTTATTTGAACTCCTCAAAGGGTAAAAAGATTGCTTTGAATCGAAAAGAAATTACTTAGTGTTCGTACAATTTGGTGAAAAGTTACGTAGTGAAAGATTCGATCCAAACCGTCTCGAAAACATGTTATTTGAACTCCTTAGGGCGTTAAAAGATTGTTTTGAATCGAAAAACAAACTTTCTTAGTGATTGTAAAATTTGGTGAAAAGTTATGTAGTAAAAGATACGATACAAATGATCTAAAAACAAGTTATTTGAACTCCTCAATGGGTAAAAAGAGTGCTATGAATCGGAAAGAAAATTTCTTAGTATTTGTACAATTTGGTGAAAAGTTACGTAGTGAAAGATTTGATCCAAACTATCTAAAAAATACGTTATTTCAACTCCTCAGAATGTTAAAAGATTGTTTAGAATCGAAAAACAAACTTTCTTAGTGTTTCTAAAATTTGGGGAAAAGTTAAGTAGTAAAAGATACGATACAAATGATCTAAAAACACGCTATTTGAACACCTCAAAGGGTAAAAAGATTGCTATGAATCGAAAAGAAAACTTTCTTAGTGTTTGTACAATTTGGTGAAAAGTTATGTTGTGAATGATTCGATCCAAACCATCTCTTAAACACGTTATTTGAACTCCTTAGGGTGTTAAAAGATAGTTTTGAATCAAAAAACAAACTTTCTTACTGTTTGCAAAATTTGGTGAAAACTCATGTAGTAAAAGATACGATACAAATGATCTAAATATAAGTTATTTGAACTCCTCAAAGGGTAAAAAGATTGCTATGAATCGAAAAGAATACTTTCTTAGTGTTTTGTACAATTTTGTGAAAAGTTACGTAGTGAAAGATTCGATCCAAGCCATCTCAAAAACACGTTATTTGAACTCCTTAGAGCGTTAAAAGATGGTTTTTAATCGAAAAACAAACTTTTTTGGTTTTTGTAAAATTCGGTGAAAAGTCATGTAGTAAACGATACGATACAAATGATCTAAAAACAAGTTATTTGAACACCTCAATGGGTAAAAAAGATTGCTATGAATCGAAAAGAAAACTTTCTTAGTGTTTGTACAATTTGGTGACAAGTTACGTGGTGAAAGATTTGATCCAAACCATCTCAAAAACACGTTATTTCAACTCCTCTGAATGTTTAAAGATTGTTTTGAATCGAAAAACAAACTTTCTTATTGTTTGTAAAATTTGATAAAAAGTTATGTAGTTAAAGATACGATACAAATGATCCAAAAACAAGTTATTTAAACTCCTCAAAAGGTAAAAAGATTGCTATGAGTCGAAAAGAAAACTTTCTTAGTGTTTGCATAATTTGGTGAAAAGTTACGTAGTGAAAGATTCGATCCAAACCATCCCAAAAACACGTTATTTGAGCTCCTCAGAATGTTAAAAGAATGTTTTGAATCGAAAAACAAACTTTATTAGTGTTTCTAGAATTTGGTGAAAAGTTATGTAGTAAAAGATACGATACAAATGATCTAAAAACACGTTATTTGAACTCCTCAAAGGGTAAAAATATCGCTATGAATCGAAAAGAAAACTTTCTTAGTATTTGTACAATTTGGTGAAAAGTTACGTAGTGAAAGATTCGACCCAAACCATCTCAAAAACACGTTATTTGAACTCTTTAGGGCGATAAAAGATTGTTATGAATCGAAAAACAAACTTTCTTAGTGTTTCTAAAAATTGGTGAAAAGTTATGTAGTAAAAGCTACGGTACAAATGATCTAAAAACAAATTATTTGAACTCCTCAATGGGTAAAAAGATTTCTATGAAACGAACAGAAAACTTTCTTAGTGTTTGTACAATTTGGTGAAAAGTTACGTAGTGAAAGAATGGATCCAAACCATCTCAAAAACACGTTATTTCAACTCCTCGGAATGTTTAAAGATTGTTTTGGATCAAAAAACAAACTTTCTTATTGTTGGTAAAATTTGATGAAAAGTTATGTAGTAAATGATAAGAAACAAATGATCGACAAACAAGGTATTTAAACACCTCAAATGGTAAAAAGATTGCTATGAATCGAAAAGAAAACTTTCTTAGTGTTTGTACAATTTGGTGAAAAGTGACGTAGTGAAATATTCCATCCAAAACCATCTATAAAACACGTTATTTGAACTCCTCAGAGCGTTAAAAAATTGTTTTGAATCCAAAAACAAACTTTCTTAATGTTTGTAAAATTTGGTGAAAATTTATGTAGTAATAGATACGATACAACTGATCTAAAAACAAGTTATTTAAACTCCTCAAAGGGTAAACAGATTGCTAAGAATCGAAAAGAAAACTTTCTTAGTGTTTGTACAATTTGGTGAAAAGTTACATAGTGAAAGATTCGATCCAAACCATCTCAAAAACACGTATTTGAACTCCTCATAATGTTAAAATATTGTTTTGAATCGAAAAACAAACTTTCTTAGTGTTTCTAAAATTTGGTGAAAAGTTATGTAGTAAAAAATACGATACAAATGATCTAAAATCACGTTATTTGAGCTCCTCAAAGCGTAAATTGTTTGCTATGAATCGAAAAGAAAACTTTCTAAGTGTTTGTACAATTTGGTGAAAAGTTACGTAATGAAAGATTCGATCCAAACCATCTCGAAAACACGTTATTTCAACTCTTCAGAATGTTAAAAGATTGTTTGGAATCGAAAAACAAACTTTCTTAGTGTTTCTAAAATTTGGTGAAAAGTTATGTAGTAAAAGATACGATACAAAAGATCTAAAAACACGTTATTTGAACTCCTTAAAGGGTAAAAAGATTGCTATGAATCGAAAAGAACTTTTTTAGTGTTTGTACAATTTGGTGAAAAGTTACGAAGTGAAAGATTCGATCCAAACCATCTCAAAAAACGTAACTTTTCACAAAAATTTTACAAGCACAAACAAAGTTTTCTTTTCGACTCATAGCAATCTTTTTACGATTTGAGGAGTTCAAATATTGTGTTTTTAGATCATTTGTATCGTATCTTTTACTACATAATATTTCACCAAATTTTACGAGCACTAAGAAACTTTGTTTTCCGATTCATAACAATCTTTTAACGCTGTGTGGAGTCCAAATAACGTGTTTTTGAGATGGTTTGGATCGAACCTTTTACTACGTAACTTTTCACCAAATTGTACAAACACAAAGAAAGTTTTATTTTCGATTCCCCGCAATCATTTTACGCTTTTAGGAGTACAAATAACGTGTTTTTAGATCATTTGTATCGTATCTTTTACTACATAAATGTTCACCAAATTTTACAAACATTTAGAAACTTTGTTTTTCGATTCATAACAATCTTTTAACGCTGCGAGGAGTCCAAATAACGTGTTTTTGAGATGGTTTGGATCAAATCTTTTACTACGTAATTTTTCACCCAATTTGTACAAACACAAAGAAAGTTTTCTTTTCGACTCATAGCAATTTTTTTACGATTTGAGGAGTTCAAATAATGTGTTTTTTTATCATTTGTATCGTATCTTTTATTACATAACTTTTCACCAAAATTGAAGAAACTTTGTTTTTTGATTCATAACAATCTTTTAACGCTCTGAGAAGTCCAAATAGCGTGTTTTTCAGATGGTTTGGATCGAATCTCTTACTACGTAACTTTTCACCAAATTGTACAAACACTAAGAAAATTTTATTTTCGATTCATAGCAATCATTTTACGCTTTGAGGAGTTCAAATAACGTATTTTTTGAACATTTGTATCGTATCTTTTACTACATAACTTTTCACCAAATTTTACAAACACTAAGAAAGTTTGTTTTTCACTCTGAGGAGTCCAAATAACGTGTTTTCAGATGGATTGGATCGAATCTTTGACTACGTAACTTTTCACCAAATTGTACAAACACTAAGAAAGTTTTATTTTCGATTCATAGATATCTTTTTACGCTTTTAGGAGTTCAAATAACGTGTTTTTAGATAATTTGGATCGTATCTTTTACTACATAGAGCACTTCAAAAAAGTATTGCTATGAATCGAAAATAATTACTCAAATAAAATTAATTTACGGGTATCCATGATATTTGAAGGTTTTATAGGGGCAATTATGAAATATCATGTTTTTGAGGGGTATACATGAAATTATGATGTTTTGCAGGGGTACACATGAAATTCAGCCAATTTAATTTTGCATTGTGTTAAAAATATTTGGACCAAAATATTCCTCTATTTTTGTAATATTAAATTTACTAAATCAATTTTGCTATTTTTATTATTTTAAAGAACCAACAATATTTGTTTAACATACACTATCTATTAGAAAAAACACAAATGAGACTATATGTAATATTCATTTAATTTTAATATTTTGTTTCGCTGCTTGATAAAAAAAAATAAACAATGCTAAATTTGTTTTTCAGCACCTACAAACTATCTTGGCAAAAAAATTCATTTCATCAGTTTTTATATATCTTTTTAATAATTTCCAGATATTTTTATTTTGTATATTGACTAAAATAATTATTAATAATTCTGTTATTAAATATTAGTGAAATATTTCAAAAAATATTTCAAATATTAAATGTTAAATGTTTAGATTGGATGTAGATGATTACATTAAACTTTTTTTTGTATTCGAGCATATTCTATATATATGATCTAAATATATCATTCATATATTAGTAAAAAAAATAATTAATTATATTTTTATTGGTTAAATAAATTATCAGTCAAATGATGTCGGTTTTTGTAAATATGTGAACTAATATATAATTAATTTAATATTAAATATTTAGTTTTTTAATATTAAAAAAATTACTAAACAATATTTAGTGAAATTAAATATTACAAAAATAGAGGGATATTTTTTTCCAAAAATAAACATCAAACAAGTTAACTTGAACACTTGTAGGAGGGTAATTTGAAAGAAAAAAAATGTTTTCAGGGGATTTTTTTGGAGTATCTTAAAAATGAAGACTTTTTTTTAAATGTTAAAAAAATTAGGATTTTTTAAAGAATTCACCTAAAAATATATCCAAAACGTCACAATGAAATAGTAAAAGTTTAACAATATATATATATTATATATATATATTATGAGTAATACATTTTTCACTTAATTAACTCACCTGATTTCTGATTTTTAAAATCCATTGGCACCGGACTATAGAAATACTTTCTGGGTTAATTTTGAAATACTTAAAAAAATCACATTATTTTTCGAACTCTAGAATACACGCATGCTCCTTATTCTGAGTTTAATTTTATTTTAATTTTAATTATCTTCGACAACCAAGTACTGACAAGACAAGAAGGAAACGAGTTAAGTGTATTGATGCTATTTCTTTATAAATACAGGTACCATTATTTTTTTAAAGGAAATTATATATCACTAATCATGATTATTGTGAATAATTATTTGTATATGATATTAACGAGACTTGAATCCCTAATTTTTCATAACATATGTTTTGTGTCAAACATTTCAACAAGGGGAGCCATTGACAACAAACACCACTATTGAATATTTTAGTGATGGATAGAAATTAATCATATGATGAAATATTGAGTGTGGCTAACATATTTAATTAAATACGTAAGTTTTGGTACTTAGTATTTTTTAGTTATTATATTTGAATTGAAATTTGTAAATTTAATGATATGCACAAAAATTTATAACCATCATGAAAAAATAAAAATCTGAGTTCAAATTTAATGGCTACGAAAACTTTGATACTTATTAAGTATGTTAGTCTTCTTTTTAAATACTTATATGGACTCAATATATATTTGGCGAAGAAAAGAAATTGACCCATGCAAGTCCTGCCTAATTAATTAAGTTAAGTGGATGACGTATACCCGATTTAATTAATAAGTACCAGACATTATCATATCACGCTGCCAAATTAATATATTTTCCTTTTCTGATTTTCTTATATATTAAAGCTTTATGTTTTTTTTAATAAATATGTATGTTTGAAACGTGTTTTGGTGGACTAATCTGGTGGGCGAGTGAGTGAGTGGGTTGGTGTGTTGAACATGTTTGATTCTTCAATAAATAATACGAACATTTTTTCTTTTTTCCTTGTATAAGATATTTTCGAGTTTTATTAAAACAGAAAGGTGTGGTCAGTTTTTCCTTGGCATTGACATAGTCATTATAGAAGAGGAATTCTTTTAAAAATCCTTACTTTCCATATTTTTATATTTTTTTATATTTTTGTTTAGTTCCTAAAATGAGTTCAAATTGTTTTTTACACCCTCACAAATCATTCAGTTTTCATATATATATATATATATATTTTTTTTTAATATTTTCTAAATATTCCGGAAAATTTCGAAATATCAAATATTGGTCTTTATTTGTTAACAAGAGTTGTATTTTTTCTTGTCAAATATAAAATTATAATCATAAAGAGTATCCAAGAAATTAACATCATCACTATAAAACATCATGACAAAAATATATAAAATAATAACATAAGCAAAAGAACACGAATAAGTAAACTATTGCTTATAATATTTTATATGTTCATATTAATGTTCATGCAATTATTTGTATGTCTATTTTTTTTTATGTAAGTAAAAGAGCAGGTTAGGCAAAGCAAATATTTTTTTCTTAAAACATTCAAAAATATTAGACCTTTAAAAAATGGGCGATCATTTTGTTAAAAAAAATACAACATATATCCAATGAATTCCCAAATTAATTGGTTGAGTGTGACATAAAAAAATACAAAAACAATATGTTGTGAAATTTCGTGAGTTTAAGTCGCATTTACATCAATAAATGATGAACCATCAAGATTCTCAATTTACTTTATTTAAAAAAATATATATACAACATCTTAAAATTAAGAACCGTTCTGAGGTGTTATAAAAATTAATCCATTTTAAAGGGAATTAAATGTAGTATTTATAAAGATGAATTACTTTTAAAATGTTCAAAAAGCTTGGTCTTCTTAAGGAATTTCCCATCCTAGGCTCATACGTCAAGTTTGTTTTATCTTCTCTAGTTGATCATTCAATGAGGTCTCTTTCTCCATTTGGTGGTCAATTGTTTATTGCCTTTTCTTGCAATTTGAAACAATTTCGAACAACACAACCCACAAATAACTACATCTTATCCCCAACGCACTGCCCTTATTTTACGGCAATTCCATTTTATTTCCCATGTAACAATCTCAAATTTATCACATGATTTAAATACTATGAATGTGGGCATAATCAGTGAGTATTCGATTCGATTCAATTCAAATTTAAGAATATCAAATTGATTTAAATTGAACCGAATTGAATGTTGAATGGATTTAAAATTGAATTGATCAAATTATATTTATTTTATTTATTTGGCGAAACCAAATAAGAAATTTTGTACTTTTAAAATAAAATATGTAAATATATTATTTGTTACGTTATTATCTATAATTTTAAGATTAATATATTAAAAAGAATTTGAGAAAAGACATATAGTTCGGTTGGTTTAGATGAATCGAAAAATAAAAAAATTAAATCGAATTCAATCGGGAAACCGAACAATTCACAAAACTCCCTAGGTATAACATAGTAATAGTTTTCTAGATTGCACGAATATGGATACGGATATCATATCCGACACGAAATAAATACGACGATATGATAGTTTTCGAAAAACATAGGATACCATATGTATGTTATGTATAATATTACATCATTTTATTAAAATATAATTTATATATGTAATATTTTTTATTTTTTATATATTACATTTTTCACATAAAATATACTAAAATTTTGTTATTATAGAAATAACTTCCTTTTAGGAAAATGTTTATTATATACTTATTTGTATTACTCATTTATTTTAGTTTTTCATGTACATTTATTTCGATTTAAAATTTATATTTTACTTATTTACCTATATGTATCATTTGTTTATATTATAAGTATCTGAAAATATTCGAGAAGTATTCGCTATTATTTTGAAATAAAATATTCGATTACGACACGTGGAGTATTAGATACGTTTCCGACGATCATCGGTATCCGATATGCCTTGAATTTTGGAGTATCTGCATAACATAATTATTTCTTGTTATGAAAACATATTATACTGGTCTTAATTTACTCATTTTTATTATTATTCTTTTACTTTATGTAACTGTTATCAGAAAAGAGTCCCGACTTCGGCACGCCACACAGGTAATTTATTTTTTCTGCATGTCGCACGCCGACTAATATGTTATAAATTATTATACAAAAATATATAAATCTAGTCCAATATATATATAAATTTACTTATTTACAAAATATATGTGATACATCTTAAAAATTATACCATGCATATAAATTATATAGCATACATCTTAAATGTAGATGATATATATGAAAAAGTATAACAAATAAATATATAAAATATATTTTAAAAGCTATAACAAATAAAAATATATATAACATATATTTTAAAAGTTATAACAAATAAAAAAATATCATACATATAAAATATATAACATTTATTGTATTAAAAAATATATGTCATAAATCAACAAAATATAAAAAACATTAAAAATTGATAACACATAAAAATATATCATACATGTGAAAATATATAACATACAATTAAAAATATATACCATCTAAAAAGTTATATAAAATTACATAAAATTCAGGATAATAGACGGTCAGAGTTTACAAAAATTATATTTTTGTAAAGAAAAATAAATCGGTATAGCGAGCGAAATCATTTATCTGAGAAAAATACGATATAATCAATTAACTTGTAGAGGACCAAAATATTTTAACTTGTTTTTGTATGACATAATTATCCACAATAAATCAAACTTTTTTTTTTTTGAAAAAAATAAATCAAACTTTTCAGATATCATTTCTATGATAATCGGTAAACGAGCCGACACAAAGTTCAAAATCCGTCGAATGTTCATTTATGGTTCGCTTTCATATTATGGCGGCCTCGTGTCAGCTCGAAATTAAAACATTATATCATATCATTACACTTTAATAAGTTTAACATTAAAAAAAATGATTTTATTCCCAATCATTGTAACCAGCTCGAAATATCAAGAAGATACGAAATCCTGGAAAATGATGTGATCTGGATTCTAACTAAATAATGGCTTCGACCATAAACCAGATGGCAGAATATGAAGAGGTCCACGTATTTCTTTGGACGATTGAGAAATCCAACAAAAGTAACTGCCGAATGTTTTGCACCACCAAAATTATGTACCCAAATATTTGTTGTTTTTATTCCTAATTATATGCATCATTAATAAACATAATACCAAAACGAACTTGATAACGATAAACATATTAATTAGTTAGCATGTGTAATTTGTAAAGGAAAATTAGAATTGTTGTGAAACGATTGGCCAACCATCACCTCATTTGAGGCCTCTAATCCCTCTTAATACAGAGAAGATGGAAGTGAAACAAACACACATAAACACATAAAGGGAGAAGTTTACCCAAAATAAATCAAAATTGAGAAAACAAAGACACGAACACATATAGATTTTAGAATTGAGAGAGGAGAGGAAAGAGATACAAACTACAAAAAGAGAGAGAGAGAGAGAGAGAGAGGGGGATAAAAAGAACCACCATTACCAACGACCCACAACAATATCTATTTCTTACTTAAACCTCTTTATCTTGATAGATAGATAAATGGCGGCATTTTCGGGCATGCCACCGGTCTCGCGGCGGCGTCTTGTCGATTGTGAGAAGCTCAGCTACGCGGAGGAAATGGAAGATCATCAATTACGCCACAATTACGGCCCTTGTTCTTTCTTCAAACAACGGCATCGTTATTATATTGCGAGTTGTAAAGGGAGGTTTGGGTTTCTCATGAAGGTACCCGGTTGGATGAGAGGCCTCCTCGTGGCGACTCTCGCCCTTGTTGTATTGATGGGTTTCTTCAGTTCGTACCGAGTTCGCGGTTTCGGTACCAACGTAGATGGAGGGAATCTTGTTAAGAATTTGTACATTAGAGATGATGCGGCCCTCAGTACTGGTTGGATGGAGGAGAACCGCACACGACCAGTTATGAAGCCTCAACCACAGGTACGTACTTTCTGTACCGCCATGAATGTTATGTTGTGTTTCTTCATGCATCACATTTGATTATTTGCATTGCATGGTATTTTGAATTGAATAAATTCATGGGTGATTTTGAATTTGATAACTCAGGTTCTTGGCATGCTTTGGTTCGTTTTCTAACTTTCATTAGCAATGGTTTTGGCTAATTCTTTTAAATTATTCTTATTACTGTCAAAAAAGTGAAAGTTCAACTTAAATACACCTAAAACAATTTGAGGCAAATTATTTATGTAATTTTTATATAGGTTTGCCATACTAGCTAGCTTCTACAAGATTTAATTTTACTTCCAGTTCCAATTTATTGTGTTAAGAAACAATACTAACAATAGGATGGAAGCAATTGAGTTTGGTAATTACCTTAGTGGGTAAATTGGCAAAAGTTAGTCATACTTAATTCAAGAATTGAGGAGATTATAGTCGACTTTTTTTTATATATAATAAATACTTTTAATACATATTGCGTAACCATAATCTTAATACAAATAGCCATAGAAAAAAAGAATATAAGAAATTAAGAACCATACATATATAAGGTGGTTGTCACTATATATAGATGTGTTTAGACCTTTTGTTATGCTGTCATAATATTATCTTAAGCATTAGCTCCTCATTGTGCATTTGTGCACCCACATCCCACTTAGACAAAAAAAAAATAGGAAAAATTGGGGATTACTGTAGGTTTCTTGATGAAATTTTATTAGGATCTTTTTTTTGCCTTTTTAAAGAACTTTAAGCGATTCAAACTTTCAATTATTACTATTTTGATTTTCTATTAAAAGTAGGCTGGGTAGAAAGCATGAAGTCTCATTGACACCTATAAATAATTAAATATAAACATCTTTATATTGTAACTTTATTTTATAACTTTCTTCTGTAGTTTATTTATTTATGTCAAAGAAAAGAAAAAAAATAAACTGATTAAAAGAGATTAAATAAACTGATGATTCCGAAACTTTAAATTTTGAGAACTAGAATAAAAGGTTAACTCAATGATTAGCAAAGATACTAATAATTAGTTAGTAACTTCTTGTACCTGTAATTTAATGATCACACTTTTTTATCATGAAACTGATTGATTGATTTTTTTTACTTATCATGGAATTAAATTAATTGCTTGATTTGAAAAAGAAAAAAAAACAGGTGCCTGAGATATGGATGAAACCAGATGCAAGCAGTTACGAACAATGCATCGAACGACCAAAAAACAAACAAGGTCAGTAATTAAATTTAAAGTAACTAAATGCAAGAAAATTAGCTTATTTTTAATCTGATAAACTAATTAATTAACAATTTGTATAAACATATATATAGGGACCGGAATCGTGACAGATGGCTATCTAATCGTTCACGCCAATGGCGGTTTAAACCAGATGCGTATGGGAGTATGTACTTACTTAACCCACTCATGTCGATCTCAAATAAACTAAATTAATCCATTCAAAATTGAAAACTTTTGGATATTCAAGCATTTTCTAATTACAATACGATACAATACAATAATTTTTTATTTTTTATTTAACAGAGCAGCGACATGGTTGCTATTGTGAAACTATTGAATAGAACACTAGTTGCCCCCAAATTTGATCATGATTCTTTCTGGACTGACTCAAGGTTTGTAAAAGTCGATCTTGCATCAATTTTTTTATTCATTCAACTTAATAATTGTATTTCAGTAATGAATTATTATGACTGATTAATTAAATTTCAGTGAATTTGGAGATATATTTGACATAGAGCACTTCAAAAATGTTTTGAAGAATGATATCGACATTGTCGAAGGTATTCCTTACGCCTATACGAAAATTAAACCTTTTGTTCTAGCCCCAACTTCTTGGTCAAAGGTGCAGCCCCTATTTCCCTTTTAACAAGTTCATCATATAATTAACTTATTTATTAATTAACATAATCCAACTTATAATAATTTGTACATAAATATTTATAGGCATCTTATTATACGAAGTTAGCTAAAAAACTGAAGAAATACAAAGTTGTGATGTTCACCCACACCGATGCACGTTTAGCTAATAATGGACTTTCTCCGTCCATTCAACGGCTCAGATGTCGTGCGAATTACGAGGCACTCCGATACAGAGAAGAGATTGGAGACCTTGGCAGAAAACTTGTCGATAGGCTCAGAAATGGATCTAACCATTATATTGCTCTCCATTTAAGGTAAATTAAACCCAGAAAATTAATAATGTTAATTAAATTAACAACCAAGAATGAACCTAAATTCAAATTCAAACAATGTTATGTACTTACAAGTTACAGATACGAAAAGGACATGCTTTCATTTACGGGGTGTAGTCATAACCTAACAAACGAAGAATCTGAAAAACTGAAAGAAATGCGATATGGTGTACCACATTGGAAAGAAAAAGAAATAAATAGCGCAGAGAGACGATTACAAGGCGGTTGTCCGATGACACCTCGTGAGGCTTCAGTTTTTCTCAAAGCAATGGGGTACTCTTCAAATACGAATATTTATATAGTGGCCGGAGAAATTTACGGGTCTAATAGTATGGCGGCGTTGAAATCCGAGTACCCGAATATTTATACTCATAATAGTATGGCTTCTAGTGAAGAACTCGAACAGTTAGAGTCGTATCAAAATAGATTGGCTGCTTTAGATTATATTGTCGCATTAGAGAGTGACGCCTTTGTTTATACTTATGATGGAAATATGGCTAAGGCCGTGCAAGGCCATCGTCGCTTCGAAGGGTTTAGAAAAACCATCAATCCTGACAGGTTTTTTTTTTTTAAAAAAAATATTTTCTTATTCTTAGTACTATATTTTTCATTTTTTTTATTGAATTACAGGCAGAAGTTTGTTGGGCTAATAGATAAATTGGACCGAGGCGAATTAGATTGGAAAGAATTCGAAAAAAGAGTGAAAAGGGACCATAAGGAGAGGCTTGGCGGGCCCTATGAGAGAAAACCTGGTTTTGTCCCTAGACAAGAGGAATATTTCTATGCAAATCCTTTACCAGGATGTTTGTGCAAAAAAATTACACACAGAAAAATGAAGGAACTTCCATTTAATTAAACATTCGTCACGTTTCGATCAACATGGCAATTAACAATTACTACATAATTAACCATTCTCAATTATTAATTGTTAATTGGAAGAAACCTTAATTAAATATTAATTTTTTATTAATTGTGTAATAGTTGTTAATTGCCATGTTAATTAAGGTATCAACTGGAATTTGGGAAAAAAGAGGAGAAATAGGGGGCACAGTGATGGCCTTAATTTTTTTTGTTTCATTTATTGACAGGACAAGTTATAGTTGTAGAAAATAGTTCTCGACTTGTATACAGACATATACTAGTTTAGTTGTATTGTAAGTAACATTAGCCACACAGTCTTCCCATCTATTTATGCCACAAGAAATTATACATAATAAAATTCAACTAGATTGATCACACGACTAAATTGTCCATACAAAAATGATGTATTGATCTATTTTTTAAGTCTATAATCTAAAAAAAATAATGAGACAAGAAGTAAATAAGAAAAGAATTGTTTCGTAACTCAAGTGGTTGAGTAATCCAACCAATAAGTTCAACTCCCGTCGACACCAATTAATAAGGAATGGGAAACAAATATTCGTCTCCATTTAGGATTCCTTTCGGTGAGGAGTCAGATACCACCGAAAGGAATTCACAATGTCGTTCCTTCATATTTTGAACGATACTCACTCGGAAAGCCTCTTATAGACCTAGTCGCCCATTGGGTAATCCAAGTCGGAATCCTAAGGTGGTTTTTGCTAGGACAATTTTGTATAGTAGCAGGAAACTAGTAGTTGCAGGAAACCAATATATGAATATGAGGAAACTATGATAGCACGAATATGGAAAAACTATGATTGTAGAATGTTTAAAAGGGGTTTGATGAAAATCATAGGATTAGATGCAGCAAATGAATAAAATATTTTAGAATTGTATTATTTCTTATGAAATTCTATAACTATTATATTTAGTCTTAATACGTATACTTTCATATGTGTCATCTCAATACATATACTTTCATATGTCTCATGGAATGTATACACATATTCATTTAGTCTTAATTCATCGAGGATCTCCAAAGATATCACATAGAATGGAATAAATCTCATCTTGGTTAAGCATATCAAAGTTGTACAATCCACATACTAAAAGTATAATAACCTGAGGTCAAAGAACCAATATTGTATTTGTTATGAAAACATTATTAATGACTTAGACTACGAATATTCTCATAAGGTGATCTATCCGATATATATAGTCTTTCACTATATACCGACATTTCATATGAAACATGATCATATCTTATGTGAATGTATGAGTGAACATATATAGTTTTATTATATTATCCGGGTTATGTCTATCATTTACATCTATATTTGACAAGGAACAATTTATTATTGTATTATCTAATAAAGATCAAACAATTATACAATCAAAGGTTTATTCGATATAGATTGTCCATTATCAAATAACCATACACTATATTATATGAACAAGTTATATGAAAGATAATAATACATAATCAATAAAAGACAAAGTCTGATACATACATTATTGTTTACCTAAACTAAAAGAGTTTATACTAGAACATTATAACTTTCACAACTCTAGTTTTGGGATTATTATACAAGAATAGTTTAGACATTTTTCGCATGAGTGGTCTACATCCGGTTATGTTTTCTTTTTTTGATTATGCATGTGTCTCACGGTGTACCAAAAAACAAGATTCGGTGTCTCTTTGAACTACTGAAGCAGAGTACAAAACGTCATTTCTTACATAGTTGTAAGATAGTTTTTGTTAAGGTAAGTGCGGCTACTAATGAAATATATATTAGATGTAGACAAAAGAGAGAGAAGAAGAAGAAGACTGAAAATATATCTCTTTACTAAATGGATTTCTTAATGCTTGGCTTGACTTACAAATGATCACAACCCTTCCTTTTATAGTCTAAGGAAAGGTACTCATACATGCATAGAAAACTCTAGAGGATGCATGATAATAACTGTTATACATGCATCATCATTTAATGCATACATATGTTGGATATCGGCGTCGCTATCGAGTCCCACACAGCGGATTGAAGAGCCCGGTCCGACCCAATCCCGAGGACCACGTCAACTATCCGAAAGCACGAATCATGAAATGCAACTACAACTATGAATATAACTATTATGGACATAGAATCATACCACGTCAAATTAATCACGGAGACGGGTTGATTCACGCGTAGTTGCTGCCCTTGTTCGCTTCGATCACGGAGACGGGTTGATTCACGCGTAATTGAGAATTAATGAGTAACTTAAGAAAAACTGCCAATCCAAAATTTGGATCATGGTCCGTCATGACGCACTGTAGTCCATCATGCGGCACTGGTCACGGTTACTGATATAGATGTTATCTCTATGGTCCGTCATGTTGTTCGTCATGACGCACCTCACTCATGACGGACAACCAGTCTGTCACGACTCATACTCACAGATTGGTACACAGAAACCCTATTGGTCCGTCACGACGGACCAACCAGTCCGTCATGACGGACTGTGCATAGTTCTGTGTATTATGCCAGAAAACCTATCTGGTCCGTCATGACGGACCACCAGTCCGTCATGACGGACTATGTGTTTTCTGTCAGATTTGCATAATCTTATTATGCATCCAATCGTTTCGACAAACTCGTACGTTCATCTATTCTCATGTGTACAATCTAATAGTTGATCTATAACTGTATTTCCTTCAACATATTCAAAAGTCATTTATGAATCTAATAGGATTATTCTAGATGGTGAGATAATGGAGGCATTTATAACAATCTCCACCTTGACTCAAAATCTCACCCAAAAACAAAACTAACGACACACTGAAATTAATTTTGCACAATAATTAAATTTTGCGGTTGGCAACGGCTTTGTGAGCATATCGGCTGGATTGTCCGCAGTATCAATCTTCTTGATCTCCGCTACTTTCTTGTTGTTAATTAGTCGAATAAAATGATACCGAACATCAATGTGTTTGCTTCTCTCATGGTACGTCTGATCCTTCGCCAAATGAATTGCACTTTGATTATCACAATAGATAACAATAGGACCACCATATGTTGAGATTTCTCCAAGCAAACATTTAAGACAAATTGCCTCCTTAGCGCCTTCCGTGATCGCCATATATTCAACCTCTGTACTAGACAAGGATATGGTGGATTGTTGAATAGCCTTCTAGCTAATGGGACATCCACCTAAAGTAAAAACATAATTTGTCAAAGACCGTCTCTTGTCGACATCTCCCATGAAGTGTGAATCAACATAGCCGGTGAGCTTATCGTCACTTCTCCCAAACTCTAAACGAGTATTTGCGGTGCCTTTCAACTAACGAAGGATCTACTTGACCGCTTCCCGATGTTTCTTTCGGGACATGGCAAATATCGACTCACCACACTGACAGCATGAGCAATGTCAGGTCTAGTGAAAACCATCAAATGCATGATGCTCCCCACGGCACTAGAATAAGGAACTCGTGACATGTAGTCCTTCTCCTTCTCCGTTTTCGGACATAATTATTTTGATAGTCTAAATTTAGTCGCAAGCGGGGTAGAAACCGATTTTACATCATTCATGTTAAATCGATTTAGCACTTTCTCAACAAAATTCCTTTGTGAAAGATATAACTTTCCATTAGGTTTATCCCTAATGATCTCCATTCCGAGAATCTTCTTGGCAGCACCCAAATCTTTCATATCAAATTCAGAACTCAATTGTCCATTAACCTTCTTAATCTCCTCCTTGTTTGACGCCGCAATTAACATGTCATCTACATAAAGAAGTAGATACATAAATGTATCATCCGACAACTTCTTGAAATAGACACAACTATCATAGTTGGACCGGAAAAATCCAATACTCTCCATAAAAGAGTCAAACTTTTTGTACCACTGCCTCAGTGACTGCTTCAAGCCATATAATGACTTCTTCAACAAGCATACTTGATTCTTCCTTCCAACTACCTCGTAACCTTCAAGTTGTTGCATATAGATACTCTCATCTAAATCACCATGCAAGAATACAGTTTTCACATCCAACTGCTCTAACTCCAAATTTCCCATAGAAATCAAAGAGAGCAAAACTCGGATAGAAGTATGCTTAACCAATGGTGAGAAAACCTCATTGAAATCCACGCCTTCAACTTGACTATATTCCTTAGCCACTAAACGCGCCTTGTAACGGATACTAACGGTGTCATCTTTCTTCTTAAACACCCACTTACAGCAGCCAACCACTTTCTTCTCTTTAGGTGGCTCGATGAGTATCCAAGTTGCATTCTTCTGAAGAGATTTGATCTCCTCCTTTATGGCAGCGTTCCACGTTGGCGCCTCACGTGAAGCAATTGCCTCCTTGTAGCTCGATGACTCGCCAAACTCCACCTCTTCGGCCACCGCCAAACAATAGGCAAAATCTGAATACCCATATCTCGTAGGTGGTTTAATCTGCCTCCTGACACGGTCTCTTGCCAGAGCATACGGTTGTTCCTCCTCTTGACTTTCCTCACTTGATTCGTCATTGTCAATAATGACCGATTCATGGACCGTCTCATCCTCCTTAGTACTCGTCTCGGGAGTGTGCTATTTTGCTCGTAACATGACCGATTCATCAAATGTCACATCTCTCGAAATGATGAGTTTAGGAGACTTCGAATCTGTATACCATAAGTGGTACCCTTTCACACCAGAACCATACCCAAGAAAAATGCATTTCTTAGCCCTAGGTTCGAGCTTTCCATTATTTGTGTGCGCATATGCGGGACATCCGAACACACGCAGACTCGAGTAATCGGCTGGTTTGCCCGATAAGACTTCTTCGGTTGTCTTGCATTCGATGGAGGTATTCGGAGAGCAGTTGACCAACCAGCAAGCAGTATTAATGGCTTCTTCCCAGAACTCCTTGCCCAAACTCGCATTGAAAAGCATGCATTTCGCCTTCTCAAGAAGTGTCTGATTCATCCGTTCGGCCACACCATTTTGTTGTGGAGTACTAACAACTGTTCGATGACGAACAATTTCTTCATTTTTGCAAAATTCATTGAAGTTGTTGTTGCTAAATTCTAGACCGTTATTGGTCCTCAACCGCTTAATCTTATTTCCGATTTGGTTCTCTACAAGAGTCTTCTATTGCTTAAAGGTCACAAACACATCGCTTTTTCCTTCAAGAAATAAACCCAAACATTTCTCGAAAAATCATCGATAAAAGAGAGCATATAGCGAGAACCATTACCCATCGAAGGCTCGCGAGAGGGTCCCCACAAATCCGAGTGGATGTAGTCCAACGTTCCTTTTGTACAATGAACGGCGGTGCTAAACATGAGCCTCTTTTGCTTGCCAAACACGCAATCTTCACAGAACTCCAATTTGCTGGTACTTTGGCCACACAATAGACCTCTCTTGCTCAAGATTGCCATACCACACTCACTCATATAACCCAACTGAAAGAAATACAGTTTTGGATCAATGCTAAAATGGTACGTAGAAGGACAAAAGAACGTACGCGTTCGTGGGCATAAGAAACATTTTTAGAACCTCATATGCCACAATTTGGTAGTGTAATCCGTGGGAGAGCTAGCGACGGACACCGAGCCCGAAATGGTACAACCTTCGAGAAAGTATAATGTATCGACTCGTTTCGCCTTCCTCAATGTGAGAGCTCCTCTAGAAACTTTTAGAACTCTACCTTCACTTTGAAACTTGCAACCAATATCTTCAAGAACATCTAAAGATATTAGATTCTTCTTGAGATTTGGAATGTGCTTCACACCCGTCATGCATCTTGTTCTTCATCGTGCCAACTCCAGCAACCTTGCATAGATGATCGTTCCCCAAGAGGACTCCTCCACTACTCGACTTGTACGTGGTAAACCAGTCTCGATTCGGGATCATATGCAGAGAAGCCCATGTATTCATAACCCAATTCTTCTCAAATTTCTCCTTCCCGTCCGCCACAAAAGTACATCACATGCACCAGATTCCGCCACGTTGGCCTCTTCGGATTGGATACCCATTTGTTATGCCTTATGTTTATTTTTTATCTTGTAACAATTGGCCTTAATATGTTCCTTAACCTTGCAATAGTTACAGGTTAGATTTCTATGCTTAGACTTTGAACAACTCCGTTATGAATTCTGAGTTTTCTCCTTTTGTCTTCCTCGCTCGACAATCAATCCAACATCTTGATGATTGCTCTCGGATACCGACAAGTCATTGTCGATGTCAGATTTTACTAGCAAATTGCTCTTAATATCATCAAGAGTAAGCGACTCCTTACTATGAAGCATAGTCTCCTTAAACCCTTTATACCTCCGAGACAACGAACACAACAACACCATGGCCTTATCCTCATCCTCCACCGTAATACCAATCTTCTCCATATCATTTAGAAGCGCGGTATAATCTGAAATGTGGGACTTAATAGATGTACCTTCTGCCATCTTCAAAGAGTGAAATCGTTGTTTCAAGCGTAACATGTTCGCAACCGATTTCTTCATATAGATTCCCTCTAACTTCTGCCATGCACCTGCTGCCGTAGTCTCTGTGAGGATTTCTTGAAGAGTCGTGTTGCTTAAACACAACTGGATCGTCGAGAGAGCTGTATCATCCATCAAATTCCATTCGGCGTCTTTATCGTCGCCTTTCAACGCATCCGGTCGCTCGAATATGACCGCCTTTACGTCTTGATTCGACAAAATCGCCATCATCCATACTTGCCAAAGCACAAAACTTGTCGTGCCATCATACTTCTCAATATCAAATTTGGTCGACATAACCGCATTTGAATTCATAGTAACAGAACCTTAAACGCGTAATTTACTAAAGCAACAAAGTACTGATGAGCCTCGCTCTGATACCAAATTGTTAAGGTAAGTGTGGCTACTAATGAAATATATATTGGATGTAGACAAAAGAGAGAGAGAAGAAGAAGAAGACTGGAAATATATCTCTTTACTAAATGAATTTCTTAATGTTTGGCCTGACTTACAAATGATACAACCCCTCATTTTATAGTCTATGGAAAGGTATTCATACATGCATAGAAAATTCTAGAAGATGCATGATAATAATTATTATACGTGCATCATCACTTAATGCATATTTATTCCTAAAAGTCATTCATGAATCTAAAATGATTAATCTAGATGGTAAAATTATGGAGGCATTTATAATATTTTTTGATAAATTCGACCCCCGGATTCTGGTTTTTTTAAAAAGCCAAGATCATTTTTGGAATATTTATTTATTGTTCGCTTCTATATTATTAGCATTCAATTTTATTTTATTTTAGTCACAATTACTGTAATCAGCTCGAAATATCAGGAAAATGCTAAATCGTGGAAAATGATATGATTTTGTTATCTAATTACTTAATGGTTGAGACCATGCAACCACATGGCAGAATTTGAAAAATTCCACGCACGTACTTTGCACCACTAAAGTTATGTACCCGAAATATTTGTAATTTTTTCAAATTATGATCATTAGTAAATATAATACGAAAATGAACTTGATAAACATATTAGTTAACATTAAGTTAGCATGTGTAAGTAACATAGCATATTAACTAGCAATATATAGTAAATTAATTAGTAAAATAGTCCTAATGGATCATAATTATAATTGCTGTGAAACTATCGGCCGAACGTGTCTATATAAAGCGAGACGGTCACCCAAAAGAAATCAAAATTGAGGAAACGAACACAAGAAACGGTCTAGATATAGTCTCCAGTTTGTTTCCCGGGCTTTGTCTCCCTCCTCCATCTCTTTCTCACTGCCCCAAAAACTCCCCCAAAAAAGACCCACAATTAGTATTTTGTAGACGTATATTCTATGCTATTTTGTATAATCTACTCACAAACTATGTAAACTGGTTCTACCTTTTCATTATCTATACAACGAGCTAGGCATTTCGCCGACCTCTCGCTCAAAAAAAAGACCCACAACGATTTCTTATTTCCTTGTTGACTTCCTTGTCTTGATAGATAGATAGATTGATACTGGTAGATACATGACACCGATTTCTGGTATGACACCACTCTCGCGGCGTCGCCACGTGAATGAAACAAAAGATCATCGAGATTTGGACCACCAATTACACTACAATTACGACACTTCTTCTTTCTCCAAACAGAGGCATCATAATCATATTGTATGTTGTAAAGGTTCGATGAGATGCCTCCTGGTGGTGCTTCTCTCTCTTGTTGGATTGACGGGTTTCTTGAGTTTGTACCGAATTCACGGTTTTGGTACCATTGTAGATAGAGGGAAGCTTGTTAAAAAGATTGACATTAGAGTTGATGCGGCCCGTATTACTAGATGGATGGAGGAGAACCGGACACGATCCGTTATGAAGCCTCAACCACAGGTACATACTTACCGTACCACCATGTTATGTTTCATTATGTTCAGTTTATTCATGCATTGCATTGTATTTTGAAATGAATAAATTCATTGGAGATTCTGATGACTCGGGTTTTCGGTATGATTTTGGCTAATTATTATTATTATTATTATTAGGCTCGTCCCTGTTCTGTTCAAACGTCAAAAAAGTGGAAGTTGTACTTCAATTTTTAGGGCACTTGCGCGTTCCGCGAATTGTTGAATTATGGATAAGTATATAAAAAAGAGATACCGGGTCCGAAATTATATAAAAAAACAAAAGTATATAAAAAACTGAAGAAAATAATCACTAAGCAAGCAAAGATAGGTAAAACTAACGAAACATCGATGTCGATAATCAGAAATTATGTATGTGATCTTAATTAACATGCATACTAATCTAGAAAAGCCAAAAAGTAATTCATAAAAGAAATTACAAACGAATGTTCTTCGAAAATATATAAATAACAAAACGGTACGTCCCTCTCAAACCCGGGAACAATATATAGATATCTCCCAATTCTATCATACACCCTTTTAAAAGGGTATTTTGGGTATTTAGAAGGGTGCATCATAAATTTTATTTTTTATGGATATTTGTTCTTTCATGAACAATTCAAATTTCATATTTAGCCTATCATTTATTGATAAATATACTTGAAAATTTACCTTAAATACTCATTAATTGATAATTACTCAAAATACCCTTGAAAAGAGGTGTATCATAAGTAAAAATGGTATATGATAGAACTTCCCCTCCGTAGAATATATATTCTCCTTTAATAAATAAATATTTCCATCTAAATGCTTGACCACAGAGAGCTGGCAATTGATATAGTCCTATCAATGAAAGAATAAATACTCAAAATCTTAGGGACTAAACTACAACAAAAAATTATAGTTACAGATATACCCTGAGCATTTGGTGATAGATCTAGTGCAGTTTCGCAGGATCCCCGGATCGTTGATATTCAAAATTTGCATTCGACTAAAAAACCATAAAAGATCATATACTACAAAATAAACAGATAAACATATAAACATATAAATCGAATCATGTTACAGGGCTCCCTTGATGTAATAATTGAAAGAAATGAACAACTTACAATGCTGCGCATTTGTTCGTCATCTACAGTCAAATCAAATGCAGTGAGATTTGGACAGATAATAAGTGTCCTCATGCATTTATCCAATTGATTTCTAAATGAGAAACAATTGATTACAAAAGGATGGATTATCTACAATATCTCCTCCAATTCTTTTGTATATATTTTCTATGTGTTCGTCGAATACGTCATGTTATCTTTAGGTGCACAATTGTAAGAATAAAAAGTATCATTATTGAAAGAAAGCGAGAGAATGGAGGACATCGACAAATTGGACATGCCACAAATAATTTCTAACCATTCCCCCTTCCTTTCTCTTACTTAGGTTCGATAAATTCAAAACAATCTCTGACGAAGAGTCTTACTCTTCGTTCAAACATCAATTTATTTCATGAACATTCTTGATCTTAATTAAAACAAAGATACAATTGCTACAACTCGAGACAAACGTCAAAGAAGAGGCTTACTCTTCGTTCAAACCAACACTCGGTTACTACAACTCGAGCTAATCTCAATACATTTTATTTTTCATCTTGATTTTTTATCAATGAACGCTCTTAATCTTACTTGAGACGAAGACAAAGTTGCTACAACTCGAGCGAAACCTCAAGGAGCAGCCTTCATCTTCGTTCTTACCAAGACTCGATTGCTACAGCTCGATCCAAATCTCAACACATTTGTCTCACTCTTATCACTTTCCGAAAAGTAAGAAGGGACAAATTCATATTGACGAATCAGCGAGTTCTTCACGGTTTCATATTTCTGTATTTTCAAAAATACCATTCTAAATTCTGAAAGTATGGATCAAAAAAATTCTGAAAGTATGCATTATATCCATTAAATCTGAAAATTTGAAAAATACAATTATAAAACTTACGAATAATCCCAATAAAATGTCCAACTTTCAAAAATACTTTTAAAATGCGAAAATATCAGAAATACCTCTATAACTATGTGAAGATTTCTAAAATACTTTCAAATATAACAAATGTATTCCTAGAATGTGAAAATTTAAAAATTAAATTTATGAAACCTATCAAATGCACCCTTCTAAAATGCTGAGATTTCCAAAATACTTTAAAAATCTGAAAATATCTTTAATACCCCTATAAATTATATAAATTCGAAGAATACCGTTTTAAATTCATAAATCCTATCAAATTTGCTCCTCTAAAATGTGGTAATTTCAGAATATACTTTGAAAACGTAAAAGTATCATAAATAACCCTATAAACACTGAAAATCTAGAAAATATCCTTGTTAATTCTCAAAGTATGAAATATACACCTAAAATCTTAAAATTTGAAAAATACATTCATAAAACTCATGAAATACACCCTTCTAAAGTGTCCAAATTTCAAAAATATTTTTAAATTGCGAAAATATAAGAAATACACTCATAAATACATGAAAATTTCAAAATTATGCTTCTAAATTCTGAAAATTTCTAATATATTCCTAGAATGTGAAAATTACAAAATAAATTTATGGAACATTGTCTAGAGGCCTTGTTTCATGCTGTCATAACATTGTCTGGTGAACATATACCCTGCTCCCGGGCAATTAACATATGTTACATAATTAATAATTAATTAATATATAATAATTATTTATTTAAATTAATAATTATTTAATTATGAGTTCCAGGTTAATTTACCATATTTATTAAGTGTGTTAATTCCGATACGGACCATGTGGTGGTGAAATCTAGGGGCAAAGTAAAATCCCCCTATCATCTAAGCATTAGCTCCTCATTGTGTATTTGTGCACCCACATGATCCTAAACTCTTGTGTAAAAATTGGGGACTATCATAGGTTTGCTTGATGAAATTTTGTTAGGATATATTTTTTGCCTTTTTAAATAACTTTAAATGGTTCAAAATAAACTCTGAGTGAAAAGCCCGAGTCCTATTGAACCCAGTAACTAATAAAATATAGACCTCCTTATATCATAAATTTATTTATAACTTTCTATGAAGTTCATTTATTTACTACAAAGTTGCCTACGGGCCGTTTAATGCAAAAAAAAAAAAAAAAAAATTTATTTACTACAAAGAAAAGAAAAGATAAATGAGTCTTTTGGAAGAAACTGATTTCTTGTTTTAAAAGCTATGTTGCACAGATACTTCAAAAAACCGTCCGTATCCGAATCGTCGTATTCGTATCATATCGTAAATTCTATGTAAACATGCCGTATCCGTGCAACATAACTTAAAAGAGATTGATTTAATCTATTTAAATTGATGATTTCAAAACTTAATATATTGAGAACTAGAATAAAAAGTTAATTCAATGATTAGCGTCTAGCAAAGATACTCTTAATTAGTTAGTGACTTCTCGTTCCAGTATGATCATACTTGTTATCATGAAATTGATGCTTGATTTTATTATTTAATATTTATCATGAAATTAATTTCTCAATTTTAAAATAAAAACAGGTGTCCGAGAGATGGATGAAACCAGATACCGGTGGTTACAAACGATGCATCGGACGACCAAAAAACAAGCACAGTCCGTAACTAAACTAATTTAATGCAACGAAAATTTCGTACTTTTAGTCTGGACTCTGACAAACTAATTAATTAACAATATGTATATAGGGACCGGAAACGTGACAGGCGGTTATCTAATGGCTCACGCCAATGGCGGTTTAAACCAGATGCGCATGGGAGTATGTACTTACTTAACCCGCTCATCTCGATCTCAAATAAATTAAATTAATCCGTTCAAAATTGAAAACTTTTGGATATGCATTTTTTCAATACAATAGTTTATTTTATTTTACAGATCAGTGACATGGTTGCCATTGCAAAACTGATGAATGCTACACTGGTCATCCCCACTCTTGATCATGATTCTTTCTGGAATGACCCCAGGTTTGTAAAAATCGATCTCACAACAATTCTATTATTAAATAATTAACTTAATCACAATTTTATTTCAGTTATAACTGATTAATTTGATTTCAGTGAATTTAAAGATATATTTGACTTAAAGCACTTCATACAAGTTTTGAAGGATGATCTCGTCATTGTCGAGTCTATTCCTTCCGCCTATACGAGAATTAGACCTCTTGTTTACACCCCAACTCCTTGGTCAAATGTACACCCAATATTTCCTTTTTAATCAAGTTAATTCCTATAGTATGAATTAATTAATCAAATCCAACTTATAATATTTTGTACATAAATATGTACAGGCGTCTTATTATAGGGATTTTGCTAAAACGCTGAAGAAATACAAAGTGATTAAGTTCACCCATGCCAATGCACGTCTAAGTAATAATGGACTTGCTCCGTACATTCAGCGGCTGAGATGTCGTGCGAATTATGAGGCACTCCGATACAGAAAAGAGATCAAAGACCTCGGCACAACCCTTGTTGATAGGCTTAGAAATGGATCTAACCATTATGCTGCTCTCCATTTAAGGTAAAATTAACCCCAAAAAAATAGTGTTAATTAATTTAACAACCACGAATGTACCTACAGATACGAAAAGGACATGCTTTCATATACGGGGTGTAGTCATAACCTAACAAACGAAGAATCTGGAGAACTAAAAGAAATGAGATATCGAGTAACATATTGGAAAGAAAAAGAAATAAATAGTGCAGAGAAACGATTACAAGGCGATTGTCCGATGACACCTCGCGAGGCTGCGGTTTTTCTCAAAGCAATGGGCTACCCTTCAGATACAAATATTTATATAGTGGCTGGAAAAATTTACGGATCTAATGGTATGGAGGCGTTGAAATCCGAGTACCCGAATATTTATACCCATTATAGTCTGGCTACTAGCGAAGAACTCGAACCGTTAGAGTTGTATCAAAATAGATTGGCTGCTTTAGATTATATTGTCGCATTGGAGAGTGACGCCTTTGTTTATACTCATGATGGAAATATGGCTAAGGCCGTGCAAGGCCACCGCCGCATCCAAGGATTCAGAAGAACAATAAATCCTGACAGGTTTTTTTTCTTCTTCTTTGTGTTATTCTTATTAGTATTAGTATGTACTTATTTTTCGTTTTTTTATATTGAATTATAGACAGAAGTTTGTTGGGCTGATAGACAAATTAGACCGAGGTGAAATAAATTTGAAAGAATTCCAAAAAAGAGTGAAGAAGGACCATAAACAAAGACTTGGCGGGCCGTACAAGAGAAAACCCTTTTTCATCCCGTTAAGAGAGGAAAAATTCTATGCGAATCCTCTACCAGAATGTTTGTGTAAAAGATTACACAAAAAAAATGAAGAAACTAATATTTCTAGGGTTGTCTAGATGAGTAGTAATTTCTAGTTTAATGTACGATAGCAAAAGTTTCTCAAAAATTCACTAGTATGTGTTTGGATGCCATTAAGAAATTGATCGAGGAATTTTGAGTTAGAAGTTTATAATTTGTTTTTTTATACAAAAGTCAAAATAAAAAATTTAGGGGATGTTTGAATTCATGAAGTTTTGAGGTGAGTTTTGGCTAGGAATATATCGTTTTTGGGGTATTTCAAAATGGGTGTTCTTCTCAGTCATTTAGGGGGCGTTTGGTTCGTGCTTTAAAATTACTATGCCTTGGCATCCATCCTAATTTATTCCATTCCCATGTTTGGTTGAGACATCAGGTAATAAATTAACGTCATCCACGATGCCCATGGGCATATTTCATGGGAATAGGATTACCACCAAAACTGGTGGCTTTTCTCTATTCCCATGGGCATTCTATCTTTTTAAATATTAAAAACTAAAATTATTCCAAAAAAGTTATTCATTTCATATAATTTCTAAATTTGTAGGAAAAGAAGATGCATCAACCAAACATGACTATTATATATTCCATGGAATACTATTCCATGGAATAGAATTCCTTGGCATATAATATTCCAAGACATATTTCAAAGCTTCAACCAAACGGCCCCTTAGAAACAACAGAGTGGAGCAGCAAAAAAAACTAATATCAGACCCTATCTTCTCTCTTCTGAAGCCCCTTCTCGGGAGGAAAGGCAAAATCTCCAAGAAACCGTCAAGAACCCGCCGGATCTCCGATCTGCGATGGCTCCGGCCCCGTAACAAAGCCACCTTTCGCCTTCTATTCTCCCCTCCACCGGGTTTCTTCTTTTTTCCACTGATCGGTACAGCTCGGCTACCGAATCTTCGTTTTTTGCTCTCTCCACTTAATCGACAGTAACAGTTATAGTGACAGTGCCTAGTGCGAATCTCTTTCCTCTTCTCTCCCGATCTACATCCCAATCTGCAAGAAAGGTGGATTCTTGACCTCAATTCTTGTTTATAGCTTTGTGATATATCAACTTGCCCTAACTATCCTGATTGGGTTGTTTCAAAATGGGGGATTTCAACCTGAGTATGTCATCGCCATACTCAGCTCTTGCTTGTCTCTTCTCGAAAGGAGGTCTCACCCAATCTCTGAAGACGGATCTTGAAGCCTCGATAGTTCTAACCGAGATCGATAAGAACCGATCGCCATCTCTAGAGTCTATCCGTGAAACCGTCAGTACTAAATACAGCGATATAGGGGCTGGATCTAACTCGGTTATTTTAAAACCTCCACCTCACATCTCCACTGCAGCGGTTCTCGAAGACTCGCGATTTTGGGAAGACAACCTTAGTGTCTCACCTAGGCGATGGTCTCCATCACCACCACCACAAGCTTTCGACATTCTATGGAACATGGCGATCGAATTACACGACTTCCCTTCCTTATTTTGGCATATCGATTACATCCGACAGGCCATAGAGACTTTCGGCACCCTTATTTCGGTTGATCGGTCTAATTTAACCGGTGATGATCGATCAAGGCCCCGGTGTACTGTGCGTGTCCCTATACTCGCTGCTATTCCCCTTCGCGTACATGTCGCATATGGTTGGCAATGGACCATTATCCGGGTTCGGTTTACTGAGGTTCTCGGATCGCTTAACTCTAACGGGTATGTACCAATTGCAATACAAGAGTCTTCATCACATCACATCTCCTCCACTCTGCCACCCCCCTGCATCGTCCTCTTCGCAACAGTCCACACCGAACGCAAGAACTTCCTCTCATCACCCTTCCTTGGCCAGCTTCATAGGCGCGTTTTCTGCTCGACTCGACTTACGCGGAGGCCTCGCTGGGGATTACAACGTTATCGACCAAAGAAAAAGTGCTCCCCTCTTATGTTGGAAGAGGGTAGCAGACCATCATTGAGGAATGATCTCGATGCATCGGTATTCCTAATCGCCGATGACGATAATCAAGCTCCACCACTTCAATTCATCCACGAAGCCACCAACGAATGTTTAACCCGCACAATCAAGATGATTGCGAACATTTCCTACACAAAACTTGATCAACAATTTTTTTCTCGATTCACAATTATTTACCCGTTGAAGTCTTCAAGAAACCGAGGTTTAAGCATTGTCTATCGATGCCATATCTATGAAGGCTATTGTGAAGAAAATTTTATTGCGAGAATTTTTTTGTATTCGAGTTTATGTAATAGGCTATAGAATTACGTATTATAGGCTTAAAGGGTTTAAGGCCGTTTATTTTATCGACATGTGGTTTTTGTACGAAATTTTTATGTAATGTGTCAATGTATATATGCCTAAAGGATTTTTTGCAAAAAAAAAAAAAAAAAATGGGTGTTCCATGTGCTCGTTAGGAAGTTAAGTTTTGAATTCCAAAACATTCCAAAATTATTTTTGTGAGATTTTCAAAACTTATGTTTGAGTGGATTATTCAAGAAATTGGAGAAAGAAAATTAATATGACATGAGAAACATGTCAAAAAATCAGCGTTTTAAATTGCGGCGATATTGCGGCGCAATTGCGAAAATTGCGGCCTGCAATTTAGAATCGAAACATCGCAACCATATATTGCGCAATATTGTGTTTTTGAAAAATTGCGGAAATTGCGGCCAAATGTCGCTAAAATTGCGGTATTTCGGCTAATAATTGTGCGACATGAATTTTATATTGAAATCGTTCGTCTCGACGAGAGGAACGCAGTCATGGGCTTGGATTTGTGAAATTTTGTCTTTTATCCTGAATTTAACACAAAACACACGTTAAAGTAATTTCATCGAGAATTATTTAATATAAAGATTATAAATGATTTTGTGATTAATTATTACTTAGTTTTCAAGTTTTATTATCAAAATATTTGATAAAATATGCTCATAACGTATATGACTTCTAAAATGTGTTATTTTCATCTATAAATGTATGAAATTCATAATTTTCATTGTATTTCATTGATGTTTCAATTTAAAATTTGAGTTATATTGTTTTGATATTTTTAGGATGTCGACGAAAAATTCTTCAACAAAATCCAAATCCAAAGATCCCGTATAATTGCCATATTAGTGGAAATTTTATGATCAACTTTTTTTGTACACCGAAAATGCCCCGGACAATCAAGTTTTTTATTCTTTTTAGAAGAAAATTATAAAAGACATTTTACGATATTAATGGTGACAAAAAATATTGTGAAGAAATATTTAAACAGGCTACTATTATTACATAATTTAATATCGCAATAACTGTCCGCAATAAGGTCATTGCGCCGCAATTGCGTCCACAAACACAATCTGCTGCAAAAAAGACCCGACTGCAATATCGCAATTTAAAACATTGCAAAAATAGTTATATATTTTATATTTCAATGTATTATAATATTTTGATATGTTAATTGTTAACATATCTTAGTGATACGATTAATATTACCTATCATATGTTATGATTATTTAAGTTATATTTTATATTTATTTGTGCCATATACTTTAATATTATTTTATTTAATTAGTACTTTTAGCAATATTTTTTAATATTATATTCAATTCGAAACATAACTTGTGTGTGCATCATTGTAGAAAAGATATTGCACTAATTTGTGTGCTACTTTTTTATACCGTTTGCTAGTTGTGTAATAAAACAATATTTTCTTAGAATATTAGTATAGGAATCAATTTATTCAACATTTTGATATTTATCACAATTATAAAGTTTAGTGCTCATGTTTATTTTAGATATTTATAACATATCTCTATTGGTAATCATATTTTTTAGATATTTATAACATATATTTATTTTAGATATTTTGACGTTTAAAAAATCAATAAACTATTTAAACATGCAAATGAAGTCTGGTATCTATTAGTAATCTTATTATTAGTAAAATACAATGCTAATAATATTTTACAAGATACTTATACACCGTAAAATATATGTTAATATTGTAAGTGTAACAACTAAATAGTTAATGATGCTAGAGTACAACTAAATAGTTATTGTAACTCATGTTCAGTTCTTTTTATACATATTTGTTGGTACTAACTGAAGAATTTATTAAAATTATATATCGATCTATTTTTCTTCCATTTGTGTTATTTAAAATATACAAATTATAAATTATTAGTAAGATTTATTCATGTCACATAATTATACTATTTTAATATAATTGAGAATTAAATATTTGCTAAGTTGAATTTTCTTGGAAATGGTGAAAACAATATTTTATCATGGTAAAATGCTCAACATAATAAATATATTATTAAATAATTTTGACAAGATTTAATTATATTATATTATATTTTATTATATTATGTCATCTTATATTATATTATATAATAATACATTACATTATTTTATATTATATTATTTCATGTTATCTTATTTCATATTAAATTAAATTATATTATATCATGTCATATTATATTATATAATAATACATTTTGTTATATTATATTATATAATAATACATTTAATTATATAACAATACATTAAATTGTATTGTATTATATTATATTGTATTGTATCATATTATATCTTATTATATTCTATTATGTTATATTATATTTTTATTTTATAATATATTATGTTATATAACAGTCTTATAATTTATTATATTACATAACACGGGTCAGGTTTGTAAAAATGACGTGAAACTCGTTTACTTCCGTAGTCACTACACAAAAAAACATTTCAATAAAAATAAATAAATAATTTATATGATAATTTTTTACCTCTCAGTTTTACCTCGACATTGGGTTCGGCAATAGCTATTATCTTCTGCATCAACTTAATTGACAAATCTAAATGCTTCTGACATTGGGATTGACCCACAATTCTCGCAACTATTTCTGAAAAAAAAAAACCTAGTATTCACCAAAAGAAGCAAATTAAGTACAAAAATCGGCTTAATGAGAGTAATTATACACACAAGATGCATAAAGAGATAGAGAATACATTTTTGTGGTCATTAGGGTGTACATGATTCGTACCAATAGGGTCGACTCCTTTCATATCGGTCATATATCGATATGAACCTACAACAGAAAGCATCAAGAAAATTAAGATTAAATCCAAAACTTAAGAAACAGTAAGCTACCTGATTGCTTGAATACTCCAAATTAACATGAAACATAACAAAAAATGGAAAAAGAATTGTGAAAATGAGTAACAAAGATGAACAAATAAGGATATTATTAATAATAAGCATAATTAGAAGGAAACACATGCTCTCCTCAACCCTCTCATTCTGAACCGTTCGATCAACATTGATCGAGATCGGACGTTCCAGCTTTGAGTGAGCTCGGTTTACATGGAACAAGATATACTAACATCACATGGTCCACATGAACCGAGTCTATCCAAGATTTTGTTCTCAACACAAACCATTACCCCCTCTCTCTCTCCTCCTCTCATTTTCACGAGCCATGAAACAAGACGAAACCCTAGCACGAAAATGAGACGAAATGGTGGCGACGACATCGAAAAAGGACGACGATCACTATGGCAGATGCGTCATCTCCCTTTGTTTTCCCTCTCTCGAGTTGTTCGAACCCTAACCCTAGCCGAAACGATGAGGACGAAATAACAGCGAAATCGGCATGAAACACCGGTCAAACCACCACGAAACGGGCAAAGTTCGTTTAATCATTCAGATTATACCACTAGATGTATCAAGACTATGATTGATTCACACAAAAAAAATTTAAAGGTTTGTTATCTTTTTGTTTTTCATATTTGTCATTTTGATTAATAAATTTAGTCTTGAATTTTTTTTAAGGAATAGCAACAGTCATTCAAAAAAATTTATAACTAAATACAAAAGTAGATCAGGTTTGAGGGTTGAAGCCCGACTAGAAGATAGTGCCCAGTGATGTAGAAGAGTGACATCCGGTTGTAGACTCAAGCCGAATGCGTTGCCGATTGAAGTCCAAACGCGTTTTGAGAAACTGCATTGCATTAAGATGTGAGGGGCTTTCTCTGGTTCTCTTGAACATGGGGGCAAAGAATGTTGGATGGCCAACCTCTTTTGGTTAAGAGATCTCCCGTTAAGATGCGTGATTTTATGGCTAGCCAAGCAAAGAATTTTAATTTTTTTGGTGCCTTTGATTTTCATATAAACGTGTTGTGGATAATTCAATTTCGGGGTTAATGATTAGATCATAGTATTTTGAAGAGGAGAAGGGTATTTGTGTGGAGAGGATCTTGAAAATTGGTATTGATTTTCATAAGTCTTTGAGGAAGAAGGAGAAGGACATTGTGGGGGCGTTTTGGAGTCATTGGATGGGGCAATTGTGATAGAGGGAGTTGAGAGCTATGGGCCAAATAGATTGTCCGTTTGTCTTTATTAACGACAACCACTTTAGTAGGAGAGATATATTTTGAGCTTGAAGGTTGACTAGACTGATGCCCTCATTTTTTATTGGTAATGTGACCGTTTGACAATTAACGAGACAATGCCTCCCTGAACATTGTTCCGTTTCTTTCCAAGGAAATATTTGTGTAATTTTATTTATTTGATCGATCATCCATTTCGAATGAGTAAGTACTTTCATGAAATGTACGAGAATTGCATTGAGCACGAATTTTGCTAAGGTTAAACGACCACCAAGAGATAAGAATCTACCTTTCCAAAAGGCTAGTTTATCTCATATTTTTTGAATGAGAGGTAAGAAAGAGATCTTTCTCGGTTTCCGAATAGAGAGAAGGATACCGAGATAGATGATCGGTACGGAGGTTTTATGACACGCTAGTATTTTCCCTATCGTATCATGGAGTTCTATGTTGATGGCTATAGGCATGAAAGAAGTTTTTTGCCAATTTATTTTAAGACCCAACATTTCGGAAGATAAGTTTAGGGCTTCGGAGATTATCTTGAGGTTGATTGGATGGGCTTCCACAAAGATGATAGTATCATCGGCATTCAATCTAACACTTGCCACCCCGTCACTAGTTGCAATATCATGTGTATCGTTGTTTTCAAATTGTGAAATTTATGTTTTTGTGAAATTATCATATAAGAGTATGTGGTATACGAGTTGTCTACTGGCGGGTAGCCGCACCCCCTCCTCTATATTTTTGGGGTATGACAGTTTGAATGGATAAAAAAATTACTAATCTCGTATTTTTCGACAATCAAGGTCAATGGACTACATCCCCCTTACTTCTTCCATCAAAAGGGGTTGCGGCAAGGCGATCCCCTATCACCTCTCCTCTTTAACTTGGCTATGGACACTCTCCAAGCAATAATCGCCAATATCGGCCCTCTCCTGGATAAGATCACTAATTTGGATACTCAACTTCTCCAATTTGCCGATGATACGGTATTGTTTGTAGAAGCTTCGCCTTATAATCTCAAAGTGGCTTCGCAAGCACTTCAACTATTATCAGACACCACGGGTCAAGCAATAAAATGAGATAAAACTTCTTTCACTCCCATAGCCACCCCCTCCTCCTTACACACGATAATCTCGCAAATCCTTCATTGTCCAATGAAGTCGCTTCCATTATCATATCTAAGCATTCCCCTAACCACCAAGAAACCGCAAATAAGTGACTATATTCCGATTCTTAACAAGCTTCAAAATCGGATCGCCTCTTGGAAAGGAAAGCTCCTCTCTTTTGGAGGGAGATTGACGTGGTTAAATCGGCATTGGCCTCCATCCCGATAAATCAAATGCAGTCTATCTTACTTCCCAAAAAATTATAAATAACATAAACAAAATGATACGCTCCTTTCTTGGGAATAAAAAAGAATCCTCAAATCCGGGCCGTTACCTAGTAAATTGGGACAAAGTCACCCTCCCAAAGCATAATGGAGGGCTCAGGATCTTCCACCTGCCACCATTCAATATAGTTTTGCTTCACAAGAATCTTTGAAAATTAGACAATGAAGGCGATAACATTTAGAAAGAATGTCTAGCAAAGCTCTATGGCATTTCATCCTCAACCGACCTAATGAATCATAACACATCACATCTCTCTTTCTTACGAGATTCAAGGAAAAAATCTGAAAATGCTAAATAAACAATCGATTTTCGACATGCTACGAAACGAAATCAGCAAAAAATCTGCAACTACTCCAAAAAACCGATCAAAAACTCCAAATCAACAAAAAATATATTCGAAATTCACAAAAAATACAAAATCCACGAGAATAATTGAAAATAAACATACAAAATTGTACACGGGAGACAAAAGATAGAGTCGGCGTAGGTTTTAGAAAGTAAATCGCCCGCCGCTTAAGAGAGGAGAGAGAGAAAAGAGCCAGTCGTCGCGTGAAACAAAGTGATGAGAGAGAAGGTAGGAGAGATGAGAATAGGGTTTCAATGTTTTTGTAGGGGCTAGTTCAAATTTGTAATTTTTTGAAAAAATTGTCCATCGGTACAAATGTCAATAATGAACGATCAATTCAACCAACATTTAATGGTTTGCAACTGTCATTTCAAACATGCAACTTCCGGACAAACCAAAAAAATAAACTCAATTAAGAGGATGAGGTAAGCATGACTACATCAAAAATCTTGAACACGTCACATGGGATTGAACACATGCCTTTTTTCTTTTTTTCTTTTTTTTTGACGGTATAGCCCGTAGGCAACCCACACCTAGTACATATCCTATCCTGATTTTTTCCCCATTCCCTCCCAGGGTCGATCTTGGGTCTTCAACAAGGCAAACATGCCATCCAACCTACTGCACTCCACTGTGATGGCAGATTGAACACATGTCCGAGGGGACTAGGGATGTCAACGGGACGGGTCGGGTTCGGGTAAGCCTCCCCCATACCCGAATCCGAATTTTCGGGTATTATCCGAACCCGAACCAAAAATACCCGCGGATAAAAAATCATACCCGAACCCGCGGATAACGGGTATACCCGAACCCGTTACCCGAAAATTATTAATAAAAATCTTAAAAAATTAAAAATTATTATACAAATACGTAAAATTATCATCAATTTTAAATACATAAAACAAATAACTTGTACAAATACATTAAAAATCCAAATATTACAAATAATTAATCCATATAAACATCCAAAATTTTCATATTATGGGATATTTTCGGATATTTTTCAGGTTCGGGTTCGGGTTCGGGTTCGGGTTCGGGTAACGGGTATACCCGCGGATAAAAAAAATTCCTCCGTACCCGAACCCGGGGCGGGTATTTTTTTTCGAATATTACCCGACCCGCGAGTATTTTTTTCGGGTATTACCCGCCCCGTTCGGGTCGGGTACCCGCGGATTCAGGTTTCTACCCGGCACGTAGTATACTATGGCCTCTTAATTATTTTAATTATTAGGACTAATAATATATAGACCACCTAAAATTCCAATTTTTTTAAAATTAAAGTCCACCAATTTCATCATCATAAAGAGGCCCGTATTCATGTCATTTCACAATTAATACCGTCCAGCCTGTTAATCCATTACCTTGTTAATTCAGAGGTTGTAAATTGGAAGAAAAAAAACAATTACCTACTCGAATTTGACCGGCCCAATTAACAGGAAAAAGAAAAGAAAAGATGATGATGTCATCGAAGATTGGATTGTGAAATGGTGTGTACACTATATGCCCTCTTTCTAAACTAACTAGATGTGGTGAACGTTGTAGCCAACCCCTAATAATGGTAACTAGCCGTTACATAAATCACAAAACTAATTTAGAATAGTCAATTGTAAACATGTACAATTATATTCATATATGCTTATGCTAACAGAAACAGTGTAGATATAATCTCCAGTTTGTTTCGCGGGCTTTCGTCTCCCTTCCCCAAAGAACCACCATCATCAAAGACCTACAACGATTTCTTAATACTTTCTCGACTTCCTCGTCTAGACACACAGATAGATTAATTGATACATGGCACCAATTTCTGGTAAGAAACCACTCTCGCGGCGTCGCCACGTCGACGAAACAGAAGATTATCAGGATTTGGAACATCAATTACACTACAATAACGAGCCTTGTTCTTTCTTCAAACAGAGGCATCATAATCACATTGCAAGTTGTAAACGGAGATTTGGATTTCTTATGATTGTACCCGGTTGGATAAAAGGCCTCGTGGCCGTGCTTCTCTCTCTCGTTATATTGATGGGTTTTTTTAGTTCGTACCAAACTGGCGGTTTCGGTACCAACGTTGATAGAGTTCGGCCTTTCCCTAAGGTTCTTCGAATTGGCTGTTTTGGCACCAACGGTGGTATAGTTCGGCCTTTTCCAAAGGTTCTTCGTACCACGATCGATAGAGGGGAGCTTGTTAAAGAGGTTGACGATGGAGATGATGCGGCACTTAGTACCGGTTGGATGGAGGAGAAACGCACACGACCCATTATGAAGCCCCAACCTCCACCACAGGTACATACTTACCGTACCGTCATGTTATGTTATGTTTAAGTTTATTGCATTGCACAATATTGCATTGCTTCTGCATTGCATGGTACTTTGAATCGAAAAATTAATGGGAGATTTCGATAACTGAGGTTCTTGGCATGCTTTCGTTCGTTCCTAACTTTTATTAATAATGATTATGACTTATTCTTTTTCTATTATTATTATTATTATTGTTATTATTATTATTATTATTAGGCTTGACCCTTTTTTTCAATGTCAAAAAGTGAAAGTTTTACTAAAATATGGTAACAGTAATTTCACAAAAAAATGGTGAATTTTATTTTTATATAAAGAAAAGAAAATATAACGACGAGTCATGTGGAAGAAAGAATTAAAGTGATGATTCCAAAACTTGAAATTTTGAGAACTAGAAGAAAACGTTAATTCAATGATTAGCCTCTATCAAATATACTTTTAGTTAATCAGTACCTTCTTGTACCAGTAATTTAATGATCATAGCTTTTATCATGAAATTAATTGCTAGATTATTTATCATCAAATTAATTGCTTGATTTTGCAAAAAAAAACAGGAGCCCGAAATATGGATGAAACCAGATACCAGAGGCTACAAACGATGCATCGAACGATCAAAACATGAATACAGTCAGTAATTAAACTAATTAAATGAAAAAAAAATTACTTATTGTTAGTCTGATAAACTAAATAACAATTTGTTTAAACATATATATAGGGACCGACGACACGACAGGTGGCTATCTAATGCCTCACGCTAATGGCGGTCTAAACCAGATGCGCATGGGAGTATGTACTTACTGAACCCGCTCATCTCGATCTCAAATAAATTAAATTAATCCATTTAACATTCACAAACTTTTGGATATTCGTGCATTTTTTTTCCAATACCATAGTTTATTTAATTTATACTTATTTTATTTTACAGATCAGTGACATGGTTGTCATTGCGAAACTAATGAATGCTAAGCTCGTTCTTCCCACTCTTGATCACAGTTCTTTTTGGACTGACCCAAGGTTTGTAAAAAATCGATCTCACAATAATTTAATCGTTCATTCAACTCATCATAATTATATTCCTCTGAATTAATTAGTATATCTGATTAATTTAATTTTAGTGAATTCAAAGATATATTTGACGTGGAGAAATTCAAAGAAGTTTTGAAGCATGATATCGTCATTGTCGACTCTATTCCTCCAGCCTATACGAGAATAAGACCTCTTGTTCGCGCCCCAACTTCGTGGTCGAAGGTACGCCGAATATCTCCTTTTGAATCGAGTTTGTTCCTTTTAATTAATTAATTAATTAATTAATTTAATTAATCATACGAAAATATGTACAGCCGTCTTATTACAGGGCTTTTGCTAAAACACTGAAGAAATACAAAGTAGTGAAGTTCACCCATACTGATTCGCGTCTAGCTAATAACGGACTTGCTCCGTCCCTTCAACGGCTGAGATGTCGTGCAAATTACGAGGCACTCCAATACCGAGAAGAGATTGAAAACCTTGGTAGAACACTTTCTGATAGGCTTAGAAATGGATCTAATCATTATATCGCACTCCATTTAAGGTAATATTTTTATTTCGAACCAAAATATAAAAGAAAGAAAAATAACCAATAAAAATGTGTAGGTATGAAAAGGACATGCTTTCCTTTACGGGGTGTAGTCACAACCTAACGAACGAAGAATCTGAAGAACTAAAGGAAATGAGATATCAAGTAACACACTGGAAAGAAAAAGAAATAAACAGCGCACAGAGACGATTACAAGGCGGTTGTCCGATGACACCTCGCGAGGCTGCAGTTTTTCTCAAAGCAATGGGGTACCCTTCAAATACGAATATTTATATAGTGGCCGGAGAAATTTACGGGTCTAAATGTATGGAGGCGTTGAAATCCGAGTACCCGAATATTTATACCCATTATAGCCTAGCTACTAGTTACGAACTTGAACCGTTAGAGGTGTATCAAAATAGATTGGCCGCTTTGGATCATATCGTGGCGTTGGAGAGTGACGTCTTTGTTTATACTTACGATGGAAACATGGCTAAGACCGTGCAAGGCCATCGACGCGTCGAAGGGTTTAGAAAAACCATCAATCCTGACAGGTTTGATTTTTTTTAATTATTCTTATTATTGTGTATGTAATTTTAAATTTTTTTAATTTGAAATACAGGCAGAAATTTGTTGGACTTATAGACAAATTAGACCAAGGTGAAATAAATTGGAAAGAATTCGAGAAAAGAGTGAAGAAGGACCATAAGCAGAGGCTCGGAGGGCCCTACGAGAGAAAATCGAGTTTTACCCCTAAACAAGAGGAATCTTTCTATGCGAATCCGCTACCAGGGTGTTTGTGTAAAAAATTACGCGACGACGAGTGAAGAAACTTTCGTTTCCTCCCAACAACAACAAAATCATTTATTTATAGGACAAAAAGTTTTTAGCTTGTATATAATAGTTCTCTCGAAATATATATATATACACATGTATATACATGTTTTGTTGTAATGTAAGTAACATTAGTTGGATACTCTTCCAATTTGTTTAATTCCCCGAGAAATCAATAAGTAACAAAATTCAACGAGATTGATTGCATGACTAAATTGTCCATATAAAAAGGTGCATCGATCTAACTATTAAATCTATGATCTAAATTAATAAAAAAAAAAAGACGAGAAAAAAGAAAAGAAAAACATGGACTATCACCAATAGGAAGGGATAAAAAGTGTTTCCTTCATATTTTGAGTGGCACTCTCGCTCGGAAGGCCTCTAATAGACCCGGTCGTCCATTGCGTAACGATCCCAGCCGAAATTGCAAATCTCAACTGTTTCTCCAACAAATCTTGATTCTCCAAAATTTCTGGCAACGCGGTCACTTTTCTTAGGATAGCACCCACCATTGCATCGCCCGATCCGGATCTATCGCAAGTCAATGGTGATAGTAACACATCCTCCGCTCCGATCACAGACCCATCAAACTCTTGCGTGTAATAATGGACTCTCAACGTGGCATGAGTTACTATCAAGAGTTTTATCCCCTCGTGCCACAGCGGCGCGAGGTCTTCTCGCGTGTAATGGTAGTAATCTCGGTTGTAATACTTTGTCAATTCGGCTGTTTCGGCGCAGTATAGGGGAGGTACTGTTCTTTTGCGAATGAAGTGGGGTTCGTTTAGAAGGAATTCGAGCTCGTATCTCGACACCTCTATCATTTCGGATTGGTTCCACGCGGGTTTTATGAGCTTTAGGGTTTTGTCTCGCGATTCCCAGAGTGGTAATGGGAGGTTCGGGTCGAAGAACGTTACTCCCCCGAATTGCTTCGTGAGGTCTATCGCTTTAAAAAGGGTTTTTTGCATTGATGGAGTTAGAAGTGCTTCCGAGTTGAAATGTAAGATCTTTGCCTATTGACAAGTCAATATGAATAAACTAGCTATATAGATAATTGGAAAAAGATATTGATTTTGTACCTCTTTTAATACGTCAATATTGATTTCGGACTCTAACAACGAATCTTCAGCAGACTCTTTAACCGTCTCGGCGAACAATTCCTTCCCTCTTTTCCCATCTTTCCTATCTCTGAACCCGAGCTTCATGTACGAAGCTCCGGTCTTTCCTCCCAGAGAAATCTCCACACCTCTCGTCTGAACTTTCTCCCAATTCAATTCGTGCACCAAGTCCAGCCCAAACTCGTCAAGTCCAACCTTCCCCATGAACGCAGCACTGCCGCCTTGTCTGGCAAAAGCCACGGCCACGTTGGAAGAGGGTCCGCTCGGCGCACGGGCGAATTCAGGTGGGTCGTAGTGCATCATTTTCCAGGTGGAGATAATGTCAGGGTGCATTTGCCGCTCCGAAACCCTCACCATTGGAAGGAATTCTCTTTGGGCGGCGCCAAAGAAGCAAACAAGAGGTGGGCAGTCTAAACTGGAATTATCATCCTTTTTAATTTCTAAATTGGGTTGTGGAGGAGGCGATTGAGAGGTGACGTGTGGTGCTTGAGGAGTTGATTTGGTTTGTGCATTTACGGAGACAATTGAAAATGGTGGTGGTGGTTTATGGGTTTGAAGGAAATTAGTTGATGGTTTGTGAAGGAAAGGAAAAGTATGGGCGGAGATGAGAGAGGCCATGCCTCTTCTACGGCGTCTTGGGCAAGGCTACAGTTTTACTCCAGCAGTGAGGTACAGGCGGAAGGAAAGAATGCTCAAGAGGTTTATCCTCTGTGACATTCATCACCGAATTGGATTCCCGGTTTCTTGTAAAACCATGAATCAAGTTCCTCATCTGAATCCGAGAATTATATTCCAGGTTTCTTAAGAACTCCAGAAAGCAGGTTCTTTGTCTGCATCTTTGCTTTGTCCAGACAAATCTGAAGCTCTTACCTCCCCCGCTTCTCTTCTCTCCGATCCCGAGACCGATCCTGATCCCGATCGCCGCCGATCCATAACTCGCCGCCGTGTCTCCCGATCTCCAGTCTCTTCCATCCGTCAAGGTTTGACTCCTCGCTACTTAGTTGCTTTCTGTATTTCTGGAAAGTAACCTTGTTATTGCTTGCTTAACCTTAATTCGTATGTATAGACTTCCAAAAGGTAGATTTTGCACATATGTGACTAGAAAGTCTAATTTTTTCCCCAATTCGTAAATTTCCTTTCTTTGCTGGATTTATCTCTTTACTGGTCTGAATTTACCAGAAAAGCTGGTTGTTTAGCCTATTTTCTTCCTTATCCTTGTGTAATTAGTCTCAGCTTAATTTGGATTATGTAATTCAATCTCAATGGTTTTATTTTGTAAGTATTCGTTACAAAATTTGTAAAATTTGATGAAATTAAGGGTAATTGCATGATTTGAATTTGAATTTACATGATGATAATTGCAGAAATGGGTCTGTGGACATTACTAGAGGGATTCTTACTGTTAGCAAATGCACTTGCGATATTGAATGAAGACCGATTCTTAGCGCCACGAGGATGGAGTTTCTCCGAAGTATCGAACAATGGAGGAGCCAAGAGTTTGAAAGGTCAGATTATTGGCCTTATTTATGCCGCGCAATATCTTAGGGTTCCTTTAATTGTTCTTAATGCCATCACTATCCTTGTTAAGCTCGTCTCTGGCTAAACTTTTATTCCTTTTTTTCTCGGTCTCTTTGTTATTATTATATGATATTGAATCTTGTTATTGGTGTTAGGTTTTGTTAACGATGAAATATTTCCTTGAATGATGTTGATTTCTTGTCAAAATAACTATTTTGTAATTGTTTTTTAGGCTTTAATAAACAATCTCACAATATATTGTTAATTATTGCGATACATATGCATTAATTCTATAATAACTAACACAATTTTATTTCCAAATAAAAAAAAACAAGCAAATAATATTTGATCAAATTTCACTCTATTCTAGTGGGATCATGATTTCATTGGTCCTGAAAGGAGGAAGAGTCCATGGAGGATTATATCTAGCAAGCAAGAATTCTTCACCACCATTCTTCACCTTGTGCTCATCTCTCTCCAAACATTCTCTCAATTTCTTAACCTTCTCTTCCACCACTTTATCCGTAGCAACGCCGCTAAACTTCACAATTCCGAACTTTCTCTCTCCTTCTTCCTTAATCACCACTCTCTCATCGGTCGGCTTCGGCGCATCTTCCTTCTTTTGATATTTCGACGGCAAAATAAATTGCATCGTTACGAAACCCTCGTCGCCCTTGGTGATAACGGGCGTGGTCATGGCGATTTTTTCGGGTTCGGGTTGAGTTTTCGTGATGACGGGCGTGGTCATGGCGATTTTCTCGGGGTTGGAGTTTTGCGGATTGCCGAAAACGCCTATGTAACTGGCTAAAATCGTGAAACCCCCATCTTTATCTCCTCCTTTCATTTGTTTCGGATCGTAGGTTATTTCTGCGAGGACCGAAGCGCCGTACTTGCGAATCTCGTAATCCGCGCATGAATGCACGAGTTCATATTTTGGCGTCTCCACCCAGATCTTTCCGAACACCATACCCATTGTATACTTTCTAGATTTGATTTGATTTGATTTGTTTTGAAGCTTATTTTTTATGATAATTTGGTTTAGGTGGCGTTGAATACTTATAGGAATAGGAATGTTGAATTCTTTGTGTATGGCTTGGATTAGTGGTGGAGGGAAGATGATGAGGTGTGGTTTCGTTTTCTCCACGTAATAATTACTTGATATTAAAGTCATAGGAATATCAAGTAATAGGAATAGGAATAGGAATACTTATAGGAATAGGAATAGGAACACTTATTTTTTTTTTTTTTTTTTTTTTTTTTTTTGCAAAAAAAAATATTTAAGTATTATGGGCTGAGATTAAAGGCCCAACTAAAATACGAATTTGAATTCTTGGTTTCGTATCAGGGAACTGAATTTTCTATTTTATAAAACCAGGATTTCGAAGATTTGTTCCTTTTTCTATTGTCTCCGCCTGCTCTTTCTTCTCTCCGACCGAGTTGTATTTGCGCAACCTAACAAGTGAAAATCTCGTGTTTGGTCTGAAAAAGGCGAAGTCTTTCATCTGAAACCCTAATCTCCAAACCCTAGACTGGTGCTGATAGTGGATTTGCTGGTTGGTCTAGGGTTCGACTGTATTTGGCGGATCTTTGATCGGTACAGGAGCAATCCGACCTCGATCGCGGTAATGGGGTTCGATAATGAATGCATAGTGGACATACCATCACTACCTGGTGAATATTTCTGTCCAGTTTGTCGCACATTGATATACCCAACAGAGGCATTGCAAGCTCTGTGCACGCATTTATATTGCAAACCTTGCCTCGCTTACACCGTCGCCACCACTCAAGCCTGTCCGTACGACGGGTATCTCGTCACGGAATCCGATTCCAAGGTGCCATTACCACCATCATCATTCATTATTATCCCTAACTTTCTATATTCGTAACTAATTGCCCTTGTTGATCGTTTGAAATATGTAAATAGCCATTGAGAGATACCAACAAGGGCCTCGCTGATGCGATTGGAGCCGTGCAAGTTCACTGTTTGTATTTCAGAAGCAATTGCCCGTGGCAAGGGAGCTTGTCAGACTGCATGGTCCATTGCACCATGTGCGCGTTTGGAAACTCGCCTGTTATGTGCAATCGTTGCAGCGCTCAAATCGTGCATTGCCAAGTTCAAGAACACGCTCAAGTTTGCCCTGTAAGTCCCTTAATTTCTAAACCCACCCTCTCTCTCTCTCACACACACACACACACACGCCAGCATTAACGGTTGTGTTCTTTATTCAGGGAGTTCAAACTCAGGAAGCTCAACCCGTGGACCAAGTCCAGGTACAAAACGGTACTCCACAATACTACGAGCAGTATAACGGATATAACCCATATGGCCAAGTGGCACAACCACAACCACAACCACAACCACAGCCACAACCACAACCACAAACTCTGCCACCTCAGCAACACCAGTTCCAGGCCCCACCAACTGCGCCAGTGTCAGGATATCAATCGTACCCCTCGCCAGCACCAGCTCAGCAACATCCATCTTATCAGATGCCGCCACCTCAGCACATTCCCCCTTATGGTGCGCCGCCACCTCCTGTCCAGACCCACGTCCCACAAATGATGCCACCTCAGGCACAAATGCATCCTGTGGGCCCAGATCCATATAAACAACAACAATTCTATGGACAAGTACCGCCAACTCAGCAATTCCATCCGGGCCCACAAAAACCCTTTGAAAAAGAGAGAAATTCTCCGCATGGACCGCTCCATTCTTATCCTGGTCCAGCGCCAAGCATGATGAGGCCCAATGGCATGCCGCCACACAGACCACAACCACCACCACCTTTCGATCCATATTCAAGACCATACGAAAGACCATTTTACCCCTCTGAATTCGAGAGACCGAGCTTTAACGGAGGTTTGTTTAACGGGAAGAGAAATAGCGGTACGGTTTTAGCAGGGTGGTGCAGGATATGTAAAATGGATTGCGGTACGGGGGAAGGGCTGGAGAGTCACTCGCAGACGAAAGATCATCAGAGGAAATCGATGGATATGATTCTTTGCATCAAACAAAACATCCTCTCCAAAAAGTCTAAAGTTTGAACTGTATGCTTTATTTACCTTTTTCTTTTTTTTAATCATAATATGCATAGAATTGTTCGTCTTTTTCTTCTATCCTTTACTTCTTTTACTTTCAGTTTTGTATGGAGTTAAAAATGTTGTGGTGTTTAATTAAGGACCATTTTGCAAAAGTACAATAACAAATTCTGGTTTTGATCTATCTTCAACTCATTTTGCCTTGTTAAAAGAGCAATAATGCTATAACTGAACTGTACCTTGCTAATCTGAAATTTGTCCATTGGATAAACGAGGGTAAAATTAACGGGACAAACTACTGCAATGTATAAACAAGGATAAAATTAGGGGAGAAACTATTGGATAAACGAGGGACCATTATATATATTTTTGAGTAAATTTATTTTAATTTGTTTGTTTTACTGTAAAGCAGACCATGAGAAATTCATCGTCCTGTTTGGAGAGATGGGAAGAATGCATTCGTCTTTGCTTTCTCAGTTTTAGCCAATGTTTTGGTATGTATGTATGTACTCAGTGCAATTATTATTTTTTAATTCATCATCCTAGAGAGGTTTACAAACCAAAATTACCCTTTAGGATAGAAAACTTTGGTAAAAAAAGAGCCACAATTTCTAAACCAAAATTGCACCTAACGGACAAAGCAAAAAGAAGGAGAAAATAAACAAAGAGATGATATATTTTGAGCGCGTGTTTTATATTCTTGAGTGAAGTTATTTTTGTTTTGTTTTACTATAAAGCAGACCTTAAAGAAAGGATCTAATTCGGCATCCTACTTTTGTGTCAAATTGTGAACGGATGCTTGGTGAGCTGGGAAGAAGAGAACGCAACGAAAAAAGAGGTTGGAAATTAATTTTCATTCTAGTTTTCTTTTTCTGCCCATTTTAAAATAAAATAAAAAAGTGCCCTCGTTAGAACTAAAAAAAGGTTTACAAAACAGAAAGTACCCTAATAGGATAGAAAATGTAGAGTATGAACTTGGCGGATCATTGGGGTACATGATTGGATCAATACCGTGCCTACTATTTGTGGTGAACTGGCGCCAGCCAAAGAACAAAAAAACAAACAAAGAAACCTAACAAATTTGAGGTGGTGTGAAAGGAATGTTGGTTGTACGCATATACTACTTTTTGAGTGTATGTTCTATATTACTTCCATAGTATACGCTATTATATTTAGTGTTCATAACATTAGGTGCATAGTTTTGGATCGAGTAGGGAGTTCGACACATGGATGCAATCATGTCGGTGTTCGTCTAATTGGTATTTTCACATAAATTTTTATATATGGTTCCTTTTTTAGTTGTGGGATAGATTGCACTTCTAGTCCATCAATTACAATTTTAGAAATGAATGAACACTCTCATCAAACAAATACATACAAAAAAAAAGATAATAGGAAAATTTTCTTTTTATTATTTATATTTTTAAGAAAACTAACCTAAAAGGCCTTTTGCCGTTTCGTATGTATTTATTTATTTATTTATTGTGAAGAAAATATCAGAGGAGATTGGCATCATTGACAAGTGTCCGGTGATGGAAATCAGTCTTTATTATGTTGCCAAAAAGCCTCGAGATCTTTCTAATTTTATGTATTTCATGGTTGCGAGCCGAAGCACCGTAGAGAACAGGCATTCTCAGATTAACTAATTGATAAGAGTTTTCTATATCACTTGAGAATATTATATTGATGAGAGTGTTCTATATCACTTGAGAATATTATATTTATAAGTGTGTTCTATATCACGTGAGAATATTATAGATTCAGTTTCATGAATTTTTTTTTTTTTATCATATACATCATGATACGTAAAAAGATTAACGGTCGATAACATTTACGACATGATTCATCATAAAATAAATTTTAAAGTTCGATTTTTTTTGTATTGGATTTAATTTAAATTATATGGATAGGCTTAGAATAAATTTTGTAGTATCTTTCGAGTTTTTCTTTATGAAAATTCCAAAATTTATCGAAATGGACGGTTGTGAAAATATGTTATCGATTTTGTTAGATAAAAAAATGAAAATGATGCAAAATTTATTCTACATATATAGATTACATTTATGCGGTTGTAATTTAATTTTCATGTATAGATTTTGAGAAATAAACGTCGTTGATCGCTAGGACTGCAACTTTGGCTCGTGGTTCGCTCGTGCTCGACTCGATAATAATTCGATAATAGCTCGTTCGACATAAACTCGAAATTAATCGAGCCGAGCTAGCTCGAACACTTATCGAGCCGAGCTTGAGTCAGACCTAACTCGTTCGTATTAAGCTCGAAACAAATTTGAGCTCGATTTTTAAAACTAATAATTGTTATCCTAATTGATTTGTATTTTATCTCAAGACAAAGACCCTTATCTTCTTGCTCTCTCTTGTTAATTACTTTCATGTTTCTTGAATTACCAAGGCAAAGACGACATGGAAGAAATTAAAATGGAAATAAATCAAGGCAAGAAAAACATAAATTCAAGTAACCAAGTCGACAAATCGACAAGGACCAGAAATTGAAAACTCTAGATCCTCTCTTTTGTCGTTAATTAGGTTAAAAATTGCAAAAGACAACAATTTTTTTTTTGTAAGAATTCATAATATAACCTCAATTGACGCATTCATGAGTTTGATACGCCCATTAGAATTTAGAGTTTGACCTAAGTAATCAAATACTCTTTTGTCGTTTTTAACGTTATACATATTTATTATTAATCTAATTAACTTTTCTCGATTGACGCATTCATAATTTTTTTTTGTGTTTGACCCATAAATATTACATTGTTGGAATGCGTATTAACTCTAAATTCTAATGGGCGTGGCATATTTGCGCTGTTTATATTTCCATTTATTTAATGATTTTTGTGGGTTCATTTATTGAATTATTATTGACATTACACGTAGGGCTGCAAACGAGCCGAGCTCGAGCGAGCGGTGTCAAGCTCAAGCTCGGCTCAGAACTTACTTGAGCTGGCTCGGCTCGTTTAGAATTATGGTTCGAGCTAAAAAATCAAGTTCAAGTTCGGCTCGTTCTAATTCGAGCTAGTTCGGCTCGGCTCAACAGTGGCTCAATTAAAAAAATTGTAACAATTGCGAATAAACAAAAAATATTCTAAATACCAAAATATCTTAAAACATAAAAATAATAAATCAAACATACAACATAAAACATAAAAAATAGGATTTGGACTTGGTATTACTAATTTGTCTTCCTTAGTTAATATTTTCTTTTTTTGACCTAAGTTGTAACCTGACTTGAAATTATTATGGAGATAAAAATTTTCTTTATAAAATTTTCTAATTATAATAAATATGTAATATGAATTAATTATGACAAAAGTATTTGATTTTTTAAATCGAGCTCAAATTCTTTTCGAGCTTAATACGAGCGAGCTGAGTCTTGAGTCTGGTTCAAGCTCGTCTCAATAAACGTTCGAGTTAGTTCGGCTCGGCTCGTTTAATTTCGAATTAATATCGAGCGAGCTATTATCGAACTATTATCGAGTCGAGCTCGAGCGAGCCACGAACTAAAGTTGCAGTCCTTTACACGCAATAAAATAAACTACTTCAAATTTTAATTTAAAAAAAGAAAATAAATCACTTGATAGTTGTTAATGTTGCATATATAATTGTATTTGACCATAATATAATATTAGTGTGGGTTACTCCTAATCGCGGGTCCCTTTAACAACAAGCTTCCCACTAATCTCTGGATTTTTTGTTTTTTGTCTTTTACCAAGAACTGCAAAAACGGTCCAAGTTCAACGATAAAAAAAGAAAAGATACATCTCTTTTGATGATTTGCATATGTGAGTGGTATATTCTTTCTTCATTCAAAGTTGATAATTGATTTTTTATTTGTTTCTTCTTTTTTCCTGGATATACATGCATCCCATGATTACATTCCTTGGATTTGGACGAACCTTAAATTCCTTTAATTAATTTATTAATTAGTTAATTTATTTGAGATATGTATTGTAGCATCAAGCTAGCCAATTAGGCAATTTTAAAAGCTGTCCAAAGGAAGAAAAGTAGAAACAAAACCACCACCTTGTTGGTGGAATGCACGCTTAATTCAAAAGAACCCAATTAATAGTACATGTTTGTCAAAATCAATATTTTTTGCAAAAAATAAAGAACCCAATTAATATGTTTTGCAAAAAGTCAATGGGCTCATGGTCCAGTGGTTGACACAAAAATCTTATGTTGTGAGAGGTTGTGGGTTCGAGTTTCATTGGCACTAATGGATGGAGGACCACCGAGCCTTCTCCGTTTACTCGTTTTTTTTTATATGTTTTGCAAAAACTCAATATTTTTTGCAAAACATCCTCTTATTAATGATTAATACACTTAATTAACATTTGAATTAACACATGTTATATGATTAACGTGATAATTAACATTCATCTAGATTAACAAATGATAATTAATATTTTAAAATGATTAATTCAATATTTCTTGTTAATTGGATTGTTAATTATCTGGTGACAAAGTATAATTTCTCGGAATTCAATGGGCATTGTTAGGGTAATACTGCCCCAGATTTCATACATTCAGATTTCTAATTTCTAATTAATATTAACTACGATTTCTAAAACAGATGCGGCTATTTACACTGCCCCAGATTTCACCATCAAAAAGTTCTGTATTTTAATTAACAGATGAAACAAAATTAATTAACATGTGATGTATAATTAACATCCATCTAAATAAACAATTTCTAATTAATATTAACTAGGATAATACTTGCGCTACACGACTAGTATGGTAATTATTTGTATTATGTAAAATTGTCTTTCCTGTTTATTGTCGAAAAATATGTTTCATAAATTTAAAAAGTTCCTTTGTGTTTGATAAATTAATATTTTTCATATTTAATAATTTTTGAAAAGAAATAACATGGAATTTTTTTTGAATAAAAATACAACTATGATCTACTTAGTATTATGTACAAATTTTTTCGAATTTGCAGTTTTAAAAAACACTAATAATTAGACTTAAAATATACTCACTTTTGTATTATATATTTTTACATAGTTAAACTTTGAATTAGAAAAAAAAAATGTTGGAAATATGATAATATGTAATTCAAAATAAAGAGAAAATTCAAGCAAATATATTTCATAGTTTTTTAAAATTATATTTTAAAATATGTAAAATAAAATACAAAGTTGACAATTAATTATACAAAAAAGCTTACTAATGCGACACCATACTTACTGTATTAACTTTTGAAGACAATTCTTTAGAATAGACTTTTGTTTGGTGGCATCATCTTTGTAGCTATAAGTACCTTATTGCACTAACCACAATCTCAGAACTCTCTCTCTCTCTCTCTTGATATATCTCTCTCCTTCAAAAAAATAAAGGACTGAGAAAGATCAAGATCAAACTAAAATGGCTTCTTATTCTATGATCTTCGCACTTCCCATCATCGTCGCCTTTTCTCTCCTTCTCCCTTCAGCTTATGGTATGTAATGAATGCATTACATCAATCTTTTCTATCTATTTCAACAATTATTGCCTATATATATGTGTGTGCGTATTAATCGATTCATATTTGCATGGTTTAATTAGCGGGCGTGACATGTGAGGAGTTACCGCAAGATCTGTGTGCATTCTCCATCTCCTCATCAGGGAGCCGTTGCGCATTGGAGAGCACAACCAGTGCTGCATCCACCAAGTACCATTGCAGTACTTCTGAAGTCGTGGTGACTGGAATGGCCGACTGGATCGAGACTGACGAGTGCGTCAGAGCCTGTGGCGTGGACCGTAATACCGTCGGTATCTCCTCTGACAAATTGCTCGAGAAGAAATTCGTTGAAATGATTTGCTCTAACGCCTGCTACCAAAATTGCCCTAATATTGTTGATCTTTACTCCAGTCTCGCTTCTGGGGAAGGTAATTACGAAAAAAAAATAGTCGAAACAAAACTTAATGAACAAAATCATTAAATTAAACATCTTATTAATAAAAAAAAATACGGACTTAATAATTAAACATGCATGCATGCAGGCGCAATATTGGCGGAAATGTGCAAGGTACAAAGCTCAAGCAGAGATCGCGTCATGTTGGAGTCTGCCGGTTTTGCACCTGCACCTGCACCTAGCTATTAATTAATATCTACTTCTAAGCAATCATATCTATCTTTTGCTTATATGCTTATTAATTAATTATTCATAATAATGATGAGTTTATGAGAGATCGTTGAATTTGTTTATTGTTTGTATACCGGCATAAATTGCGCATATATATTGTTTCTTTGTTTGTTTGTTTGTTTGTTTGTTTTTGTTGTATTACAAGATCATTTATACATCAATTGTGTTCTTGAATGTCTGAAAAAGAAACAATGTTTGCTTGTTCATGATATCAATATTTGAGGTTTCTAATGGAGATGTTTTTGTTAATTGTTTTCATCCATTTCTATCCTTTATGTTTCTCTTTAGTACTTCTTTTTTATATTGGATAGTTGGAAGTTGATAACAAATTATTTTAAGAGCCCAATTGCATATACCAATCAAATCAGAGACAAATTGGACTAAAAGATCAACAAATTAATCATTATTAATCATTCTCTTTAAAGTTGAGTGAAATCAGCCAAATTTTGACACGTGTCTTTGTAAATAAGATGCTAGAATTACAAGTTTAGACATAAGCTGATGATATGACATATGGCAACAGCACAAACTCGCTGTGTTGTAGACGCGGGTTTGAAACCCAGTCTCTGCATCATTTTCTTTTCACGAGCTGTTAGTAAATAAAATTCCAAATGTACAAATAGAAACATGTACTGATGATAGTCCAGACGGAAAGAACATAGGTGTGTGGTGCTATAGACCTCGGTTCGAATCCCATTGTTAGCATCATTTTATTTTTCAATGTTTCACGGAAAAGTAATTAATCACTCCAACAAACACATATTTTTTTTCTATGATTGATGACTCCAACATACACACTACAATTCTGCACAATTAATATATACAATATCCTCAAATTATATATGTATAAATAAAATATTTATTTCTCAAGAAACTATAAATTGATAATGTTAAATTTGACATGTAAATTACCAAATTTTTTTTTTCCAACAAAGGTCAAAATTATATTTAAACCCTAATAAAAATATCAAACTATATCTTTTCAAAATCTTATTAATCAAATCATTTGTTTTATAATTTGAAATTTTTTTTTTATTGTCCAAGAAAATAAGTACAAACTAAAAGTGTCAAAAATACAATTAAACATAAAAAACATCAAACTATATTTTTTCACAATCTTACTAACTTAAATAATTTTTTGCTATAATTTGAGAAATAATTTTCTATTGTCCAAGAAAATAAATAGAAACTAAAAAAATCAAAATTATAATTAAACCCTATAAATATCGAACTACGTTTTTTTCTCAATCTTATTAATCAAAATCATTTTAGATATAATTCAAAAAATATAGTACAAGAAATTAATAAAAACTAAAATAGTCTAAATTGTAATTAAAACCTAAAAATAGAGAGCTATATTTTTTTCCCAATCTTATTAATAAAATACATTTTTTCTATAAGTTCAAAAATAATTTTATTATTGTTGAAGAAAATAAATAGAAAATTAAAGATTATAATTAAACACTAAAAAATATCAAATTATATTTTTACACAATCTCATTAATCAAAATGTTTTAATTTGAAAAATGTTTTTATCCTTGCAATAAATTATATATATCATTTTAACTCTCGAAATGTGATGTATATTTCTAAAAAACAATAAATTATAACGTCTAATTTTTATTTAGTTTAGTATTAAATTTAAGTTGGTCGAAGCGGAACGAGATCACCCGGGCTTTACTACTTAACTAGGAGAATACTCGCGTTACGCGGCGAGCATGTTAATTATGTTTTCCATTGTAATACAAATTACACATTGGTATGATAATATTAATAATATCATCTTAAAATAAAGTTATTTGAATTCATTTAGCTATAATTATTCATATGTTTTGCAATTAATTTACATTATGATAACAAAAAATTTCTTTTTTTAATCAAATAATAATACTTATATTAGTATCAGTATATAATAATATATGAGATATAATACAATTTTACGAAAAAACATAACAACAAATATTATATCATTGTTCACAATATTTCATACAATATCAAATAAAAAAATAATGAATCATACAACATATGTAGCAACACATTATTAATTTATATAGTAGTCATAATTTGTATTCATTAAAAATTCAATGAAAAATATAAAATAATATAATATACTATCATTGTTCACAATATTTCGTACAATATCAAATATAAAAATAATGAATCGTACAACATATGTAGTAACACATTATTAATAGTAGTAATATTTGTATTGATTCAAAATGCAATGAAAAATAAGAATTAATATAAAACTTAATAGTGGAAGTAATTTAATAAATAATATCAAAATTTAATTTATAATAAACATAAATACAAATTATTTTATATCATATGATTTTTTTTAATTTACATTTTTTTTAAATAACAATACTATTTGATAGGTGTTTATAAGTTTAAGAAATTATTTAGATGGATAAATTACTTTTTAATATTATTTTTTTTAAAAAATAATATTAAATTTGTTTGCTTGAAAACACAAATATAATCTACTTAGTATTATATGATATTCTTATAGTTATAATTTCTGAAAAGAATAAATAATAATAATAATACTTACAAATTTTATTATGCCAATAAAATACTTAAAAATATATTATGTAAATATGTATTTTTGCATTGTATTTACATAATATCTTTACAAATTGAAATTTTGACAAACGGTATGTTTGAACTATGCTAATATGAATGTCAAAATAAAGAGAAAATTAAAATGAATATACTTGATGGATTTTTAAAATTAAATTTCTAAAAATAATACTAACATATGTTGTATGTTTTATAATATTACATATTAAATTATTAGTATTTCATATACAAATTTTTCATATTCCATTGCATGCAAATTTGATCATGTAATCTTATGTGAAATGTTAAATAATTGATTAGACTTGGTCTAATGTGAACATAACCAATAATAATAGTCCACGTCATTAATATAGGATGATTTGACTTTCTAAGAATGCTTAAATCACGGTGTAAAATAATGACACATAAATGACTACACAAAATATGATCTTCAAAAAATATAACAAAAAAACTAATGATTGAGATTAAACCACATCACTACATCTAACGGTTCAAATTAATACTTACAAATAGTCATACAAAATTCATGTCTTAAATGCTCAAATATAATATTAATGTATAGGATGAAGTCACATCACATAATTTAATGGTTAATAATTATAATAAGCATGATGATGTCGCTTCATGAGGATTAATTTATGTAGTAATTTTTTTTATTGGTTCAAAATGGAATGGAAAAATAAGAATTAATATAAAACTTAATAGTGGAAGTAATTTAATAGATAATATCAAAATTTAATTTATAATAAACATAAATACAAACAATTTTATATCATACAAATTTTTTTTAATTTACATTTTTTAAAATAACAATACTATTTGATAGGTGTTTATAAGTTTAAGGAATTATTTAGATGGATAAACTATTTTTTAATATTATTTTTTGAAAAAAATAATATTAAATTTGTTTGCTTAGAAACACAAATATAATCTACTTAGTATTATAAGAAATTCTTATATTTATAATTTTTGAGAATAAATAAATAATAATAATAATACTTAAAAATTCTATTATGCAAATAAAATACTTAAAAATCTATTATGTAAATATGTATTTTTTGCATTGTATTTTTTTACATAATATCTTTACAAATTGGAATTTTGAAAAAACGGTATGTATGAACTATGCTAATATGGAAGTCAAAATAAAGAGAAAATTAAAATTAATATACTTGATGGGTTTTTAAAATTAAATTTCTAAAAATAATACTAACATATGTTGTATGTTTTATAATATTCAATATTAAATTATTAGTATTTCATATATAAATTTTTCATATTTCATTGCATTCACATTTGATTATGTAATCTTATGTAAAATTTTAAATGATTGATTAGACTTGGTCTAATTGAACCTAACCAATAATAATAGTACACGTCATTAATGTAGGACGATGTGACTTTCTAAAAATACTTAAAACATGGTGTAAAATAATAACACATAAAAGACTACACAAAATATGATCTTCAAAAAATCTAAAAAAAACTAATGATTGAGATTAAACCGCATCAGTACATATAACGGTTCAAATTAATACTTACAAATAGTCATACAAAATGCATATCTTAAATGATCAAATATAATATTAACGTATATAATGAAGCCACATCACATAATCTAATGGATCAAAACTTATCCAAATAATCGATTTTGTGTACTCTATTTGAACTATCCAACAATAGCGTTTGGAGAGAGCATAGAAAGGTGAACAAACACATCGCTCAAATAGATGTGAGAGAATGGATGGAAACTTTTTCAAATTTTAATGTTTAGTTAATTTCATCGCCCAACTACTTTCTCATAATCATGTAAATTGTTTTCTTTTTAATTAATCATTCAAACAAACCAAACAAACTATGAATCAAAGGGAAAGAAAAGAGAAAAATTCTCCCATTTACTTGATACAAACAAATAGCACACACCTGCTCTACTAAACAAACCAAATAATAAATAAAATATATAATTTTGTTCTCTACCTTCTCTTTTATGAGAGAACTTTCTCAGCTAACATTTGGGATAGTCTTCCGGTGGCGAAGGGAGAATGGTGTCAGGCGTGGGGCCATTCTCTACCTGAAATGCCATTCCTAAACCCATTGGCAAATGTAGATCAAGATGACAGTGCAAGATCCATATTCCTGAATATATACAACAATTAATTTGACCCGTTAAACTCAGTTTAATTTTGACACTATATACCTGGATTGTCAGCTACAAATCGGATGACCGCCCATCCGCCAGCCGGCACGGCAATGGTGTTTCTAACTTGTGGATCAACCAAGTTGTATCTTTTTACTGCAACCGACTTGTTATAATTACCAAGACCTTGTGCTAACACGTAAAAGTTAAACCCATGCAAGTGTAAGGGATGGTTCTCCGACGCCAAAACCGCCGTATTCTGCAGCACCATCTCGACCGTCGAATTATACTTCAGCTTTTTCACCTTTGTACCCTTCGCGGTGAAAACATAATTTGCACTTGCGGAAGCATTGGTGAAGTCAAAATACTCTTTCGGTTTATCCGGAAAGTCCTCGGTGTAAACACCGGATTCGTTCTTCAGGAAGGCCTCGAGAAGTGACATTTTAGTTGGAAACTCAAACGATACATTGTTCATGCTAGCAGCAATCGAACCTACAGTTTTGTTACACTTCGTCTGGCTAGGCCGACACGGTGATATACCCATACCGTACGAAACAAACATATGTTCATCCACATGTCGAGGCACGGTTTGCTTATTATACATGACTAGACCAGTTAGGTTTGTTAGAAAATGATATGCAGTTTCTGTGTCATTTGATAGAGGCATGTCCGGCATTACAGACTCATGATCATCATTCTCCAATGAACTCGAGTCGTGTTGGGAATTAGTGTACTGGATTACTGCACGTGTAGGAATGGATTCGAAAACGCCTTGAGAAGTGATGTACGGAGAAGCGGCCATGTAATAGAGGCCCGGAATGGCATTAGCGGTTATCAACGCATCGACGGTTTGACCTGGGGCTAATACGATGGTGTCCGTTCTGTACGGTTTGGTGTAACCGGCATCTATGGCGACTACTGTGAAGATGTGACTGGCAATCTTGAAGAAGTATTCTGTATTGAGTGCAGCATTGATTATTCGAAGAAGATACGTCTTGCCCTTCTCTACTTCCATCTTGTATATTTCTGTGTTCGTCGCCGCATGATTAGCTAATTAATATATCCATGCAAAAATAAATGTTAAAAGACTTACGATTCGGATTACATTGAGTAGCATTAGTAGCAGAACAATTGTACAAGTCACCGGGTTTTCCATTAATTGTATACGCATCAGAAGCGTTGGGGGACCCACCTGTAAGGTAAGACTCTTTCTCCACATCCACCACATTTGCATTCCACCATTCACCTAATAGTATTGTCTCCTCTTTGTGAGGTTTTGGAAAAGGATAGGTTTTTCTGGGTCGAATTATCAGGGCACCATGGACAGTAGCGCGAAGGTAAGAAACGTGTGCGTGCCACCACAAAGTACCTTCTTGCCCCGAGACGTTGTATCTGTACGTGTACTTTTTTCCTGGTCGGATCGGGCATTGTGTTATCATGTCAGGTCCGTCAGCCCATGGCGTAAGCTTCTGAAATATTCCATGCCTAGCTTGATCCCGACGAATTAAATCAATTAAGATCATTAATTAAGTGCTCACATGTATAATTCATGTTTTAATTAGTTAATTACCAGTGGATAGTAATGTTGTAGGGTGATTGGTTGATGACATGAACCACAATTGTGTCGCCCTCGCACGCCTCTATCTTCGGACCTGGCATGCGCCCGTTAATTGAGGTGATCACCCTTGTTTCGCATAACCGTGTTATCGTCATGTTTTGTACCTATGTTCCAAAATTATATAAATTAATTTTTGTCTTGCTCATTTTTATTTTTTTTGCACAGCAATATATATATGAAATAGGCATTACATTATTTTGATATCGATCGATCTTAACAGGATTTTTATCAATTATTCTCAATTGATAAAAATTATGCAATATAGTTAAGCATTATTAAAAGACAGAGAAATAGTACGTACATTGAAAGTATGCTCTACGATCGCAGCATGCGACATGTATCCGAAGAATACGAGGAGAAATATTGTATCGAAGAACAAAACATTTGCCATGCCAAGGAAATTAAGGATTAGAAACAAAGATATCTTGATTAACTGGCTAATTAACTTCGAGGATATATATGTGATAAGAATGCCAAATCTCTTCTATATGATTATATTAATCAGAGCAAACTATATGTATAGCTTGTTACATTCATTATTTCAACGCCCAAGAATTGTTTCGACTATAAAAGTGTATAAAGTGGCATGTCCATAATAATATATGCTTGTTAGGTCCTTGCAAGAAACTAACGTGAAGGTAGTTCATTTGTCATTATTAATTTGTTCGAAAGATCAAAAATTAGTAATTGTATATATTTTTTACGACGTTTAAGGTTAAAAGGTTTTTGAGAAGAAAGTTCTATTGCTGGACAATATACATGTCTTTTCTTTACATTTTATGCATGGCTGGCTTGATTGACTGCTCAACCAAATGGTCCAGAACTATTTAAATAAAAAAATAAAGAAATTTAATTCACGAATCGTGAATATATTTGGTTTCATATTTTTTTATTGATAATATTAACCGAACTCGAATCTCAGACTTATGTTCATCTATATTTTATATTATGTTAATTAAAAAATATTAAATTTCATATAATAATATTACAAATAATTTAATTATATTTCATATGATTTTTTTATATATTTTTTGTTTAATAAAATTTGAATTTTAACGTTGTAAAGTTTTTCGGTTCAACCGAATAAATCGAATAAGAATTTGGTTTATTCGGTTCAATTTTAAATCCTTTCAAATTTTGTTCGGTTCGGTTTGGTTTGAATCTTGGTCTTATTACCACCCGTCCACCCCGTACACATAATTAAAAAATATAGATGAACAAATAATAAATACAATTAATTTGTACGTGATAAATATTTTTAGCGTGCTAGGTTTATCACATGATAAAACTAATGTATACAAGAGTATGAATTTACTAATTTATTGTTGTTGTGCATTAAATTAGATTTATCATTAAATTCGATTAATTAAATTTCTGTTAATACATCAAGGTTAATACATCAAGTATTGTTGAATGGCTTTTCTAACTATTTCACATTGGATTGATTCGCAATGAAGCTAGCTAGGCTATCAATATGTTCAAACAGATTTTGGTAATGAGTTTGCTTAATCTTTTAATTACTTTAATCTTATAATTTAGTGCTGTCAGTTAAGTGTCTTTGAAAGTAGGCTTAATTTCTCTCATCTAAGGGTGTCATAAAATAATAGTTTAATCAATTAGTGCTACAATATGAGATGTGGTACTAATTGACTAACTTCATTAGTTTGGTTGGTAATTAAGTTAACCCCATGAAGAGTGGCGGATCTTGTTCCGTATCAATGGTGGAACGGTAATCTAGGAGGGGGGCAGTTGTGAGAAATTTTCAAATAATTTTGGAGGACGTTAGCACATAATTTTTCAATTTTATCGTAAAATACATTAGCATAATTACATATATATACTACCTCTCAAAAATTTAGGAAAAGGAGAGACGTTGCTCCCCCTAGTCCCTTAATAGATCTGTCACTGTCCATGAACATGCACCAAATATTTAATTGAATATAGTATACTATATACAACGGTTATTATTTTTGTATTGTTGTAGCATCTATCTCATTTATGATTTTATTCATGTGATTGTGTTAAATTGGAATCAGAGTTAAAAGCAAGAGTTGCAAGATCTTAGAAAAAACAGTGTTGAACTTCACATTCCTTAAAATGCAAAGATTAATGATTTAGAAACCATCTCGGATTTGTGTCGAGTTTTTATAAAGACCAAGAAACATTATAAGTTTAGTTTGGCCGATAGAATACTTCGGTTGTTTCTAATGCGTCCCGTTTCTACCGCATTCGCGGAACGTGAATTTTTGACAACGAAAATAGTAAAAATGAGATTTCATAATAGGATGGGAGATGAATTTCTTATGAATAGTTTGGTTGTACATATTAAAAGAGAAATTACAGGTAGGCTTTAGAGGGATAATTATTCGAATAACAAACAATAAAATTATTGTCACAACATGATGATAAAATAATATGTTATATAATTAACATTTTTGACATTGAAGTAAAAAAAAAACATTCCATAAACATTATGCCTAAAATGAATATCAAATCATATCGAATTTCTTTTCTAGACATTCAATGAGAATAATAAATCTCGTGCATACACGGATAAATAAATTAAGTACGTATCAATAAACTATCTGTTATAAATATGAATGTACGTTAAATATAATATGTTCAAGTGTGAAAAGCTTAGACACTAAGGAAGATGTATGGATATGGAGAGATGTATGTTGGAGGTTTCACACTGGAGAGATGCACATTGGAGGTTTCACACTGGAGCGTTCACATTGATGAAAGGGTATTGTGTTCCCTATATAATGATGGTTTGTGTGGTTCATTTGTACAGACAATTCAGTCCAATAATAAAGACTTTCTCTCTCTACTTTCTTGTGTTATTTTACCTTTCGTTTATAATACGTTATCAGCACGATAGTCTCGAAATTCCGGTGAAAGGTAAAATCTCAAACAAAGTCGAAGCACGACGCTCTAGAATTTCATTGGAAGGTAAAATCTGAGGTATACATTTATTTTATTAAAATTATCATACGATTCTTTTTCAAATTCATGTCAGAGTTATTTTTCATGGCATAGAATATATTTGGTATTTGTTATGATCGCGGCCCGAAGTTAGATATGGCCTAAATTTCTATATTGCTGTACTAGACAGTCATCAGTAATTGGATTTGTGAAACGTGAAGGGCCGTTGTGCATATTTTTGTGTCTTTGTGCGTTTTCTTTGTTTTGCTTGATCGAAATTATCTGTGGTTCATGTGTGATGTCAAGTAAAAATGATTCATGTTTGATCAGTGGACAAGAACAAACTTTATGGAATCGATTTCTTGCCGAACGAAAGAAGAAATTAGGGATTTGTGTAAGACGCTGAATTAGCGATGTATACGGTTTTTGGCAGCGTTTGTTTTGTCGCGTAAGGTCGCGACTTGGAAGAAACACATCTGGAACAGACACGAATCATTGTTTCGTTCAAAGCAATCCAGAAGCTATACAATTTCAGTCGCTCAATTTCATCAGTGGTTGCGCGTCAGATGGACGCTGGCAGTTATGACAGTTCGTCGATGAATTGATGCCAGTACGGATGGCGGTGTGTGAACTTTGACAGGCGCTACCACAGAATTCCATGCGAACCCATACATGTTGGTTCAAATTTCCTGATAGTTTGATTATTTCAAAACACTGTCATTACTAATGTATACATCCAGAAAAGTGCAGGATAACATAGGTACGATACGAAGATGAAGGAGGATTTGTGAAGGAAGACTTCATTGGACTACATCAAGAATCAGGACATGAAGTCTCAACATAAACAAGAAAAGAAGAACACAGGGAAGGCCATTGGAATACATCAAGACTCAAGATGTTGAAGCCTTCCGTGAGTGGGATACGCCACAAATAAACCATAGGTACAAACCTAGTAAAACTCAAGTAAAATCATGTTCAAAATAACAAAGAGTTCAGTCAAGCAGGAAGTGCGTTCTGAACGAACTCAAAGTCCGTTCAGAACGGACTTGCTAAATATCAAAACTTTAAAGCTTGATTAGAACCAAACGTGTCACAGGGATGTGTGCGTTCGAACGAACAATCATGTCCGTTCGAACGAATAATTAGAATTCGTTCACCCACCTTCTGAGTGCGTTGAACGGACAATCCTTCCTGTGAACGGAAAATGTCACAGGGATGTATGCGTTCGAACGAACACACATGTGCGTTCGAACGGACAACCTGGAATCCGTTCACCCACTTTTCAGTGCGTTGAACGGACTCTTGTTCCTGTGAACGCAAAATGCTATGTATAATTGAGTCCGTTACGAACGGACATTGTCCGTTCGAACGGACCCAAGATGTACTTGCACGTTATTTTGAAACGGCTAGTGCAAACTTCAAGTGCGTTCTGAACGGACTGTATGCGTTCGAACGCATTACAAGTTTTCTGAAGGATTTCTATAGAGAGTATAAATAGAATCCTTCATGGGTCTCTCTCTCTCACCTCCTCAATTTCAAACTTTCAAACCTAAAAAGAGAGAAACCCTAAGCTGTGATTTTCTATATCCATTGATAGCTTGAGAAACCTCTTTAGATCGTTGATCTACTTTCGATATTCTCCACTAATCGTATCCCACTCACGTGACCGATCACGTTGTAGCTCGATTAGTGAAAAGTGTAATAGGCTAGTGCAACAAATTGTAAAGAGCCTAAGCTATAGATCGATAGAAGCGTGTAAATCGATCTAGGCAAATCCTTGTAATCGAGTTGAGTTGGAATTCAATCGAAAGCCAAAAAGAGGCACAAGGCATTCCCGGAGACGTAGGTACTCGCAAATAATTGAGTCGGTCAATTAAGCGAGTAAAGGGTGAGTTAAAGCTACAAAGCAACCACCTACCGAACTTCGTAAACAAACATCTTGTGTCAAAGTGTTTGTACGGTATCATCTTTATCATCTAAATTATTATTTATTCCGCACCGTAAATTAGGTTTAAATCTAAACTAAGTGTAAGTTAGATTGCCAAATTTACCCCCCTCTAGGTTAGAATTAACCAACAATTGGTATCAGAGCAAGGTACTAACCATCTCTTTGAGTATTAGGGATAACTTGTACTTAACGATCAAATGACCGAAATTAATCCTATTGTACAAAACTCATCGATAAATCCGATAAATACCGTACCTAAATCAAATATATCAAACTCACGTGAATTAGATGGAACCAATTGGAGTTCTTGGAAGAAATGCATGCTAAATGCATTCGCTCTCCAAGGACTTGACAAGATAGTGTTACGAGGCTTTGTCTTGGCCCAAGAGGTTGACACGGACGGAAATGTAACCTACCCTGATCAAACTAGGGAAGATAGAACTAATGAACAAGGAGTTCATAGACTATTTATTTGCAATAAATTGCAAATCAATGATTTGATGCAAGAATTTTCAGTTTGAAATGCCCATATTTTTAGTAAATATCCTTTGATAATTTTAAGTTTGATATACGCCAAAAGCGTGATCGATCATGCGATTCCAACATTATAAATTCAAAGGAATAATAAAGAGCACGATAAAAAGTTGGCATAATATAAGTTGTTATTATTTCTAATGAAATATATTTTCTTTTTGGAAATTAATATTGAAATATTAGTTCGTAGAGGACATAAATAAATGTATAACCTTTGAAAAGGTTCAGGTACCTGACAGCAATGAAATTGTTGAAAATAATGAGATCTCAATATTTTGTCCCTACGTGAAAAATATGGAATCGAAATGAAACTATAGTTATTGAGAAAATTGAATATGAACTTACAAATGATAAAGAAAAACGAGGATCTACGATAAAATCAATTGAAAAATGTCGACAAATACAATTATTGGCCATAATTGAAATTCACATAAGAAAGTGAAGTTGATGGACCCGAAGTCCGAAAAACACCTTATCATGGTGATGAATTTTTATTTAAAATTAGTTTGAATGTCCATGAAGGACTCAAAATCTATCATGTATACATTATAATAGATTATTCATATGCTCATTTGATTATACTATAATAAAAATCCCTGAAAGATTTAGAATCCATGAAGCATATTATTTAATCTCTCGAGAGATATGCCTGAAGCATATTATATTAAATATCAAAGATCTTTGTATGCATTGGAGTAATCCGAGCATGTTGATATGGTCATTTTAATGTTGACGATAGACTATATGTCTATATCTATGATCAAATTGATAGATGCGTATTATCGCAAATAAATTATATGTTGATTATGATTATTAGAACCCCTGAAGAGGTTTAAAAGACAAGTTATGGAAATAACGATTATGTTATTATAAATATAAATATTTGTCATGGATTACAAATATGTTTAATATTTTTCAGAATGAATTTTTTTTATCACGAGCAAATAAGTTTGTCAAATTGCTCGTTTTCAAAATATTTGTATCCATGAGGGGGAGAAAATGATACGCAGTGCACTCTTTTTGTCCTTGGTCATGGTTTTGTCCCACTGGGTTTTCATGACAAGGTTTTTAATGAGGCATCTTATGTTGATAATAATATTGCACTCTTTTTCCTTCACCATGATTTTTGTCCCATGGGGTTTTTTCTGGTAAGGTTTTAACGAGGCAGATTTTTATGCGTACGAAATCAATACATTCAAGGGGGAGTGTTATAAATATGAATGTATGTTAAATATAATATGTTCAAGTGTGAAAAGCTTAGACACTAAGGAAGATGTATGGATATGGAGAGATGTATGTTGGAGGTTTCACACTGGAGAGATGCACATTGGAGGTTTCACACTGGAGCGTTCACATTGATGAAAGGGTATTGTGTTCCCTATATAATGATGGTTTGTGTGGTTCATTTGTACAGACAATTCAGTCCAATAATAAAGACTTTCTCTCTCTACTTTCTTGTGTTATTTTACCTTTCGTTTATAATAATATCACATTTTTCTTAATTTTAGTGCTTATATTGGAATGATTATTTTACATAATATTTAATGAATAAAAAATTAAAACTACATTGGCAAAGGGCAATACCCCAAATCCAATTTTGAATTAGACTGGACAAATGGGCCAGCATAATTTATGGGCCAATACACATTTGAGAATCGGCCTAATAATAATAGCATAACCGAACAACGGGACAAGAGGCGAAAGCAGAGAAGACCCCAAATTTCGGTTAACTTCCCTCCGCCTCTTCCCTATCCAGCCGGACTCGCCTCGCCGCCTTCACTGTCTGCCATGGAATCCGACTCTTCCTCTCCATCTCAACCACAAGTGAACCCATCTACTGCCCTCGAACCCACTGTACGATCTCCGGTACCGATCTCCGTCGTCAATTCCGATCATCCCACTCCTGGTCTTATTCAAATCCCCAATTCCCCCTCCGACACGCCTCCATTTGCTCTGCCGCCTCCGTCTTCTTCCAATATTTCTTCACCTCCGCAATCTCCAGGATCCGCTGCGGAGGAGGCGGTTATTTCTGGGGTCAGTATTCCCGTACCGCTCGAGGATAGAGTCAAGGGACCTTGGTCGCCTGAAGAAGACGCTATTCTCAGTCGATTGGTACACAAATTCGGAGCAAGGAACTGGAGTCTGATAGCCAGAGGAATTCCTGGCCGTTCTGGGAAATCTTGCCGTCTCCGCTGGTGCAATCAGCTCGATCCTTACGTCAAACGCAAGCCCTTCACTGGTATTAACTAATTTCATCCTCAATTTTCATCCCATTTCAACCTAATCACTCCAATTTCATAATTTTCTACTATCTTAACAGAGGAAGAAGATAGAATAATCATTAAGGCACACGCAATACACGGCAACAAGTGGGCGGCAATTGCTCGGCTTCTAGAAGGACGAACTGACAACGCCATTAAGAACCACTGGAATTCCACTCTTAGACGCAGATCCTTCGTTTCGAACCCTTACAACAACAACACTCCCCCTTCTTCGCGCCCCGTAACCGATAACCCAAAACCAGGAAACACAATCCCTTCTGACGAAAACCAGAATTTGAAAAGAGAAGAAGCCAGTTTTGAAAACTCGGAAGATGAACCCGAAGTAACTCGGCACGATCCGCCTTATTTATTCCGACCCGTTGCGAGAGTAAGCGCTTTCAAGCAATTTAATAGTAATAATAGTTGTAACGACAATCATAACGGGCTTGGATTAAGAACCAATGGCATGGGCTGTAATTTCGAGCAACATCAAGTGCCGGCTAAATGCGGATATGGGTGTTGTAATACTGGAAATGGAAATGGGTATAGAAAGAGGTCGTTAATGGGTGCGGATTTTGTGGAGTACCTAGAACCCGCTCCGATATTGAGCGATGAGCTGGCGAATGTGATGTCAGATATAAGTAGTATTGCATGGATTAAGAGCGGGTTGCAGAGTGGGATCACGAGCAGTCTCATGCAACCCGTTTTGCCACCTGGCGGACTTAATAATCCTGTCTGAATTTTAGGATCCAAACATTTTTTTTTTCTATCTTTTTTTTTTTTTTTTTAACTGAGGCGGTTATATAAGTTCAAAACAAATCCCAATTTGAATGATTGGCTTGCCATTTTAAAGAATCTTTTGGGGTTCTTTAGTTTTTTTTTCTTCTCTTTTGATAAGTGGTTGTGAATTAAATTGCTAATAATAATCTTTCCATCTCAATCATTTTTTTTTTTTTTTTTTGAGAAAATCCATCTCAATCATTGAACTGGTTAGATTCCTTCTTGCATGTCTTCTCATTATTTGTTTCTTTGCTTTGCTTGGAAGATCCTTTTCCGATGAAATAGGATAGGAATTATGATTATGATAGACTTTATATTAATATCGAAAACATGGATAGTGGCGCGAAAGAATCTTTGAACGCATAAAAAGTGGATTTCCTGCTTGGGAAGTTTATCGAGAGTTTCGGGTTGGAAAAAAGAACTCGAGATTTTGCGATAAGTACGTGGTAGAATTTGTTCATTCTCAAAAATGAATACATCAAATAATTCATGTGTGATATTTAAAAAGAAATTTGTTCTTAGTTATGTCGTTAATTCTTTTAAATTGAATGGACTATTGGTTGTAGCTATTTATACAAAGGGGCAATTTTTTATGTATCCCTCAAAAACTGAAAAATAACAAATGTATCCTTGCAAAATTGTTAATATCAAAATTATCCCTCTAAAATTGAACTTATATCATATTGATCGCATCTGTGAAATTTTAACATATTAATAGTACAATTACTAATTTACCCCTAAACCCATAAAGTATTTACCATCACTAACCCTAAACCTTCTTCTTCTGGTTCTTCTGGCCATGGCGAGCTCCATCACGATGTCCTCCTCCATGGCGAAGCTCATAGAGAACAGTATCTAGCAAGGCTCTTCTTTACCAGGGCCATGGCAAACAGGAGATGGCGACTCTACTTTTCCACGATAAAGCTCACGGAAAACACGATGCTCTTCCGAACTTCGACAAATAGAACAAAACTTCATGTGAGTATCCAATGCGATTATAACAGGTATTCTCTCTTGTACCCATTTGATTTCTCGTTTCAAGAAAATTGCTTGCTCTATCATGATTAATTCTTTACCCCCTTTTACATGCCTTAAATCATTTGACTGAATTTAATTCAACTAGATTGAATTTGGCTTAATGAGATTTAATTAGTCAAGATTATGTTCAATTAGACCTCATTTGGATGGATTAAGTTCATACTTAACCACGATTAAATATGATTTAGACATAACATGGTCAATTATTACTTGTTTAAGTTCATTCAGAGCAAATTAGCCTTTAGAAAAGTAACAGTGTATTGTGGTTGCAGCCTTAAACATGCTTGAGACTCTTGTCTAGTGAATTACAACCCTAATCTTCGCGTCCACTTATTCCTAATTAGAAATTATAATTTGAAGCTTTTATAGCTAATATCTGATACTCCATTTGCATGCTGCCTCGAAAATGGAGAACATCAAAATTTAGACGCGATAAAAGAACCCTAAAGTTCTTTATTTTTGTTCATCCATCTTTACTGAATACTTGAATTAGCAAAATTAGTCTTAAATATAACAACTCACATTTTCATTTCTGACTGATCCAGGATCTGAAAATGAGGAAAAGGACTAGGTATTGGTACCTACTAGTGAGTACTTGCCAAATTCAAATAAGTAATTTTTTTTGGTTATTTGATTTATTTGCAGTAATAACTTTACTTAAAAACCGCAAGAAATTTACATTTTTATGGTTTGCAAATTAGGATTTTCCAAATTGGTGTTCGAGACGCAACTAATGCTTTGAAGGGATCATGGAAGCAAAACAAACTTGTGAAGCAAAGGCTTGGTATTAGATGCGGTGGTGATTTTTGTTCATTCCGAACTTCTGATTGATTTTGTTGTTTTTTAAATGTATTGTCATAGTTATTTTGGAAATATTTAATGACTTGGTAATGTAATTGTTATGCTTATCATTGGAATGATTATTTAGTGTTTATAATTATGATGTAATGATTTGTTTTGACGATTGACAGTTTGATTGAGTCTTGGTGTCGAAAAAGACAGTTTGACTGGATCTAGATGATTTATGAATTGTGAATAAGTTGAATTTGAAGTTTCGGATATTTCAGATGCATATTTTTTCTATATTATGATATTTTGTTTTTCCAAAAGTTTCGTAATATGCAAACTGCTAAATCATGTATTAACCAAATTTACATTCCAAAAATTTATTACAACACGTCGAGATTCTCGAGAATATATATTCATATTGTACTAACCACACAAACATTTCTAACCTAAACTAACTGCCTAAAAAATAGTATCAAAATTTGCAATTAACGTCTTACAACATTAAAAAGATATTTAATTGTCTTGAAAAACCTAACTTTTAAACCCTAAAATACTAATTCATAATTACTCGTGGCGCCACATGTTCGCACATTTAAATCGACGCCACGTTTATCTGCGATTTTTCTGAACCTCACGTAGTCCAACTCTCGAGGGTACGTTCTTCCACCACAAATTAATATTTTGGGACAATAATCCATTGATTTTTTATTTTCGTAGGGTTTAATTGCAAAATTTCTCGTCAATTGAACCTGGCATTGCGAACTGGGATGCAAATGTCTCGACGAAGTTTCTGGGAATAGTAACATCTCTATTTTGCTCGAGACCCTCCAAATTTTTTTTTTTGCAGTTTTCCCCTTTTCTTTTGAATACTACTTATTTGTACCGGCCTTAACACAAACTACGCTATTGTTTCAAAATCATCCTCTAAAGTCTATACATCGCATTGTCGACATCACAGGACTTCCTTCAACAAAATAACAATAATATGAATATTTGGAAGGACATAATTGCATGATTCAATTATTAAAATTTAAAATGACACATACCTATTCTAAATCCATCTTGACAAATAGTGCCATTATCACCGAAAACAGGGGTTTAATTAACAGGAATATGGCACTCCTCACAAACTTCTCGAAATTGTTCCAGTTCTAAACAAAACAAAAACCAATTAAACCTAATTCCAAAAAAACTCAAGCACCAAACCTAAATCTGTAGGCTACAAGGGGCAACATTTCAGGACAAGGTCGTCGCCGTCAGCAAATTCGTCAATGTCAAGAGGGCTGCCGTCGGGTCTTCTTTGTGCCAGAATTTCGTGGGTTTAGGCTTTGGCAATTTTTGCGATTAGCGAGAAGGTATTTTGTTAGTTTCCTTGTTGGTTTGTGGGTTTAGGGGGTAACATATTGGTTGGGGTCTGTTAACGGGTTCAACTTTGGGATTTAGAGTTAACGGGTTTTGGATAATATTTATTATATGTGGATTTGGAGTATGTTTATTTAAAGGGTATTTTGGTCAATAAAATTTATAGTTCATAAATTAATTGGTTTAAAATTGAAAATTATGTTTAATTTAACATTAACTTAACGGAATGGGTATATTTGATATTATGTAAGGTTTAATAGGGATAAATTTGATATTAAATGTGTTTAGTAAGGACAAATATGATATTAATAAATTAAGAGGGACAAATATGTAATTTAAGAAATTAATAGGGATATAGGAGAAATTTTCCCTTATACAAATATTAAGTTAGCTATTTATTAATTTCGTTGGATTGAGCAAATTTGACCGAAAAAATACTATTGGTTGGATGGACTATTTTTGGCTGATGTGGCCGTGTTTTGAATTCTTTTATTTTTATTTTTTTAGAGGAGTTTTCATGCATCAAAATATTACATTGACATCGTATCTGAAACAGTAAGGATATGACGTCTTCTCCTATAGTGATATAGAGTTTACAAAATTAGCTAGGACACAACGGTCCGAAAATATTCTTAATTATGGTTTGTAACTTGAATACGTACTTCATGAAAGTCCTATCCAGAAAAGCAACAAACAATACTTACGACAAAACTTATTATATAATACAAAACGTATTCGTTTCAAGGTTGACTATATTCACTATTAGCGAGATAGACCGAATACATGCGCCTCGAGGAAAATATTTTTGTATTGATTCACTCTAATATCTTAGTAATTATATATTTATATATATTGTTGATCGCGTTGAATGATGTGTTTGTTTCAAATAGAACATGAGAATAAATAATGAGAAAGAGGTTATGAGTTTAAACCTTTAAATAAGTTTGTTACTACTTGCTTCCTAAATACTCTTCTTAATAAGTTACTTTTTTGTCATGCCTTTTTTAAGTTTGAAAGGCCAATTTTGTGTGATATGATCAAATTAGAGTGATCTTCTTAAGAACATATAATATTGGTACACACGTAATGTGAATATGTACTTAATTATCCACTTCAAAAGTAACAATCATTTACATGATAAAAACGATAGTTTACATAACGGTACATATTTCTATTTGATTATAGTTAATCAAAATTACACATTTAAAAATGTTTGTTGCAACTTCCTCCGAAAATATTTTTCTCCTGAATTTACTTTATTATTATGATTTTTAAGCACGAAAGTAGAAGTTTGTGTTATATGAGCTAAATCTGTGTGCTTGTCATTGTTGTAATCTATATCTATACTATATACTAATTCAAGGGGATTTGCAGCCCCCTGGTGAAGCCACGTCACCAGGGGCCTATTCGTAAAAAAAAAAAAAAATTTACATTTTGGTCCTTTTTTATTTTCAAATTGGTTTTTTTTTTGAAAAAATTTTACATTTTGGTCATTTATATTTGCTTTTTGGTCCTTCGAAGTTTTGAAATTTACATTTTAGTCCAGGGGTCTCAAATTGGTCCTATTTTTTTTTTTAAATTACATTTTGGTCCTTTTTTCCACATTTTGGTCCTTTATATTTGATTTTTGATCCTTCGAAGTTTTAAAATTTACATTTTGGTCCAGGGGCCTCTTTGTAAAAAAAAATTATTTACATTTTGGTACTTTTCTGAAAAAAAAAATACATTTTGGTCCTTTTTATTTACATTTTGGTCCTTTTTTATTTGCATTTTGGTCCTTTTTATTTACATTTAGTCCTTTCAAGTTTGAAAAATTAAACTTTGGTCCAGGGACCACTTTGTAAAAAAATTATTTATATTTTGGTCATTTTTATTTACATTTTGGTCCTTTTTAGTTGAAAAAACTATATTTTGATCCTTTCTATTTACATTTTTGTCCTTTTGAGTTTAGAAACTTACATTTTGGTCCTTCATATTTACATCTTCATCCTTTTTTACATTTTTGAATTTATATTATAGTCCTTTTTATTTATATCTTGGTCCTTTTCAGTTTTACTTCACACTTTAGTACTTTTTATTAACATTTTGGTCCTTTTTAATTTAAATTTCGGTCCTTTTTTACATTATTAATAATTTCTCTCATCTCATGCGTCCACATCAACACCTTATTATGCCTCCCTATCACCACTTTACTTGAAATTTTTTCAAAAGACTCCTTAAATTTTTAGATATTGTACAAAAAAATTAATTTACATATGTATTCATTTAAAAAAAATGCTTTTTTAATTTTAAAAAATTCTTAAACTTTTTTTAATACATAATAATTAAAAAAAAATTACTATATGTTATATGTTATATAATTTTAATATTTCATTCATTACAAATATTCAACTTATGTATTATTTTTCTTGAAAAACTAAAATAAAATTATAATAAGTTGAACAATATTAATAAAAGAACATCTTGCAAATATTTAAAAATAAAATATCACAAAACTATTAAAAAATACATAAAAGGAAAACTAAAATAAAAAGTAGATGTTTAAATAGATAGTTTCTATGAATATATTTGCAAGATGTTTATTTATTATTATTTAATGTTAGTTTTTTTATGAATAAAGAATGGAATATTAAAATTATATAAACAAAATATGTAATAATTTAAATTTTTTTAAATCACTATATGTTAAGAAGTGTTTATGAATTTTCTTAAAATTAATAAAAAATAACAAAAATAAGTTTTAATTATTACATATGAGATTTGGAAGGTATTTTGAAAAAAAAAAAAATTAATATCATCCATAAGGAGTATTTTAAAATAAAAGTTTGGTAAAGAATTTTTTTTTTGGAGTTTACGAAAAGATAGAGGATTTTTTACAATATCCAAAAAAAATTAGGGGATTAAAAATATACCAAATCACGGATGTGCGAATAATCATGACATAATTTAAATTAAAGGTTCGAACGAAACGGTTAGCGATGACATCGTGAAACTTTGTTGTTGGCCGACCACACAAAGGGCGAAAAATATTTGTGCTAAATATGTAGCGAAATTAAGGATTTGTGAAATTAAGAACACTCTTTTTTTCAGCAATGTTTTCTGATCTATTAGGTTCTTAATAAATTTCATGACGACTCATTCGTTCTTTTTCCTTATTTTGCTTATGATGTATAAAATATAAATAATTTTTTTAGCAATAACCGTTTGAATTATTCAAGAAATCCGGCTCTTAAAATATTCAAACGATTTTTGCTACAAAATTTCACTCGCACACAACACACTAAATTACACATATAATAATGATTACAAAAAGAAATTCACGACAACAATTTTCTTCAACTACATTACTTATAAACCCGAACAACCCCGCGCAATTGCGCGGGGGTCATGCTAGTAATATATAAGAGAAGATATATACATAATAATTTCTTCATCATGAACAATAATTATAGCTTAACAGGATAACCACGCTAGGTGGCAGAGGAAATACATTTCTGTTAAAATAAAATATAATGAAAAATAATACAATATATGCAGATATGATGGAATATTGCCTTAAATTTCTTAATAATTATTATTTTGGAATTATTTATAAAATACAAGAAGCATTTATTTCTTCTTTCTCTGGTGTACATTACAAGCAATGTTTAATTGTTTATCTTTTGCACGGCACAATAAGCTATTTTTTTAAAAGATTTGATATGTTCACAGTTTGGACTTTGGAGTTATATAGTAAACTTATCTGTTGCTTCGAAGATGAAACACTGCATTTGTTTGGATTCAAATCCTAGTTCACCTCATAATTGTGAGGCCGTATATGGTGCCCCTCAAATTAATTAACCATTAATTAACACGATGATTACCAAAATCATACTTCATTAATAATTAATTAACATATACTTAAAATACATCTCAATTAATAATTCTTAATCGATATCGATTAATAGTTAATGGTATATCCTTTTGTTAATTACTATATTAATTAATCATCAATTAATTGTTAATTGGCGATATAGAAATGATATAGAAAAAGTATGGTAAAGAATCTCAGGGCATCAAATAATGATCCTAATTGATAATTCACGTTCACCCAGCTAAAAAGAAAAATAAAAATTGAGGGCTTCGGCGGGTTGAACGGAGGACAAGGTGGCAGCGCAGGAAACCGAGATGGAAAAAGTCAGGAAAATATTTTGGCATTGATTCACTCTAATATCTTAGGAATTATATTAATTTTTTTGTTGATCGCGTTGAGTTGAATGATTAGTTTGTTTCCAATAAAACATGAGAATAACTATGAAAAAATTGGTTGAGTTTAAGCCTTTAAATAAATAAGTTTGTTACTGCTTGCGCTCTGTGTCATGTCTTTTAAGTTCGAAAGGCCAATTTTGTGTGATGTGATCAAATTAGTGTGATCTTAGGATATACGTATTTCTTTTTTATTGTAGTTAATCAAACTTAACACATTTTAAATTGTTTGTTAGAACTTGTTTACTTAAATATACTAGGGTTTATCCTCGTTCCGCTTCGGAATTATAATTTTCATACAATTAATGAGTTGGTGTATTTTAATGGGGGATTTACATATTTACCCTTTGTTAACTTTAAAATTACGTATTTACCCTTCTTAAAATTAAAATATCATATTTACCCTTTGTTAAATCTAAAATATCACATTTACCCAAAAATCAAATACCATCCAATTTTTCTGTTAAAACTAACGGTCAAATTTTAAAATTATTCTTTTACTCTTTTACATGTTTACCCTTCTAAAAATTTAAAATATCGTATTTACCCTTTTAAGAATTAAGAATATATGTATCAATCAAATATTAAGAATTGGACTTTTGATTCTGGTACATAAGATTAAGAATTAAGAATATTTGACTTGAGATTAAGAATTATACTTTGCCTCCAGATTAAGATTTTTCAAATACAATCATATTACGTAATTATAAATACAATACTATACTGATATGTCCATTGATTATAATTTTTTTTATTAATCATTTTCTAATTACGACAAATATGCACATGTAATTAATTTTCTAACGAAATAAAAGAATTTCAAAACTTGATTTTTTTTACCCTTCTAAAATATGTAAAAGGATAGAATAGTAATTTTAAAAGTTGGCCGTTAGTTTTAACGGAAAAAATTGATGGTTTTCGATTTTTGGGTAAATGTGATATTTTACATTTAACAAAGGGTAAATATGATATTTCAATTTTAAGATGGATAAATACGTAATTTTAAAGTTAACGTGGGGTAAATATGTAAACCTCCCTATTTTAATAATCTCTTGTTTCCATTTTCATACATTTTAAACTTAAAACATTTTAAGTTCGCAGATTTTTTTTAATAATCTCATTGCATTATCGTAAACAATTCATAGTAATAATAATTTGAAAATATCGTACATAACATTTCAATATATATTGTACGTGTATACAATTAATGAGTTGTTGTATTTATCCCTTGTTCTAAAAATCGAACCGATTCGGCGGTTCAACCAGAAAAAATCGGACCCGGACCGGAATTCGGTTCTGTCATGTTGTTAGATCGGACATGTAATTAAACCGTAACAAACCGCAAAATCCGGCCGGTTTTATAATAAACATGACATAACCGAACCAGCCTGTGATTTTCCAGGTAAGGTTTTCGATTAATATCAACTGTAAATGATTATTCACACGATTCTCCAATTTTGATTGTTCTGATTAGTGTTCTTAATAGTAATTGGAATTTGTTTTGGTTTTGGATTTTCTGAAATGGGTCGATTAGGGTTGTCCAACTCCAATCTGTTACTTCAGTTATTTTCGTAGCAATTGGAATTTCTGAAATTGATTTATGATTTTGGACTCGATATGCCAGAAATGAAAGGTCATTCTGGTTTTTTATTGGAATTATATGGGCACGTATACTGGGGCTTATCTGGATCATCATTTTTTTATATACGATTCAAAAAATGTTTATACATCCATAAGTTACATGATTATTTTCGTCTCGCTATTTCGCAAAATTGAAGATTTTACTAGAAAAGGAACAATGTTGCTGATTTCTCGCCATTTTCATTATGCATCCGTCAAAATTGGAGGTTTTTCAAATTTCTTAAGAATATTTTGTGTAAAATGAAATGAACGTGTCGTGATTGTGGCTTTGATCCTAGTGAGTGACCCAAAAGAGAAGTTGGTTATTATTGGTGAGCTCTTGATTAGAATAATCGAAGCTCGAGCGGAGAATGAGAATCGCAATATTAGGGTTAATTGAGTTGCTCTGGCTGGATCGAACCGTGCAAGGAAGAAAATAGATTGGAGAGACTTAATGTGGATTGAAATATTGTGACTGGTCTGATGAGTCGAATTCGTTTGTCAGGAATCCGATTCGTTTTTTTGCTTTTTAAATTGATAAATTTGATGAATGATTTGTATCTCGTGTTGTTTTTTGATTTGTTTTTGTTTTCATGGTGAATTTTAAGGTGTTGATAGGAAAATAGAGATGAATGCATTTTTTGGTGATCCTAATTTGAAAAGGTCCGATAAAAGTGTAACAAAACCTTACAAATTAAAATAATAGTATCATTAAAAATGTGGTATAATAATATTTCTTCATTTTCATTTTCAAGCCGAATTTAGTTAAATTAATTATGAGAATTAAATTATGATATCGGTTAAATTAATGGAGAGTTCCTTGTTGGTTGAGTGTGAAGCACAAAAACCATATGTTGTGAGAGGTTGTGGGTTCGATCCCCATTAACATCAAAAATTAGGTATCAGTAACGAAAGCGATCGCTTGTCGGATATCATTAAAAAAAAAAAAAAAAAAATGAAGAGTTCCTTGTAGCAAAATTTTATGTACAGGACATGTTAATTTGCTAGATTTTCAGTGTTACGAGAATCAAGTAATATCTTTATTATCTTCTCTTTTCAGTAAAGTATAAATATTTTTTTATCTTCTCAGTAAAGTTTGTGAATTTTAGGAGAAATTTGTGAACGTGATATTTCTTTAAATAAAATTTATAATTTTATGTTTGAAATTTGTATGTTAATTGAGTATAAATATTTTTTTATGATATAATTGAATCCAAACATTTATTATATTTATCATAATTTTATCAAAAATTTATGATAATTTTATATATATTTTCGAATCAGGAATTGAACCGGTTGATTCAACGATCCGACTAGTGAACCGGAGATCCGAAACTTGGCCTGATCGATGTTCGATTTCATTTTTAAAATATTAATTTTATCAGTATAACAATGTTAATTTTATTGTTTCGCCCTCAAAATTAAATTTATAGCAGTGTAATTACAAACCCCCCTGTGTTCTCTCTCTTCATCAAAAGCCGCACTTTACACATCGATAGTAGAGATGAGAGCTCCTCTTTCCCATCATTCGCCCCTCTAGTTTCTCCCCAAAAGAGAAAACTAAGCAAAGAAAGAATCAGAGCAAGAGAAGAACCCATCAAACCATCAAACCAAAGTGGTCATTAGCAGCTCTCGATTACTCCATTTCTTCTCCAATTATTTGCATTTATAAGGCTGTACCGTTTGTCTGATAACAATGGCTTCTTAATCGCGTTAAACATCTCAAATCAGAAGTTCCCATCACTTTTTATTCCCTCTTAAAAAGTTGTGATTTTGCGCTGCCATTAATGGTATGATACCTCCATTAACGAAAAGAAATGGTTTTTTCTGGGTGAATTTGTCTGCCCAACGCATTAAAAACCCACCCATTTCTCCCTTTCCCACGCTTCAAATTGAAACTTACTTAACACCCATACACTAGTGTATTTTCCTTGCAATCTCAGAGAAAAAAAATGGGTTCGACGCAAAGGAACAAATCGAGCTCGAGCGGGGAAGACGACCTCGAAATGGTTCATCACCACCGGTGCCATTCGTCCTGTGAAAGCGAGCGCACGGATAGCCTCTGTTTCTCCGATGCCGAAGATCATCTATGGCAGCACTCCCCTAATCCCAACTCGACCAACAACAGTCCACCATCCATCTCTATCTCAATCTCTCCTCCTCAGGCCAACAATGTCGCTAAGGGGCCCGCGCCGGACCCGTGTAGGAAATCATGCGTCTCAGATTGTTCTCTAGAAACCGATTTGGAAAGTGGAGTAGTCGAGCCGGAGATAAACAAGGCTAGTCCAGAAAAATGGGAGAAAAATTGTAGGATTTGCCATTTGAGCATAGAGCTAGAGGGTTCGGGTCCTGAAACGGATACGGGTATAGTATTGGGTTGTTCGTGCAAGGATGACCTCGCGGCGTCACATAGACAGTGTGCCGAGACCTGGTTCAAGATCAAAGGCAACAAGTATGTACAATTTTTCCCTTTATGTTTAATTTCTCGCTATTAATTCGTTAATTTTGGTTAATTTCCCCCCTTCAATGGCCTAGCTATCAATCTATATTTTCCACAATTTTAATTAAGTATTGTCCTAGCCAATAATGCTGATAATTGGTTAGGTTAATTAGGCCCTATCTGAATCAATTATTTACACATGGTATTGCAAATTTGGGAATCTCAATCTCAATCATAAGCATTTTTCTTTTGTTAAATTGAAAAAGTTAAAGATGATCAAGGGCCTCAAAGTAAAAAAGGAGAAAGACAATGTAGGGTGTACATAAACACATTTTCTAATTTAGCTTTAAGAATCACTTACTTGATTGGAATCATTAATTAGTTGTATAATCTAGTGATAATTGTTCGCTAATATAATTTTGTACATTTTCTTTCTAATAATTATAAAAAAACAAAAAAAAAACAGGACATGTGAGATATGTGGGTCTACCGCAAGAAATGTGATTGGATCGGGATCGAGTGAGACCGAATTGATAGAGCAATGGAACGAGTCGAACAACAATAACGCAACGAATGCAACGTCTACGACTTCGAATGAACCGCGTAGATTTTGGCAAGGCCATCGATTTCTCAATTTCCTACTTGCGTGCATGGTTTTCGCGTTCGTTATTTCTTGGCTTTTTCATTTCAATGTCCCTGGATAGGAAATTAGGAACGAGTAAAATTTCGTTTTGTATTTTTTTTTTTTTTTTTTAATAACGAGGATTTAATTAACTAGAATATTTCAAGATTGTATTTTTCATTCTGTGAGTTGTTGTAGTGTATTGACTTTTATATGTTACATTTAAAAGGATACAAATTTGTTATATTATATTTTTCATTTTGCGCATTTGAAATTTTTAATTGATTTCTTAAAATTACGAAAAAAAAAAATTTAAAGTAAAACAGAACTCGTTACATTATAATATAGAAAACAAGATTTAATTAAACCCAAAAAAGAAGGCAAAATTTCTAATCTAGCCAGAAATTAAAATCCCAACAGTCCCTCTAATTCTTTACATGAAAACCTACAAATTTGGGGCTAATTCTATAAAATAAATTTGCATTTTACACTTTTAACCCCGAAAATATCGTCCATTTTTTTTTTCAAATATAAACTTCAAATTCCATTCCCATTAAAATCATGATTCACATCCTCTCCATGCTTCCCGTTTGTTTGACTTCTCTTGCTCTAAAACAAATTTTAAAAAAAAGGTAATTATTTTTCAATTAATAAGATGAAATTAAGTATATATATTTATTAATATATTACTATACCCTATCAACTATATTATTATTATCTCCAATATTTCCATTCAATAATTTTGTTTTCTCGCTTAACGGTAGTACAGGTCCATTTGTCCTATCTGGCATTTCTGGTAATTTCTTGTCCAGAAAAAATACCACCAAATTAACAGTATACCTGTACAAAACAAAAAATTAAATATATTAATTAAAAGAAAATAATTAATATTGGTAAATAAGTTAAAATTAATATTTAAAAGTTTACCAAGCAACAACAATATCAACCGAATAATGTTTTCGAGCTGCTATAATAAATAAACTCTGAATTATAACAAGCGTCCAAGCAATAAATTTAATATACCTTCAATTAATAATTAAAACAAAACGGTTAAAAAAATATATACGAATATAGAATAAAATTTATTTGTACCTTTTAGAACCATATTTCTGGTAAGTGTTAACAAAAACCAGAGTAAAAATCATATGAGACGAAAATATTAAATCGCCACAACCATATAACACTCCTCGCGGAACTACAAATTAAATTGATAAATTAACACAATACTGATAAAAATGAGGGGGTGAAATGTAAAAAAGAGATTATTAATTTATTACAATTAATGAGAAGCACTTCGAGAATTGTATTGGGCGGAGGCAATGTTGCGAGTTTTGAACCCTTTAAAAGCAAATTAAAAAAAGAAAACAATTCATAATTCATAATTAATAAATAGGATATTTTATTATTTTTGGTCTATGAATAAAATAAATATATGTGAAATATTTGATTAATTGTAATATACCTCTCGACAATGGTAATTTGGACCGGGTAATTGTGTTGAGTAGAAAGTAATTATTCTTAATACTTGACAGGCCTATAAATAAAAATAATATATAAATAAATAAATAATAGTTTTTTAATTTACATAAATGAATAAGTACATGGATAATGGACTTACAACTAAACATGCAAGAATACGTCTCCAAATAAGAACTGTGTAGAATTTTTTGTTGTGATAAACAAATGGATGGAATGTCCACTGCATAAAAAATTCAAAAAATTATAATTTTTTTAAATATTATTGTAAGTTAAGAATAATGCGAAAAGTTAGAAAAATAAAATGGTACCAGGACAAAAGAGAGGAAAATGAAAGTGAATAAACTCTCACTGAGATACCCTTTGTCTTTGCCAAGTTCCTATTTTGAACCCAAAAAAAGAATACAAAGTTAACAAAATTTGACCAAAAATTATGATTTTTTTGGTAAATTTAAAAAAAAACAAAACAAAATGAATTTAAAGTACTGGAAGGGCCATGAAGCCTAGATCTTGTAGTACTGGTCCAGGTCGATGCAAATAATGGACACCTCGCGCAGCCAGTCCATGAATATACTGTTCATTATGCAAATATTTCAATCAATTGCATAATAATTCTGATTTTAGGGTTTGCGGAGTGACTAGAAGGACCAATTGAAGAGTTTTAAGTGATTAATGGCAGCATGCAATTGATCGAAGAGGAGGGGAAACAAGAGAAAGTTCAAATTTTGTTCGAATTGGTACCTGGAAAAGAAGACCTGCAAGAAGCAATCCCCATTTATCTGCTAGAAGTTCGAGTTCGGCTGAAGTCTCCATACAAATTTTTCTCCATAACTAAATACAAATCAATCGATCGAATTCGGAGAAAACTAAAATCAAATAGTCAAAAATTGTACAAAACCCAAAGTCCAGTGAAAGAAAATCACCTTGGAAGCCTCGCGTGCAATGTAAAAAGTCATGTCTGATTCCGCCACTCGTTTTGATACTACTTACAAGAAGATCCAATTCCATACCTTGCCGTCACCATCTTGATCTCAGCATCATCGTCATGCTGTTCGATCTATCTCGATCTCAAATTTTCCAATAATCACTTGTACAAAACCCCAATAAAAGCAGACCCAAATTCAATTTTTTCCAAATGAACGAATTATTGCCCTGGTGATTGATGAGATACCAAATCGAAATGGGGTTTTTGAAGTTTGAAAATACGCGTATGAAAAGGACCTTTGCTGATGGAATACTTTGATCAGATCGCCTTCACTATAAAGTAACGCGGGAAGAGCGATGGAGGAGGGAAGAAGATAGAACGAAACTCTGGGTTAGGTTTTAAGGGGGCAAAAATGGAGAAGAAGAGAAAATCAAGGGACTTTTTTGTTAAAACGACAGTCTAATGATTTTATTAGTTTCTTAATTCTAACTTGAAAAACTGGGTTTATTCTAACTTTTCCCTAGACTTGTGCCATAAAGTACAAATATCTAAAATATCATGAATATGAATCCCTGTAAACTACTAAATTATCATCAAAAAGACAATAACCAGTCCTATAAAATTACTAAAATATGATGAATGTCGTTCTGTTTTTTATGATCTTGTATCTCTGTGAAGATCTTCGAATGAAATAACAATTTATTATTTTGTTAAAATTATTTTATTTTTTATTATGTAATATAAATAATTAGTATATACTTCACAGAATCACAACAGTTGGTCATCTATATTTCACGGATACGGATACGGATACGGCGATACGACAATTTTCAAAAAATCACGAATACAGATAGACTATATAATTATTATTTTAATATATTTATATTATATATAAATAATTAATAATTAAATAATTAAATAATAATTAATAATATTTTTTAATTAAATATAATGACAAATTAACCATATAATACAAATATCATAAAAATATCCTAAAACATATTCTAGAAGTATCATAAAACTAATCTAGAAGTATCTTAAAAATATCATATATAATTTAATTAAAAATATTATGGACAAAAATATATAATGGGCCGAAGTATCATAAATTGAGTATCTCATCCGTATCCTGGTAGTATCTCAGTCGTATCCAGTCGTATTCTGTCATATTCCCACCATATCCGGAAAAAAAAATTAAAATATTCGGATATATCATGTGGCGTATCCGATACGTATTTGAACCGTATCGCACACATATCTGTATCGGATACGCGTATCCTCAGGATACTTCTGCATTTTTGAAGTATCCACGTAACATATTTGATTATTTAAAATTTAGACATAAATAAATGAATATACTGTCATTTTTTTTTTTAAATATCCAACTTACTTAAAATATCAATGATTCAATAATATTCAAACTAAACTTAATGTATTAAAAAATATCTGAATTCCAAAACAAATATTATGATCCACAAATTTGCATCAGACCCATATCCATTTTATTCATATTTGAATCTAGGAATTGAGTCTGTATACGGATTTGGATAACATCCAGATCTGAATAAAGTTTGTAAACGAGTATTCTTTTCTTATCATGATATCATATATAATCATATCCAAACGCAACAACCAAATACCATTTCACAAGATCACAAGTACCGACTCGTTCTCTTCTCCATCTTTTTTCATTTAATTCTTAGGTCCGGCCGTATGTTTTTACGGATTTAGACAAATTTTTTAAAATTTAAAATGTTATTCTTTTCAAATCAAAATGTGTTTATAAAAAAATATATCGTACTACAATATTCAATTTATAACAAACATAAACAAATTGAAAAAAATAAGGAGACTAAATATTATAATAAAACAAAACTTACCGATAATAATAAATCTTGAATAGAGAAGCAAGATTATCATCATGAAATTATTGACTGACAGATGTGACATTCGATTGAAAAAAAAAAACAATTGATTGACCGATGTAGCATTCCATTGAAAAAATAGAAAACTAAATTGATACAAGTTGAGAAATTGATTATGCAAGAATAGACTTTTTTTCTTCTTTTGTTCCAAATGAACAAATCAAAATTCTTTTTTCTTCTTTTTAGCAAAATTAGACAAGAAATAGGATTTAGTCGAGACTCTCGGTTTGAGTTTCGGTGATTGGTTGGTCGAGGGTGAATCGTAGGCGCATGTTTTGTCATTCAGACGACGGCCAAGCGTTCGAGGTGAAATGTTGTTTAAGCGACTGGTTCAACCGTTCACGCAATCACGAGGCGAGGAGGGTCTGGGACGAGGTGAGGTCCAAACTATCGATTCGAGAAGAAAAATGATTACACTAGTGAGTTCGAATCCATGAAAAACAAATTTGGATCATGTATGAATTTGAAATTGTTTGGACTAGTATATATAATTATTTGGGACTATAGACGTGGACACGATAGGTCAAACTCCCCGAGTGGTCCGTTCTCTTTCACAAAGTTTTTAAAATTAAAACTTTTATATTAACAAAGAGAAATATTCAGCATGAATTATTTATCTTATTTACACGAAGATAAATACAGAATAAATAAATATATAAGTAATAACAAATAGTCATGAACAAACAAATAATCTCATTAAAAAACATTTATGATATTTTAGTAGTTTTTCAGGGGATTCTTGATATGAAATTTTGGATGTGAACCGAGTGCAAGGAGTATTGAACAAAGGGGGTGGTCTGGTTAGAAATGGACTAAAAAAATAGTTTGTGCTGGGTCCAGTACTAATGTGCTGGCATCTCTAAATGGTGCAGTTAACATTAATAATTTTGTTAATAAATAAAAATGAAAATAATGACCAAAGAGTTTGGATTATGTGACATAATTTCATGTTAATCTGGCTGAACAGCTTTTGAGATCTCCCATGATCTAACAACATGGTACCATGTCAATGAATAACAACACTTGACACTTGATTATGATTTCAGACAATTGGCTTCTGGTAATATTCTATGCTCAATACTCAGTAGTAAAGTTAAAGTTTTGTGTAGTAGATTTAACAAGCAAAATTTATAGTTTGTTGCATAAATTACGGGTTTGGATGGGATGCAGTCAGAATGTTTTGGGGGTATGGGCGGGTGGCTCGTGAATATCACATGGGCATGACATGACGGTCACTAACTAGTAACTACTAAGTTACTAACTAGCACCATGTTTGGTTTCTCTCAATTTTTACTACCACTTGAGGTATCCTTTATCTTAACAAACATTTTAATTTTAATTTTAATTTTCTCTTGCCGACTTCAATTGTCATTCATTAGAATCATTACTAGTTAAGTATACGTGTCATTAATCATTATACTACCAGCATTCCATGTTTTTTGCTTGCCATTTAAGCTGCGTAATCACAACTAGCTCTTAACCACTTAAATCTTAATAAATCAATGTTAGATCATTTGTATTTTCAAATAATCGACAAGAAAACGGGCCAGGGCCCGTATGGCCATATTAGGGGGTGTTTGGCGACTTAGAATTTGAATTGGAATTTGAATTATAAAATTCTCTACTATCAATTTTTTTTGTTTGGCACGTCTTTAAAATGAAATTATAAGATTCATGAATTTTCTATTTGCCTTCTTTACCCTCAAATAAAAACTCCAACAAAAATTAGAATTCCAAGATGAGAAAAAAAATTCAGATTAACTTGCTTTTTCAAAAAAATATTTAATAATTATATCAAAATATTATAATGATAATAATTATATTATATTTATAATAATAATTGAAGGAGAATATCCTCGACCCCGGGCCCGCGCAGCGGAATGAAGGCCCGGTCCGATTCTCCGATTCCCGAGATCACGCCATGACTTCGAGGGTACGATGCGAATAGAAGGATAGATCTATACCAGCGTGAAATTGATCACGCACGAAGGGTTGATCGCCGCCTTCTATCTCCTGTCACGTTGGTGACAATCCGCGCGTCCCATACCACGCGTCTTTCACCGTTCGTTGACCGTCTTCTCACTCCTTGAGTCGATCACAATCCAAGAGCCACAATTGTCGCTCCTCTACTTGTATCCACCGTGAGTCGCAAGACGTCGGTCGCGGATGCACCTGCCTAGACGATGCACCGGCGAACTTGCTCGATCTAATCGGTTCTCTATTACTCGAGAAACTCCTTTCTCGATTTCTCTCTCTTCGCACCCTTTCACTCACTAAAGATCAAATCTGAATTTGCTCTTTTTCTTGTGTATATTGGGCAGAATAATCACTTGCTTAGAATGATTCAACTGATTTGGATGAGAGAGAAAGTATCCTATTTATACCTAATAGGATCAGGATTAGCCAAAAGGCATGTATATCCAATATACACCCTCTCACACAGAAAACTGCACGAACCTGGTCAGTATTCTGTCATTTCGAAATTGATAAATTTCTCAGACAGAAAATCATCCAACATGAAAGTTGTAGATAATCTAATTATTTACACAACCCAATTTGGCCCAGCCCAATTGGAGTTCGTATGCAAAAGTTATGACTGTTTTACTAACTGTATGTCATACTGTTGCACCCTTTCGGTATTTCACATAAACGACACTAATACTTCGTTCATATGAAATATATTTCTACATGAAGGTTATAGATAATCTAATTATCTATATAACCCAATTTGAACCATTCAAATCGGATTTTCCCACTGACAGTTATGGCCACGAATGTACGACTACATTTGTTTATCCTTGTGTACACTTTTACGATTGATCCTGAAACTGTATTTCCTTCAATAATTATTATAATTATATAGTAATTATATTATATAGTAATTATATTATAATCATAAAATTATTATATTATAATTATTAGATTCATATAATTAATATAATATTATATATAATATAATAATAATATATAGTATTTATATAATCATATTATATAATTATTATTATATTGCAATATTAATAATCATAATAATCATAATAATCATAATCATATTTTAAAGATAAACTGATTAAATTAGAATTATTATATCCATACAATTAAAATAATATTGTATATATTATTTCCATAATATTATTATTATTGTTATAATATCATAATTATATTATATAGTAATTATATTATAATTATAATTATTATTATATAGTAATTATATCATAATTATATTAAAATTATATTTATTATAAATTAATATAATATTATATGATTATATTGTAATAATAATAGATGTACTTTAAATTATTATAATATTATATCTCATGCATATAATATGATAATATTTTTATAATAATAGATATAACATTATATTAATTATATATAATATAATTTCTATGTCTAATATTTATTATATATTATTATAATAATATCTAATATTATATTAATTATATGTAAATAATAATAATATAATAATAGTATAACAATATTATTATAGGGATATAATTATTATATATTATTACAAATAATATATAATTTTATATTAATTATATGAATATAATATTATATATCTCGTAATATAATATATAATAATGATTAAACTCATATAATATAATTAATTAATATTGTATTATATATTTAATGAACATTTTGTCTACGTATTCAATAACAAATTCCAACAAATTTTAAACAACCCAACAAAAAATTATATTTTCCAGCATCTTACAATTCGGACAACCAAACAAACTGTGGAATTACTAATTCCAGAACTTTTTACTCCTCCACCTTATAATCCGATTCCACTCTACTAATTCCACTTGCCAAACAGCCCTTTACTAATTGAGTGAGATTTTGATAGATGAACTTTTAAAAATCGTAATAGATAGACAAGTAATTTAAATTGAGCGAGATAAGATCATGCGCAAACTAGACACACTCAATATTAAGAAGGATATTTTTTGATAATTTTAAAACATATATAAAGTAGTTAAATATAATTTACAAAACATGACAGAAAAGGAGAGAATTTTGATAGCAATTTAACATAATTATCCAATTTTTTTTTTCCTAATTCAATAGACAAATCTATCAACACGAAAAAGATGCACAAATAGATAAATAATGCATAAATAATTTTTTAGATTTTTAAACATCACAAAAACATGTAATGCTTATTTTGCAGATAAATTCATAATTAATAAAAAAACATGTGGCAAATTATAATTTCAGATAATTCTATGAAAATTGACACAAACATTCCACATACAATAAAAAAATCTAACACAATAACAAAATTCAATTTGGACATGCCAGTAAAAAATTATGACAGATTTATGAATAAGTCCCTAAAATCTTACAAAAAAAAATCCTAAACGACAGGCAGTTTCGCCAACTGGAATTTTTTTGTTTTCCTTTCTTTTTGCTGTTTTAAGATAAAAAAAATTATAAAAAAAAAATTGAAAACGTAAGTATTCCCTATTTCGTCAGGTGGCCTTACGAAAATTGCTTAAATAAAAAAGATTTCATGTTAAAGGACAAAAAATAATGGCTAAATATTTTCGCCAACTCGAATGGCTAAAGAACATTCTCTTTAGTCAAAAAAAATTCCTTGTCGGGCTAATAAATTTCTGACCTATGATGCCAATTCGTGTCAGCTTGCATTTATTTTCAAAGTTTGCCCTGTTAATCAAATGGATAAAGTCAGTTGGGAATACAGTTGGGAAAATCAATGAAGTGACGGTTTTATACGTTTGATTCTTTCCGAAACAAAACGACAAAAGGATAACAAAAGGGTTACTGTAAAGCAATAAATATTCCCCTTTCTCTCTTGATCGAGATCAATTAATTTAAATAATAAATTGTTTTTTATAATATGCAAGGAGGTGTATTATGTTACATGATTAAGTCGATTTATATTGGTTTATATCTACTAAACACCAATACAACGTGTTTGTGTTATTTTCTTTATCAATTGTATCTTCTAATTTGAGACATGAATTTTCCATGTTAAAAATAGTCTAAATGTTAAGTATATGTATACTTAACGAGTTTTTCTTCAATACACCAATTTTTTCTTGACCATTCATTTTTTTGATCTTATGGCCCATATTAACTCTTCAAACCGGATAAATGGGAATCAGCAAGTTAAAAGTGAATTCAGTAGGTTACCAAAATTTAATGAAAATGTTATAAATGTAAATTCTCCATTTTCAATGGACAATAAAGTACACTGTCATTAACTAAGAAAAAATTAATTATGTTTGTCTCGAGAAATGGAGAGAGTATAGGTAGTTGTTTGCCAATCATATCTACGATTAATTGTAGATATATGAGCTATACAGTTCATGTAATTACATGTATAATTTTATATAATCTTTTGTTAATTCATGTGATTAAATTAATAAACTCAAAATTTCATGACAAAGAAATTCTTTGATGTTTCATGTACAATTACAGTTTGAATATACTTTCTCATATTATTATATTATTTGTGCTAATATATTACTTTTCGATATTTATATATTATTTTTAACATTAATATAATATTTCCGAGTGGTACCAACATACCATTTTCATGTCATTACCAATTTTAATATTGATTTATCACAATACTAATATATGTTACAAGTCTTAAGTCAATATATATTTTTGTTACAAACATACTATTTTCTAAAAGTCGTTTCAATGTTAATATATAATTTTAGTAGCAATATGGTATTTTCGACATAAAAATTACGTTTACTGTACAATACAATATTTACATCATGAGTATATATGACTAGTGTCTGGCATATTATTTTTTATGCCCTTATATTATTTTTAGTACTGATTCATCAATTTTACTGATATTTCCGTGTTATTACTTTAACAATATTTTATGATATATTTCACAATGTATTGATTTATTATGTAATATTATATTATACAAAAAAAAATTATATGATTGTATTTACATGACTATTTAAAAATATTTAAAAATATTCAAAAAAAAAGTTTTCATATATTTGTCCAGAAATATATAATATAAAAAATATTCAAAACAAGTTTTTCATATTTTCAAAAAAAAAAAATTCAAAAAATCTATATAAATTTGTCCAGAAATATATAATATAAAACAGTACAAAAGTATCATAATATAACATGAAAAATAAACATAATATTATCTCACAGGTTATAAATATACATACATACATTTATTTAATAACACGAATCTTTTTATTTGGATGTACATAAAATAAATATAACTTTATGCATCAAAATTAGTTTTTTGAAATAAATATATCTCTTCATTTATAATTTATATAGTTTTTGATATATTTATAGACTATATGAATATGATAGTATTAATTTATTTTTCATATAATACACTTTTATACTATTTTTATAGCATATCTTTTGGATGAATTTATATACATTTCGGAACATTCTATATGTTTAATATTGTAATTTTTTTAATATTTTTTATTGCTAATACATGACACTGTTATTAAGGCATTTTTACTGATAATTTATGTTATTATTGTTAATGTATTATATCACTTAATTTTTGCTGATTATATACTTGGGTGCAAGTCACTATATTATTTTATTGTCAATATATCAGTTATAATGTCCATATACTGTTTTAGTGTTAATATTTATTTTTATTTTATGTTAATATATTATTTAAATTATATATGTTATGAAAATATATTATTTAAATTACTAATATGTGTTAATATAATATTGTTAATATGCGAGTATTTATATGTAATCAAAGTTATGATTATATAGTTTTTGCCAAAACATGAACCTCAATGCAACATTATTTGCAGGTCATTTCCAAGAAAAGATCAACTTAATTGAATGTTTCATTCCCCCAAAAAAAAGTCAAATTTTGTTCCCACTTTTTTTTTCCTTAAAGAACCGGTTAAATTTTCAGTCCCTATAATACCCTTGTATGATTGGATGGCCACGATTTAATCTATCTACAAAAGAACCAAAAGTTTTGGTGTATTGAAGCATTACTCATACTTAACATATGAAACATAATTAACATGTTAATTATATTAATTAATACATCTCAGTTATGTTCATTTATTTTGAACAATGTGTATGTAATTATAATTAAAACTAACTGACTAATTAATTTATATTGTTTTCATTTTTTTATGTACAATATAATAAATGATATATACATTTTTTATAAATATAATATATAATATAATTTTAAATTTGTATATGTTGAAAAATATTTATGGAAATCTTTAGTTTAATAAAAGATATCAAGGGTGGTTTAGTAAAATTAAATATTGAAACATAGGGGTATTGTGGTAAAAAATAATGTAAAACTAAACTAAATTAAATGAAAAGAAAAGAAAAGAAAATTATTTGACCTTTTTGGGAAAGTAAATGAAAAGAAATTTTTTTAATAAAAAAAAAATGAAAATAATTTTTTATTTAAATATGAGGAATTTCTTTTAAAAATTACTTGAAAAAATAGGAGTTTTTAAGAATTTCCCATCTCTATTTGATCGATGGTTGGATTTTGAGTAATGAGTTAAATGCAGAAGTAATTAATATTGGTTCTAATTTTATTTGATTGTTTTAATTCGAGAATATTTAATAGAAAGTAATTTGAAGACGATTTTGTTTGCGCATAGATCAAAAGAAGACATCAACGAATTAGAGCGATGATTATGAGAAGACTAGAAGATACATAAACAAGATATCAAGATAATTTAAGTAGATACGATGAAGTTGAAAAATAAACGAAGATCAATATCTCATCAATTTCAATTAATCTCAAATTATACTTTACGAAATTTTAAACCTCGAACAACCACGGAACGGAGAACTTGGAATCGAACAACACTTTAGTTCGAATGGAAGAGCCAATCCGTTCGAACGGATGAACCATCCAGTTTGAACGAAATGAAATTGTATTTTAAGTTGTAGCTTTCGCTCAAATGAATGAACCTTCCCTTTGGACGATTGAATAAAATACCAAGTTCTTAGATGTACCTTCGTTTGAGCGAAATAATCATTCCACTCGAACGGAGCACAATAATTCAAATTTCCGTTCGAACGGAAGAATTATTCCGTTCGAATGGAACCTGACGAGTTTCATTGTTTGTTTCTAACAACTAGTTTGACTTGACATTTCGTTTGAGCGAAACAGTAAGTGAACCTAAAAATACTACAATATCCCATACAAAAAAAAATATGTCGCTATTAATTGAAAGAGAAAGAGATCGTATGCGAGAAATATTAAATATTAACAAAAGAGTTTTTGAAACAACAAAAATATATTATTTGTGTGTGAAAAAAAAAACATTTTCATAATCCTTGTAATATCACGTTCGATAACGTGAAATATTAGTCTCCAGATATAAAATATGAAGATGACATGACTCAAAGTGACGTCTTAATGGTTGTTTGTAAAACAGTGACGAGAAAATGGCTGCATATAATAAAATTTTCAAAAAGTGTAGTGAAGAAATAATAAACGAAATCAAATCGCATTACAAAATTTAACGGTTAAATTAACATAATAATTATGATAACGTGCGATTCATATAAATATTTAGCGATGAGTGCAAAATAAAAATATGAGTAAATTTTTGACCTCGTCACCTTTTTGGTGTGGGGTTGCTCCCTTTCATGATATTCCGATTGGCAGTCCCTTTTGTCTCTCCGCCTAAAAAATATTTGCTTTTGAGAATATCGTGTCTTTTGTATTATATGTTATGTAATTTAATTTAGAAAAATACAAAAAAACTTTCATTTTTGCAAGTACGACCACTACATAGACCTTAATTTGGGACAAATATACTTGATTGCAGGAGAATTTTTTTTAACACAATCCTAGAATACGAATCGTGTTCATTTTTTGATTAAATTTTTATATTGTACCAATGAGGCTCGAACCCACAACCTATGTATAACGTGTCAAAACACCTAACCATCCGAGCTATGGGACCAATGGTGATTGCAAGAGAGTTTGAGTTATAGTGCAATATTAGAGTCGGAATTCCGCAGAAATTCATCAGCCACCAAAATTTGAAATTTTAGTCCCTAATCAAATATGATCTCGATTTGATTTTTTTCGTCTTCGTAACCTTTTTTTCTCGGACCAAAAATTTATTGATCCAAAACACAATGAACTTATACAGAATAATATCATATTTTACAGGGAAACTAATATAAAAATTTAATTAAGCAAAAACATAATTAAAAATTATTTAATATCTGATATTTTTAAATTTAGAACTTTAGAAATAATAATAATATTCAATATATGTTTATAAGTGTAAGAAGTTATTTATATTTTAATTGGTAAAATATTTTTTTTTATTTTTGTTAAATTTTGAAAATTTTAATATTAAAGTTGTTTAAACAAAACATGAATATAACTTATTTTGTATTATATAGGATTAGTACTGATATAATTTTTAATAATATTTCAAATTCATTTTTTCAATATTAACTATGTATTTTTTTTCATTGCATTGTTTTACATAATGTTTTCACAAATTCAAATTAAAGACAATTTCGTGCATGTACTATAGTATTTTGAAATATCATAAAGAGAATCCGAGTGAATATATTTGATGATTTTTTTTTTGATCAAAATAGAGTGGGCTCGCAAGTCCCACTTCTATTATTTTAATTAAAAGTTTAGTTTTACAGCCTCTAAATAGGGTGTAAAAAACCCTTATAGTTCAAAAAGAAAAAAACCAAATAACTAAAAAAATACAAAAAAAGAAGGAATATCTAAATAAAAATATAACTCCCAGAATATCAATAATGCTGGACATTTAGCCTCAAATCCTTCAAACTCCATAAGTATCCATGATTTCAATAACTCCTTTTGAAGCTCAATATAAACCCAGAAGCCAAATCCCTCTAATTATAACTAGGAATCACAATCCTTAATTTACGAAACTAGGATTTGTTAATTTGAACTTGGTATCCAGCTATAATCAAGAGTTGAAATCCATGATTCATTTTACCCCATCTCTTTCCGACCGCCATTAATCCCCTTTCGTCCTCATTCAGACCTAATGACGGCCAGCCATAACTCCATCACCATGTTCATCCAACCTACCAATATCAGAGTACTCCCTCTTCCGCTTCTTCAATTTCCCTCCGTACCATACTCGTTGCATAAACCTCCCTAATCAGCCTCCGATCTTGGATTATCAGATCAATTAATCTCCACTCAGATACGTTTGAGTTTTGAAAAATTCTTCTACACCTCTCCTTCCATATGTGAAAAATCACTAACCCCACAATTTGCTTTACTATCATAGTGCTATGCGATGAAAGAATCACTTCAAGAGGAGCTATAATTGGATCCAATTCATTAAACATACCAGAGAACTTCAACCAGAGGGACTTTGCATAAGGGCATTCATTCAACATGTGTGTAACAGATTCTTCATTTTGCATACACAAAGCACAAATATTTGGTATTGTCCATCCTTTTTTTCTCAGATTATCCATGGTCAAGATCTTATTTTGAGCAATTAACCATAAGAAAATATGAATTATACCAGGTAATTTAATTTCCCAAATTAATTTCAAATCCACTCTATTAACTTCTGATAATATTTTATAGCAATTACTAACCCTGAATTTTTTGTGTGAGGTACCATTCCATTGAAGATTATCCCTTTCTCATGGTACCAGTGAAATATCTTGGCAAATATGGAAGAGTTCCTCCAATTGCTTATCTGCCTCCATGGATAATGGCAATTTTGCATCAATAATTGTAAGAATTTCCACCTCTCTTATTTCATCACATAAATCCTTTAGTGTTAGTTCATAATTTTGCACATAAGAAAATAATTCTGGATATTTTTCTTTCAAGCTTAAACCATTCCAATTATCTGCCCATAAATTTATTTTAGCTCCATCTCCAATATTAAAACTAGATTTTTCTCTAAATATGTTTAATAACTTAGTTATATCCTTCCAGAAATATGAAATATTTTTATCATCAATAATATCCAAATTACCTTTATTTTCCAATTTCCCTACCAATTGATCCCATTTAATATTTTCTTCTGATAAATTATAATATTTCCAAATCCACTTCATTAATAATGAATCATTAAACTTTTCTAAATTTAAAATTCCTAGACCTCCATTTTCCTTAGGCATACAGCAAATAGTCCACTTTACCAGATAATACCCTTGATCCTTCACACCTCTCCATAGAAAATTTCTTCTACATTTATCAATTGCCTTAATAACCCATTTTGGGAATTTAAATACACTTAGATAATATACTGATATAGAAGTTAATATGGAATTTATTAATATTAATCTTCCATTGATATTTAGTAATTTACCTTTCCATCCTTCCAATCTTAAATTTATTTTGTCAATTATTTTTCTAAATTGCTCTTTATCTGGCTTTTTAAAATGAAGTGGTAATCCCAAATAATTCATTGGCAGTGAACCAATTTGGCATCCAATTTCCTTTGAAAAATCCTCCATTAAATCTGTTTCTATATTAATTCCAGTAATTTCTGATTTTTCAAAATTAATAATAAGTCCTGATTCATTTCCAAATATTTCAAGGACCTGTTTTAATCTTTTAATATTCCCCATAGTTGATTTTAGGAAAAATAAGGCATCATCAGCATAAAATAATGCTGGCACAATATCATTTATAGGTTTTTCCAGAAATCCTTTTTCACTTAGGCCCTCCAAAATTCTAGATAATACATCCATTACTAAAATGAATAAAAATATAGAAATTGGGTCTCCCTGCCTTAATCCTCTCTTTAAATATATAAATTTTCCTGGTATCCCATTCAATAAAACCCTAGCAGAACCTCCTAACACAGATTTTTCTATCCAATTTATAAATTTTTCCCCAAAACCCCTTATTTTTAATATGTTTATCAAAAAAGACCAAGATATAGTATCAAAAGCCTTATATATGTCTGCCTTAAATAATAATAATGGGGTATTAATCTTCTTAGCTTTGCATATAACTTCTCTAGCATAGGTATAATTATCAGAAATTGTCCTATCCTTTGAAAACCCTAATTGCTTAGAATCAATTAATGATCCAATAACAATCTTAAGTCTATTAGCCATTATTTTTGAAAATATCCTTTGAAAAGAACTCATTAAGCTTATTGGTCTATAATCTTTAATTTCCATTGCATCATCTTTTTTTGCTATTAATGCTATATAAGATGTATTATAATTTGATAATCCATTTTTAGCATGATTATTTAATAAATAAAATAATTCCTCCTTAAGATAATTCCAATATTTTTTAAAAAATTCTCCATTATATCCATCTGGGCCAGGAGATTTATTAGGTTTCCATTTTTCAATTACATCCTTAATCTCCTCCATTTTAATATCTTGATCCATAAAATCCATATTTATAATAGAATCTCCATATATATTATTTAATTCTATTTCCCCCTACTTCAGTTTCACTTTTCATACTATGATTTTTTCCCATTAAATTCTTATAAAAATTAAACACTGCCTTTGATTTATCCTTATGATTTTGGTACAAAACATTATTATCCTTAATTACTGGTACCATTAACTTATTCTTTTTATAGTAGCATGTAAATGAAAAAACCTAGTATTTGCTTCTCCTTCTTTAATCCACAAAAAATTTGATCTTTGTTTCCAATATACTTCATTTTCTAACACCAATTTATTATATCTATCCTTTGATATATTTTTAACCCATTTTTCAATTGGATTTAATTATCTACTCTCTTCAAAACCTTCCAACCATTTTATAGTATTTAAACAATTTAATAAATAAATTTGGTAATTTCCTGACCTTTGAGAATTCCACTGTATAAGTCTTTTTCCTAATGATTCCATTTTTGCATAAAACTCCTCCAAATTCTGTGAAATAGTGGCTTGAAGATGTCTTATAATAATAGTATATGCCTCTTCATTTAACAACCATGTATTTTCAAACCTAAATCCTTTAAAAATAGGGAAAGAAGTATTAGCTTGAAATATTATAGGAACATGATCTGAAATTGTTTGTGTAATTAAGAACTGATTTGAATTAGGAAATTCCAAAAACCATTCCTTATTAAATATATATCGATCCAATCTTGCTTTTGCAATAGAATTCCTTCATGTAAATTGCCCACCAAATAGAGGCAGATCAATTAATTCCAAATTTTGCATAAATTCCTTAAAATGTTGTGTATTAATATAATCCCTATCTAAACCACTTCTTTCTTCCTGTTTTAAAACCATATTAAAATCTCCCATAATTATCCATGGATAATTTATAAAATTTCCATTTCCACAATCTTTTAATTCCCTCAAAAATTCCAATTTTTCATTTCTTTCTATTGGTCCATATACACCAGTCAATATTATTACTTTATTATTCCATTTACATTGTATATTTATAGAAATAGAATATTCTCTTATATCTTCAGAAACATAACTAAAATAATCACCATTCCAGATAAATAATACCCCTCCTGAAGCACCATTACTCTTTTTATATTTAAATTCTCTTAACCTAGTCCCACATATTTCCTTAACCACATTAATATCAATAATTTCCATTTTAGTCTCTTGTATACATATAATATCAGGCTTTTCTCTTAATATATAATTTTTTATTAATACCCTTTTATCCTTATCATTCATACCCCTCACATTCCAACTAAGAATTTTTAGTTTTTTATAATTCATTAATTTCTAGATAAAGCTTCATTTTGTGCCACTATTGTGTCACACATCAACTCAGTTATTCTCTTCTTTGTAGGGTCATTTATGATAATTCCTTGCCCCTTCAAAATGTTAAATACATCAGCCTCATCCAAAAAAACCTCCCCCTCCAATTTCAACTCAGTTATTTGATGATTTTTTTAATTAAAGTTTTAAAAATACTATTAATATAACCAACATCTAAAAATAATATGACGTTTGAAATAACAAAAGTATATTACTTGTGTGTGCAACATAATATGACGTTAAATATTAGTTTAATTATATAATTATGAAACTTCAGAAAAGAAGATGACCAATTAATTTAAATCAATATAACAATAACAATAATTCACAAAATAATAAAAAAGTTACATAAGTTATTGTTATATTTTACAAATATTTTACGTCATTCAACTAAAATATAAGGTAACCTCCCATAATGAACCTAAAATACATCGAGTCATAATCATTCTTACAAATAATCCAAATGAACCTAATTAATGATAATTATTACCAATTAATGATAATTATTACCAAATGAATCTAATTAATGATAATATTTTCCAAATGAACCTAATTAATGATATTTGTTAACAAAATTAGGGATGTCAATGGGTCGGGTTCGGGTCGGGTATAGGCTCACCCGTACCCTTACCCATCTTAATCGGGTAATACCCATACCCGACCCGTCAACTAAACGGGTAATTTTACCCGCCCCGTTTATTACCCGCGGGTTTTCGGATTACCCACGGGGATTTTTACCCATACCTAAATATATACAAAAACATTAAAATATTCTAACGAAAAATTATTTTTTTTCAAATCAAAATATTACCACATAACATAATAATATCATAATATACACAACAAATATTTTTAAGTAGATTTTATGAAACTAAAATTGGTAGAAACGTGAAATAGCTGTAAAAAAAAAAAATAAACATGAATCTAGGAATTTATTTATTTTTGTTTTATTTACTAAAAAAATAAAAATAAATTGTATAATAAATAACAGTAGAAAAAATAGATTAAACCCATTTGAAAAACAACAAAAATAATAAAATATATATTAAAATATTAATATAACTATGATTATTAAGGACCGGGTTCGGGTCGGGTATAGCCACGGGTCGGATACGACCTCACCCATACCCTATCCGTACCCGTGCCGAGTATTTTTTAATCAGGTAATACCCGACCCGCGGGTAGGCTTAATCGGGTATTACCCGACCCGCCCGGGTCGGATACCCGTCGGACACGGGTATTACCCAATCCATTGACATCCCTAAACAAAATGAACATATGTAATAATACAACCAATATATTAAACAATCCAAAAATCATGTTCATTCCAAACGGACAAACACAAACTATGTAATTAATTATTAATTAATATATATAATTTTAAAGAAATGAAGCAAGAGAATGCCACATCATCATTTTAATTGGGACTCTTGATCTTGATCTTGATCAAAAGGTTCAAATTAATCGATTTTTAAATGTGGTCAATATAAACCAAGTATAGTAAAAATTACATCAACTTTTTGGATCATTGTGGACCATGTTCAACCATTTTTTTTGTCTCAATTATATATGGGAAGTTTTAGAAAAACCCCTAAATTTTTTGGATATTGTAAAAAAAAAACCTATTTTTTTTGGAAACTCCAAAAAATCCTCTACCAAACTTTTGTTTTCAAATACCCCCCTATAAGGAGTAAAACTAATCATGGATGATGTTAATTTTTTTTTTACCAAAATATTTTTCTATTTACATATGTAATAATTAAAAAATTGTTAATTTTTATTAATTTTAAAAAAATCCTACAATTTTTTTAGCATATAACAAGTTTTAAAAAAATAATTATTGTATGTTATATTTATATAATATATAATTTTAATATGTCATACATTATTTATATCTGACTTTTATATTTTTTTTCCCTAATAAACTAACGTACAATAATAATTATATAAACAACAATATAAAAGAACATCTTGCAAATATTTTAAAAAGAAAATATCATGAAACTACTAAAAATACATGAAATGAGAATGAAAATAAAAAACTAGAATTTATTGTTGTTTATTTTATTATTATATAATGTTAGTTTTTCATGAATAATAAATGAAATATTAAAATTATATAAACACAACATGTTAAAAAATGTTTGTGAATTTTCTTAAAATTAATAAGATTAATAAAAAGTTACAAAAATATTTTTTTGATTATTACATATGAAAATAGAAGATATTTTTATCAAAAAAAAATTAATATCGTCATTGGTTAGTTTTAACCTCCATACGGGGGTATTTGAAAATAATAGTTTGGTAGAGGTGGTTTTTTTGAGTTTCCAAAAAAATAGGTTTTTTTTTTACAATATCCAAAAAAATTAGTGATTTTTTTGAAAAAATTTCACACCCAACTCTATTTCTCTCTCTTCATTTTTTTTGGTGGCGAAACCTAACGAGACAAATAATAGCAATGATGGAGGTGATTTCAAACGCAGAGAGAATGACAGGCGAGGTCAAGACGGACAAAGAAGGAGAGCGAGATTATGGCCATAGAACGAAAGCAACGGCGAGCGTGAGCTATTATGAATGTTTCGATTTTTGTTTAATGCATGATTTTTCATAACAACATCGGAAATATTGCAAATAAAAAATTTAAACAAAATGAATTACGAAAAATACAAAAAAAAAATACATGAACACACCACGAGAAAGTATACTCAATCACAACAATCATGTATAAAAAATACTTCAAAAATAAAACAAAAATGAAAAAATGACATACAAAAAAAAATTGAATCATGATAAACTCGAAAACTCCCGCGCAATTGCGCGAGAAAAACCAGTTTACATGAATTACGAGGGTTAATTTGCAAAACTTGTTATTAGATAATAAGCTTATTGAGTAAAATCTACAAGGTTTACAACAAAATCAGGCATATTAATCCTGAAATAATGGAGTTTTGTGAAAACTTAAAATTTTAAATAAAAAGTTGCATGTAAATATTCTTAAAAGAATTATTAATTTTGCATAAATTATCCTTAAGGAAAGATGGGGAAGTTCAATATTTTGTATTAGTTAACTTTTGAATTTTGATAGACTGTAGGAAATATATGGAATTTAATATTGGATGCAGTAGCTATCTAAGAATTATTTTTTTTGACATTTATTGAAATAACTTACAATAATTGAGTGATTTGTTTCAATAAGTCTTTTTAATAATGAATAAATACGGCAGAAAATATTAAATATTCTGCACCGCCTTCAATAATTAAACATTTGACCAAACATCTTCAAGTATATTATTTAGAAATAATCAGGTATTAAAAAGAATAAAAATACATATTTAATATTTTGATACAGAAATGTTTGTTTACTCAGAAATATACACATCCAATACTGTCCAGCGTCCCTAAGAACTGGAGACGTCCAGTAAGGTAAAACCCCCGCGCTAAAATTCTCAACATTTGACTTTGACTTATGTATTCTACAAGAAATAATTCTAGAAATAATTCTATACAATTATTCGGACCTAATCGTTCCCTTTTTTCTCTCCACATAAATCAATCTCGTCGTGGGTACGTCTCTTCTCACAAATTTCAGACTTTTTTGCTAGATTTCGAAGGAAAAGCATCAAATTCTGTAATCTTTCTGGCCGAAAGGCCAAATTCGAAAGTACTTTTCTCCAATTTTGACGAAATATTCTTTGCGGCTGAGGTCCTTTTTGTTGAGTAATTAGTGTCGTAAGGAGAGAAAATGAAAAATTCGGCCGAGGAGAAGATCGTCAGTGATTTCAGAGAGGTTTTGATCCAAAGGGATTTGCTGCCTGCTAAGCATGACGATTATCATAAGATGAAAAGGTCGGTGATTGTTGATTTATTATCTGTTTTATTCAACTATCATCTGAGATTCATCAGTAATTGATAAAGGATCATCACCCCTTTGCAGGTTCCTCAAGGCGAGAGCATTCAATATTGAGAAAGCCATTGTTATGTGGCAAGAAATGCTTACATGGCGATCCGAATTTGGTGCTGATTCTATCACAAAAGTATGCGATTTGATTCTTGATCATTGTTCTTTGATCGATTCAATTGTTATTCTTGTATGATTAACCAAGTTTGCTGTGAATTAAATCAGGATTTCGAGTTCAAGGAAAGAGAACAGGTGTTAGCGCACTATCCCCATGGTTATCACAGTGTAGACAAAGAGGGGAGACCGATTTACATAGAGAGACTCGGCAAAGTAGATCCGAGTAAACTCATGAGCGTAACCACTATAGATCGCTTTATAAAGTATCATGTCCAAGTACTGGAGAGTCTGTTTACCGAGAAATTCCCAGCCTGTTCTTCCGCATCGAATCACCGCGTCGATACCGTCATTACAATTCTCGATGTTCAAGGAGTGGTACGTAACTACGTACCTACGTACCAGTAACAATATTAAATTGGACTGCATAAAAGAGAAAATAATTTTTATTTATTTATGCAGAATTGGATGAAAGTGCGCAAATTGGCCAACGATATCGTGCTTCGCCTTAATAAAATTGACAGCGACAACTATCCTGAGGTCACAATTCATAATTCTACCTTTTTTTGAATTATATTAAACAAAATTAATAATGATTGTTGATTTATTTCTTAATTCTTGATTTTCTTGATGAGTAGATTTTGCAAAAGTTGTTTATAGTCAATGCGGGTAGCGGGTTTAGATTATTATGGAATGCTTTAAAAGGATTCATCGATCCACGAACTTCTGCTAAGATTCAAGTAATTTTTTTAATATTTATTTTCCTTTATTTATACTTTTAATTTGCTTAAATAAATAAAGTTAATTAATTCGTTCACCTTTTCAGGTTCTTGGAGATTCATACCAGAGTACACTCCTCCAGTATATCGATAAGAGGTAATTTTATATTTTTATTTTATTCTTATCTATTATTTTTTAATATTTACGTATTTATATTTATATATTTTTAATTAATTACAGTGAGTTGCCACATTTTCTTGGTGGATCTTGTCGTTGTGAAAATGAAGGAGGATGTCTTAAATCAAACAGGGGACCTTGGAGAAACTTTCGCCGAACTTACGTATGAAATTATTATATTTATTATTTAACACTAATTGAACAATTAATAATCATTTATTTAATTTAATTTAATTTATTATTTGTCATCATTATAATAGGAGTCTCAAGTACCCCAAAATAACGCTATGGATAAAGCTGAAACATCGCATGAAAAGGAAGTAGAAATATTCGAGGATACTTTAACTGGAGATCCAAATTGTTTGGAAGTATTATTTAATGGATTAATTGCGAAACCATTACCTCTTTCAAATCCAACTCATGATCAAATAAGCGATGAAGCTTATCTCGTTAGCAAAAATATTAAAGGTACAAACAATTTCACATTTTTTATTTCATTTTAATTATGTTCACGATAATATTTAATATTATCCTTACTTAAACAGAGATCCCTACATCGACAAGAATAGATTTTCTGAAGACCGTCATTTTGAAATTAATATCATTTATATTCTTCATATTCGGATTCACAAACCTATTTTCCTACGATTCGAGTACAAAATACTCGAACGAAAACGAAGTAAACGAAGTGAACGAAGTTTCGAATTTAAATGAAAACGAGTTAAATAGAGACGACGAAGGCGAAGCCTCGTTCAATCCTTGTTTGGAGAGATTGCAAAGATTGGAAGATTTGATCGCAGAATTAGACCACAAACCACACACAATTCCTCCCGAAAAGGACACATTGATTTTGGATTCTTTAAATAGGATTAAGACTCTCGAACATGATTTGCAAAAGACACGCTACGTAAGTATTTCTTTTTAAAAAATCTAAAATATCATATTTATCCTTACAAAAAATTGAAAATATTCATCTTAATCATTTTGCAGACGTTGAATGAGACGTCATTAAAGCAAGTCGAGCTCACTCAGACGTTCCAAAACATGAAGGATTCTAGTTTACATGTAAGTTTAACATATAAATCGATTTAAATTAATCATAATAGTTAATTGATAATTATTTTGTTTCGACGTAGAAATCGTGTTGGTATAGAGGTTGTGGGAACTTCCAACCGGAGAGATGAATGATTAGCCTTAGCCGGCTCGGCCTTAATATTTTTGTTCGTAGGCTGAAAAAACATACTCGAGTTAGCTTCAGACATAACAAAGTAAGTTTTACGAATACGACAAAATGGAATATATATCATGCTTGATTATAGATTTTAGCAATAAGCTGATTATGCTTATTTTGCGGTTGCTATTTTGCTAATAAGCTTAAATGTTACTACATTGTTATCATGTACAAATTCTATTTCTTATATGAATTTAGAGGGGAATTTGCGCTTTTCGGCACCTCGATTATGACTTGTTCATTTGTGTTTTTCTTTTTTCTTTGTACATTGTTTATTTTATATTATATATTATTTTTAGAGAATTGATTCTTGCTGTCTGCCAAAAAAATGTTATTTGCTGTCAAATCCATTGCCGACCCAGTTACAACTCGTGGCATTAGGGAATAAAAGTATATCATTTAATAAATAATACAAAATATAATTACATTAATTGTAGCTTGTGTTGCACGAATTCGGCAATACGACAAGACATTTTAACATATAATTTATGATACGATTTGGATACGACGATACGGAAAAAATCAATTTTTTGAAATATCCACGCAACATACTTGTAGCATGATTTTTTTTTTTATCAAATTAAAGAGGACTTAATATTAATACCCCCTCCAAAATCCAAATATACATAATCATCAGTCATACGAAAATACTAGTGTTATCACAAACATCAGATATATGACTAAAGAATAAAGATATATTTAAAATAACGTTTACATTCACATAGTTTACTTTAACGTACTTCGATGATATGATTAATTTGTTTATTCATGATATTATTATTTTTATTACTTATCTGAATAAAATACCCATACACACAAATATATAAGAAATTATTTTATTGAATGAACAAATATTGCATTACATAATCATACAATATACCCATGATACTATTTTCTTAAACAACATATTCATATATTCAACAAATTGTCCGAATCTTCCTTGCCCTCATGTAAATAAGTCTCGTCTCTCGTCGTGATGAGCTCGATCCACGCTCAAACCCGAAGGGATTTCGGGAGACATATTTCAATCCAAAATGTCCCATACTAAGGGTACTGAGTTTATGTGATGTCGAAAGGAGGCGATCAAGTAAATGATGACAAGTGGCGCAAATGTCTCTGACTATGCGAATGTTTCTGGCTGCACAGTTGTTTTTGACAGCGCAACATACTATGTTGGTGGATTTTCAGCCGCTCCATAATCGGGATTGGAAGAGAGTAAAGCAAATGTAAAACGCATGTACTCGATTTCTAAATCGTAATAAAAACGTGTTTGAGGGATAACTTGTAGCTTCTCTGTCATCGCCCGTCGAGAGAGTGGTAGTTAGGCTGAGAGAGGTGGAATGGAAGAGAGAGTGAGAGGGAGGGAGTCTGGAATTAAATAGAATTCATTAACCGTGATAGGTGAGTGAGCGGGAGAAATTTTCAGAATCGCAAAGTAATGAAAACAAATCTTTCCGACTAATTGAGTCCAAAAAATTGTATTGAGGAAAAATTCTAGATCACGAATCGTATTCATTTTTTAATTCAATTTTTATATGTTTTAATGAGACTCGAACCCATAATGTATCACAAGACCTAGTACCAAAACTCTGACCATCTAATCTAACGAGGCTATTGGTTTAAGTCAAAAACTTTTGTATTTCTTTTTCTTTTTCAGAAAATGGTTAAAAACTGAGTTGAAGAGAATAAAATATGTTAAAATTTTCGGACTCTCGGAATCTGAAATACGGTGTTTGATTGACCGGAGTCTCTAATCTGTTATTGTAAAGTTTGTTATTTATTTTCAATTTTTTTTAATAAACTTTACTTTACATAGATAGTATCAAGTATGTTTTGTCTTGGGAAACGGGATAAAGGGCTTGTCATTCAGTTAAAAGGTGATTTAACTTTAATTGTCATTATGGGGCAATTAACTTTAATCTCTATTTTCAGAAGCCATTTCATTCTGTGAAAAATAGTAAAGCGTGAGGATTAATTAGTAGGTACAACAAAAAGCGAGCTTTCTGGCCTTTTTGTGTATGTTTTTGGTGTGTTCCATCAATTGCATTACATTACAATAACATGTGACTCTTTTTATGGGGGCAAAGCCTACAACTGGTTCATGTGCACTCTCTTATCTCGCACAATTAATTGACACAATTAAGCAACAGTAATAATTGATGGAAGATTGAAACACGAAAGTTTAATTCCAAAACTTCACATTCATCTAATTTCATGCCGAGATGCATGCATGCATGGTCCTATACAGTGACGGATCTTGTCCAATATTAATGGATGATCATGACGATATTCTAGGAAGGAACTATCGTGAGAACTCTTAAAAAAAAATTGAGAGAATAGTATATAAATTTTCAATTTTATCATAATAACACAATAATATATATATACTGTCGTTCAAAAATTTAGAGAGAAAAAACGTTTTCCCCCCTAGTCTTTTAATAAATTCGTCATTGATCCATAATCCAAATGTGGTTGCTTCATGTCAAGTTCAAACTTTTTACATTTACAATATATTTTGTTGAATACGAAGCATAAAAATAGGGATACTTGGAACTCTGTAGAAGACAAGATACAAAATGCTTGATTTTCTCTCGTATTTCAAAGTTTGATATCTTAAAATAATCATCCAACCAACCATTCAAACATTCTTCTCAATTTGCTAGCTAGTTCCTCAAATGTTGTGCCAAAATTAATTAATATATATACAAGAACAGAATGAGCACTAATCATGCTTGCCATTCCTTCGGAAAAAAAATATTATGCCAAAATGTCATATTCTATATGGCATCATGCATGGCATAATTAAAAGAAAAAATATATCATGTTCCAATAACTAAATAAAATATTCTTAATGCGTCAAGAATACATAATTAGATTGATTAGTTATTTTAATTAAATTAATTAAACTAAGTATTAGTTTGAAGATTAATCAATCTAATTAGCTCATTAAAACAATATCAATTGACGCATCAAGATTATATATCAAGTATGCGAAGAGTTTCATATCTAACCCCTTATTAAAATGTTTTTTGTGTTAGTATTGACTAAATCTTCTCTCCTTCCACAGTTAGTTTGAAAATTTCAATCTCCAATAACGTGACCTTCCCCTCCCCCCCCCCCCCCCCCCCCCCCCTCTTTTGGTTGCTTTCAATCTGCCCAACTTCCCCCTACCACCACTCTTTTTTAGCCCCCATCTCTCTTTCCTTTTTCAACTTCTTTATTTTTTACTGAAAGATTATGGCCCAATTAAGCTCTTTTTCAGAGTTCATGGTTCAAAACTCCAAAAGAAAGATCCAAAAAGACCACTTTTCCGGATCTACCATTAGACATAACAAATTCATTTTTTTGAGTTTTCGAGAGTAATTTTTTGGGGTTATATATGGCACCTCTAAAACATCAAAAATGTAGTGTTGACACGTCAATCGAGAAGAATTAATGAGGATTAATTGAATTGGTTAGCAATCAAATCAATACTTAGTTGAATTGATTCAATTAAATGGTCTACTCAATCCAATTATCCATCTCGATTGACGCATCAATGATGTTTTGTATTCATGGGAGTGTCATATATTTCCTCTATTTTTTGTATAATAAATAAAAAAAACTCATATGTCCTCCGTCGATTCATGTTAGTGAGATTTGAACCGACAATCTCTCGTAACATATATGATTTTTTGTATTTCACACTCAATTAACGTATTGTTTTCAAGAATATTTAAGTTAGAAAAAAGTTGTTCCTTCTCCAAAAAATAATAATTTATTTTTCTTGTGTCTATATTATAACAGACATTAACCAAACTCGTATTAACATACAATTTATGCTAACAAATTAACATATATTTAATTTTATACATGTCAATAATTGTCATAGACACACAACGATTTATTGGAAATTTAACAGAGAGACATGAAAAATTACATCACCATTCACCACGCTTTAATTTGTAAGAAAATTCTAATTATAATATGGTGGTTGTGAATACGTTGAAACTATATTCAAAGAAAAGATATATTTGTAACTTTGTTGTACTGAAACATACCTAATCTTGCTTCTTCATGATTATTATTTTGTATTGTTGTCCTCTCTCAGATACGGCAAACACGAGATAGCATTTTTTCCGAGGGGTTCTTCGCAAAATGAACCACCAGTAATAAAATAAATCAATTATTTCAGTAATATTTCCGTATAAAAGAAGATTCTTTATTTGAGTAAACAATATTGATTAATGATTTTCAAACAAGATAAGCAACCAAGCAAAGAATGGGGGCAAGATCACAGAGCAAACCAGCACTCACTTCACTCCCTTCCAAATAATGTGACCCCCATCTTCTTCATCCTCAATCCCTCGACTCAAACCACAACGAGGTGATACAATCAAATCAACAGAACCAATGAGCAACTCTCTTCCCCTCCTTGTGCTTCTTCTCTGCCTCTTCTCCTCTAATGCATCCAGCAGTGAACTGCCAGTGCCCTTAAACGATGAAGTCTTGTCCCTAATTGTCTTCAAATCCACCATTTCCGACTCCACTGGTGCTCTTGCCACCTGGACCGAATCCGATGCATCGGCATGCAGCTGGTCTCACGTGGAATGCGATCCAACCACGTCGCGCGTTCTCCGTCTCTCGCTCGACTCTCTCGGTCTCTCCGGCCAAATGCCACGTGGGCTCGACCGTCTCACATCCCTACATTCTCTCTCTTTATCCAACAACAACTTATCCGGACCGGTGCCGGCCGGTCTATCTCTGTTGCCTTCTCTCCAAACTCTCGACCTCTCTTTCAACTATTTTTCGGGTATTTTACCTGAAGATGTATCTATGATGCCTTCTTTGCGGTATCTTGATTTGTCGTCAAATTTATTCTCTGGTCCGTTACCAACTTCCTTTCCTTCTTCGCTTCGGTTTCTAATGTTATCGGGTAACCGTTTTTCTGGCCCGTTACCACCTACATTGTCTCAATGCACCTTCCTACTTCATTTAAACGTGTCAGACAATCAGCTCTCCGGTTCGACGGACTTCTCCAATGGATTTTTGTCACTTACACGGTTACGTGTTATTGACCTTTCGAAGAACCAGTTCTCTGGTGCTCTCTCTCAAGGCATTTCAAATCTTCACAATTTGAAGGAATTAAAGTTGAGTAGTAACCGCTTTTACGGGCCAATACCGGCTGGACTCGGTCTGTGTACACATTTGGACAATGTCGACTTGAGTAATAATGCGCTTGATGGGCCTCTACCCGATTCATTTCGCTATCTCACCTCCCTTCTTTCTCTTTCTGTGTCAAACAACCGCATGTCCGGTTCAGTACCGGCTTGGATAGGCAGCATGACGGCACTCCAAGTCTTGGATCTATCAAACAATAAACTCACCGGAAGCTTGCCTTCTTCCCTTAGCGGGTTGAAGGATCTGAGGTATCTCAGATTATCCAATAACCTTCTAGAAGGAGAAATCCCCGACTCTGTCTCAGAATGTACCCGCCTAACCGAGCTATATTTAAGAGGAAATGCCTTTAATGGGAGTATTCCACAAGCATTGTTTGATCTAGGGCTAGAATTACTCGACCTGTCTTCAAACGGGTTGACGGGTGCAATGCCAAGTGGTTCAGCCAGGTTAGCCGAGACCTTGGCTTGGTTAGATTTGTCAAACAACCATATATCGGGTACGATACCAGCAGAGATGGCATTGTTCTACAACTTGAGATACTTCAATTTGTCATGGAACGGTCTCAAAACACAATTACCACCAGAGCTAGGCCTTTTCAAGAACTTAACGATTTTGGATATGCGTAGTTCTGAGTTGTACGGGGCGATACCTGGTGAACTTTGTGATTCGAGCAGTCTCGCCGTTATTCAATTAGATGGGAATTCACTTAGTGGGCCAATTCCTTACGAGATCGGGAATTGTTCATCTTTATACTTGTTGTAAGTCGAGAAATTTATTCTTATTTAACACAAATGAATTAGTTGATAATTTTTATTTTTTATAGAAATAAAGAAGTATTAATAGCTAAATTTTTTTTATTTCTTTTGTTGATATAGGAGCTTGGCTCATAATAGCTTGTATGGACCGATCCCCGCATCCATGTCCGATTTGAAGAAACTTGAAATTCTAAAACTAGAATACAATAATTTAACCGGCGAAATACCACAACAATTGGGTGCGCTGCAAAACCTCTTAGCCGTGAACATATCCCATAACCGGCTTGTGGGCCGGTTGCCAAGCAGCGCCATATTCCAAACATTGGACGAGAGTGCCCTAGAGGGCAATCTCGGAATTTGTAGCCCAAAAGTAACGGAACCATGCCGAATGGATGTGCCCAAACCACTCGTACTCGACCCGAATGCGTATCCACACGGGAACGGAAATGACCTTGTCACATTTGACAATGGACCCACTACATCCAAAAGGCGCAAGTTTCTAAGTGTCTCGTCCATAATTGCAATTTCAGCTGCTCTTTTGATTGCCCTTGGTGTGTTGGTCATAACATTGCTTAACATTTCGGCTAGACGGAGAATGGTTCCGTTTGAAAATGGATTGGAGAGCATGTGTTCGAGCTCGACAATGTCTAGTAGTCCCGGTGTTGGGAAGATGGTTGTGTTTGGTCCAAGAAATAGTCTGCAATCCGAAGATTTGGTTGGAGGCGTGCAATCATTGTTAAACAAATCGACAGAGATAGGCCGAGGTGTGTTTGGCACGGTTTATAAATCCTCCATTACTGTAGGGCGAACCGTGGCGGTTAAAAAATTGCTTACGGCGAATATAATTCCGTACCATGATGATTTTGATCGCGAGGTACGAATCCTTGGTAAGGCAAGACACCCTAATTTGATGCCACTTAAGGGTTATTATTGGACTCCTCAAATGCAACTATTGATCTCGGATTATGCACCGCATGGGAGTCTTCATGCAAGGTTGCACGAGAATAATGACAAGTTGCCGACCTTGACATGGCCTGACCGGTTCAAAATTGCACTCGGCACAGCCAAAGGTCTCGCACATTTGCACCAGAGATTTAAACCGCCAATTATCCATTACAATGTTAAACCAAGCAACATTCTTTTGGATGAAAATTGTGAACCTAGAATATCCGATTTTGGTTTGGCTAGATTGTTGCCCAAGCTCGACAAGCACGTAATTAGCAGCCGGTTTCAAGGGGCAATGGGTTATGTGGCACCAGAACTTGCTTGCCAGAGTCTAAGGGTGAACGAGAAATGTGACGTGTACGGATTCGGCGTGTCGATTCTTGAATTGGTGACAGGCAAAATGCCTGTGGAATATGGAGAGGATGATGTGGTGATTTTGATCGATCAAATTAGGGTCTTGTTAGAGCAAGGTAACGTGTTGGATTGTGTGGACCCGATTATGGCCGAGTTTCCAGAAGAAGAGGTGTTGCCGGTACTAAAATTAGGATTAGTTTGTACATCGCAGATACCGTCAAGTCGACCATCGATGAGTGAAGTGGTACAGATATTGGAGGTGATCAAAGCACCAATATAGATCGAATGGAGGATTTTCGATCTTAGATCGGTAGCGTCGTGACTCTGCAATTTGCACTTATTTAGTTCTTCTATTTTGTATTTTATAATTATAATGTGGATTTATGTGGTTTCTTGGTTCTGTGCTTCAATGAATGCAACTTGTTATTGTTCTGTCTTACTTTTGAGGTTTAAGTTTCCTCTCTGAGGCTTCACAATTCAGTAATTTATATCTATTTTCATGTTATGATTCATAAATTTACACAAAATTAGAAAGCCTGATATCAAAATGCAAGAGTAGATCTCCAAGAGAATATGAGGTGGACATTTTGTCCCTGTACAGAGGGGGACTCTTTGTTTATTGTTCTTTGTTCTTTAGCCACAAACAATGACAAACACGTATGACTACAGATAAAAGAACAATGGAATTATATGCCAAAATGCCAAATGGTCAAATGCAAAATTCACAATAATAATAAGTAGGAGCATTTCTGTTTGTAATCTATTTTGGAATGAAAATTCGAAATTTTTTTTTTTTTTCGAAAATATTTTAGAAATGATTCAGAACTGGTTTTTAAATCTCGGTGGCACCGAATTTTAAAATCTCGGTTGGTTACGAATCACTTGAATTTTAATTCAAAATATGATATAATTTTCCAGATTTTATCATAACATCCTCTATGTTCTAGTTAGTATATTTAAATAAAATGATAATCGGTATATGTTTGCTATTAACTTAATACATAATTAACATTTATTCGAATTCATAAATTTGAATAAATATTATTGAATATTTAATAATATATTCTAATTATCATGTTAATTAAACGTAATAGTTCGAATTTAGTGGGTACATTATGGAGGAGAGTAACTTAGTACATAAATCATGTGAAATTTGGTGGGCAAGAAATTGAAACAAAATGGTAATAATAAACTGTTATTTAAATGATGAGGAAGAATGAGGAATGAATGCTACCAGAATCATGTGAAAGGAAAGGATGGATTGAAGGGATGAGTTCTGGACCAGCTCAATTAGTCGCCTTGGTTTGTCTTCGGCTCGCCCGTGTAGTCATTATTGCATGCATCGGATTCGGCCTGTACACAAAGCAACAAAAAGAAAATCGAACTTTGGAAACACCAACAAAACGAAGGAACTTGTTTCATTTCAAAAATCACATCAAGTAAAGTATTGAATTGAATATGTTTAAAAGATAACATTTATGGATTTGCATGTGTATGTAATTGTTGATTTTGAAATGGTAGATGTGGAGTAAAACAGTACGGCAAAATCAATCCAATTAATTGAATTAATCCAACTAAAATTGATTTGGTAGTTAATCAATCTAATTAATTCCTACTAATTTTTTTCGATTGACACAACAAGACATCAATTGAGGAGATCTTGAGATGCCATATATAATCCCAAACAGTATCAGTATGCAGGGTTTGTATATTTTTATTATATATATTAATTAGGTAATAAGATATATATACGAGAGTTCTATGACAGATTATTTTTTTTCTTAAATAGGTTAATTTTCAAAATATTATACATATACATTTTTTTTGTCAAAATATTTTCAAAATACATATTTTGTAAATTATTGTTTACTTTATTATGTGATGTTTGTTTTTCATTAAAAAAATCTATAATAAATGAAATATTAAAAATTATATAAAGATAACATATCGTCTTTTTTTTAAAGATAAGAGGTTTCCTCTGCTGATTTTTTTTTTCTCTTATTGATTTAGATTTATTTCAACTACAATATGCACAAAGCCTAATACATTTCTTTTGTTATACTTTCTACTTTTTTAGGTGTAGGGTGTATCTTTTGTTAGTCGTGTCACATGTCCATTTTATGTATAATATTTTTTTGAAATACAATATATGTTTGATTTATATTTTCTGAATTATATATTTTTAGATATATAATATATATTTTTTTAATGCACCGCACCTTTTAAATATGTAAAATAACTTTTCGACTGCAATGTACATTTTTTTAGTTGTGCGTTATGTTTCTTTATATGCATGATGTATTGTTAGTATAGTACATGCTAGGTATATATCTTCGGCAATATATCTTTTGAATCTATAATATATCTTTTTTAGACCTTTTATATGCGTGATATAAAATTTTAATCGAAATATACATTTTCGGATTATAATTTTTTTTAGATGTGTGATATACATTTATGAATAACAATATGTATTTTTATATGACCATTATACCTTTTTCTTTTCGAATAGAAGTAAATATTTTCTAAAAATATACTGTATAAACATTTTCTAGTAGAAATATATACTTTTTTTTAATAGATTATATGCATTATCATTATAATTTTTAATAACAATTTATATATCTACTTAAATATTAAATATGTATTTTGAATATTTTTGTTTCCTAATACTATATACACACTGACGTAAAAATAGTGTCATGTATCATCACATGATTGGTGATAGACGGACTAGCCGCAACCATGTAGCGACAGATAATTAAAAAATGATAGGAATACGGAATTAAACCAACGAATCATTTTCGAAGTGTTTTTTATGGTAAAAAATAATTGGTATCCATGTGGGGCTCACGTTCAATTCATATGTAAAACATAATTTCGAAAATAAATTTGTAGTTTGTGTTTGTGGCTCTAGACTCTTTGTAAATAATTGTTCCACTTTTTAATATTCTTATGATGTTTTAAATTTCAAATATATTTATTATTTGTTACATATTCTATTAATCATATATAAATAATTTTTTAAAACTGTCCTATGAATTTTAATATTAATAAAAATATTAAAGATAGATTCTGTATATTAAATATGGAAAATGAAAGAATGTTTTGGACCAAAATGATTCTCATCGAAAATGAACCTTAATATTCAAATGGTTAGTTTATTTTTTATTTTCTGAAAAGTTAGTTTTTTTTATTAAATTCCCCTATTAATTAATGTTAGCGGAATCAGCTTTTCATCCATTTGTGAGTTTCTTGTATTAACATTACATTAGTACAAGTTGGTATTGATTAATCATTTTATAGGGATGAACAGTCATGCTGTTTTGTTGTTAAACTACAGGACGAATACATGCATACAAGAATATTATCTTTGGAGATGGAGAGCACATGACATTAAGGTCCATCAAAATGGATAATTATACCACCCCTCATTTCCCCACACATCTTTTATATCATTAATTGGTCATTAATTAACATGATCATTAACAAATGTATATCTGATTAACAGTTGATTGATATTAATTAAAAATTATTAATATATATATTTTTTAATTACATATTAATTAACTGTTAATGAAGTATCATTTTGTTAATTACTTTAATAATGAATCATTAGTCAGAAATATAAAGGTATTGTGGAAAATGAGGGCACAGTGTTTGGCCTCCATCAAAATGTATGATCTGCTTTTCCCACACAAAACGACCCTTCTCGTATTAATGCAAAATGCATACTATAATATTATGTATAATATTATGAAAAAGTATACTTGTTACTTATAAATTTTATATAATAAATCAAACAAATAAAATAAATATAATGTTAAATTGAAATGTCTTAGGTATTAAATCGAATTATTTACTTACTTATTATACATTTATTTAACACATACTTATTCAATATATATTCATATATTAAATCAGACTCATTTATTTATTTATTTATTTATCACGTATACATTTAACATTAAATAACAAAATATTACATCAATAACATGAAAATTTTAAAGAACTTCATGTCACCACTCTAATATTACTATGGAAGGGCGCGACTGGCCGACTTACTTACTGCAAGGCAATATCAAAACCAATTTGTTCACATCTTTATCTCTATGTGACATCTTCATAATTATTTAAACCATTTGATTTTCATATGTGATAAAATTTTAGACTGTATCATCGATTTTTTATAATCATGTTTTTTTTAGAAATATTTATGTGTTCGTTCTTTTACAATATATTGTGAGCATTTTTAGAAAGTCATTCATCATTTTACATTAATAACGTGATTTATTATTATTCGTTAGGTTATGTTCGACTAGATATATACAAATTAAGTTATGATGTTTATAACTTCATATTAATCTACATAATCAAATGTGACTATGAGTGAACAATGCATTGTTCATGTGTAAAATATTAATAAATTAATATATCATATTAATATTTGATCAAATATTAATAGTATTTTGAAAACTTTAATTTGAAAAATCCATTCAATATATTAATTTGAATTTATTTATTTATTTTGACGTTCACATTGACATAGTACATAATATTTTCTCTAATTTGAATTTGTGAAAATATTACGTAATAAAATAAAATGACTAATAATGTATATTATGAAGATAAATTAGCACTTTCTCTAATTCATAACTATGATTTCAAAATCCTCTATAATACTGGAAAGGTTATATTTGTTGTGTTGTTCATAACTAATATGTTGGTATTTAATTAAGTAGTATATATATATATATATATATATATATATATATATATATATATATATATATATATATATGGGGAGTTCTATCATACACCCTTTTACAAGGGTATTTTGGGTATTTTAACAATTAATTATATTTGTAAAAGGGTGTATCATAAAATTTATCTTTTATGAAAATTATTGTTTAAATGAACAATACAAAATTCCAATTTAGTTAAACATTAATTGATAAATATATTTGATATCTTACCTTAAATATTTATAAATGGATAATTACACCAAATATCTTTGAAAATGGGTGTATGATAAAGAAATGGGTGTATGATAGAAGCCCAAATATATATATATTTACATTTTGGTCCTTTTTTATTTACATTTTGGTCCTTTTTTATTTGCATTTTGGTCCTTTTTATTTACATTTTGTCCTTTCAAGTTTGAAAAATTACACTTTGGTCCAGGGGCCTCTTTGAAAAAAAATTATTTACATTTTGGTCCTTTTTATTTACAAGAAATAGAAGAAATCTGTGCAGCCACGTCATCAGAGGCCTCTTTGTAAAAAAAATATTTTTTTCACATTTTGGCCCTTTTTTATTTACATTTTGGTCCTTTTTATTTGAAAAAATTACATTTTGATCTTTTTTATTTACATTTTGGTCCTTTTTTATTTACATTTTGGTCCTTTTTATTCACATTTTGTCCTTTCAAGTTTGAAAAATTACACTTTGGTCCAGGGGCCTCTTTGAAAAAAAATTATTTACATTTTGGTCCTTTTTATTTACAATTTGGTCCTTTTTAGTTGAAAAAACTACATTTTGATCCTTTCTATTTACATTTTTGTCCTTTTAAGTTTAGAAACTTACATTTTGGTCCTTCATATTTACATCTTGATCCTCTTTTATTTACATGCCGGTCCTTTTTTACATTTTTGAATTTACATTATAGTTCTTTTTATTTATATCTTGGTCCTTTTCAGTTATAGTTCACACTTTGGTACTTTTTATTAACATTTTGGTCATTTTTAATTTAAATTTCGGACCTTTTTTACATTATTAATAATTCCTCTCATCTCATGCCTCCACATCACCACCTTATTATGCCTCCCTATCACCACTTTACTTGGAAAATTTTCAAAAGACTCCTTAAATTTGTAGATATTGTACAAAACAATTAATTTACATATGTATTCATTTAAAAAAAATGCTTTTTTAATTTTAAAAAATTCTTAAACTTTTTGTAATATATAATAATTAAAAAAAATTACTATATGTTATATGTTATATAATTTTAATATTTCATTCATTACAAATATTCGACTTATATATTATTTTTCTTGAAAAACTAACATAAAATTATAATAAGTTGAACAATATTATTAAAAGAACATCTTGCAAATATTTAAAAATAAAATATCATAAAACTATTAAAAAATACGAAAACTAAAATAAAAAATAGATGTTTAAATAGATATTTTCTATGAATATATTTGCAAGATGTTTATTTATTATTATTTAATGTTAGTTTTTTATGAATAAAGAATGGAATATTAAAATTATATAAACAAAATATGTAATAATTAAATTTTTTTTAAATCACTACATGTTAAGAAGTGTATATGAATTTTCTTAAAATTAATAAAAAATAACAAAAATAACTTTTAATTATTACATATGAGATTTGGAGGGTATTTTGGAAAAAAAAAATTAATATCATCCATAAGGAGTATTTTAAAATAAAAGTTTGGTAAAGAGTTTTTTTTTGGAGTTTACGAAAAGATAGAGGATTTTTTACAATATCCAAAAAAAATTAGGGAGTTAAAAATATACCAAATCACGGATGTGCGAATAATCATGACAAACTCGAGGGCTCTCGCACAAATCACGGATGTGCGAATATATATATATATATATATATATATAGTAAAAGGTAAAATATATATACGATTATACGTAAATGAATTCTAAAAATATAATAACATCTATTAAATTTCGAAGCTTGAAATGACCCAAATATAAGAATATTTTAGTCTTCGGCCCAAGTGAAAGGTGGAATTGAGGCCTATAATTATTCATGTTGGGCCATCAACTGGACTGGACACTGGAGAGGGTCAGTGCAACCGTTGTAAATGCAAAGCTTTATACGTGTCACCTCTCCGCAGCAATTCCGGGCTACCTGTCCTAAGCCTCATGATGTTTTCTTTGGTACCCCCTGTTTGTGCTCATCGAACTTTGTTTTCACCCAAGATAATCTCCAATGGAAGAAGAAGCAAGCAAACAAGTACCGGCCAGCGGCCTCCTGTCACTGGCCTCGCCGGCAGGGTGGTTGATCCAAGTGAGCACGTTCAATCTCGAACTCATCACCACCACCTTACTCAGCCTCATTTCTCCCTTCTTCTCCCTTCTCGCCGAGTCTCAAGCATTCCCTTCCAATCTTCTCAAACGCGGAGTAGCCGTTCTTCGCCGCCTCGCATTTGGATTTGCCGGTGCGGTTTATGTTCTCATTATTCTTGTGATGGTTCTGATCGTTTCTGTTTTGATCGGGGTAGCCATTGTCGGGTTTTGGGTTGATAAGCCGATCAGCATGAAACAGGTTGTTTATTTTGACTATACGCGAAATGAGCCGAGTGCAATTGTCGTGCTCGGTGGATCTAAAAGGGGAATACCTTCTGGCCACTCTGTCACCGTCACGCTAGACTTGATTTTGCCCGAGTCGGAATATAACAGAAGACTCGGCATTTTCCAGGTAAAGAAAATAATTCTAGGCTCAAATAATGTGAATAATTGATCATTATAATTTTAGGTGACGGCAGAGGCGGTCTCGTCGAAGGATGAAATTAGAGCGTCGTCGAGCCAGCCATACATGCTCCATTTTAGGAGCCTTCCCTTGAGATTAATGCGCACTATTTTCATGGGCTTCCCTCTTTTAGTTGGAATTTTCTCCGAGACCCAAAAACTCACCATTCCGATCCTACGTTATACGGAAAGTAAATACCGGACAAATCTCATCGTCGTGAAATTAAAGCCAAGAGCAGGTACCATGGACTTGCCGCAAATATACACGTCCGAGGTGAAAATAGAAACGCGACTGCCTTTGATGAAAAGGATGGTGTACAATTGGAGATGGACTCTATACGTGTGGACTACATTCTATGTATATGGATTTCTTTTGATACTAATATTGTGTTATTTGAAACCGTCCGTGTTTGGGATCGCATGGAGACGACCAAGTGAGGGTCTAGAAGAGCTAGAGAGAGAAAGTTATGAAAGAGGGAGAGAGGAGAGAGAAGACTTGGCGGAGAGATTGAAAAAATGGAGGGAGAGGGTGAATAGAAGAAGGGCTAGGATAGAGCAGAGAAGAGTACTGCCCCGTGAGTTGGCAGAAGGTTCCGGGTCGAGTTTGATCGGAGGAGAGGTCATTGATGATTCAGGGGATTTTGCGCCTTCCGAGTCATCAGACTGTACTTAGGTTGAGTTCAGCTTGTTTAAAAATTATAAACTCTTAATTCATTTTATGCTTTCCTTATTTTGAGTTTGTGCTGTTTTCTTTTGGATTAGTAATTGGTTGCACATTGAGGGTTAATCTGGGCATAATTGAGCATCCAATCACTATTCAAAAACACGCGAGTCAACTGGCCTCTCGGCCTCTGACTATCGTGTACAAACCCGCTTGACTCGCCAGTCAGGTTGGCTTCCGGCGACTCGGTTCTTGACTTTGCGAGCGTAAATTTTAATTTGTCAATTAGTATATCGTTATTAATTTGTCAGAACATACAAATAGAAAAATGTTGACATGACTCGGTTTATTTTTCATCCAATTAATGTTAATGTTAATGGAATATGAATCCACAAACTTTCGCAACAACATGTGATTTTTTGTATTAAATACTCGACCAATTAGGTTAAGAACCCGCCGTTGGTTATCTTAAACGACTTTAACTACTTCATTCTTTTAGTTAGTATTTTTTCAAATCTTCAAACATTGACTCCAAACAAAAGTTGATATAAATATTATTGTTGTCGATTGTTAGTTAACTACTTTGTCGCAGATCATATAATTTATGCATTTATTCATTTATGAACAAGTGTCACAATAAATATGTATGCTTGAAACACCTACATGAATGATGAATTTATTTAGTTAGCTTAAGCTGTACACGCCCAATTTAAGATTATGATTCTTCAACAAAAAATTCTAATTATACACTCAAAACCACACCATAATAAACAAGCACACAAATTGAAGTAGAGAAAAATGCAGGACATGGCCTCTTAGTTATTCGATGATCACTAGTACCTGGTGATGCTGCTCGGGTTGTGCATCGAGTGCGCGGAACTGTGTCGGCGCTCGACATCATATGACATCATACGGTATTCCCTCTCCTCCACCGTGTTGCCTCCATAACTATTGGTATAGGTCCTTGTCACCTTCCCTTTCTCTGCATAACCCTTCCTCTTCTCGACGACACGCCCATCATTCTTTCTGCCCGGTATACTCTTTGTTGGGATTACGCGTTCCTCTTTAATAGTGCGGGAGTAGTTTATTTGGCAGTTTTGGTTGTCATTCTTCTTCTTGTCCTTGAGTTTCTTTTGTGAAGAGTTGGAAGGACGGGCGGTTGTCCCGGGCTGACGTGGAGGAAGATTGTTGTGAGCGTACCGTCCTGGCTGGTGCGGAGGCAGACTATTGTGAGAATTGTGGTTGTAGTCGTGAGAATTTTTGGACTTGTTGCCCGAAAATATCTTCGAGACCACTGCACTAACAAAGGCACTAACGATCCTCTCTGGCCAACTCATCTCTCTCTCTCTCTCTCTCTCTCTCTCTCTCTCTCTCTCTCTCTCTCTCTCTCTCTCTCTCTCTCTCTCTCTCTCTCTCCAATTAATGGTTAGTGTAACGAATGCAAATGGAGATATATAGGCGACATGAAACAAGTACGCACTCCAATTAACTAAACTACTATGTTTATTTGTTTTTATAACAATTTTATTACGTCACATCATTACGTTTCTTGCCTGCTAACAAAGAATCAAGTACCTAATGTTTATTTTCATAAAAAGACTGGCCGACTTCATATAATTTTTTTTTTTTTTTTTTGCGAAACATTCAAGATTTTATTAATAAGGAAGCAAAGTTACAATAGACTTCATATAAAATTATTATCCAGTAACTTGGAACAGAAGTTAACGAACGATCGATGAATTTTCCATTGAACTACAGTTCAAACGTGCGTCAATGTAAGTTTGCCTCGCGGCGAAGTATAACTACTGTATGTAGATACAGACTGCATACTTGTATGGCAAGACAAATCTTCTGCAAGGAAATGAATTTCCTGGCACGTATATTTGATTAGGATTTCTCGATACCGATACATGTAATTAATTACAATGACTAAACATTTTTTAAGTTTTAAGTCTCCTCAAGAATCAGGATATCTAGATTAAATGCAAACAAATGAAATACCAAGTCAACAAAGAAAAACCTCCAGAAAATTCAGCTTAATTTCCTATTAATTACTGCATAATAATTATCACATAATATAATACAAACTGTTCTAATTTATTCTATCTGGCTAGGCCGCTCATTCTCACTACTGTCAATCAATCTTGATTTATAATAATACTAGTTGGGTATACGCTTAAAACGAGGCCTCGAGAAGGTTGGAGCACGATCGAAACTTCCATAATCATTTGTTCTTGCTATCAGCATTCTTTCACCGCGACCATGTAAAACGATCTCCTCGCCCATTTCTACTTCCTCTTTATTCTGTCATAAATAAAAATATGTTTAACAAATAGGTATTTAAATTACGAGATTAAATTAACCTATATGTTTTCACTAATACCTTTGCGATCACGTCTTCTTTTTCAGTTACCAGATTTATTGGCCGGTTCTTGTATCGACCTGATCAAAATTGAGAAACTTAATTATTATATATAAAAAAAGGACAAATTTCATATGTATCCCTACAAAACTCCACAATTTTACGTATATCCCTGTAAAACGTGAAATATCATGAATACCCTACAAAACTACTAAAATTTCACATATGTTTTTTTTGTTAGATTTCGGTTAACTATTCCTTAAAATTACCACTAATTGATGCTTTTTCGATTTTTCCAACATAAATATTATTCCATATTTACATAGGAAGTAAAATCGAAAAAAAAAAAATTTAGCGATAATCTTGACGAATTGCTAACCGAAATCTAATAAACAGTGCATTCATGAAATTTTAGTAGTTTCGAAGGGTATTCATGATATTTCACGTTTTGCAAGGGTATATGTGAAATTATGGAATTTTGCAAGGGTACATACGAAATTTGGCCTAAAAAAATACTAGTTAAATTTCGCAGCACAAGACCTGCGGTGACGGAAGCCGAAAGCAACGAAGCGGAGACGAGGAGGCACAAAACTGCTAATTTGTTCAATTCCATGGAGGAATAAACCTTGGAATTGTATATTTGAGTACTTTGTGAAGAAGATTGGAACAAGAAGAAGGCAAGTTTTATAAGCCTCCAAGAGGATTAAAGCAGTAGTTCTCTGAGTGCGTATTTGCAAATTATATTATCATGACAGAGAAAATACATTTATGTCCTCTTACTGTACTCATTACTGGTGTTAGTGGAGCTTGATTCATTTGATCAGCCCTAATTATTTGTAATTATCCTATTCGAATAAAATAAACCACAGATTATAGTTAATTATCAAGGAATTATGAATTGTCATAAATCAATTTTCATTTGGTCCATAAAGCTATTCAAGTTTCTTTTTGTAGAGACCAATAGCCAATAGGCAATATATAGTTAGCTAATGTTTTGTGGATTAAGGGCATAAAAGGGGCTTTTTGGAAGTTTAGTGCTCCAACTTGTCCTCCATGAAAAAGACATGAGAATACCAACGGTCTCATGGCCTAGTGGTGAGGTGCTTGGCACAAATACCATAGGTCATGAGTTCGAATCCCGTTGGTATTATCAATAAAAATATGAAATCAAATATGTCCACGATTTGTGGATTATGTTTCTTTCAAAAAAAAAAAGAAAAAGACATGAGAATTGAGAGGTCAGTCATGCCACACCAACCCATTTTTCTAAAAAATCGGATCATTAACCTCTAATTATCAATATATGATTTATTATAAATTAATCAAATCCTATATTATTTTTTTTTTTAATTATTAAATTATGAGATGTGAGAAAATTTAAATAAGTACTTGTTATTTGATTTTTTATAACTATTATGCATTGTAATTATTTTTATTCTAACTCTGAGCATTTTTAAAATGTTGCTTTATCATAAATTAATGACATGAACAATTGTCACTAACAATTTTTATGTTGGATCGATTCTGTTCCAATTATTCATCGTTTCAAATTAAATTAGCAAGATAATGAAAGATGTAAATTTCACATATAAAGGGCATACACAAATTTATATTTTCATACACCATATATCAAATATCAAATGCTATTAGTAATCTTTAAATTCTAATTTTAAAGATATTATTTGATATTAAATATGTCTGAACTTCTTCAACTTACAAAACATATATAATGTATTATTATTATTATTTTGAAGGAAACATAATTCATGAATCATATATATAATTTGATTCATTTTTATGTACCAACATGATCGAATTCATGACCTATGATATCTTATGTTAAGTATCTCACCACACCACTAGATTATGAGACCACTAGTATTAAAATTATTAAAATTATTAAAATGTAATTTAATATCACTTAATATTAAAGAATAACTGTATACTTTTTATTTAAATTGTGAAGTTAAATTATTTGTTTACTAATCATGGTATCACGCATTATTTTAATTGATATTTTTTGTCAAATAAATCATTAGTTTTATATAGTAAATGATGTCATGAAAAACAAGTGAAGTGTATGTAGGGGTGTAAATGGTGCGTATATTATCTGAACCGAATCGAACCGTATCTGGATAATTTTATTTGGATCGGGATCCGGATCCAGTATTTGATTTTAGTGTCGGATCCGGATTCAAGTATCCGGATCTCAACATTATAATATATTTTTTGTGTGCAATATTTCATATTAGATGAAAAAACATAGATAATTAATGATTTGTTAATAATTTAAAGTCGTAATCATAAAATTACGTTTAAATATAATAATTTAGGTTCATGTCACAAACTATGTATACATATAATTAAAAAATATATTATGTTATGATATAATAATATTCGTTTTAATATTCGAAAAAGAACTGTAGTCTGTATCCGTATACGACAATATCCGAACAATATCCGTATCCGTTTAATATACAAACCGTATCCGAATCTGGTATGACCAATATCCGGATCGTTTGCCCCCATAATGGAGCGAAAATGGTTCTTGTAATATTTTTTTCACACAAGTAAATATTTTTAGAAACAAAATATAAATGCTATTTTTGCAAATTTCATCCAAACGGAGGTTATACATACAAATTTTCCAATTATATAGGCAATTTTTGGGCCCATTTAAAAGTGTTGTGTCGGTCTGAAAATGCAGTCCATTCATAGTGTTGGGTTGTAAATTGTAACGGACTCGATTATTTGAAATATACAGCCATGCAGGTCCATGAAGATCCATGAAGAGTAACAAAGAAATAAACAAAAATAATTTTCATGGTGAACCTTCAAACTTGGCTTTACGCCTCGAGTTTTACCCAATAGAATTCTCTAGAAGAGTCTTGATTCAGAGGAGCATTGCATTTTGCAAGGGAAGTAGAAAACAAACCACTAATTTTATATGATGGAGGAAATTTTGTCATGTAAAATACTTGGTATTGGTACACATTTTATATTAGGAGATTTACACCTTTAACCATTCCAAAAATCCAAAATATCATATTTATCCTTTAAAAAATAAAAAATAACATATTTCTTTTAAAAAATCTAAAATGTTATATTTAATTGTAAAAAATAGAATCATCCATTATTAACATCAAGTTAATTATTGGAATGTTTTTTATATTTTCGTAAGCTTTGGACAAACAGATATTATATTTTAGATTTTTAAGGGTAAATACGATATTTTTATTTTTGAAAGGATAAATATGATATTTTGGGGTTTTAGGAGGTTAAATACGTAAACCCCCTTTTATATGTGTTAAACTCTCATGAGTCTTTCTGTGTTAATGTTTGAAACAAAAATATAAGAGAGAGAGAGAGAGATGAGGGTTTCTCCTTCAGTGAGTATGATGCTGGCTCCATCGCGCCTTTTGCGCTCATCTCGCACGCTGAGGAATTACACAAGCCATAACCCTTTTATCTCGTCTTCTTCATGTTATGGTAGAAAAGAGAGGTGGTTTATGCAACTTGGAGGATTTGGGCCAGGGAAATGGAAAGCGATTAGTGGAAGGATGAACAGTACAACTGCAATTGATACCGATGATTCCTCCATGGACGCCGTTCAAAAGCGTCTCATGTTTGAAGACGAGTTAGTCCCTCTTTCTTTACAATCAAATTGGCTTCTTGTCTCACTAATTCAATCAAATTAGACCAATTTTGCATCAATTACGGATGCAAATTGATAAATGAAACTAATTAGTAATTGCCAAAACTTTTAATCAAAATTCATGACATAATCCTAATCTTCAAGCGAAAATCCAGGTGTATTTTGGTAGACGAGCATGATAAAGTAGTTGGCCACGACTCCAAATACAATTGTAAGCATTGTGAAATTGGTTCTTTATCTCTCGTACCGAACTTTTTATAAATCAAAAGTAATTTCCTTTTTTTTTAACATTGATAGGCCATTTAATGTCGAAGATTGAAAAAGAGAACCTTCTTCATAGAGCTTTCAGTGTATTTCTCTTCAATTCAAAATACGAATTGTTACTCCAAAAAAGATCCGCAACAAAAGTAACGTTTCCTCTCGTCTGGACGAATACTTGTTGCAGTCACCCTCTCTACCGCGAATCCGAGCTCATCGAGGAGAATTATCTCGGTAAAATATTCACACTTCTCACCCTATTCACAAACTTATAAGCTCGATAAACACATGATATATTTTTTAAATTTCAGGAGTGAGAAACGCGGCACAAAGAAAGCTCTTCGACGAGCTAGGAATACCCGCAGAAGATTTGCCTATTGACGAATTTACCCCTCTTGGCCGTATAATTTACAAAGCCCCCTCCGATGGCAAATGGGGCGAGCACGAACGTACATTCTTCATTCTTCAATTTTAATATTTTGTCCATTAAAAGAACCAAATTAACAATATATATTTTTTAATCGCAGTGGATTATTTGTTGTTTATAATACGAGACGTGAATTTGAAACCGAATCCTGATGAGGTGGCGGAAGTGAAATACGTGAATAGAGACGGAATAAAAGAGTTGATAAAGAAAGCCGATTCGGGAGAAGTAAAGTTGTCTCCGTGGTTTAGAATCGTAGTCGATAATTTTTTAATGAATTGGTGGGATCATGTTGAGAACGGTACACTTCATGACACCGCCGATATGAAAACCATTCACAAACTTTGAATCAATGCCTCCCTTTTTTTTAATTCGATATTGTATTCTCCTAGTTTACGCCTGTAATAATGTAATAAAAATTATAAAATAAACTTTATGTTTGATAAGTTAGTAAGTTTTTTGTATGAAATGTTTACTCAAATACTTCTACTGTGCCAAAACTTGAAAGTTTTGAATTTTCTTCTAGTTCAACTGGTAGATAGGGGTGTAAACGGTTCGGATAGTGGTCATACCAGATCCGGATCCGTATTTTTTGTCGGATCCGGATACGGTTCGGATATTAAACGGATACGGATACGGTTCGGATATCGTCGGATACGGATACGAATCCGGATAATATTCGGATAGTTCAGACATATATTGTATATGTAATTAATTATTTTTTTCTAACCAAAATATTTATGATACAATTATGATAATACTTAAGTAATAAATAATATAATTATACTTTACTAAATTCAAATATTTGTCGAATATAATAGAGTAATTTGGTCGAAATGATGAAAACGTGAGTTTGACTAATAATTTATGTCGCGCGAATACGGATACTAATAATTTATAATGTATACAATATTATATTTTAATTAATCAATTCAAAATATATTTCTTAAATTTTAATTTAATTCTTATATTAAAGGAAATTATTATAAGATATTTTACAAATAACAATAGGTCGTGGCTTAAATTCTTTATTTTGACAAGACCATGGCTTGCAGAGACCATGTTATATTTGTAATTAACAATATGTTAATTATTGATAGGTAATTAAATACGTTACTTATATTTCAAGTTTTATATGTAGGGGCTTCTATCATACACATTTTGGAAAAACGGGTACCCGTTTTGCATTGCTATTCGGATCCGGGTAATTATCCGGATCCGGATCCGGATCCGACTGTATTTTTTGTTCCGGATCCGGATCCGAAAAAACGGATCCAGGTAGTATCCGGATCCGCTCGGATCCGGGTAATTTTATTCGGATCCGGATATTTAGACGGATCCGGTTCGGGTCGGGTCGGGCATTACCCGCACCATTTACATCCCTACTGGTAGACCAGACAAACCAGTAGTTAAGGAAAACTTGGAAACCATTTCCCGGTTTTTAAACCTGGAATTGTATTCTAGGTTTTGAAGAATATGTACATACCCAGTCAAATACCACCAAACGCAAGCACCTCTCTTATCTCTTCTTACTCCCATCTCTCTTGCTCGCTATCTCTAATGGCTACTGTCGCTGGGGTTGGTGCGCACACCTCTATCCTCACGTTCTCCGGCAAGACTTTCAGAAACAGGTCCGGTTCTCGCCGTGCATCGGTGGCGGTGAGAAACGCAATTTCTGTGGAGAAAAAAGAGAAATCTTTTACGCTTGAGAAGTCCGAGAAAATTTTCAATGCCGCCAAGGTGCAAATCAATTCCTTTTCTCTTTCTCTCAATTGAATTTTAGGGTGTGGACTGATTATCGTGATTGGTTATCAGGATTTGATGCCAGGAGGGGTGAATTCTCCAGTGAGAGCGTTCAAATCAGTAGGAGGTCAACCCATAGTCTTCGATTCAGTAAAGGGATCGCGGATGTGGGATGTTGACGGCAATCAATACGTCGATTATGTTGGCTCATGGGGCCCTGCCATCATCGGCCATGCTGATGACAAGGTACCCTTTTTCTCTCTCCCCCCTCTCTCTCACACACTTCTTCGTTATTCTGTTCTTAGAATTTGAAACTTCTTATCCTAACAGGTAAATGCGGCACTAATAGAGACATTAAAGAAAGGTACAAGCTTTGGAGCACCATGCTACCTTGAAAACGTACTTGCCGAGGCTGTAATTGCAGCCGTACCAAGCGTGGAAATGGTACGATTTGTCAATTCCGGTACAGAAGCCTGCATGGGTGCTTTACGCTTAGCACGAGCATACACGAATCGTCAAAAAATCATCAAATTCGAGGGTTGTTATCACGGCCACGCGGATCCCTTTTTAGTCAAAGCGGGTAGTGGAGTCGCAACACTCGGTCTACCCGATTCGCCAGGCGTACCCAAAGCCGCCACCTCAGATACCCTAACTTCCCCATACAACGATATCTCCACCGTCAAATCCTTATTCGAGGCAAATAAAGACGAAATCGCTGCAGTAATTCTCGAACCCGTAGTTGGAAATGCGGGTTTCATCACACCAAACCCAGATTTTCTAACCGAATTGCGTGAAATAACGAAATTAAACGGATCCCTTTTAATTTTCGACGAGGTCATGACTGGGTTCAGATTAGCCTACGGTGGGGCCCAAGAATATTTCAAAATTACTCCTGATTTGACCACCATGGGAAAAATCATAGGTGGCGGTTTGCCAGTTGGCGCGTATGGAGGGAGGAGAGAGATAATGGAGATGGTGGCGCCAGCTGGACCGATGTACCAGGCCGGTACGCTCAGCGGGAACCCGTTAGCAATGACAGCTGGCATCGAAACCCTAAAAAGATTGGCGGAGCCGGGTTGTTACGAGTATTTGGATAAGATAACGGGTAAGCTCGTTAACGGTATATTGGATGCGGGTAAACGGAGCGGGCACGAGATGTGCGGCGGGTATATTAGGGGTATGTTCGGGTTTTTCTTTGCGGGTGGACCCGTGAATAATTTCGAAGATGCGAAGAAGAGCGATACGAAGAAATTTGGACGGTTTCATAGAGGCATGTTGGAAGAAGGGGTTTATTTGGCGCCTTCGCAATTCGAAGCGGGTTTTACTAGTTTGGCTCATACTGACGAGGATATTGAGTTTACTATTCAGGCCGCTGAGAGAGTGCTTAAAAATATTTGAGATTTGTGTGTTTTTGTTAATTTTTTATGTAATTTAATGTTATTAGTTCGGTTTTGTAGTAGAGAGGAGACTTAGTTTTCGTGAATGTTTTTGCTTGAATAAATGATTTCTATTGAGAAGACTTAGAAACACATAATTATGTGCTTGGAAATTCATTTCGATTTATCATAGAACTACCAAAATCGTCCTTAATGCAAAGTTTGGGTGGATAATTAAATTTGGAAGTTACTTATCTACGTCCATTCTCTATTTTCAATTTCTCATGTTTGAGATGGAAGGTTACGAAACCTAATCTGGTTAATTAATAATTATATACTCTGAATTGTGATTCATGCATTGAAGAGGGGCTTGGAACAGTGTCCCTTTATTGGACCAATTTAATCTCTTTGATCATTTTGTCTTTTATCTCATCGAAAAAAGAAAGATTCTTTTTCTCCTTTCTGTTGCTTGTTATTTACCCCAACTTTTCAGCTTCACTCTACTAGTTTTTAATCTCTCAAAGGCGATCTTTCTTTTTCTTTAACTAACCCATCGTCTCTTGGTATATGAACTACCCTCGTCTTTAATCTCTGATCACACTCCAAAGTTCCAAACCAATCCCAACACGTGTCGCCATGGCCATGGCTCTCTTGCCTTTCTCCATCTTTTCGCTCTTTCTTCTTTTGGGTGTTTCTCCATTGTTGATCGTAGCAGCTCCAGATAGTGCTTTAATTACTCACCTTCCTGGATTCGATGGCACTTTTCCTTCCAAGCACTATTCTGGGTACATCATCCCAATCCCACTCATTAAATGTTACCAATTTTAAATCATTTTCTTCGATTAATTCAAAAAAAAAATCATTTTCTTCGATTACTGTAGGTATGTAACAGTAGACGAGACTCATGGGAGGAATCTCTTCTACTATTTCGTGGAATCTGAAGGGAATCCATCGAAAGACCCGATTGTGCTCTGGTTGAATGGCGGACCTGGTTGCTCTAGCTTCGACGGCTTCATTTACGAACATGGTATCAAATCAATCAATCTTCTTCGTGTTTTTACTTCATTACTAATTTATATTCTTCATCTTTTAGGCCCATTTAGTTTCGAATCTGGTGGATCGGCTTCGAGTCTTCCAAAACTTCATCTCAATCCTTATAGTTGGTCTAAAGTTAATATCTTTCTCTCTTTTATTATCTTTTTATTCATAATTGAGTGAGAAATGTGGATTAATTTATATATGAAATTAATTAATATGAATGAAGGTTACCAACATGATATATCTGGACTCGCCAGCTGGCGTAGGGTTGTCTTATTCGAAAACCGCGTCAGATTACGAGACGGGGGATTTGAAGACGGCTTCCGATTCTCATACATTTCTTCTAAAGGTGAATTTAGTCGAATTTTGAGGTTTATTTAAATTTGAATTTTAGTCAAGTAATAATGATTTTTGGTTCGATTATGCAGTGGTTCGAATTGTATCCAGAATTTTTACAGAATTCATTTTTTATAAGTGGAGAATCTTATGCTGGAGTTTACGTTCCCACTCTTTCATATGAAGTCGTCAAAGGTCATTTTTGATATTATCGTCTTTTTCTTTTCGACATGTTTAATGTTTTATAGTTTATATTTAATCATCATTATGCAGGGATTCAAGGGGGAGTTAAACCGATCCTCAATTTCAAGGTCAGTATATAAGTTAATTTTAGAGAGAGAAAGGTCTAGAGAGAGAGATTTTGTATGGTTTGATATTTTTTGAAAATTAGGGATACATGGTTGGAAATGGAGTTTGTGACGATGTATTTGATGGCAACGCATTGGTACCATTTGCACATGGAATGGGCCTCATTTCTGACGATCTCTATCAGGCATGTATTTTTTTGAAATTATTGCAAAATACATCAAATTAGCATTTAATATTTTAATAATTAAATATATAATTGTACTAATTTCAGACGGTTAATTCCGCGTGTAAAGGAAGTTATTGGAACCCAAATAACACGAGCTGTGAAAACAGCTTGAATCAAGTCGATTCGGTACTTTTATTTTCTCATTCGTTTTGATAATCATAATGTCAAAATTACGTTTAAAAATAAAATTAAAAATAATGTTTTAGGAAATTGGTGGGTTGAACATATATGACATTCTCGAACCATGCTATCACGATTCCATAAGCCAAGTGACTCCGAAAAATACGAAATTGCCACTAAGTTTTAGAAAATTAGGAGAGACTCAGAGACCATTTCCTGTGCGAAAGAGGATTTTTGGTCGTGCTTGGCCTTTGCGGGCTCAAGTGAAAGCTGGTCGAGTCCCATCGTGGATCGAACTCGGAAGTAGCGGTGCGGTCCCTTGCATGGTAAAATAATAAATAAATAAATAGATTAAACAATTAATTAAAACGTTTGATTTTTTACTTAAAACTTTTTCTTGATGTAATGTAAAAATTTGTAGAATGATGAAATTGCAACTGCTTGGTTGAATAACGAGGCTGTTAGATCTGCAATACATGCACAATCGGTAATTAATTAACGGATTAATAGTAATTATTGTATGAAAAAATAATGTTTATATATATAAATATAACTAATCTTTGTGATAGGTGAGTTTGATTGGTGATTGGGAGATTTGTACTGGTAAAATAGAATTTTATCACGATGCAGGAAGCATGATAAAGTATCACAAAAATCTTACTTCACTAGGCTACCGCGGTCTCGTTTATAGGTAATAAAAAAATCTTTAAAAATATATGAATATACGCTGCATAATTTATTAGTATTAGTATTAGTATATAATTTAATTGTTAATATTATGTGACTGCACAGTGGGGACCACGACATGTGTGTGCCTTTTACTGGGTCCGAAGCATGGACCAGATCGCTGGGTTACCAAATTATCGACTCATGGCGACCTTGGATTGTCAACAATCAAGTTGCGGGGTACTCTCACTAATTCAAATAAAAAAATTAATTAATAAATGGAGTTAAAACTTTTTAATTTTCTTATTTTTTTTGTTTTAATTTGTGTAGATACACTCAAGGTTATGCGCATAATCTTACGTATCTCACCATTAAGGTAATAAACAAGATTTTATATAGTTTTAAAAATTTTGGTGGTACTAAATACTGATTATAAAATTTGTGTAGGGTGCGGGACATACAGTGCCGGAATACAAACCGCAAGAGGCATTGGCTTTCTATACTCGTTGGTTAAACGGCCATAAAATATAAACCACGAAAAAATTGTTTAATCGCTAATAAATCAGGAGAGGAAACAAGTATTTTAATTGATATAAATTTGTTATGCAAGTTAGCAATAGTCATCAAAGAATCTCGTTCTCGAGTTTTTTTTTTTTTTTTTTTTTTAAAAAAAAAAAAAAATAATATATACAACTACTTGGTGTTTGTTCTCGTCTCAAGATATTTTTTTTTCCGTTAATTTGAGAAGAAAGGGAACAATCATAAATCTGAAATTTGAAGCTAAATGAACTAAACACTATAGAAGCGTTGCAAAATCTATATCTATCTTGTTTGATTCGGTAAATAATCGTGTATTTAAAAATCAACTGTTTGTTTTGTTCAAAATTCAGTATTTAACGTACGAGTAATTATTTTGTATGGTTAAATACAACATTTTGATTAGAGAATCCAAATAACAATTAGTTAAATTCACACTTCATATATTTTATTAATCAAGTAATGATATGAGTAAAAATGTAAAATCGTAAAATATGGCTCAACTACCTACCTGATAAATATAAGCTAACAAAGATTCTCAAAAGAGCGAGAAAATGAAATAAGAAACTAAAAACTACTTTTTTATAAATTAGCAAAGAAAAAAATACGCACAAAAAGATTAACTTGCTGAAGTCTCCAAATGGTAAATAATTTTTTCAACTAGAGTTGTTGCCGTACCGACATTCCTAAAATGCACACAATCTGAAAAATGTGATCATTAAAAAAACCACATATTTATCAAAATTATAAAGAAAATATCTGAAAGCAAGACCATGCGAGTTCAGTATGTGAAAAACGTATATATTTAAAAATTAACTACAAATTTTTTTGTACTTAATGCTTTTAAACCATTGGAATTGCACTGAAATTTGTGCATTTAATGATGTATACAAAATTTCGTGATCATTATTAAAAAACACAAATTACAATGCAAATTCAATGGTTAAAAAACATTAAGTATCAAAAACTGTCGGATGGTAAAAAGATTAATAGCTATCACAATCTATTACCAATGACGGTGGCTATTGCCTTTTTGGGCATGAGTGGTGACTAATTGCACGAGACCTTTAGTCACGGAGATTTAGGTACCGTTATATGTTGCCGAAACTTTTTAGGCGCCGTTTGGATATCAATAACCACCATTTGAACCCGTCGTTAATATTCTATTAGTGTAAATAACTCGTTCACATTTTTATTTCTTTGTTTGGTACTGAACTACACATAATAGAAGTTATATCATTTCATTCTAGAATTGTATCTATCTATGCAATATCTCAAAATATTATTTACCATGAATATTTTTTGAAGCGAAACTTAATTCATGATTCCATGAATCATGAATATTTTTTATTTTTGATTTGTAATATTAATGAGACTTGGTTAATTGATCTTTGGTATCTTATGTTAATCACTTTATCACTAGACTAGGAAACCGTTGGTATTAAACAGTCAGTTGTTAGCATAAATTAATCATATAAAAATTTCTACGATTAATTTATATTTTCAATCTTACTTAACAAAATAATCATATAAAAATAATTTTATATAAATCTCGAACTATGAAATATTTTTTTATATAAAAATCAAAATACCATTGTTCAATCAATAATATATTTTATTAATTTATCATTGAAAAAACTCTAGTTTTTATTTTCCATAACATGTTTGATAGTTTCAAAGAAAAAATAAAGTAAAGTAATGAATGAAAAACAGTTTCGAACTAAATGATATTTGCATTTTTTCTTCTTCTAAAAATAGACGCATGTTAAAGTATTTTGTTGATATAATATTTTTGTTACTATTATGAGGAGTCGATTTTTTGACAATATGGATAACGAATATAAAACTCAGATTTTGACGTCCTAAATACCGGACCTGCCTTGACTACATCACAGGAGATTTTGTGTTATACTTTCGGTTTCGAAATGAAATTAATCATTCTCTTTTCGACACGTATCTGCATTATGTGATTTTTTTTTTAATGGCACCCAATAAACAATCGTTTGTCGTTAGTTGAATTTTCAGTAGAGAGGTATGAATTTGAATTGACCCTTAAGGCCTTAACCCACTTCTGATTTACAAACCCAATCATTCAAAATTTGAATTGTTCACAACTGTACTTAAATCACCCGAAAAAAGTAAATTAACAGAACTCAAATACATAATCATATTGACCCAAAATTCAGTCGAGTCGAAACTCGAAAGTCAAAACGACCCAAAACTCCAAATAGTTTTATTGGGCCGCAGTCAAAAAAACCCAACAATCCAATTACCACAACTAGATATTGATAATTTCAACAGAATTAACCTACCCCCTTATTTTGCACCTACATTTGAGCCTCCTTATGAATGCACATCATCATTCTTATTTTGATTATTAGCCATTAGATTGTGTGATGTGGTTTCATCATATACATTAATATTATATTTGATAATTTAAGGCATAATATTTGTATTATTATTTTCAAGTATTAATTTGAACCATTAGATGTAGTGATGTGGTTTGATCTTAATCATTAATTTTTTGTTAGATTTTTTGAAGATTATATTTTGTGTAGTCATTTATGTGTTATTATTTTACACCATGTTTTAAGCATTCTTAGAAACCCACATCATCCTCCATTAATGATGTGGCCTATAATTATTGGTTAGAATCATATTAGACCAAGTCTAATCAATTGTTTAACATTTCACATAAGATTATACGATAAAATTTGAATACAATGAAATATGAAAAAGTTTATATATGAAATACTAATAATTTAATATGCAATATTAGAAAAAATACAACATATATTAGTATTATTTTGGAAATTTAATTTTATAAACCCATCAAATCTATTCATTTTATTTTTCTATTTATTTTGACATCCATATTAGCATTGTTCATACATACCATTTTTCATAATTTCAATTTGTAAAGATATTATGTAAGAAAATACAATTCAAACAAATACACATTTACATAATATATTTTTAAGAATTTTTTTTGCATAATAGAATTTTTAAGTATTATTATTTATTTTTTAAAAAATTATAACAATAAAAATCTCATATAATATTAAGTAGATTATATTTGTGTTTTTAAGCAAACAAATTTTTTTTCAAAAAATAGTAGAATTAAAAAAAGTTTATCCATCTAAATAACTTTTTAAACTTATAAACACCTATCAAATTGTATTGTTATTTTACAAAATGTAAAATAATTAAAAATCATATGATATAAAATAATTTGTATTATGTTTAGTATAAATTAAATCTTGATATCATTTATTAAATTACTTTCACTATTAAATTTTATATTATTTTATATTTTCCACGGCATTTGAATCAATACAAAATATTATTATATATAAATAATAATGTTATACTACATACGTTGTATGATTCATTATTTTAATATTTGCTATTTTATGAAATATTGTGAACAATGATATAATATTTGATGTTACGTTTTTCGTAAAATTGTATTATATCTTATTCTTATATATCATTATAATAATGACACTAATATGGATATTATTATTTAATTAAAAAAATGAGATTTTTTTATTATCATAATGTAAAATAATTGTAAAACATATGAATAATCATAGATAAATGAATTCAAATAACTTTATTTTAAGATGATGTTATTAATATTATCATACAAATATATAATTGTATTATAATGAAAAACATAATTTACATGCTCGCCGCATAGCGCGAGTATTCTCCTAGTGTTATATAAGAAGAAAAACAAGTATTAAAGCTCACTAATTAAGTGCAGGGACCAAATACACATGTTGTCTATACTTGCATTTTGGCCCCTCCACCGCCCCCCTAATCCCTGCTATTTTCTCTACACCCGTGTCACATTCACTTCATACTCTCTCCCATCATCTACTTATTTTAGTCCATATATTGAGTCTGAACCACGTCTATTCAATATTATCAACTAAAGCTCTTTCCAAGATTGAAATATTTTACATCAAAAAATGTGATGACCTGCTTTAAAAGTGAAAAATGATTTGTTATATGAAAGATTATAGAGAAGTATGTACAGGAAATCTGTGGATTGCGATAAGAGATATCAGATATGTATTCTCTCTCTTTCGGTCATCTGCTTTGCTATTGATATTCTCTCTCTCTCTTTTATTCTCTTTCTTAGATAAAATATCTCCGTGAAACCCTAAAGACCGTCTCCAGAAATCTTTCGTCGGTCGTTTAGATCCATCTAGGTCTTGGTTTATGAGGTATTTTTTCGATCTGATCTTTTGATGCAAGTGGTTTTTTAATATATTTTTAGTTGATTTGTTAGGGTTGTACGAGATCTGATGAGAACAGTTTGTAGATTAAAGATTTTTATTATTGGAAATCTTAGTATTTCTTAGATGTTTTTTTTGTAAGCTGAGCTGATTAGTTTTTTTTTTTGGAGTTGTTAGATATTTTTTATTGAATTGGTAGATTAGATGGAGTTGGATTGATTAGATCTGGAAGAGAAGTTTTTCATTAGTGGATTTAATATATTTTGTGATTCATATTTGTTTACATGTTAAAGATTTTGACTTTATTCGACTTTGTAAAGCATTGTTTTAACCTTGATTTATTTTCTTTTTGTATTCTAGCAGCTCGAAGGAGAAGCCGACTCTCGGGTAAGATTTCTTCCACCTTTCCCCTTTTCTTGATATGCTTTCAAAACTTTTAGGTTCTGAAGCTAAATAAATCCAATTTTTAATTAAATTTACCATATTTGATATGCAGAGGTACGCGGATTAAGACCCGCAAGCGAAATATAGCCGCACCTTTGGACCCGGCTGCTTTTGCTGATGCTGTGGTCCAACTCTACCTGGATAATGCTGGTGATCTGGTACGATAAATCCATATCTCATCTTTCTTTCTTTTCTTTAAACAAACCATTCTTGTTCATCTAATTTACAAAGTTATCTTCAACAGGAACTTGTTGCCAAAAGCATTGAATCGTCAGATCTCAACTACTCCCGTTACGGCGACACCTTTTTCGAGGTCGTATTCACCGGCGGTCGAACCCAACCTGGTACACTAAAATCGGATGAAGGCGAGAGGCACCTTCACTCAGTCATAGACGCCGAACCGACACGTGAGGCCATCCTTCCCTCGGTTCTCTTCATCCAAAAAATCCTTCGCAGACGTCCCTTCTTGATTAAGAACCTCGAGAATGTCACGCGAAGGTTCTTGCAATCTCTCGAGCTCTTCGAGGACGAGGAGCGAAAGAAAATGGCTATCTTCACGGCCCTTGCTTTCTCTCAGAAACTCGCGCTCACTCCCGAGACGGTGTTTCAGCCTCTCCTCAAGGACAGTCTCGTCGCTAAAGGGCTAGTTCTCAACTTCATGACTGATTTCTGCAAGTATTATCTCAAGGATAATTCTCTCGATGACCTCATCTCTCTTCTCAAGAGAGGCAAACTCGAGGATAACCTCCTCGATATTTTCCCAACTGCGAAACGCACGCCTGAAGCCTTCGCCGAGCATTTCAACAAAGAAGGGCTGAGCACTCTCGTCGAATACAACGGTAAGAAAATGTTCGAAGTCAAGCTGAAAGAGATCAAGTCGAATCTGACGAGTTTGATCTCCGAAGAGGAGGCTGACGTGGACGAGGTTATTGAATCGGTGAAGCTCCAAGTGAAAGAGGCTAAATTTCCTGAGATCGAAGTGGTGCGAATGGTTTGGGACGTGTTGATGGATGCGGTTCAGTGGTCCGGCAAGAACCAGCAGCAAAACGCCAACTCAGCGCTTCGTCAGGTTAAAACTTGGGCGAAATTGTTGAACGCGTTTTGTACGAGTGGGAAACTGGAGATGGAGTTGATGTATAAGGTGCAAGTGCAGTGTTATGAAGATGCGAAATTGATTAAACTGTTTCCTGAGATTGTAAGGTCGCTTTATGAACAGGATGTTTTGGCTGAAGATACGATTTTGCTTTGGTTTCGTAAAGGGGCGAACCCGAAAGGGAGACAGACTTTTGTGAAGGCGATCGAGTCGTTTGTGAATTGGCTCGAGGAGGCTGAAGAGGAGGAAGAATAATAAAGGGGTTTTATTTTCTGTCACGGCCTTGGGCTTTTTGATGGTTTGAGTTGGTATTGATGGATATGATTTTTATGATGAACTATGTAATGTTTTTCTACTTGGATGGATGATGGATTTGTGGTAGTGGTCTATGATTTGCTTTTATAAGAATGCTTTGTTTTGTGGATGTTTGGATTAGTATTGAAGTTATGTTTATGTTGGTTCCACGATTGAAGTTATATTACCATCTAATTATCATGTTTTTCTAAACGAAAACTAAAATTGATATTTTCTAAAAAATCAAAGTTGTTATGAATATAATGTTTATATGGATATAGTTGAGTTGAATTCTTAAGCAATTAATTTTGTAATAATGAAAAGAATTATTACGAGGTATTTAGTATATTTGTAGTAAAGAATTATATAAGGTATTTAGTATATTTGTTGTATTATTTTCTTATATTGTAACCGTTTAATAAAACGAGCGATTTTTTGGGCAAACACTCTCTTTCTACTAAATAAAAGAAGACGTAGTGAGTATTTTATATTTCCTGACGAGATTTCTTGACAAAATGCTCATTCTCTACTATATGAAGGACGTAGTGAGCTATTGTATTTTCCCCAACGATTAAATAGATATTTTGTCTCCTCCAATCCTCTCTCTTTCTTTCGTTATTGTTATTTATTTTTAACAAAAAATTAATTATCACGAGGAAAATTCTCAATTTTTTTTTTATTATATTTTTTTTGTAAATTAATTTGAATAAATATTTTTTAAAATTATATAAACTCAATTTGTAATTATTATATTTTTTTTGTAATCACTGCATGTTAAAAATGTTTATGAATTTTCTTAAAAATAATAAAATTAATAAAAAATAATAAAAAAATATTTTTAATTATTAAATTTGAAAATAGAAGGGTATTTTTGTCCGTTTGTTTTTAAGATCATTCATAAGAGTATTAGGAAATAAAAGTTTGGTAGAGGATCAGTTTTTTTGAAATTTACAAAAAGATAGATTTTTTTTTATGTGTGTACAATCAGATAAAAAAAATGTAGAATCTAATTATGTATTGAGAAAAATAAAATCATGACAGACTGAAGACCTCCGTGCAATTGCGCGGTGAGAAAACTAGTATGAATTAACACAAAGAAACTCTAAATTTTCATCTTTTTTCTCAAAAAATCTCGTAATTGAAAATTAGCACATTCAAATTTCGATTTTTTTTTTATAAAAAATTGTAATTGAAGACTAACATAATCTTGACCCTTGATTTAATTTTGAAAGGTTGACATTAAACCCTAGAAACTTGCTCGTGAACTCTTCCAAAATGACCACTTCACGACTCTGACTCTGGCGACTAGCGATTCAAAGAAGGAGCATTTCTGCATGTAACCCCTTTTAGAAAAAAATTCAAAAACTAACCCCCTTTTCGAAAATATTCCAAAAATAACCCCCTTTTCGCAAATATTCCAAAAATAACCCCTTTCGGGTTTTTAAATCTCGCCGCTACAGTTTTACGGGATTTTAAATCCAGCCGGTACAGTGTGCTACAGTGTTTTGAGAAATTTTTTTTTATTCTCCTTCAAAATGTACCCACCGAATTCTCCATTATTTAACTATTATATTTAATTAACGTGATAATTACAACATATCATTAAATATTAACTAATATTTATTCCAATTTATGAATTCGAATAAATATGAATTATGTATTAAGTTAATAGCTAACAATAAAATTAATATTTATGAATTCAAATGTAACCACCGAATTCTCTATTATTGAAATATTAATTATGCTGTTAGTTATTAACGTAATACATAATTAATATTTATTCGAATTCATAAATTGAAATAAAAATAAATATTAATTACGTATTATGTTAATAGTTAACAACAAAATTAATATTTATGAATTCAAATGTACCCACCGAATTCTCTATTATTGAAATATTAATTATGTTGTTAGTTATTAACTTAACACATAATTAATATTTATTCAAATTCATAAATTAGAATAAATTGGAATAAATATTAGTTAATATTTAATGATATGTTGTAATTATCACGTTAATTAAATATAATAGTTAAATAATGGAGAATTCGGTGGGTACATTTTGAAGGAGAATAATTTTTTTTTCTCAAAACACTGTAGCACACTGTACCGGCGGGATTTAAAATCTCGCAACACTGTAGCGGCGAGATTTAAAAACCCGAAAGGGGTTATTTTTGGAATATTTGCGAAAAGGGGGTTATTTTTGGAATATTTTCGAAAAGGGGGTTAGTTTTTGAATTTTTTTTCTAAAAGCGGTTACATGCAGAAATGCTCCTTCAAAGAAACATCGCAGGAAATCTTTTCGTCGCCCTCTCCGGCGACGGCTCGAATTCACGACGCCAATGAGCTTTTCTCCGCCCAATCGCCCTTTGTCTTAGCTGTTCTCCCAACTCTCTCTGGCAAAGACTGTAATCCTCATCTTTCTCAAGCCCGAATTAAGTCGCAGAAACTGCTGTCCTCTCGGTCACACTTGAGGTATAATTGTCTATGATCGAAACAAAATTCAGTATATTTGAAATTATGGTTATAATTGGATAATTTAGGTAATTAAGTATAATTAGTGTAATTTTAATTGGGGTTTATGTTTGCAAATTGAGGCTGAGTTAGCATTTTATTGGGGAAAATATGACCAATTAGGGATCAAAATGGTTGTTTTTTTGTCAATAATGCTTAATTAGGGTTGATCGGTGATAATTGAGACTAATTATAGTTCACAGCAAAATTTGGGATAAGCATACATTAAGAGTATTGGGTATTATATGCGATCAATTAGGTTAATTAAAGTATATCAACCAAGGGTATTGATATGTGGCTACATATGTAAAAATGACACAAATTGTATATAATTGAGGCTGATTGGTGTTAATTGGGTATGGTTGGAAATTAATTAGACTATTTCGTGGTTACATAATTGCAAAGAAAAAATTAAATAGTGTCATTTTGATAAATAATATTCCATTCAATTGAGGTATATTTGGTATAATTGTAAAGTAATTTTGAGGTATAATTGAGATATATTGAGGTATGATTAAGGTTTTACTTATTAATTTAGGTTTTACTAGAAGTTGGATTGGATTAACAAATCCATGTAATTCTCGTTAATAATTAATTTAGGTTAACAAATATGGATGAAAAGAGGGTAAAAAATTCTATTTGGAAGAGAGATTCGAGGTTGAATTGATTTTCAAAAGTTATATTTTTCAGGTGTTGTTCGAAGTTAGAGGCTGTACTTTCGGCTGTTGCTCGAAGTCGACGACGAGGTGGAATTTGGAAGAAGGTTGCATACTCGAAGTTTTGCTCGAATTGGCACACAAAATGATTTCTTTTTTCAGGTTTAGATCAAAGTTGGAATACTTTAAGTTTGAGTTATACTCCAAGTTGTATATGGAATTTGTATTAGCTTTAGGTTATAGTTGTGTCTTGTGTATATGATTTATTTTTGGAGATTACATTTATGTTCGAGTTATAATCATGTTTTAGAATTGTTGAGTCGAGGATTGTGTATTGTCGAGGATTGTGTCACGCGTATTTATAATGATTGTCGACGATGGTATAGTTATAGTCCTTTGATTGTGTCTTGTATTTATTATGATACAAAATGAAAGGAATATGCATGATTCTTCCAAAATTATCACTATAACGTGAAAATGTGTATGGTTTCATCTCTAGCAGAATTTAGGATCTTTTTTCAAAACTACAATGAAATGTAAAATGCCCTCAAAATTACAAAGTAATGCATATAAACATAAAAATTACAATATAATTCACAAAACATTCATCATGCCACACTTCACACCTTATACTTGACTAAAATACATTTACATTGTAAAATATCAATTCGTTTATTTTATTATTTTATTAAAATTTTTGGATTCTTCCTTTTTTGCAATATTATTTCTTTAGCTCTCGACAAAACTAATAATAGCTGATTTGCTGCAACTAGAGGATTCTATTGCATCCTCTCATTCATATGACCCAACAAAAAAAATTAAGCAAGTAGTTGTAATTAATAAGCTCAAATAACCAAATTAAACTCAATTAACCCGAATCAAGCCATTAATAACCAAGGTAAACCCTAATCTAGTTCGATTTAACCATATTTCAGTCATATTCAACGAAAATTTAGCCACGCGTATATCTAAATCAGCCCCAATTCGTCAAATTGTCCCTAACAAATACAATAGCCATCCCATACATGTTATAAGTCACAAATTTTGACTTCAATTCTGTAGAACAAACCTTTCAGAACTATGTTATTCGAAAATATAATAGGCTTGCATACCATTTTGGGCATTGTGTCGAACAACTTGGCTACAGCCTCAAAATGTTGATGTATAGTATAAATGAGCATGTATAAAACCTAAATCATTATAAAACCTCTCTAATTATCCTGAAATTACATCAAAACAGCGCAAGTTACCTCTAATTATTCTTTTTTTTGAGAAAAATAGAGTAGGCTCACAAGTCCTACTTCTATTGTTTGATTAAATAATAATTGTAAGAGTTTACATAATCATGCAACTAGAGAAGGTATTTGTCCTACACTAGCTAAAAAATCACTAATCCTAAATACCCTCTTAACATAATTGCATGATTAGGACTTAATATTACAATAATTAACTTTCATGAAAAACCGGAAAGTAAATTCCTTGTTTCCCCAAATCCTGGAAATCCATTAGTTGGAAACTGCGAAATGCTTTCGATGATCTGATCCACCCAATATCCTTCACTGAACCTGGAAAGAGAGTCCATCGGTACACTCTCGAATGAATTTCCCCTTCTTCAAAGCGATTCATCTTCTTCACAGATCTCTTCTCTTCTTCATCGGTACACTCTTTAATTATTCTTGGGGCAGTGTGAGCGCTAGCACAGAGAAGAAAATTCATTCAGTGTTTGAGGGGAGTCGTGATATGGGGTTAGGGTTTCGTGGGCTACAGTTGCCGCTATAAACGGAAAGACAACGTCGTTGGGGGTGTCGTGGGCTGCAGTTGTCGCCAGAGGGCTCGACTAGCATGAGGACGCGAGAGTTCTTCTCTTCCATGGAGAAATGGCAGAAGTGAGTTTTTCACGAACATTGAAGAGAAAGAGTGAGAGGAATGGGTTTTCGGTGAGGGAGTTCGGTCAAAGAGGTAGGGGTTTGGACCAATAATATTAGGCACCGCCCACAATTTACCCGCACTTTACCCGTAATTGATTGATTAGGAAATTTGTTGCATTAATTACCTTCTTAATTAATATATGCGGGGCAGATTGGGGGTTTATTTAGCGGGGTGCATATTATATTTCGGGTTTGGACAGCGTGTAATTTTGAGTTGATCTCAACCCTTTCTTGAATTAGATTTAACGGTTCAAATTAGGGAGTCTGAAATGAGTCCAAATTGAATGTGAAGGGATCCTCCTCTCTCTCTCTCTCTATATATATATATATATTAGGTTCAATGGCCAACAACGTTTATTTCTCAAATTATATAAACGAAAATTAAATTTTAACCGTATAGATGTAATCTATATCATTTAGATATGTTGTAGAACAAATTTTGTTTCGTTTGCATTTTTCTATCTAACAAAATCGATAAGCTATTTTCACAACCGTCTATTTCGGTATTTTTTTGGATTTCGACGAAAGAAAAGTCGAAACATTGTAAAAATTAATCTAAAGTCTATCTATATAATTTAAATTAAATCCAATGAAAAAAAATTGATTTTTAAAATTGATTTCATGATGAATCATGTCGTAAATATTGTCATCCGTCAATATCTTTACGTATCGTGATGGAGATGATAAAAATATTTATTTTTCATGAAATTAAATCTATAACATTCTGAAGTGATTTATATCACATCTATCCGGTTGGATTTTTATTTTCATGTATATATTGTGAGAAATAAATATTGTTGGCCGAGTTGGCCAAACAAGAGTGTTTGACCATTGAACCTAGCCCATATATATTAAAACGATTATTAAAATCTAAATAAAATAAAAAATGATACACTCACAAACATAATCCACAAATCTAATCCCTACAAGTAATTTTAGGTATAAATTAATTATATATGGAACATAATTTGTCTGGGTCCTACCTAATTTATACCTAAAAATGCTCATCGGGATTAGATTTGTTGATTATGTTAGTGAACGTATCATTTTTGTAAATAAAACTAGGTACGATGTGTAATGCCAATTCAAAGGATCCGCATTTAATTGAATATATAAGCATTAAAACGCTTGTTAAAATAAAAATAAAATTAGATACGATGTGTGGCAATTCAAAAGATTCGCATTTAATTGAATATATATACTCATTAAAACGATACTAAATAAACTCCTCATCAATGGATTTATAAATACATGATATTCTCACATTATTTCTCTAATCCATTTTTCATTCCTCATCAATGGCTAAGCTTAATATTACAGCATCCATTCTTTTGGTTCTTCTCGTCACCATTTCTGGTACTTCAATTTTGTAGATATCATTCATTTTAGAAAAATCCGACATTACTTCAAGATAAATAATATACTCTTTATTCATATTACGAATACCTAAGGGGGGTTTTAGTGCACATTAGCTGAGTTTTTATATATTTTAAGTTCTTTTAAACAAATATGGATCATTTAGCTTGACGATGTCGTTTTCATAATTTTCAGTAGAAATGATGGTGCAAAAAGTGGAAGGAAATATGTGTTATGAATTCTTGGCAGGAATTGGGTGCGCGGAAACAACATGCACAATTAGATGCAAGGCGGAAAATGGAGATGCCGCAACCGGAGCATGCGTGCCCCCTGACAACGGAGGCGATTCATATAGATGCGAGTGCAAATGGCCTTGCTAATTAACCTAAAAAAACATATATTGGTGTTGGTGGTGATCTTATTTTGTACCGTTTCTTTTGATCAGAAATCAATAAAGTGTTATTCAAACCTCTTTCTTTTTAGTAAGCTTATATGATTCTAAGGTATTATTTTTCCTATGATGTGCATGAGATCATGCCCATACATCCAATGATTATCTTGAATGAGTTTCTCGAAAGGAAATATAACATATATATCTTATAAACTGATTACCCAGCTTAGATGGCAAGCAATAGAAACATGAAATACATAACTAGTAATCATTATTGTAAGTCGGCCAGATAAAACGTTTTAAGATAATGGGCACCCAGGGCCGGCTCAAGCTTTTTGGAGGCTCTCGGCAAAAAAAATTAAAAGGCTTTTTCTTGTTATGTACGATTTAACATAATCAAAATTTTATAACACTATAAATACTAAATAAAATAAAATCTTATGAAATAAAATGAAAATACAGATATCTTAAGAGTATTATTTGACGTTAACATCGACACATCCAAATAAAACACCAAATTCAAAGAAAGAAAAGAGCATCATTTTTTCAAGCGACTTGACAAGATCCTCAATGCGAAATATCTTCAAATGCCTCTGCAAGTACTAACAAATTGCGCAATTTTATATCAATTTCTTTCCATTGTCCAGGATCATAAATATTTATATGTGTTGAATTAAATTGTTCATTTTTTAAATCTTCGTCATCAAAAGATAAATTTTCATTTTCTAATTGTTCAGAAATAATATTTTCAGTTTGAGTATTTGTTTTAGTTTGTTCAGATTCTATAATTTGTGTCGGTAATTCTTCAACATGTGTATTAATTTCAATTTCTGATTCTTGTTGATTTGAGTTTAATTTATTATTATCATTGAAGTACTTTTTAATAGCCCCTTTTTGAGATTCAACTAAACTTTCTATCCTTCTTTTCTTTTTTAGTTTGTCGTATCCACTTTGATACTTTCTAGTCGACATTTTAATTGAAACGATAAAAAAAATTAAATTTAATATTAACTAGAGCAAAAACACCTTGAATGTGAGAGGTCCCTATCGAATTAGCCTTCCGAATCGAGTCAGTGAAAGCCAATAAACTCTCAAACCTACAAATTGTGACAAATAAATAAGAAAAATCAGGTCGTGATATCATTAATATTAAATTGTATTAAAGTGATTCTTGCCTTGAATTTGTGCATAATTACCAAATTGTCTTCATGAGCCCAACGTTGATTTGCATCCGAAATTTCATAATATCAATCAAAGCTGAATTAGGGAAAATTTAATTAACATAATTTGTGAATCTGAAATTGATTAATGCCCGATTAATACCAGAAATTGATCAATTTGAACAAATTTAGATTGAAAGAACTTGAATTGCACGACAATTCAAATATACATAAACCCAAGTGGCTAAACCGAATTGAAAAACAAGAAAAAATGTTAATTCGACAGTACTTAATTAGAAATCGAGAAGAATCGAATTGAAATCAATTGCAAAATCTGGAGAAAAATAAGAAAAGAAAAATACCAAGTACAATAAGAAATTTGATTGGAAAGAAAATTAATTCTTGGTGTTATAATATTGGGAAATCAAAGAAAAATAGAATGGATAAGAAACTTACCAATTATGCATGTTCACCAATCAACAAATTTGGGATGAAATATATCAGACAATATTTTGGCTGCTTGAGAATTTAGGAGGGTACCAAATTTGCTATGGTAAACAAGGAAATTGGGCATGGTTTAGAAAGAAACGCCCAAAAAATATGTGGGGGTGAAATTATCGAGGAATGGAATCTGAGTATGATTCGGTCTCACAAAAATGTACCCAATAACTCAACACCATATATAACATGTATACATATGTAGGGGCCTGGTATAATTTGGGGCTCTCAACCATAGCCTACATGGCTTCCATAGTTGGGCCGGGCCTGTGGGCACCTCAACTCAAGTGTTAATTAACATTGAGAGAAGCCAAGCAGTGTACTGGTTACTGATAGTAGTTATTTGTGATTTTTTATTATTTTGTTTGCGAATTTTGATTTTAATGGTTTATATTATTAAAGACTATATTTTCCTGCTATTTTCATTTGCACTTTTCTTATTGGTGTGGTTTTAATGAATTATATATGAAGCTATTGGCGTGTTTTTAATGAATTTTGTATGAAGCTCAATCAGCCGCTTCCCAAAAATAGTTTGGTGTCGTTTACTGTCAGCCGCTGCCAAAACATAGTTTTGGTGCCGTTTAATATAACCGCTGCCAAAAGATAGTTGGGCCCTTTTTTCTGGCGCTGCCAAAAAATTATTTTGGTGCAGTTTAAAGTCTGCCGCTGCCAAAACAAGGTTTTCATGCCGATAAACGTAACCGCTCCTAGAAGGTAGTTTTCGTGCGGATTAAAATAACCGCTGGCAAAAAGAAAGTTTTCGTGCCCATAAAAGTAACCGCTGCCAAAAGAATGTATTCGGGTTGATAAAAGGAACCGTTGGCAAAAGATAGTTTTCGTGCCGACAAATTTAACCGCTGCCAAAAGATAGTTTTTGTGCCAATTGAAGTATCCGCTGCCAAAAAGAAGTTTTCGTGCCGATAAAATAAACAGCTGACAAAAGCTAGTTATCGTGCCGATAAAAGTATCCGCTGCCGAAAGAAAATTTTCGTGCCCATAAATGTAAGGGCTGCCAAAGGAAAGTATTCGTGCCGATAAAAGTAACTGCTGCCCAAAGATAGCTTTCGTGCTAATTAATGTATCCATTGCCAAAAGAAAGTTTTCGTGCCTATTAAATTAACCGCTGCAAGTAGGTAGTTTTCGTGTCCATTAAATTAACCGCTGCCAAAAGGTAGTATTCGTGCTTATAAATTTATCCGCTGCCAAAAGAAAGTATTCGTGCAAATAAAATTTACCGCTGCCAAAAGAAAGTTTTTGTGCCGATAAAAATAACTGCTGCCAAAAGATAGTTTTGGTGCCATTTAATATAACCGCGGCCATAAGGTATTTTTGGACCGTAAAAGTATCGGCTGCCAAAAGTTAGTTTTGGTGTCGTTTACAATAACCGCCGCCAAAGATAGTTTTGGTGTCATTTACAGCAAGAGCTGCCAATATATAGTTTTGGTGCCAATTACTTTAACCGCTCCCAAAAATGTAGTGTTCGTGCCATTTAATGTAACGCTGCCAAAAAATTGTTTTGGTGCCATTTTCTCTGTTGCTGCCAACAAATTTTCTTATGCCAAAAGATAATTTTGGTGCTGTACAGTCTGCCACTGCCATTACAGTATAGTTGCTGGCGTCCGTTCAGGTTCCTATATGAACAACATTATAGACTATCCTCATCTCCATAAATTATTATTTTGATGAATGAATTTAAATCGCTCAAATCTATATATAACCAGGTAAGACGGGTCATGTCAATTCTAAGGATCCACATTTAATTGAATATATATATATATAATATATATATATATATTGCAACTAAAATACTTGTGCAAGTAAATAAAAATTTCTACTTGTCAGATTTATATCCTTGGATCCGTCGAGATTTGTGCTGCGATTTTAGATTTTACAAGCTTGGTTAGTTCCGTCAAAACAATCTAGCTCCGTCAAATTGAGGGCAAACGTCCAAACAAAGCCTCCCTCTCTCTCGTCTCTCTCTCTTCTCTCTCTGTCCCAATCGACTGTCCAAGAGCCATATCCTCTCTCTCTGTATGTAGCTGGACCAAGGGGAAACTCTCTCACATCTCTCTCATTCCCGCTCACTGTATCCGCTCACCGTATCTCTCTTTCATTCTCTCTTTGTTTCGTCTTTGTTGCGACGGTTCAAAGGATTCGAGGGACCTCTTCTCTTGAGGCCGTGTCTCTCGATGGACCTGAAGGAGCTGTACCTGAAAACGCAGGTTTGTGCTGATTTGTGATAGCAACTTATATTGATTGATTTTGGGGCTATTTATTTAGGGTTTAAAGGCTGCACTAAGAGTTTAAGTGTCTGATATATTTACATGAATTAGTATTGTCGAAATTTTAGTACTGGCGATTAATTTGGTATATTTTTTCAAAATCTATATTTTTGATTTCACATGAGAAGGAAAGAGAAGATTTAGAGGAACAATTTGAAGAAGATTATGGCATCTAGTTATGACCACTCTGGTGAGGTTTTTGCAATTCTAAAAACACTAATTTTATTGTTCTTATGAAAATATGAAACAAAAAATAAATCTTTACATTAAAATCTTGAATTTCTGGTTCAATTTGGTCGATTTTCTGCATTTTACCAGCATGCTACTACGATCGATAATTGTGCGGAAGTTATTTGTGCCCATACTTCGTCAGTTGAGACATGATCAATTGGACATGGAGCTCGCAGAGACATGATCAATTGGACATGGAGCTCGCAGAGACATGATCAATTGGACATGGAGCTCGCAGAGACATGATCAATTGGACATGGAGCTCGCAGAGACATGATCAATTGGACATGGAGCTCGCAGAGACATGATCAATTGGACATGGAGCTCGCAGAGACATGATTAATTGGACATGGAGCTCGCAGAGACATGATCAATTGGACATGGAGCTCGCAGAGACATGATTAATTGAGGTTTTATCAAAGAATTCCTTCTTGTAGATTCACTTTGATCCACGCCACAAGAATTGGAGTCATTGAGGAACTAAACATAAAGCTGTTGGAACTTTTGAGCTCACATTTCATGGATGAGTTTAGGGTTAGAAATAGGGTTCAATGTGAAGGTGGATGAGATAAGGGTTAGAATTATGATTGAATTTGCGTGCAAACCTCGAATGTTCAGTGTTAGGAATTAAGATCAAGAATTAATATTAAAATGATAATGTATCCAGTATGAATTAGTAAGGAATATTAATTGGTATATAATTTATATGAATTAGTAAGGAATTTGCGTGCAAACCTCGAAGCAAAAGAGGTATTGATATATGATAATGACTTGAATGCATTGATATTGAACTCGACAAATGTAGAATTTGAGAATTTCATAAAATTGGAAACATGTACAGATTCATACAGTTATAAAATACAACCAAAATATTATAAAACAACAAATAAGTTCAAAAGTTCCATACAGTTTCAATTGATTTTTAGTTATGGCAGAAAAAAAAAAATTACAACTAGACCGAAATCAAAATTGACAAAAAATAAAATAAAATAATAATAAAGATGAAAAAATCAGACCAAAATAGTGTGCGATATAGCGGTCAATTGCGTTTGGACTATAATTTACATATGATCACCGATAGTGTGCGATATTGTGGCGTTATTTATTGCGATTTGTGTTATGACGGCGTAATTGCGCTGCAATTTAAATCACTGATAATAATAAATAGCTATAGTAGTTTAAATTTTATAATGTATCATAATTTAACGACGTTACAAAGTTGAATGAAAAATAAAAAAATAAGTTGAATGAAAAAATAGACTTTGATTAACTACTTCTGTGGGCTTGATATTTTGGGCCAGCCCGTTTATGGAGCCATTCATTGCCATTGCCCCTCTCCCAAGCTCCCAAGTGACGAGTTGATCGATTGATTCAACCATTCTCATCAAGCAATGGCTTCCCTCTCGCAGAGGAGCTCCAAGAAATTATCTTTTCTTGCCCCGCGCTATTCTTCCCTCCTCCATTCACATGCCACTAGCTTTGGTAATTTCTTCCGAACTTTTATTTATTCAAAGAACAATCAAATCTGCGATTTACGAATTAAATATAAACAATTGAAATTTATTTGATTGGTTTTTGTACATAGGATTTAAGGAGGTGAAAGAGGAAGAAAAGAGCAAATTGGTGGGTGATGTATTCAGCAGCGTTGCATCCAGTTACGATCTCATGAATGATTTCATGAGTGTTGGATTGCATAGACTCTGGAAAGACAAATTGGTTTCGAAATTGAATCCCTTTCCTGGAATGAAGCATCTTGATGTCGCCGGTGGAACGGGCGATGTGGCGTTCAGGGTTCTGGACAACATAAAAAGCGTGAGCAGAAGAGCCATGGAGAGAACTCCACCAGAAATGGAAGAAGAAACAAAAATCTTTGTTTGTGACATTAATCCTAACATGCTCTCTGTTGGGAAGAAACGAGCTGGCGATAGAGGATTAGGAGATGAGAAGTGTCTCAATTGGGTCGAAGGAGATGCAGAGAAACTTTGTTTCGAAGATGGATCGATGGATGCATATACTATTGCTTTTGGAATTCGAAACGTAACACATATCGAAAAAGCCCTTTCTGAGGCTTACAGGTCAGCTTTTATTGATTACACATTGTTTGTATTAATTGATTGATTTATTTTATTTAAAATGTTTGTGTGTGATTTAGGGTTTTGAAAAAGGGAGGAAGGTTTTTGTGCTTGGAGTTGAGTCATGTGGATACGCCTGTTTTCAAGGAATTGTGAGTTTCTCACTCAGTCCCTTTTTTTAATTGCTAAATTTGTTTATTTTTAATTATGATAATGAATTGTTGTTTATTTAATCTTTTATAATTGTTCAATAGTTACGATTATTATTCGTTCTCGGTGATTCCTGCAATCGGAGAGCTAGTTGCAGGGGATAGAGACTCGTACCAGTACTTGGTTGAGAGTATTCGTCGCTTCCCTAAACAGGTACAATATGGTGGCTAGAGTTAAAATGATGTACCAAATTTAACCCGCTATTTTTTTCGATAAAAATGATATGTTTCGTGTAGGAAAATTTTGCTAAGATGATTGTCGATGCTGGCTTTGTTAAAGTGGAGTACGAAAATCTTGTTGGGGGAGTTGTTGCCATTCACTCTGGATTGAAATTGTAGTAATCTCTATAAAACTCGTGGTTTCTTTTACACAAAGAACGACTCATTTTTTTTTTTGGTTTCTATTGCAATAGTATTTTCGTTATGACTTTTTCGGTGTCTCGACATTCGTATCAATTATTTTTGGGGTATTTTGTTTCTTACTGACTTCAATAAACTATTATTGCATTTATTGCATTTATAAGCCATGCCAATGGGCTAAAATTTCAATTTTTATTTCCAATTTCAATTTTTATTTCCCTTATTGCATTTATAAGCCATGCCAATGGGCTAAAATTGGAATACATCAAGCCCAAATACACAGAACGGCCCAATAAGAGAAGCAAAAGAATGAAAAACAAAAACAAAAGCTAGGAGAAATGACACGTGACAAGCAGCAGACCAGATTCAGGAACACGTAGTGACGTAGCCCTCGGGTTGAGACCACGTGTTCTTCTGCATGATAACTCAAATAGTATTTCTTTCCTCTTGAAATGCAGGAACAATTAAAGAAAAAATCTAGCTATTCCTTCAAATTTTGTGAGAGTGAGAAACAAACATCTGATCGATTAGGGATTTAAGCATGGCTACTTCTCATGTGGATGTGCCCGGAGAACCCACCAACACCGGCACGGCACTGTTGGAGACCGCAACCGGCACAATTCAGGGTTTCAGCCCTATCAACAGCATCCATCAACATCTATGCGCGTATGAATTTTATCTTAGGAATTCTAGCTAGTTTTAATGTATATCGAACAATAAAGCCTACTTTGTTGTTACAAACTTAAAATCGAGTTTCGTTCCGACTTGGATTGATACCCAGAAAACGTTCGATCGTTCATTACCATGATAAAATCGTATTTCTAAAAAGAAAATTATAAACTATGAATGATGTTCGTTATAGGTTCCATTTTTATGCTTATGACATGACACGTCAAGTTGAAGCGCACCACTTTTGTGCGCATTTGAACGAAGACATGCGCCAATGCCTGATCTACGACGGGCCCGGAGCAGATGCCCGTTTGATCGGGATTGAGTACCTGGTTACTGAACCGTTATTTCTGGCATTACCCGACGAGGAGAAAGTGTTGTGGCATTCTCACGAGTACGAGGTGAAAAGCGGGGTACTATTCATGCCAGGTGTACCTGGTATGGTGGAGAGAGTCGACATGGAGAAGGTTTGCAAGACATATGGGAAGACCATCCATTTCTGGCAGGTTGACAAGGGGGACTCCCTTCCTTTAGGTATACCTCAGATCATGATGGCACTCACTCGTGACGGCCAACTCCGCGAAGACTTGGCTAAAGGTAACATGTATATTAGATGTGAAATTTACATATAAGATTTTTTCATTTTCTTCAAAAAAAAAAAAAAAAGATTTTTTCATGATTATAAATTGGTGGTGTATTGTTGGTTTTAGATGTGGAGAAGAAGTTTGGAGTGTCATTTGATGAGGAGAGAGAGAAGAGGAAAGATATGACGGGGCCGGAGCACGGGATCCATCCTTTGGCGAATGCTGCTGGGAAGCGATTGAAGACAGAGTTGCGGGAGGTCGACATCCCACCTGCAACTGCTATGCCGAGAGTTTTTGTTTGATAGGGATATACATATCTTGAATAAAAGCATGTATTTATGAATGATGTGTACTCCCTGATACTTATCAAGCTTCAAAATGAATCTCCATGAATGTTCAATAATTTCTATGAATGTGTTTGGTGTATATGTCTTCATGTAGCTCGAGAGAAAAATGCACGTGAATGTTTCCACCACACAAGGTCAAGAGAAGAAGAGGTAGGGCACAGCTTTGATATTCTTTCTTCCAATAATTTATAGAGCCCATTTACCCCCACAATTCCTCACCAGTACACCCTTATCTGATTAACAGACTTAATTCCTCTAAAACAATTAACACGTATCCTGATTAACATACTTAATTAATATTTTCTTTTGACGTATATCATTGGAAAAACTCCAATTTGTAAAATAGTTTCGGTCTTTTCAATTTGTAAAATTAACTCTTTCGAATAGGCATAGTCACTAAGGCCCAGTTTACCAAGTTTACCAAGTTTTCTTTTCTCGTATATGTTGAGTTTGTATTTGAAGCTTTGGACAAAAAAAATTGTATTATTGTAGTGTATTGTAGTGCTTGGAGCTCCAATTGAGATCCCTTCCTAAGGGGGTAGGGGCGGATGACAATGTATCGGAGAATGTAATGTATTATTAGATTTTATTTTGTATATCATGACACATGTATGTACATGTGTAATTGTACATGATGTTGTGTGTTATGTATGTATTAGTTTATTATATATGTGTCATGACACAACCCATGATTTTGTACCCATGGTATTACATCTTGTGGGCATCATCAATGGTATTGTATAGGGACCCATGGTATTGTGTAGGCTATAAATAATCCCCTCCCCCATTCTCATTGTAATATGGTGTGAGTTAAAAGAAAGAGAAACAAAATATTTACCATTCTCCCATATTTTCTTATGATTTCTCTCTTATTTCTTGAGTGTTGCTTTTGAGATTTTTGCTAAATTTACGACACGTTATCAGCACGAAGTTGTATTGTCTTGAATCTCAAGATTTCTAGCGAAGGTAATAATATTTATTCTTTTTCTTTTCTTCTCTTACAAATGAAGTTTGTATTATTCTTCTTTTCTTCTCTTACAAACAAAGAAAACAAACAAATGAAGATTGTATTATTCTTCTTTCCTTCTCTTACAAAAAAAAAAAAAATTGTTTTCTTTTCCTTCCCTTACAAACGAAGTTTGTATTATGAAAAATCTAGCGAAGCTAGAATTTGTTGTCTTGGACATATCATCTACAAACAATGAGTTCTTGATGCGAAAATTCATTTAGAGACCATAGGTCTCGGAGACACCATAAAAATTAAAAACAAAGCATCAATTGAAGAAAAAGACAAAAAGAAACCATATTGCAAAATGCAATTTAATGAAAAAAAGAAGAAAACACCAATGATGATATTACACATACCATACTTGATAGTGGTATTACAAATACCGTATTGAAAAGTACAATTGATTTCTCTCTTTTGATTATGAATAAGGAAACACCAAACCAGTGGTAGTTTCGAATTGAATGAAAAACTCTCGAAGAGTTTATATATGCCCACAAAGGGAAACAAAATGAGTTACAAATAATATATTTATGTTCCCCCAAATCTTTGATTATTTATAGTGATATCCGCTGAAATGGATATCATAGCCAAGATGAATCGTGAATATTTATGCATTTTGTCTAATATTTCAGAGATCAAATATATATTAGAAAATTAACGATTTGTTTGTACTATTCACATATTAGTACATTTGAGACATATTTGGTAATAAACCAGAAGTTTATTTACTCAAATTTATTAACCGTTTGACATGATATATTGTGTTATCATGTGAAAAAAAAAATGAATTGGGGTCATCAATGATGATCCATAAGATCCTAACAAATAAATAATTTATTTGTGATGTCATCAAAGAAAATTGTTTGCTAGGCCATGAACAACAAAGTGGAAATCAGAGCCTCCAAAATTTCAAGAATATATGCATGGGAATATTAGTGGACCTGTAGATCCACTATACGGACGATTTTTGATATTAATTGATGCTTCATCATGATGGTCTCATGTTTGCTTATTATCAAATTGTAACACGAAATTTATCAATTGACATACTTTGTGTTTACAATTGGAATAAAAGTTGAACACCGTGTAGGTCATGATCACATACAAAATGATCTTGAAAAATAATTTAAAAGAACTTCACATAGACATACATAATGATCCAGAATAATCATTTGTTAAAAGATTTCAAACGATCTCTGCTCATGAAATCAAGATTGGCAACAATGTTTGGGACCATGTCACTTTTTGGCCATGAACCAAATATTTTTCATTTTGAAATTTTTGGTTGTGCGGTTGTGTGCTAATAGTACCCTCGCAACTGATAAAATGGATTCACGAAGAATGATCAACATATATGTTGGGTTTTAATCACCCTTAATTATTTGATATCTCGAAGTCATGAGATTTATTCACATAATTAATTTCTCGAGTGTCAATTTGATGAGACAAATTTTCCTTTATTATGGACAAAAGAAAAATAAAATTAAGCATGATATTAGATAGAAAGATATCATTGTTTCATTTTGACATACAATGGACACTATGCGAACTAGAAGTTCAAACATATTTTTCTTTTAGAAAATATTACGAATCAATTACTCGACGTATTTGTTGATTTTAAAAACTGAATAAATCACATATTCATGTTGCAAATGTCTCAAATTGAATTGATATCCCAGAAGGACAATTCAATATTATTAGTAAATGATTCTTAAAGCACATTTGAAGTGTTGCATACCATTTGCGTCTAAAGATGAAAATCCTAGAAGGAAAACAAATATTAAATATTGAATCTCAATGAATATTTCGTAGAGAAATAATATATGAAGATATTATATACCAATCATTGTCTATTTGTTATGCTTTCTATTTGCTCCCGTAGAAGCAAAGCTAAGAAGATAATTCAAAAATGGTTGAATTCATATTATCTTGTCTTCTTCGACAAGTGATTTTAATTGAGATATAAGTTCGATTGATTTCACTCATTCCCAGAAGTGAATGCTGCCTGAAAGAATCAAATATATAATTGAAATAAAGGTGATTATAATAAGAAAATCACATGAGAAACAAAATCCGACAAAATATAATATAAAGATATCTCAAAATATATGTTTTCAAGATTTCACTTGAAATGATTGTACCAGTAGTACAACATATGATTTTAATTAATTTATCAAACCTCTTTAAGAGGAGAATGAAAAAGAATCAAGACGATAACTTTGTCGATCGAAGCAATACAATCATCAATACAAAACTTGTTTTGTATTTATTTTGTATGTTTAATAAACAAATAGACATGTATATATTTCAATAGTTGAAATCATGAATATAATTGATGACTCTGGAAGAGTCGTTGTTTTATTTACTCTAGAGGATTAATTATCTATATGACAATAGATGATTTATTGTTTTGATTACTTAGGAAGAGTAATTATCTATAATACTCTGGAAGAGTAAATATAAACATATTCGAAATAATGACTATGATCTTTGGCTCTCGAAGAGTCATGATTTGATTACTCTAGAAGAGTAATTTATGGCATGTATAAGTACAATTGAAATTAGTGGTTAAACCAGAAGTTCATTATTGATAAGAATAATTTAATGCTTTTGTGATTAATTGTTTAAGCATATCTTATGCATGCCACAATAATAATTAGATTAAATCCAACTATTTATCACAAGTACTTCCCAAATCCCCATTATAATTTTTGATTGGTCTGGAACCAAAAGTACTCATTAAATTTAGATGTGTAGTAGATGTGTCAGTAGCACTACATATCATACAAGGATGAGAGTTAAACAAAATATTGTCCGACAAATATAATGGGTTGGTTTATTCTCCATGATTTTGTAACGTTAACATTTTGTTTAATTGAACCAGAAGTTCAAATGATATGCATAATCCGGAAGGTTAAAATATATATGTAAACAAGAAGTTTACTATTAAGGAAGTAACGATAGTCAAATATGCATGTTGTAAATATAGTATCCCGGAAGGAATATATGGTATTTGTTATGACAAATAAAATATGAAAATGTTTGAAGTATGATAGACATTTGACTATAGATATACAAATCATTGAAAGAGAAAAGAAATAAATGACTAAGATGGTCAAACATGAGTAAAACAGTTTAATATATAATATACCGTGGAAGTCTCGAAGAACTTCACTGGTATTATCAATTACTCATGCTTACATTAGGGGGAGAGAAATAAAACTGGAAAATTAAGAAATTATATGCATCATCAAATTAGATCCTCGGAAAAGTAAATATGAACTAGGAGTTCATGAATTAATTATTTGCAACAAATTGCAAATAAATGATTTGATGCTAGAATTTTTCAGTGTAAAATGCTCTTAATTGTAAATATAATATTCTTGGATAATTTTAAGTTTGATATACGCCCGAAGCGTGCTCGAGCAATCGGTTCCACCAAGATAAATCAATGAAATAAGAAAGAGCATGATAAAAGAGTTGGTATAATAGAAGCTGTTAATACTTCTAACAAAATATATCCTTCTGAAAAAGGATATTGAAAGATTAATCCGTAGATGACACGAATGATTGAATTCAGGTACCTGTCAACATTGAATATGTTCAAAATAATGAGATCTCAAAGTCATGTCTTTACTAGATAAGAGATAGAACCGAAAAGAAACTATAGTTATTGAGAAATTTGCATATACACTTACAATTGATAATTAATTAAAACGAGGGTCTAGTATTAAATCAATTGAAAAATATCGACGAAATCAAAGTATTGGCCAAAACTAATTCACATGACGATGTGAAATTTATGGACTTGCAGTATAGAAAAAGATTATACCTTACAATGCTAATGAAAAGGTATATTCATTTGAATGTCCCTGAAGGACTCATAATGTACCATGTATTATTATAACAGATTATTCATATGCTCATTGGATTATTATATTCATAAAAATCCATGAAGGATTATTTAAACTCTCGAGAGATATGCACGAAGCATAATGTATTAAATAACAAAGATCTTTGTATGAATTTAAGTAATCCGAGTATATATGATATAGTCATTTTTAATATTGATGAAATTATATATGTGTGTATCAATGATCAAATTCGTAGATAATGTGTATTTAATTTATGATTATTAAAACTCCTGAAGAGTTCCAAACGGACACATTACTTAATTAACGAATTTGAGACGAAAGGTATTCGATACCAAATAGTTTGTTATGGATTGCAACTGCATTAAATAATTCACTGGAGGAATTATGTGTAACTAGCAAGAACGTTTTGAACAGCTAGTGCAAAAGATTGAACTTTATATGACTAGAAATATTTGTATCCATGAGGGGGAGAAATAATACACAATGCACTCTTTTTGTTCTTGATCATGATTTTGTAGAACATGATAATATTGCACTCTTTTTCCTTCACTAGGACTTTTGTCCCATTGGATTTTACCTAGTAAGGTTTTAACGAGGCATATTTTTATGATATTAATATCAAAGTAGAACTTCATATTATCAGATCTTCAATCACGAAAGTTTTGTATTTCTCCATGACTTCAATTAATTGGATACTACACCTTCAGTTCTTTTTGAAGGTTCCTAGGGAGACCGTTTCTCCCGGCGTACAAAATCAAATACATTCAAGGGGGAGTGTTATAAATATATTGTATATATTAATGTGAATGTATTATTAGATTTTATTTTGTTTATCATGACACATGTATGTACATGTGTAATTGTACATGATGTTGTATGTTATGTATGTATTAGTTTATTATATATGTGTCATGACACAACCCATGGTATTACATCTCGTGGGCATCATCCATGGTATTGCATAGGGACCCATGGTATTGTGTAGGCTATAAATGCCCCCCCATTCTCATTGTAATATGGTGTGAGTTAAAAGAAACAGAAACAAAATATTTACCATTCTCCCATATTTTCTTATGATTTCTCTCTTATTTCTTGAGTGTTGCTTTTGAGATTTTTGCTAATTTTACAATATTATTGGTGTATTGTAGTGTATTGTAGTGCTTGGAGCTCCAATTGAGATCCCTTCCTAAGGGGGTAGGGGCGGATGACAATGTATCGGAGAATGTAATGTGTCTGACAATTTTTCAATAATTCGATGCAAATGTTGGAACTTGCGCAACGAAAATAACTCAAAATAATTTTATTACACTAAATTTTCTTACAAAAGACACTCTTACAAAGTAGTTTTCTCTCTCTAAATTTCTTTTTCTCTAGCTTGCCTAACTCTCTCTATCTAGCTTACTCACGCTCTCTCTCTATTTCACTTTCTCTCTATTTTATGTGTATTACATTACATGCTTCTTACTTTATTTATAACCCTCACATAGTCGGTTTACTAATTACTAGAATACTCTAGTCAAGACCAACCGACTTGCTTAGTAGAATATAGAGACATCTAAACTAATATGGATTATCTAGAATAATATGGAGTGATTTTAATACCAACTTTACAAGTCCGCATAGAGAACTTCATGACAATTCCCCACTTCTCTCCATTTAATTATCTAGAAGGCTCTCCATTATTCATTTAATTAGATAATGAATTATATTTCAACACTTTCCCTTTCCTTTGGCTTCGACTAAAGCTCCATTACCCAAACAAACCTTAGTCTTGTACAAAATGTCGATATCTCGAAATATCTCTTCTTTTCCGGTCATGTGATTTGTGCACCCGCTATCCAAATACAATACATCATCTTTTTCTTCTTTCGCCGTGTGACATGTATAAAACATGTTCCCTAGATCTTCTGTTTCTTCAGTTAAATTTGCTCGGTTACCCGTCTGAACTCGGCACTGTCGTATGATTATTATTTTTTCTTGCAATTACTGCACCACCGTTTCGAATTATCAGTATTCTGCCGCCGTCTTGGTTTTTCTTCTTGCAGCTTCTGGAAGTTATTTCTCGGCACGTCCTTCTTCTGCGAACCACCTTCTTGTTGATTCTTAGGATAATTTTGAGGTTTGAAACTTAGTTTCGATTGAAAAGTACTTTCAACCGAACTACTCCCCCCGTTGTAATTTTCGCTCCTCGTGCGATTCCAACGAACTCATCAGTTGTTGTATCGTCATGGTGGAGAGATCTTTCGACTCCTCGATCTCCGTCACGATATATTCGTATTTCTCCGGCAAGCTGATCAAGATTTTCTCAACTACCATCTGATCAGTAACATTTTCTTCGTACGTTCGCATCTGGTTCACAATCTCGATAACTCTCGAAAAATACTCCTTGATCGTTTCCGTCTCTTTCATATTGAGATTATGAAGCTGCCTCCGCAGCGTCTGTAACTTGACCGCGATCACCTTCGCGAACCCTTGGAACTCCTCTTGTAGGATACTACATGCCTATTTTGCCATGGTTGCACCCATTATTTGCGAAACAGACTTTCCGCAACTCCTTATTGTATCAAAGAACAAGGCTCTCGCGTTCATCACTCGATTTTCCGACAACGCCATCTTTTCTTCGTTTGTCTGATTTTGTCCAGACAATGGTTCGACATAGCCTGTTTCTACAATCTCCCACAGACATTACGATAACAATAGCGTCCACATCTTTATCATCCATACATCATAATGCTCTCCCATAAATTCGGGTACCATCGAGTGCGCCATACTCGCTCCAACACTCAAAGCCATCGACTATTTCGAAAAATGCCCGTAATCGAACCTCGGTCGCTCTGATATCACTTGTTGGAATTTGCACAGCGAAAATAACTCAAAATAATTTTATTACACTAAACTTTCTTACAAAAGACACACTCTTACAAAGTATCTTTCTCTCGCTAAATTTCTTTCTTTTTTTTTTAACACAAAAAGGATATCGGCTATAGTGAGAAGTGTAATTTTTTTTTAAGGAAAAAACTTAATGATAAGAGCGAGAAGTGTATATTCGTCGGATATAATGATACAACGAAAGGATATCGGCTATATAATTTTGAGAAGAAAAAGTTGGTAATCAGTCGAGATGTTATCTTCGACGAAAATTCGTCCTGGAATTGGAAAGAAAATAAGGTGCAAGAAGTTAGGGGAGCACCGACTATTATCTCGCTGGGTGAGCCGAGGATGCCGATTATCGAGCCACATGGAGAAAGAAGTTCTTCTGGACGAAATGGATCAAGCTCGAGTTCAACTCCGAAGTCGAGTCCAAGTCCGAACAGGGAAAAAAGAGAAGAAGAGACAACATCCGAAACAATACCAAGACGTGTGAGAAGTTTGCGAGATATTTATGAATCTTGCAATTTCTCGGTGGTCGAGCCACAGAGTTTTGTGGAAGCAGGGAAACATGAGAACTGGGTTAAGGCGATGGAAGATGAAATCCAGATTATTGAGAAAAATAAGACGTGGGAGTTTGTAGAACGACCGAAAGACAGAGATGTTATCGATAGACAAGTTTATATGAAGTCTCAAAATGATAGGTGTATTCAAGAAAATGAATTAAGGGGAGTGTTGAAATATAATTCATTTTCTAATTAAATGAAGAATGAGACTATTCTAGAAGGAATGAAATGGAGATGAGTCGTAAATGTTCATGATGAATTCATAAGGCGGTTAAGAAGATCATTCTCTAATTGTCTAGATATCTCCACTATGTACTTAGGATGTTCTAGTAGAATGTAAACCGTCATATAAGTAGTATAAATAGATGTTAGGGTAATACATGTAGATATACATAGAAAGAGAATATACAATTGAAAGAGAGTGTGTAATCGAGATATAGTAATAAAAGAAAGGGAATAGTCTGTAGAGAGAAAGAAAGCTAGAGAGAGAGAGGAAAATTAAGAGAGAGAAAGAGCTAGTAGTGTTGATTGTAATAGCAATAATTTGTGTAATAAAATTAGTGTTTTGAGTGTTAAACCGTTGCGCAAATTACAACGGCAAATGTGTCCGCAACTAGGACAAATAACAATGGAGACAGAGAGTCACACCTAGACGCAAGCCACTAAGGTGGAAAAAATGGAGCGCTCCTTAGGACCATTTACATTGATAACAAAACTTGAGGAAATAAGAAGATTAGAGATCCAAGCTATCCATACCGAGGGAAAGTTTCTGTTGAAATTTGCGCAACACAACGATATCAAAAATACTATTTTTATTGTTCAAACTTTGATATTACAAAAGACACTCTCTCTAAATTATTTTCTCTCTCTAAAACTATCCCTAGCTTTCTTGCTCAAGCTCTTTCTTTATTTCTTACTCACGCACTCTCTTTCTATGGTCTATTTGATCTAATGATCCAAACTACACACACCAGTGCTATTTATAGTTATTCCATACACATGACTAGAACATTCTAAGTACACTATGGAGTTGTCTAGATTATTATGGATTCCATTTCTTAATTTCTTAACCGACTTATAAAGTCTTTGGCCCATTCAAGAAATATGATGATTTCTCCATTTGGTGTTCTAGAATGGTCTCCATTCCTCCACTATACTAAGAAAATAAATTAATATTTTAACAGTCTCTTGCATGTATCATTTTTTTTTTAAGAAATATCCTGTCGACTGTGTCGAATGCTTTGGAAAAGTTTGCTTTGAATACTACCGAAGGCGTTTTTGTTCTCTGCAAAGATTACATTATTTCTAGCGCGGCAACAAACGATTCCAAAACGAATAATTTTTTGATAAAAAGATATTTGTTGGCATTCTACCATTTTTGGAGACTATCGTCTAGTTGCCATCAATTTCCTTATCATTTTTGGTATTCCGTCAATAACGCTAATCGGCCTATACTGTTCAATAGAACAAGCATTTTTAATCTTTGGAATTAATGTGATTGTCGCCCGATTAATACGCCATTGGACCGATGTGCTCGTGTAAAAACAATTACAAAGCGAGCTCATGCCCATTGATAAAATTTGTTGGAAAGTCATCCGGGCCTGATGCTTTACCCTTAGCTGGGGCAAACACCGTGCATTTAATGTGATTTTCCTCGGTGAACAAATTTGTGAAGCTCTCTAGACCCGATGTTTTGCTAGAGAATTTTGTTAGTTATAGACTCTGGAGCTTCTAAACTAGTTGTATTACGAGCTAGTAATTCTTTATAGTGCGTGTGAAAGGCATGTAGGATATCTTCATCTTCGGTCAATGTGATGTTATGCGAGTTTTTTACGTGTATTTTATTTTGCTGTCTGGGCAAGGTGGCCGTTGCATGAAAAAATTCCGTGTTTCTATCCCCTACTTCCTACCAATTATGTAGGGATTTTTGTTTTAAACGAATTTCACTAATCACTGCCGCCTCCGTGAGAAATTCCCTTAACTTAGTCTAAAGTATGGCTCAACCACATTAAGAGACCGTAATTCTTCGACTCTTATCAATTATTTCGAGTACCACTTTGGATCTCTCTCTATATGTGTCCGATTTGTCGAATTTCTCTATTTCCCAACTAGTGAGTGGATTCGAAGTTTGGATCATTTTGTGTTGAAAGTTTATGGACGCATTGGATGGATGACCCGTACTTGTCCAAGCTTCCTTGACCGTGTTGAGAGCCTATGTATATCTCGTCTAGTATAGCTCGAATATAAATTGTTTCTTCTTGTAAACTAGCTTGTTTATTTTCAGAAAGATAGATGTATGATCGGACATTGAGACAGTTATGTTAGTCAAGTTTGCTACCTGATATAGGGATATGGAATGAGGTGGCAAGAATGCTCTATCTAATTTCGATATAGTAGGGATTTCTCGTTTGCTTGACCAAGTAATCTGTCGACCGTTTAAAAGTGCTTTTATAAGGTTCAAGATTATCTATTAACTGGTTAAAATGCATGCTCGAATTAATTTATTTTTCATTTATTATATTGAGTTGTTTTTTTTATAATTGTTCGATAATTACGATTATTATTCGTTCTCAGTGATTCCTGCATTCGGAGAGTTAGTTGCAGGGGTAAAGATTAATGATTCGTACCAGTACTTGGTTGAGAGTATCTGTTGCTTCCCTAAACAGATACATTATTGCATTTATAAGTCATAAAATGGGCTAAAATTTGAATACATGCAGCCCAATACACAAAACGACTCGATTAGAGAAGCAAAAGAAAGAAAAACAGAAGCTAGTAGAAATGACACATGTCGAGCAGCAGACAAGAACACGTAGCCATCAGATTGATACCACGTGTTCTTCTGCATGATAACTTTGTCAAATAGTATCCCCCCTCCTCTCCCTTGAAATATGCATGAACAGTTAAAGAAAACATACACAAACTTCTGATCGATTAGGGATTCAAGCATGGCTACTTCTCATGTGGATGTGCCCGGAGAGTCCACCAATACCGGCACCACACTGTCGGAGACTGCAACTGGTACCATTCAGGGTTTCAGCCCTATCAACAGCATCCATCAACACCTTTGCGCGTATGATTTTTTATCCTAGAAATTCTAGCTATTTTTAATGTAGTATCGATTAATCAAACCAAATTTCTAAAATGAAAATTATAAACTACAAATGATATTCATCATAGGTTCCATTTCTATGCACATGACATGACACGTCAAGTTGAAGCGCACCACTTTTGTGCGCACTTGAACGAAGATATGCGCCAATGCCTGATTTATGACGGGCCCGGAGCAGATGCCCGTTTGATCGGCATCGAGTATCTCGTTAATGAACCGTTATTTCTTGCATTACCCGACGAGGAGAAAGTGTTGTGGCATTCTCACGAGTACGAGGTGAAAAGCGGGGTACTATTCATGCCAGGTGTACCTGGTATGGTGGAGAGAGTTGACATGGAGAAGGTTTGCAAGACATATGGGAAAACTATCCATTTCTGGCAGGTTGACAAGGGGGACTCCCTTCCTTTAGATATACCTCAGATCATGATGGCACTCACTCGTGACGGCCAACTCCGCGAAGACATGGCTAAAGGTAACATGTATACTAGATGTGAAATTTACATATAAGTTTATTTTCATGATTATAAATTGGTGTATTGTTGGTTTTAGATGTGGAGAAGAAGTTTGGAGTGTCATTTGATGAGGAGAGAGAGAAGAGGAAGGATATGACGGGGCCGGAGCACGGAATCCATCCTTTAGCGAATGCAGCTGGGAAGGGGTTGAATACAGAGTTGCGGGAGGTCGACTACACCTGCAAGAGGTAGGCCGAGAGTTCAGATAGGGCTCTTTTGAATAAAAGCATGTATATGAATTGTGGGTACTACACTACCTGATACTTGTCTTTGCCAGCAAATAAATCACCACGAAATACGAATGTTGAATAATTTCCAAGAATGCTTTTGTTTGATAGGGATATAAATATCTTGAATAAAAGCATGTATGTATAAATGATGTGTCCCACCTGATACTTATCTTTGCCAGCAAGGAAGCATCAAAATAGATCTCCATGAATGTATATGGTGTAAAAGAGAGAAAAATGCACATGAATGTTTTCATCATACAAGGTCAAGAGAAGAAGAGGTAGGGTACAGCTTTGATGTTCTCTCTTCCAATTTATATAGAACTGTATCTGAGAAATACTTAGAGCTGTACTCTCTCTCTTCTGCCATTAGCCTTGGTGGTTAGTTTTGAGCTCACGCAGTTGTGTAAGTGACGACAGTATGGAACCCTTGCATCATTTATATAGGAAGCCATACCCCTGTACCTTTTATTTGATATTGTTGAATGCATGGAAAAACCAATTAAATTGACCATATTCAATAATTCAACCAATTGGTGATGGAAGAACCAAGTGGTAATTCGAAAAAGAAAATTATATCTTATGTATGAAGTAGAGAGAATTGCAAGAATTCTGTGCCTCCACGTCATCAGGGGTATTTGTGTAAAAAAAATATTTTTTAATTTACATTTTGGTCTTTTTTATTTACATTTTGGTCCTTTTAATTTATATTTTGGTCCTTTTTAGTTTAAAATTTTACATTTTGGTCTTTTTTATTTACATTTTGGTCCTCTTTTATTTACATTTCGGTCTTTTTTTACATTTTTTAATTTATATTTTGGTCATTTTTATTTATATTTTGGTCCTTTTTAGTTTTAGTTTACATTTTGGTCCTTTTTATTAACATTTTGGTCCTTTTTTTATTTAAATTTCGGTCCTTTTTTACATTTTAATTTACATTTTGGTCCTTTTTAGTTTTAATTTATATTTTGGTCCTTTTTAATTTATATTTCGGTCCTTTTTTACATTTTGATTCTTTTTTCTTATTTTACATTTTGATTCTTTTTTCCTATTTTACATACATATTAAAATTTGCGAATATGTCCTGATTATATTAATCGATTTTAGAAGCACCTGAACAAATGCTATTTATACAAATTATATTAGAAAATAATATCCGTGATAGACTAATTTCATGAACCCTATGCATCTATTGACATCATGATATTTGCAAATATGTCATGATTAGATTAATTTAGTTCAAACGCATGCGCGTTAATTCGCACACGCGTTAATTCTATTTAAATAATTATATAAAAAAATCCCGCGCAATTGCGCGGGGATAAAGCTAGTTAAATTCAAAGTATAGAGGTGAACATACGGTAGACCTTTTTCAGTCTTTTATATAAATTAAAAATAAAAATGATTTCGAATATTTTTAATTGTTATTTTTAATTAATGTAATTAATTTTGTTTACAAAATATAACGGGATCTAACTTAATTAATTAGAAATTTATTCGTTTTCTTATTTTGCACTTATCTTTGAATTTTCTCATGCAGCTGCATCATCATGTTTATCATGATTATTAATCATTAAATTATGTGATGTGGTTTCATCATATACATTAATATTATATTCGATCATTTATAACATGCATTTTGTATGAATATTTGTAAGTATTAATTTGAATCGTTAGATGTAGTGATATGGTTTGATCTCAATCACTAATTTTTTTGTTAGATTTTTTGAAAATCATATTTTGTGTAGTCGTTTATATATCATTATTTTACATCATATTTTAAGTATTCTTAGAAAAATCAAATCATCCTACACTAATGATGTGAACTTTTATTATTAATTAGGTTCACATGAGACCAATTCTAATCAATTGTTTAACATTTCACATAAGATTACATTATGATCAAATGTGAGTACAATGAAATATGAAAAATTTATATATTTAATGCTAATAATTTAATATGTAATATTATGAAACATACAACATATATTAGTAATATTTTAAAACTCATGAAGTATATTTATTTTAATTTTCTCTTTATTTTGAAATTCATATTAGCGTAGTTCATACATACCGTCTTTCAAAAATTCAATTTGTAAATATATTAAGTAAGAAAATAAAATTCAAAAAAATACATATTTACATAATAAAATTTTAACTATATTAATTGCATAATATAATTTTTAAGTATTACTATTTATCTTCAAAAAAAATTATAACCATAAGAATCTCATATAATTCTAAGTAAATTATATTTGTATTTTTAAGAAAACAAATTTAATATTAAGTTTTTCAAAAAATTAATAGAATTACAAAATAGTTTATCCATCTAAATAATTTTTTAAATTTATAAACACCTATCAAATAGTGTATATGGCGAATCATTAAGTGGATTAGTTAAGAAATTGAGGATATTCTGTTGAAATCCGGAAGAAGAATATAATTTTTACGTATCAAATGTTCACTAAATAATTAGTCCTTGATTTTTTTTATAAGTATGTAGTGTAAATAATCGAGGACATATTCAAAAATAAAAGTAAGGAAGAGAGAGATAGAAGGAGCTTCAGCCCATCCGTGTGAAGATTGAAGAACGAGGCAGCCACACGAGCTACACTTGCATATTGATCAGACTTCATGTGTCTATGTTCAATATTAGATTGAGGGAAAGCAAATAGTGTATCTGAGCGACCAGGAAATTTGTATGGGGGTGCTTTGTTTGGAAGCTTGTATATACGAATTAATGGATGGCAACAAGAGGGAAAAAAAAAGAAAAAAAAAAAGAACAAGATCTTGTCGGCATTGTGAAGTGCATGTGCTCCTTCCCGGACTCATGATCTGGACTTCGGGTGGCCTTCACTAGGTATTATACAGTGAGCTCACTGTTTGAGATAATATATGAGTATTTACTATGCCTCGTCATTTCACCAAAGCATTATCTATAAACTAATACTAATACTAATACTAATTAACATAATATTTACTAGGTGATACATAATTTGTTGGGTAACATTGCATTCGGAACCCCCCGCAGCGAAAGTGAGGGCTCCGAGTTCGGATTACCCTAATTTTTTAGATCACGTCATTTCTTTGAGAGTACGATGCAAATTGAAGATCAAATAACGTACCACGCAAAATTGATCGCGTACGAAGGGTTGATCGCTGCAATTGCTCTCCTTGTGCTTTATCCACGTCTTTACGTGCGTCCCATACCACACGCCTTCACGTTTTCGCGTAATCCTTTGTTATCGTATACAACCGCAAGCGTTGGCTTCGATTGTTCCTCCAAGTCCCACTCGGTGACTCGGTTCATTCTCTGGTTCGACCACAATCAAGGATCAAACGCATGATCCCTTTACTCATATCCACCATGATGCATCGTCTATCGGTTACGACACACAACTGCCTAGACCATGTGTGTGTAAACGTGCTTTATTCGATTGGATTCTTAATTCGCAAAAAAAGATTCTCTCTCTCTCTCTCTCTCTCTCTCTCTCTCTCTTTAGCATTCACACTTATTCAACTATTTAACAAGCGTTTCGCCATATTTAGAATGAATAGCATCGGGATTGACTAATTAGAGGAGAGATAAACGTCACACACACACACACACACACACATATATATATATATATATATATATATATATATATATATATATATATATATATATATATATATATATATATATATATATATATAGGGGCCGGTTCCGTTGAGATCTTATTTCGAGTCCTTATTTTGAGTCCGTATCTGAACCATTGATTCATTTTCAATTAAAGGCTGAGATTGCATTACAAAATTAGGCTGAAGCTTCCCTACCCGAAATTAGAATGATTGGCTGCCCAACTTTTGTTGCCATATTCTTTCTCTCTCTCTCAGTCTTGTCTATTCATCTTTTTTTTTTGGACTTCCAATGGCTAGATCAGCTCCCATTATGTACCTTTTGAGCTCTCGTGTATCTCGATTATTTCTGTGCTTTCTTGAAGTCGCCTGAATTCATTCCAAAAATCTAGATATATATTTGGCCGACCAATCCTTTATTGGTCTTTAATCCTGAATCGAAGAGATAAATTGATCTGATCTGGAACAGATCCACAACACCAGTACACAAAAGACTATGAAGATCATCTCTTTCGCTTCGAGAGAACTACCTCTGATACCCTTCTCAAATGGCAAGTGTCTCGATATATGTTGAATTGAGGTTGTTAGGCTGAATTGAAGAAAGAAGAATACAAGATGAGCATAGGAACAAGAAGAGTAACGTATTGATACAAAAGGAGAATAAAGAATGGTGGAGAGTGGTATAATTAACAACAAAAATTAAGGTACCAGTATTGGTTAAGGGACCAGTCTTTTAGACAAAATGAAGGTCCTAGTATTGGTTCATGGATACCACCATCATCGAAATCAATTGAAAAGTGCATATGATTGGAGTAGCATCAGAAAAATTGTAATTTAATTTGGCTAAGGGTTATGGAAATTGTAATATGTATGAATTTTGTAAATGAATGTCATACACAAAGTCAAATAAATTTTATGATTGAAATTATTTATTGAATGATTTATGGTCCCATCGTTTGCTATGTTATATTCAAATTGAACGTAGTAATCAAATTGAAGGGTAGACATGATATTTCTTGTTTTGTATTATACAGAGCTACAAGTTTAGCAATGGAGAAAAAGACATTCTCTGCGTGAAAGGAAAAAAAAGATGGAATGATATAAAATGGAACATTTGCTATATAAATATGGAAATATAATAAACTGAATTTTATTGGACATATCATTGAATTCGGACAGGCCAATGAATCGGGCAGGAAAATTAAATACCATATACTCATTCCGGGCAAAAAAATGGGCAGCGGGTACAATAATTTTATGAAATAAATATCGGCCACTCATCTCATCTTAATCAATGGTTCAGATAAGGACTCAAAATAAGGACTCGAAATAAGATCTCAACGGAACCGGCCCCATATATATATATATATATATATATATATATATATATATATATATATATATATATATATATATATATATATATATATATATATATATATATATATAAGCATGGTTAAAATGTATGCATAACAATTATACACCTTTTTGAAACATAAATCTGCATGCACCCTTTCAGTATTATGTCGAAAAGAAATTGTTAAATCATTCAAACAGACATAATGTCTTCACGGAAGTTGTATATAATCTAATTATCTTTCCAATCCAATTTGGCCCAGTCCAATTAGAGTTCGGTGCGAAAGTTATGACGGTTTTACTAACTATGTGTCAAACTATCGCATCCTTTCGTTATTCCATTAAAACGAAATTATAAATCGCTCAAATGAAATATTCTTCTTCATGAAAGTTCTAGATAATCTTATTATTTAACCAATCCAGTTTGAACCATTCCAATTGGAGTTGTTATGTGAAAGTTATGCTAGTTGTACTAAAACTAATTAAACTGAATTTTCTGATTTTCGTCATAAAATTATTTCTTATCAATTTTACTAGTTGTCCTTATATGTATCTGTTGGGGATTCTACCCAGCCCCGGGCCCGCGCAGCGGATATGTAGGCCCGGTCCGGTTCCCCGATTCCCGAGATCACGCCATGACTTCGAAGGGTACGATGCAAATAAGAAGATTAGATTCATACCGGTGCAAAATTGATTGCACACGAAGGGTTGATTGCTATTCTTCTTTTCGTGTCACGTTGGTGACAATCCGCGTGTCCCACACCACGCGTCTTTCACCGTTCCGTTGACGTTGCCGATTCGCTCGATTTCGTCTCCAACAGAAATTACTCGTCCGAATCGATCACAACTGAAAGAGCCCCAATCGTGACTCCTCTACGTGTATCCACCTTGACTCGTAAGACGTCGGTCACGGGTGCAACTGCCTAGACGATGCACCGGCGAACTTGCTTGATTGTTTGATTCTCTATATCGGAAAACACCTTTTCACGGTTTCTCTCTCTTTACACCATTTCTCTCTCTAGAAAGTTATCTCACAATTCTCTGGAATATTCTGAATTAATTAACTGAATGAACCACTTGAGATGAGAGAGAATTATCCTATTTATATCACATAGGATTAGGATTAGGATTGGCCAAAAGACATGTATATCCAATATACACTCTTTCACACAGAAAGTTGCATGAATCTGTCCAGTATTCTGTCCATACGAAATTGGTAAATTTCTCTGACAGAACATCAACCAACACGGAAGTTATAGATAATCTTATGATCTACATGACCCAATTTGGCCTGGCCCAATTGGAGTTCGTATGCAAAAGTTATGACTGTTTTACTAACTGTATGTCATACTGTTGCACCATTTCGGTATTTCATAGAAACGACACTGATACTTCGTTCATATGAAATATATTTCTATATGAAGGTTGTAGATAATCTTATTATCTATCTAACCCAATTTGAACCATTCAAATTGGATTTTTCTACTGAAAAATATGACCACGAATGTACGCTTACATTCGTTTATCCTTGTGTACACTTTTACGGTTGATCCTGAAACTGTATTTCCTTCAGTCTCCCACTCAATTTCAGATCTACCTAAAAGGTACTCATGCATATCCAATATGCACGATTTTAGAGAATATAGCTCGCGTATCAAATACCAAGCTACGCACATCTTATGTGCCAATTTTATAATCAAGCCCGACTTAGTACGACTCGTTGTGTGACCAGGTAGGTTCGGTTAACGATGGCAGTAGGCTGTTTTCATAGCACTACAAGCCCATGAGCGGGATCTAGTCACTCCATCATGGCTACCCATGTTAACACGAAGAATGATTGTGATCATTGTGCCTATCTCGAATAGCGGTCATTAGTTCTCTTGTTACCGATATCCGTTAATCAAAAGGCATGGTGGTAGTCATCCTTATATTTTGATTAACTATACTTATTCCTCGTTTCCGAACTGATTTAACAAATTCAATCGATATTAACCGTTAATATCATTGACCAAGGCCTTGGTTTTCGTTAATCAATTCATCGAGTGGCCTAAGAGATATCTCTTCCTTTCGGAATAAACAATTCCTATCTTGGAGACTCACATTGAATTCCGTGTTTCGGACAATACCCAATGATGACCGTTTTAGCTCCCTGTTACGGTGAGCGTAAGATCATATCAAAGCATTGTGTTACGCACGTAACGCAATCAATGGTCCCCTCAAGTATGAAGAACCTAATACCCTACTCGTCGCAAGTCCATCTATAATGACTAAACCATGTCATGGTCTCGCGGCTTCGGTCATATCCAATATATGTCACCTAGCATATATCTACGTTCCCGATTCGACAAACACCTTTGTCCTATGATTAGCAAAACATAATCATCTCCTCGGCCAACGTACTAGTGTTCATGTTCAGTCTATTATCTGATAATGTAAATGCTTCACTCTTAAGCAAACTGAATCATGATTAGGGATTTTTAGAAATGAAACTTTAAGTGTGACGGTTTCGCTGCACATAGTCCTCAACTATGTCGACGTCCACACAAGCTCAAATCATGGTTCATGTAATCAAATTACAGTGGCAATAGATGCATCGGGACAGCGACAGAGGCAGCAGGCAGCGGCTGCGGCAGGAGTGTGAGGTGATGGCGGCAACATGGCATGAGTATGGGGGTCTGGAGTAGGGCATCACCACGACGCAGCGGCGCATGTATCGGGGCAGGAGCATGATGGCACCGGTACAAGCTCTACCGGGTCAGCAAAATGGTGTCGCGACGGGATCGTGGCAACATCATGGAGGGACCGTGGCACGCAATTCGGTGAAGGATAATGTGTCGCAGTGATGGTAAAGGTTGCGGTATGAAGAGGTATATCTCGGACTTGATATTTAGTAATTATTATACCTCATAATATTGTCATGTGTATCGAGCTAAATTTGGATTAAGCTTGATTTGTTGGTCGAGTGTTGAGAATTGGATTGTCGGGGAAGATGTTTGGTCGTGATGGTTCGGCCGTTTGAATAGTGGTGGTCGGGCTATTTATTGATCATAAGTAGTGGAATTAGGGTTTCGGTTTGTGGATGCATGGAAGAGAGAGAATTGAGGTGTTTATTCTTAATGGGTCGGGTTCATGTTTAGTTTGTGTTTGAGATCCAATAACCTGGTATTGTTGTATTACGTTAAATCTGAATTTCAGGGAAGATTTGTAGATTGTCGAGATTCTCGGTTCGAGTCAACGGTAAGTAATTAGGAGAAGACTCGATTGCTCGATAATGTCCAATTAATTAATGGTTGGATTAATGAGAAAACGAGCCAAGATTGAACACATGGCTGTGATTTCTTTGAGTAGTTTGTCGTTGTAGTTTATCGTAGTAGTTTCAAGTTGTTGTTTCTCCGCATTGTGTTTAGGGTTTCATCCTTCGAGGCCAGTAGCAACTCCGATGTGTCGGATCAGTAGAAGTATTGTAGTTTAGTCGGTTCTTTGACGGGTCTATCGAACCAGATTTCGGGTGTCACGTTTTTGTAATTTGCTCATAACTTCTCCGTTAGGTCTCCGTTTCGTGAGTTCTTGGTCTCGTTTGAAAGCTTATTCCGAGGTGGTTCAAATGGCAGTAATTATGATTATTGCATCTGATGAATTATTTATTTATTCATCATTTTATCTGTAGAATATGTGTAGTTCTTTGTCGCATGTAGGATTGTTGTTGATGTAGATCAACTCGTAGTGAGGATGAACGGTGCATAAAGGAACACATGTTTGAACATTAAAGTAGTGCCTGGCCAGAGGTTCATTTTCGGGTCGCTCCCGAACTTGCAAACTGTTAGACGTAGCAGTACGGTCTCCTCGAGTAGTTGTAGTAAATGTAGTGTTCGAGGGGGCGTGGTTTCGGTCGTGGCGTGGTTGAAACCACCACTCTTGGGATAGAGTGCAGTGGACTTTTACCTCAAGTACGTCCGAGGTACTAGTCTATGAGTACGGTCCCTTGTGGTAGCCAACCTTATCGAAGTGGTTCTCTACGCTATGAATTATGTAGTAGTTGTTACCATATTTGCAGGATCATAGTTGTAGTGGAAGTTGTTCTCGTAGTTTCGCACTAGGAATTCTGTAGTAGTTGTTACCGTATTTGCAGGATCATAGTTGTGGTAGTAGTTGTTCCCGTGTGGTAGTCGAACACTTGTAGTACTTTCATGATGTGAATTCTGTAGTAGTACTTCCCGTATTTGCAGAATTCATAGATCGTTGTAGTCGGTCATCATGGTAGTTCTCGTAGTAGGTTGTCGTGGTAGTCGTCGTCGAGTAAATAATAATTAAATATTATTTTACTTATCTAACTCTCAGCCAACATTTCCAGGTAGCACTTGAGGTGGCAGTGGCATTCGTGTAGATCGAGAGCGTAGTGGAGTTTGCGATCACCAGTTATCATTTTTATTTGTGGTGCTTTATTTATACCCACCATATGTGTATTTAGTTGTTGTAGATTGTAAATTATGATTTATGCCAACTGGTTTTCGTATTGTGTGTTTTTGACTCTGCTAATACTCATTTTTTTTTTTGATGAAAATAGAGTAGGCTCATGAGTCCTACTTCTATTGATTTATTAATTTCCAATATTATTACAATACTTTAAGCAAGTTTTTTGAAGGTATTTGTCCTATACTAGCTAAAAATCACTAATTCCTAAATACCTTCATATTAAAACTTGCTTTGAACTGCTATTACTATAATCATTAATTACAATTTGACTAAACTCAATTAACAGATCTAAAAGATCCATTAATTATCCTTGTAGACTCCATTTCCCGGTTCTGACAAAACCCTGGAATTCGTTTCCATTTATTATAGCTCAAGAATCCGGGATATCAATTCTTTCGGTGAGTAATCTCTTTGTCGAGCTGAAACCCTCTTCAATGAGTTCATTTATTTCTTTCACCGATTGTCATTTCCACCTGTAGATCCACCTTCCTGAACTCGCTTCAGTCGTTCGTTAAGATAAAGCCGAGCTCTTTCATTGAGAAGCTTTTATGCAGATCAATTTCACCTTGATTTATTGCTAAGTCATTTGTTTAAAGTAAGTACGTTGTGCACGATTATTTTATTTCGGGTCGTGACACAATTCCTCTATATATTAAATATGTATCGTATGTTAATTGATTATGATATAAACTATGTTGTGCAGATATTTGAAAAAACCGACGGACCCGTATCACCGTTGAACCAAAACTATGTTAATATTCAATTAGTATCGTTAAATTTTTTTTGTCAAAAATCTCAAAAATACCGGGCCGATCCAGTTTGTAAGCATCCATTTCGTCGAAACTATTTAAAACTGGAGTGATGTAATATTTAGCACGTGTTTATGAAACACAAAAGATAAGGAAATAGCATTAGTTGTCAGCTCCCATCAGGCACAACTAGCTCTCCAAGTCTTGGTCTTGCTCTGATCAGGGCCCAACACTTCACAGGCCGACCCTATGCTTAGTTGTCTCTCTTCTTCTTTTTCTCTCCTCTATGAGCTAGAGGCGTCTAGATCAATTTTTAAAGCGAAAATTGATTGATCAATCAGTGCTTTGGCTTAAGTCGACATGAATGGTGTTTTGCCAGAAGCCTACACAGACTAGTTTTGTTGAGGACAACCATTTCTCTCAACTGCAGTATGAACAGATAAAACTACTTAGGGCTTGTTTGGATGCTTAAGGAAACTTAAGTATTATTTAGTTTAGGAAAAATATCCAGAATTATTACTATAACTAATTTGGATCTCTTTTAGGAAATACAAATATTATTTTTGGGTTAGGATTTTCAAGTATTTTTGTATACAAATTTGTTGAAAAAAAAAACTGAAGTTTTTGGTCAGTTTATTTTTAAGAAGCATTGTTCTATCTCGTTTCATACCATTTTTCTCTTACAGCTCATTTTTTCTCTCTCTCTCTCATAGTCTTAGCTCCTTGAAACTTGTGTCAAAATTTTATTATTAATTAATTTCTATGATTGTTTCCTCGAAACTATTTTGCCTTGTATATTCCTTAAAACACATCCAAATTTGTATCATAGGTGTTAGTTTAAAACATTCTTGCTTTGTAGTAGTAATATCTATTTTATCATCCTAATCACTAGAAATATACTATCCCAAACTATAATATTCTTGCACAATCAAACAAGCCCTTAGATAGAGCTGGCAAAATCTGACCCGACACGTCCGAACCCGACCCGACCCGATCCGAAAATATTGAAAATTCAACGACCCGAACCCGAAACCGAAACCGAAACCGAATGACCCGAACCCGAAATCGACCCGAAACCGAATGACCCGAAACCCGAACGATCCGAAACCCGAACTAACCCGAAACCCGAATGACCTGAAACTCACGACCCGAAAATTAAAATATTATTGTTAAAATCAGTATAATATTGGTAAAATATCTCGGAATCAATAAAATAAATCATAAATTACCGGAAAACTAAATTTTTGGAAAATCGAATGATTCGAAATCAAATTTTGTGAAATATGAATTATCCGAAAATCAAAATAGTCAAGATCCGAATGACCCGAAAACCGAAACGATCCGAAACCGAATGACCCGAAAACCGAAACGATCCGGAACCGAATGATCCGAAAACCGAAACGACCCGAACCCGAACGACCCGAACGACCCGCGACCCTAACGACCCGATGACCCGAATGACCCGCAACCCGAAACGACCCGAACCCGAAATGACCCGACCCGACCCGACCCGACCCGACCCGCCTGATCGCCACCTCTACCCTTAGACGAATACAACATATCAATCCTACTACTTAAATGAATGGATATGAGTACAGTGCCGTATCTGGATTTCTTGAAGAACCAGAATATAACAAAATCAAAAGATATTACAGAAAAAAATAATAATTCAGAAAACTAAATACATTATTTTTGTTTCTTATTCAGTGTTATCTTATTGGTACATGTACACCTTATGCATGGACAGATCTTAAATTTTAGTTATACTAGGAGAATACTCGCGCTACGCTGCGAGTATGTAAATTATGTTTTTCATTATAATACAATTATATATTTGTATATTAATATTAATAATATCATCTTCAAATAAAGTTATTTGAATTCATTTATCTATAATTATTCATATGTTTTACAATTATTTTTACATTATGATAACAAAAAATCTCATTTATATAGTAATATTTTTTATTGATTCAAAATGCCATGTAAAATATAAAATAATATAAAACTTAATAGTGGAAGTAATTTAATAAATAATATCAAAATTTAATTTATAATAAACATAATAAATTATTTTATATCATATGATTTTTTTTTTTTTTACATTTTGTAAAATAACAATATAATTTGATTGATGTTTATAAGTTTAAAAAGTTATTTAGATGGATAAACTTTTTTTTAATTCTATTATTTTTTGAAAATTTTTTTGTTTGCTTAAAAACACAAATATAATCTACTTAGTATTATATGAGATTCGTATTGTTATAATTTTTTTAAAAAATAAATAATAATACTTAAAAATTCTATTATGCAAATAAAGTTTTAAAAAATATATTATGTAAATGTGTAATTTTTTGCATTGTATTTTCTTACATAATATCTTTACAAATTGAAATTATGAAAAATGGTATGTATGAACTATGCTAATATGGATGTCAAGATAAAAAGAAAAATAAAATGAATATATTTGATGGGTTTATAAAATTAAATTTTCAAAATAATACTAATATATATTGTATTTTTTATAATATGACATATTAAATTATTAGTATTTCATATATAAACTTTTCATATTCCATTGCATTCACACGTGATCATATAATCTTATGTGAAATATTAAACAATTGATTAGACTTGGTCTAATATGGTTCTAACTAATAATAATAAGCCACATCATTAATGTAGGATGATGTGGCTTTCTAAGAATGATTAAAACATGGTGTAAAATAATAACACATAAATGATTATACAAAATATAATTTTCAAAAAATCTAACGAAAAATTAATGATTGAGATTAAACCACATCACTACATCTAATGGTTCAAATTAATACTTAAAAATAATAATACAAAATGCATGTCTTAAATTATTAAATATAATATTAATGCATATGATGAAATCACATCATACAATCTAATGATTAATAATCAAGATAAGAATGATGATGTTGATTCATGAGGAGACTCAAAGATACGTGCAAAATAAGGAGGTGGGTTAATTTATTCGCATTTCAATTTTGTGATGTTAAATTTATTCAAATAATCAAAAGGACGCACGCATGTAATGTCACCCAATCAGGTAACTTGCCTGGGCCGAAATCAAACTTGCGAATTGTAGTGCGGATTCATGTCCAGATTATTCATCCTTATTTTCTTTTATTGGGCTTTCCCAGCCCAGCATCTTCAATATATTTTTTTGTTAATTTAGCTTTCCACGAACAATATTTAATTTTGCTCCCGGATTTCTATGTAAATTTGTCGGTTTTATTATCTTTGTGCGTGAAATTAGAGCTGGCAAAGTTGACCCGAACCCGAAAAACCGACCCGAGTAACCTGAAGCCCGACCCGACCCGACTAGACAAAATTTACGAAAATCAAACAACCCGACTCGGACCGACCCGGGACTAAATAACCCGAACCCGAAAGTAGATGTTTTATATGTTACCCGAACTCGACCCGATCCGAAACCGAGTAACCCGAGACCCGAATATAACCCGAATTTACTAGTTGAATCAAATCGTATAATTTGAAAATTTAGTTATTATTTTTGTCCGCAACTGAATTAATTCAAACCCGACATAACCCGAACCCGAAGAATCTGACCCGAACACACAATTTAACCCGAAAAGAACCCGGCAAAAATAAAACCCGAACACAACCCGACCCGATCCGACTTAACTTCACCCGAAAATAACCCGAACATAAAAATGACCCGAACCCGAAAATACCCACCCGATTATTACCCGACCCACCCGATTTGCCACCTCTACGTGAAATCATGACTCCTCTGCAGCCGCTTGCCACCCCATTACCTCTCGCGCCACGTTTCATTGCCTCTCCATCGACGGAACACGTGTCCACCACCTACCATGAGCCCTCTACAAACTCTCTCTCTCAGGACCAAACAATCACACATACCAAAAATGTCCACAAAACAAACCGGCGACGACGCTGAGACGGGATGGACTGACTCTGGTGTTATCCTTCTCCGGCGTGGATGGTCCGTCGGAAAGAATTTGGCGCTCGCTGGTGCGGCCATCACTGCGGCCCCTGTTGTTGTTCCGCCTCTATTGGTCTTCTCAGCTTTTGGTCTCGCATTGTCTGTACCATTTAGTATCTATTATGCCGGTGTGGTTGGTACCGAGCGCCTCATGGGCTCTCTGTTACCACTTGATCAAGATCAAGATCAAATGAGTTACGAGGATGAAGAGCATAATGAAGATATGGTTGGTCTTCTGCGAGACGAAAGCGAGATTACAGAGGATAGAGGAGAAAGAGATGAAGATGTTGTAATTGTAGAAACCGTGAAACCCATGGAACAAGAAGATGGCGAAATTACAAGTGTACCGGTTCAGCGAGCAAAACCGTGATTAATGTAAAGGATGGAACTAATGAAGGGGTGATTACAACTAAGGAGGTGGAAACTAAACCGATAAAAGTCGAGAGTAAAGAAAGGACCAAAACAACAGAAAATCAAGAAGCACGAGAAGAGCAAAAGAAGGAGATAATAGTTGACAGTGTCCCCTCTAACGAACCAGATGAAACCAAATCAGAGAATGGTTCGAGTGGATTCAGCTCGAAGTTATCTTCAACTGAACTTGATGGAAAGTCAGATGTTGGCTCGAACGTGACTTCTGCTGAAGAGGTAAAGTAAACCTTATTTGTGCTGGAAAACTCTTCTAAATTTTTAATTAAGTAATGGTGGAATATTAACTTGCTAGTATCTATTAAGTTGATCTCACTATAATATAGATTTAATGTAGCTTTTGTTGCCTACAATATTTGATTTTGCAGGAATTGTACAATAAGAAGCAGCTGTGGGAACAAGTGCGCGCTCTGAGAATAATTGTCGGGCACAAAGCACCCATTGGGAAGAAGCTTCCAGATGAAATGAGAGCCCTGTATCAGTTCACCGGAGTCGAGCTGCCGTTAACTGCGAGAGACGCGTCTAATCTCGTGGATCTTAATTACAAGCTTCAATTTTTGAAGTCTGTAGTAGGTGTCAAGTGATAAATAATGTCATGATCATTTATGGTTAAGCTTGTGTTCTGGTGGTATAAGATTTGAATGAGACGAACATGTTTTCTAGGCTTGTTTTCTTGAGAGATGACTTGTCGGTCTGTTTCAATGGTGTAATTGTGGTTTGACGAGCGGTATTGTTTCACCTTGTGAAGAGTTATTTTGTCGATCATTGCACCGAACAATTTAGGAGGTCATATATGGTGCCTCTTTATTTCTCCTTCCCAACAGACTCCATATCATCAATAATCATCCAAATAATTATCAAAAAATATATTTAATTAATAATTAAAGTACGTGTGTTAATAATTCTTAATCGATAACAATTAATCCTACTATAATATTTTACAAACACTTCTCTCAATTTGTACTGTGCCACGTCAGATTTTTTATCCCAATCATGTTATACCGGATTTCAAATAGTCGGTCAACCGTAATTAAATCTTGAAGTGTCTCATCTCTTTCACTGCGTCTCCTCCTTCACACCTCACCTCCCACAGAAAATTGCCATAGAACAAGGGCCTATCCTACACTTCACGAGACTTCACGCCTCAATGAGAAGGAAAATTTCATCTCTGCGCGCCTCTCGCAAGGAAGAAAGGTTCGTCTCTTGACGCCTTGCACAGAAGAAAAGCTCCAATCTCTTCACGCCTCGCACAGAAGGAAGGTTCCGTCTCTTCAGGCCTCTTCAGATTCATTTGTAAGGTACTTATCGGTATTTTTCTCTTCTAAACATTATCGCCATTTTTCTTTCTTCCTCTTCACTGCCCCGATTCCCTTTTTTGCTTTTTTCCCGATTCTTGAGAGGAAAGTTCCTGCTGGCTGTTCTTCAATTATTTCTTGCCATCTGAAAAGACGATAGAAAACCCTTTATGATGAGATTCGTGTGTGTTCAAACAATTTGATTCAATTGACGATTGTGGATGATTACCCCTCTTTCGAATACTTGATATTGCCTTCTCCTTTGTATAATTTTTTACTCATTTTTTTGTAGTGAATATCAATTTCGAAATTTACTTAGAATCAATTACTCCTCATACAATATTTTTTTGAAATTCAGAAATTCGCTGTCATATTTTTAAAGGCAAGAGCTTGCGATTATGAGGTGTTTGATGAAATTACTCTTAAGGAATTTCTTCGTATTTCAAGATCCAAATACCAAACTAATTTCATAGGTAACCATATCTCATCTATATTTCTTTTCTATTCAAGATTTAGTGTTTAATACATTATTTGCATTGTTGTTAACAAGGTATTAAAACAATATTTGCGATTGCCTTCTCCTTTCTTTTCGAAGTACAAATTTAATTTCAAAAATTTTAGATCTCTTATCGGAACAATTTTTAGACTACGCTGATATTTAATTTTAAATTTAATTGATATTATTGATCCAAGAATAATAATTGGTATTCATAAAGTCTATTAAATATTTTTTTCAAATGTCATAAATAGGCTGTAATTTTCATCTTTAAAATAAGAACTTGTAGGAACTATTTTGATCTTTCAAGTGATTGATTTTCTGAGTTTTGACCAACAATTTATCTGGTTATAACAAAATCCCAATCTTGTTTTTTCCGAATTGATTGATTTTCTTATTTACATAGATTGCCCAGGCCCACAATCCGATTCAGCTGGAAAGTCTCACTCTTGCGCCGGATGCCTAAATCAGGAAATTTCTTCCACGGCCCCAAAAGGCCCCGATCTTGGTACGAATTATTTACTTTTTAAAATTCAATTAAGCTATGGTTATGCTTTGATTGTTCAAATTAAGTTCCAATTTTAATCATATGCTATTAACATAGTTATCTTGATGAATATATGTACCAGATTTGGTTGCGATATCAGAAAGTATTGCTTCAAGTCTCATAAATATTTTTTTAATTTCAGAAATAGTCTATAATTTTCATCCGTCCTACTTCACCGCAGCAATCTTTCCTGCTCAATTTCCGAATTCTCCCAACTCAGAAATCAAGGAAGTCCAAAACAGGTAAAAAAAAATAGATTTTATCTACTCTGGTTGCTTGATCTGTAGGAAATTATATGTACTCATGCATATATGTTGAAGTTTGTATGTACGATAGTTTTTCAGTATAGGTTTGTTTGGTAAAAACTATTTTTCATATATGCATATAATGAAAGGAAATTCCTATCAAATTTTCTATTTTGTAAGTCATTAAATTAGGTATTGCCAATTCATATGGATTGAATGTTCATTTAGATGATTGTAAACCAGGTCTATCTCGTGGAGGGCCTTAATGTAAGTATCCAAATATCCCTCTTTAACATTCACGAATTTGTAAATTCATACAATTTCAAATTTGTGAAAATTATTGACTGATTCGTTAGAAGACTTTATTTTTTTGCATTTTTAAAAATAGATGGGTTTTTATGCAAAATTTACAAAATGTACAAGCATATATAATTTTGATATTTCTTGCGTCACTGCTTGTAGACCATAAATACTTCTGTAATTAATTGATTTCGTAATTTTGCTAATTTACACTGCGAAAACTTCTAATTTTGTGTTTTTTTTGGCTTCCATATATTGAGGAGGGCAGGAAGAGGAGTAAGAAGGCACGTTTGATAGATTTTGTATATCCTGTCATATACTGATACAAGGGCAATTTCGATATTTTGTAGTTTTGGAAGCATATGTATGAAATTAAAAGTCTAATATAATCTTATTTTGTTACAGATGACTTTACGATGCAAACAATAATTGCAGTATTTTGGAGCTCGAGGTAATTTACTAATTTACATTATTTGTAAAATGAAAGTTATGAAGAAACGAGAGTGAAAAGAGATGGAGGACTATCATGTAAATGTACATATGGCTTGTCAGAATAGTCGAAATTTTCACATCGCCGGTAGTCCTATTGAAAAAGTTGTTCTTCATAGTAGAAGAGTCAATTAATAATATTTTCAGATTTTAGATGGATATTTTTGCAATTTTCATATTTTGGAGGGGTATATTTGATATATTCAGGTTTTGTGAGGTAAATTTTGATATTTTCTGGTTTTAGAGGGGGTACAATTGAAAAATATAAAATATACTTTGCACATAAAAAAACATCATATATTTGAGTATTTGAGTATATTTTTAATTTGTTTACCATTTGAAATGTTCGTCATGTTATATTTCTTATTTAACTTTTTCAATTGCATGGAAATTATTTTATAAATAATGAAAATAGAAGAATTTTGTAGCTATCACATTTGTAACTATATGTCCTTAAAATGTTGAGTAATTAAGGAAAACAAAATGATGAGATAATTACAAATTTAAACCATATTTTTATATTGCAAATGTAATAAATCTCGTAGAATAAATTGTCAGCGAAAGTATGACAAAGCGGGTGCATGATTTATTTGTAATAAATCACATCTCCTTGACGAGAAATAATGCATAATTACCCCTCCTAGATTGTAGTAATTTAATAAAGATATGCTTAGTTTGTGGCTCAAATTTACTATGATCTTTCTTTATTGTATATAAGATATATTGTTACATATTTAAAATGAATATTAAGATTAATAAATTTAAATAATTAATTTTTGTAACATGTTATATCATGACAATTACAATAAGAATAAAAATAATTAAAATGTCTGCAGCGAAGTCGCGGGTATTATACTAGTTAATAATTAATTGTTAATTGGTGATATAGAATGGTGATATAGAGGATGTCAGGGGCGGATCCAGGATCGATGTATGGGGGGGGGGGGGGGAGGGGGGGGGGGGGGGGGGGCCGAAATAAAAAAAATTAAAATATGTCACTTGCGGGTCTTGAACTCAAGACCTCTCATCTCACAAACATCAACTTTACTACTAGACTAGCTTAATCTTTGTGAAATATATACAAATTTATCATATTTATTACTTTCCAAACAAGCAAAATCACCTTATTTTTTCGCTAATACGTCGGTTCTTCATTTCATAGGGGGGGGGGGGGGGGGGGGGGGAGGGGGGGGGGGGGGGAGGGGGGGGGGGGGGACGGGCCTCCCGCTTGCCCCCCCTAAATCCGCCACTGGAGGAAGCGGTGGAGAAATGAGATGCAATATAAAATTATTTTTACGAAAAATATACTTGATCCTCCAAATTCATCTCAAGTCTTCGATGAGTTGACAAAAAATTATGAGATGAGTTAGTTAAATAAGTTGATCAGTTTTTTTAATTGACTTAATTAATTGTTAATTGATACTTTCAATTGACACGTCAATAATTTATAATATATTAATATTAGTACATATTAATTGACGTATCAATTTAATTAAACGATTAATTAAATCGTTGATTAACTCAATTAATAATATTAATTAACCGACTTATTCTTTTTCTTGCTATTTGATCAAAGATGTTTTTTTAGTTTGTAGTAGTGTATATATAACCCCGTTCAATTGACACGTCAATAATTTACAATATATTAATATGGGAGCTTCTATCATACATCTATTTCGTTATCATACACCCATTTTCAAGGATATTTGGAGTAATTATTCATTTATGAATATTTAAGGTAAGATATCAAATATATTTATCAATTAATGTTTAACTAATTTGGAATTTTTTGTTGTTCATTTAAACAAAAATCTCCATAAAAGATAAATTTTATGATACACCCTTTTACAAATATAATTAATTGCTAAAATACCAAAAATACCCTTGTAAAATGGTGTATGATAGAACTCCCCTATTAATATTAGTACATGATAATTGAGTCTGACGTGTCAATTTAATTAAATGATCAATTAAATCGCTGATTGCCTCAATTAATAATACTAATCAACCAACTTATCTCTTCCTTACTATCTTTATCAAGATGTTTTTTTTTTTAGTTTGTAGTGCTGCATATATATAACTCTGAACAATCACTACCAATGTCACATGGTACCGTCATATACCCGATAGTTCATGGTTTTAGCAAATTTTATGTAAACTAAAAAAAACAAATTTTATGGTATTACAAAAAAAAAAACATGTAAGAAAACACATAATTCTTCTTATTATTGTTTCATTGTTTATAATATAATTTAGCTTAAGAGTTTTTCTTTGAAAATAGGAACCTATTTTCCGACGAGGGTCCCTCCTTTATACATAACTAGCGCTGCGCTTATACATATTTTCCGCACGATTATACATATTTTTCTTGAAAACTGTCCGTCACGACGGATCAATCCGTCCTGACGCACCATATGATTCGTCACGACGCACGACTGTAAATTTTTTGATTTGGCTAAGTCCACAATCATTGTGGACTGTACACTGTGTCCGTCGTGACGCACCATACTGTGAGTCATGACGGACTGTGTACTTAAGCCCAATTATGCACAATCTTATTGTGCATTCATCCGTCTTCTCGAACGCTTACGTTCGTGTGTCCTTGTACGATATTTTTACCGTTGATCCAAAATTGTATTTCTTTCAGTCTCCCACTCAGTTTCAGATATAACTAAAAGATACTCATGTATATCACATATACAGTATTGTAGAGAATATAGCCCGTGTATCATATACGCTAAAGCCATGCATATCCTATGTGTCAAAACTTGCAATCAAGCCTGAGATAGTACGACCCATTGTGTGACCGTGTAGATTTGTTTAACGATGACAATAAGTTGTTACGCATTACAAGTCATGAGCTGGATCTAGTCACTCCATCATGGCTAACCATGTTAAAAATGATTGTGATCATTGTGCTTATCTCGAATTGCTTACGATATATGTTAATCAAAAGGCATGATAATAATCATCCTTATATTTTGATTAACAACACTTATCCCCGACTCCGAATTGAGTTAACAAATTTCAATCGATATTAACCATTAATATCATTGACTAGGGCCATAGTTTTCGTTAATCAACCCATCGAGCGGCGGCTAAGAGATATCTCTTCCTTTCGGAATAAACAATTCCTATTTTGGAAACTCATATCGAATTCTGTGTTTCGGACAATATCCAATAATGACCGTTTTGGTCCCTTTTTACGACAGACGTAAATTCACGTCAAAGTATTGTGTGACGCACGTAACGCGATCAATGATCCCTCAAGAATAAAGAACATAACATCTTACTCGTTGCGAGTCGTCCGTCCATAATGACTAAATCGTATCATGGTCTCGCACCTTTAAGTCATATCCAATATATGTCACCTAGCATATATCTACGTTCCCGATTCGAGAAACATTTCGTCCTATGATTAGCAAAACATAATCATCTCCTCGACAAACATACTAATGTACACGTTTAATCTATTATCGTATAATAGATATGCTTAACTCTTTAAGCATCCTAATCGTGACTAGGGAAGGTTTATGAATGATACTTTAAGTGTGACGATTTCGCTGCACATAATCACGTATTATGCCGACGCTCACACAAGTTCAAATCAGGGTTCATGTAATCATATTACACAATCCGCACACAGTTTTCATATAAGATGAATGCAAATAAAATTTAAGTAAACAAAAATTATAAAGAGTAATGCATTCATATAGATTAAGTATTTGGATGATACACCGTCTACCTATAGATATCTCCATACCCACAACCAACGAGGACTATCGTATTAAATAACCACACTCTACTCTCTTCTTCGTCCTCTAAATATCTCATACATGTAATCTGTAGAGATGATAGTTTTATACTTTTATGTTTTAGAGTTTAAACTATTAATTCTATATTTAAGAAAATTCTAGACCACGAATCGTGATCATTATATGTTTCTATTTTTATATTGATGCCGTTCAGACTCAAATCCATAACCTCTTCAACATGTTATTTTAAACTTATAAATCCTCTCTGTTTTTCCAGAAAGAAATACACACTGGAAACTACACAAGCCCATCCCAGCTACTAAAATCAACACCTAACTAAAAAACATTAATATTCCATTTAATCCAAACAACTAGAACCTTCTAAAATAGAGTTGACAAAAGCCTGAGATAACCAAGAGTGTAGTAGATCATCGGCACATCTACATATCCTTGACCTTGAGGATCTTTAGTTTTAACTAGGATATATGTCTCGTTCACCTGAACATCATAAATCTGTGCCGGACCGCAATGGCTACCGTTCTTCGCCCTCAGCCAGAACCACCATGTTGTTACATATCCTTTCGGGAGGTAGCTGTTATATGTGGTGCCGTTGACGACCTCTATGAATATAAGGTGCCCTTCTCCCTTCTGGTTGTACTGCGACACCGCATTGCTGAAAATGTCTCATGTATTGTTAGTGTATATAAAGGCAGTGAGAACAGATATATGCTTATTAAATTGATATGAGAATGAAAGTTAAGTACGAGCCGTTATTTTGGACATCAAGGTCCGAAACATTTTGAATCGGAAGATATTCATCTGTCTATTAATTTGATTATATCCATTAACATGTATCTATAATTTCCATATTTATTTTATGATTTGATTATATCCATTAATTTATATCATGTGTCTATTAATTTATATCATGTTTTACCCATTTAACCATTTAATAATTTATTTTATGATCTTTATATCATATTATACCTTAATTATATTAATATTTATATCATGTTTTCATATTTATTTTATGATTTCATATTTATTTTGTGATTTGATATTTATTAATTTATATCATTCTTACGCATTTAATAATTTTTTCATATTTGTTTTGTGTTATTCATTGATTTATTTTGTGATATGATTTCATATTTATTTTGTGATTAATATTTATATAATTTCCATACTTATTTTATGATTTGATTATATCCATTAATTTATATCATGCATCCATTAATTTATATCATGTTTTACCCATTTAACCATTTAATAATTCATTTTATGATGTTTATATCATGTTCTACCTTAATAATATTAATATTTATATCATGTTTTCATATTTATTTTATGATTTCATATTTATTTTGTGATTTGACATTCATTAATTTATATCATGCTTTACGTATTTAATATTTTTTTCATATTTGTTTTGTGTTATTCATTAATTTATTTTATGATATGATTTCATATTTATTTTGTGATTTCACTCATTTATATCATGCTTTACGCATTTAATAATTTTCATATTTTTTGTGATATTCATCAATTTATTTTATGATATTATATCAAATTACACATTTAATAATTTTCATATTGGTTTTATGATATTTTTTCTGTAAACATAACAAATAACAATTAATAATTGAATACACAATCTTTTATCTAATACAAACAATTACATTAAAAATCATCCACGGCGAAGAGCGGACAAATTTTCTAGTATATATAAGTATCCTTTCCTACGACACAGCCTTCGATATCCTGCACGCAACCAAACTGCTGCTCAAATATGAATTCAAATATTATTTGTAATATACAAAACTCTCTATTATTCTAATATATTCTTACATTTCTTTTTGTGTTTTCTGAATTGGTGAAATTGTTAAACATCTAAGACTTATTTTATAGACTCAATAAATTTGGAATACAAGATACTAAAAAACTTGTCATATAATTTTTTCTTAAATTTAATTTTTTATAATAAAACTTGTCCTTAAATTATTTTCTTTAGAAACAAATTTTTCATAAAATTATTTGGACTAATGAAACTTGATAATTATTAATTCGAACATGATCTTATCAACGTACTAGAAAACTTGTCATATAATTATTAATTCGAGCAAGGAGTTATCAACATTATCGTTAAAAATTAAACAATATATTCGGCTATCGTGGACTTAGTTTGCAATATTATCCACTAGCTAGTAGTAATGATGTTTTTCCTTTTCCTTGAAAATTGTGCTATTCCTTTCTTTCCCGATTATCCATATACAACCAGCCCATTGTTTTTGGGAGACATCGTTGTGGTTTCCGTTTCGATCATCGTTTTTTACCGAGCATTAACCAAGATTTAAGAACTGTTTCGTGAATCATGTTGTGAATGTTGAGAAAAATATAGGTGTATCGGACAAATTTCCTCACTCGAGAATTTCGTCGAACACTTTACGTGCACTATTTTTTATTAACTCGTCCACTTCAATAAACACCACCAACTTCACCCGATTAACACGGCATGCAAGGAAAACTCACAATAAAAAATGAAAGACATAAATTTAAAGAAAACTTCTTTATAAACTCGGTACCGATACGATTTCACCGTACCATTATTACAAGAACAAAAAACCTTCTTTTAGGATTTCGATACACTCAAATTCTAGGTTACACACTAAATTCTTCACCAACAAGGTGTATTACAAAGCAAGGAATGATCGCACAAAAACGAGATAATCTAACTTGGAGAAATTGGAGAAGGGACACAACCATACTGGTCATACCAAATTGGTGATATAGAATACCTAGAGGAGATCAAAGATTAGTTCATTTCGATCTCTCTTCCTATTCTTTTTCTCCTTTTCTTTCTCTCTACTATTTCTACTAACGATTTACTTGCATACTTTAAAAGTTACTGGTACGAGCTCTCATCGCAATCCTTTGAATAGGTTAAGATATGTTGAGTAAATGTGCAGATTAATTATGAAGATCTGTAACGATAACAGTATTAGAAAGGAGAGAATTGATAGAAGAATGATGAGAGCAATATAATTAGTAACTCATCGGTATATTGGTGGATTAAACAAAGAGCAAACATATCAGGGTTGGAATAATAAGAGGAAAGAGGCAGGAGAATGTGAAAGAAAAAGAGACGAAAAAAATATGACATTGAGTTCTCTTTTAAGAGAACGATGATCATGGAGGGATGACCTGTCTTACTCGAAGGCGAGGAGAAATATTTTGTTTAAGGATGGACATAGCGAAGGAGAAACGAAGGCGACTACATCAAGAGAAAGCGGCAAAGATTCTAAACCCTAGGTCTGTAGAGATGATAGTTTTATGCTTTTATGTTTTAGAGTTTATACCAGTAATTTTTATTTTTTTAAGAGAATTCTAGATCCCGAATAATGGTTATTGTAGATTTTTTTATATTGATGTCGTCGGGACTCGAACCCATAACTTCTCCGTCATGTGATTTTATACTAGTAATTGAAATCCAGAATTTTAACTCGGAAGTAATAGATCTAGGATTTATTTTTAATGAAAATAGAAACTTATAAATCTTCTCTGTTTTTCACAGAAAAAAAATACACACTTGAGAAACTACACAAGCCCATCCCAACTACTACATACAAATAAAATCAACAACTAACTAAAAAACATTAATATTCCATTCAATCCAAACAACTAAAACCTTCTAAAATAGATTTGACAAAAGCCTGAAATAACCAAGAGTGTAGGCGATAAGGGGCACATCTACATATCCTTGACCGTCAGGAGCTTGAGTTGTAACTGGATAATTTGACAGCGTCACCTGAACGTCATAAATCTGTGCCGGACCGCAATGGCTATCGTTCTTCGCCCTCAGCCAGGACCACATTGCTATTTCATATCCTCTATGTAGGGTGCTGAAATATAGGGTGCCGTTGATGACCTCTATGTATGTAAGGTGCCCTTCTCCCTTCTTGTTGTACTCCGACACCGCATTGCTGAAAATGTCTCGTGTATTGTTAGTGCATATAAAGACAGTTAGAACCGATATATGTTTATTAAATTGATATGAGAATGAAAGTTAATTACGAGCCCAAATCTTGGACAAAAGCTTCCGAAACATTTTGAATCGGAAGATATTCATCGAATGGGTAGTCAAAAGAAGAAGCAAAAGGGAAGAAGAAGAGGAGAAATGGTAAGAGAAAACAAAGTTTTGAGATCATGGTTTGATATTCTTCTATCACTGTTTCTTAGTTTGGTTTTAGATGTGCACCAACGTTTCGGGTATACGTCATTTATATAGGCAACAATCTAGGTAAAAAGTTAAAAAATCGTCCCTACATATCACTTAATTTTTCTTAGGTGTGTGCAAATCATATGTTATAAAAAATTAATACACGATTTATTCATAGAATAATCTTTTTTTTCTTTTCTGATAAGAATGCCAACTATACTCATTTTTTCTTAAGTGTGAAATGACACTCGTGATAAACAAAATAATGGTAAATGAAGTTTGGTTTAATACGTGTTATAGATACGGAACGGGACAGGCCAGGCCAGGATTTCTTTTGAAGGTGCATATCAAGGTTCTTAAATTTAATAGTTGTCAGGTCAAGCAAGATCTACTCTTAGATCAGATTAGATCCACTCTTGGAAGGGAGCAATTACGAGAAGCTTAAACTATATTTATCTTGGGTCTTCTAACTCTTGTTGAAGTGAGTTGAGTTTTGGGCAATTAATCAACTCCCAAATGATGAAGCCCTAAATGGTCGAAAGTATTTAACTTAAATTATTGTAGGTAGCAGATGCGGCGCTAAGTTCCAAATGTAGGCTTAAGATCGGACTTTTGTGGAAACTTTTGTTAATTATATAAAGAAATCAACTTTTGTGGAGACTTTTACTAACTGATTGTTATTGGTCAATACATACTTAGCTTTTAATAGCATTTTTATATTATATATTTAATCTTCCATTTATATTATTTACAACTATCTAAACCCTCGCGCACATGCGCGAGTTGTTTCGAATTTTCGAAATAAAAATATCATCAAAATAATTATATCATTTTTGAATTGAACAATTACAAATTTTATAAGATACATCATAGTAGCTAAAAATATTGGATAAAACAATACATCATAGTAGCATTAAAATGCCTTCATAATTGTGCTAATTTAGATACATCATAGTAGTAAAAATATTAGCATTGAAAAAACATCACAAGATTCAAAACTTTCATTATGAACCACAAGTCCATAACCATCAAAAATAAATAGTTGAGAATATTGGATAAAACGATACACAAATAGCTAATTTAGCGAGAAGCTGCGGTAAGTAAAATAATAATTAATTAATTTTCCAAAAATCATAATAAAATGGAAATGGTAATATTTTCCTGATCTCTCTTGGTGCTTTTATATGCAAAGCCGGGACTCTTCCACATCATCAAATTCTGACCGAAACAAAAATGGTCATGTTAAATATACTTTGACAGATTTGACCAAAGAAATAAATAATTATTATTAGCAAATACTTTGTCAAAGATGCATTCTTTGATGATTTCTTCAAGAAATGCTGGATAACGCCGGTACCGGGTCATAGTATATTTATGCTCAAAATCTAAATGTACTTTACAATTTACATGCACTATTTTTAGGCCTTTTCGTTTGAATAAATATCTATATTACCACTCCTTGTTGCATTGTTCGAGTCTTCCCTCCAAATTAATTTTCTCCATTTGTATCTTACCTGTCAATTTCTTCATCTCCTTTTCATGAGTCAACAAATTCTCATTGTTCCAAAAAAATCACCAAAAATACAGAATTAAGCAAATTATTATCATTATTACTATATTTAAGATTCGAAATATCTAACATTTTCGTTTGTATCTTCACTTCTTCATATTGGATTTATAAATCTGTTCCCTGAAATTTATGCACATAAAAAGAACATGCAAACCCTAATGCACAAGCTCAATTTAGTGATATGGTATGACAAATATTAAAAAAAACCTCTATTTGAAAACACTAAATTTATCATGTATAACCCTAAAAAAATCCTGAAATTATCATATTTATCCTAATAAATATCAGAAATCATTTATCACTTAAATATAAATTACCTGAAATTCCACTCAATATGAGAAATTGCCTGAAAATATAACCTGTAATATCTCAAGAAAACACTAATTCAAAAATTCAAAAAACAACAACCAATGAAAACATTTTTAAAGATTTGAAAATTAGGAAATTTGCAGAAGCCCATTACATTATGCCTAGATTGTAAATTAAACAAAAGCTACTGAAAATTGCAAAAAAAAAGAAGACATTATTAAAACACTTATAACAATAATCTCGTACATTTTGAATTTGTTAAAAATAAAGTATTTTATTTTAAAAAAAAGGGACTATTGAGCATAATAATTAGCGACAAAACTTTACCATTTTTATGTTGTTAATTACATAGTGAGAATTAATTTGTCGGAGGTGAAGATTAGGACCCATTCTGTCAAGAAATGAAATAGAATCTCAGTGGCTAGAGTAATAAATTCGGTACAATCCCCCAAAAACGATGTCTTCTCGCATTTCCATTGTTGGATCATAGTTGGCATTACCTGAAAAAATGTCCATCCAATTTAGTCATAATGAAGGGGGTTATTTACGAAATTTCCAGATTTTATTGACTTGCCAAATTCTTGGATGCGTTTACCGAGACCTTATGTCGAGGTGGGATCTGGTTTGGAGTCCTCAGTGGACAAAATCGCGACCATGGTTTCATTGGCGGTTTCGCGTACTGCTTTGTTCAAAGCATCACCCTTTAACGGGTCGGGTTGGCCAGCTCGCGAACCGCTGTCGAATGCTTATGCATCTCTCTCCTGAATTCGTTTCCTCTTTTTGCAATGGAGTATTTGATCATACGCAATGCCTAGTTAAAGGAATTTAATTGTCCATTTATACAATTCAATCAGAAGGACCATATAATATGGCAATTATTTTGCTTAAGAATCAACATATAGTCCGAGAATTACGAAACAATTAAACACATATGAAAATTATTGAATCTCAAATTGTTCGAATGTTTGATATAGGAAATTCTACCTTTTGTTTGACAATAGGACTTTTGTGATCCAGAGGCTTGAGCACGAACTGTGCAATCTCCTTGACGATGCTAGAATTGAAAACCCACAAAAGTTCACAGATCTCCTTGAGCATGACCGAACTCCTTAATTTGCCGGTCTCAATTTGGTTGTTTCGATTTGGTTTATTAGGGTTTGGAAGGTGTCGATTGAGCCACATATAAAGCTGGGACTCCTTGGTCGCTGTAAACTGTCATTAGAAAAATAAAAAAATTTAGATCATTTTTGAAGTTCAAGAAATTTGATGAGCGAGAGAGAGAGAGAGAGAGAGAGAGAGAGAGAGAGAGAGAGAGAGAGAGTGAGCAATAAATAACCTTCATGAGAAGAAAATGTTAGGACAAACCCCCACCTCTCCCCTTACATCTTTGGTGACATGGATATGATTTAACACCTTAAAAATTAACAATTTAATTCATGGTTTGACATCTTAATAGTATGTGCAGTCATAAATTAAGATAATTAAACTATAAATTAAGATGTTGAACCATGTATATATGTGTTAATTTTGAAGGTGTTAAATTATATCAACGTCATCAAGGATGTGGGAGAAGAACACTAGGGGGTGTACATCACTACTTTTTTGAGAAAGAGGGGAGAGCAATGCAAGTCTGGTACAAGAAGCAGCTTTTACACCGGAGGATTCTACTGTGGCGTGTGAGATCTTCAATACACAAGAAACAGCTTTTGCAAGTCTGCTACACGAGGGTATAACGAGGCCCAAACCCGCGAAACAGCTGATCCAAACCCGTTGGGGTATGAAATGCTTACGTTTGGGCTTGATTCGTATAGCCCTTATGCATACATGTCAGCTAAGTCTTCTATATTGGCGCTTGATCTTACAATGAGACAAGCATTTTGGGGAAGGATTTGGGATATTTGGTAAAGGGCATCTTTTGGAATTGGGAGGGTTGAAATTAGGGTTTGGAGTAGGGTTGAAAGTTCTTCTAATTTGCCGGTTTCAATTTTGGTTGTTTCGATTTGGTTTATTAGGGTTTGGAAGGTGTCGATTGAGCCACATATAAAGCTGGGATTCCTTGGTCGTCGTAAACTGTCAATAGAAGAATAAAAAATTTAGATCATTTTTGAAGTTCAAGAAATTTGATGAGAGAGAGAAAGAGGAGAGAGAGCAATAAATAACCTTTATGAGAAGGAAAATGTTAGGACATACCCCCACCTCTGTCCTCACATCCTTGGTGACATGGATATGATGTAACACCTTAAAAATTAATAATTTAATTCATGGTTTAACATCTTAATTGTATGTGCAATCATAAGTTAAGATAATTAAACTATAAATTAAGATGTTAAGCCATGTATCTATGTGTTAATTTTGAAAGTGTTAAATCATATTCACGTCATCAAAGATGTGGGGGGCGAGCACTAGGGGGTGTACATCACTACTTTTCTGAGAAAGAGGGGAGAGCAATGCAAGTCTGCTACAAGAAGCAGCTTTTGCACCGGAGGATTTGATTGTGGTGTGTGAGATCTTCAATACACTAGGTAATTTAATTTTTTTTTTTAAATAGCCTTGTTAAAATTGACCTAATTCAGGATTTGACATCCTCCCCACGTTATGAACCAGCATTGATGCACCTGCCACCGTACTGTCTTTCGCCAGGGGAGATGACGAAAGTGAATCCATTTAATGATTGCAAATGTCCCTTCTTTCTTCTTCTTTCTTCTTCTCTCTTCTCTTCTCAAACCGGAAGTTTTATTTTTCATTTCAAAAATTCAACAAAAAAAAAAAAAAAAAAGATAGATCCACGTGGAAAAACAAGTTTATCATCTCGTTGGTACGTTATTTTCTTTTTTTTTGCTTCTTAAAAATACTTGTTAATTTGAATACAATTTAGGATAAATTTAGTTACGAAATATGAATCTTGTAGTTAATTGGGTTTAATTAATGTATTGTTTTGATTAAAATAGTTATATTAATTTCGTTTTTGTTGGTTTCAAAAAATTTCGATTTTTTATTACGATTATTTTTATTATAATACAAGCATGTCTAATTGGATTGAAAAGCCGGACTATTCCCCGAAACTAGAAGTAGATAATGATACAAAACAATCCGTATATTATGTACACCTGGCTTGTTATGGAATGCGTATCTTGTTTTGGAGTTGATAAATTTCATTGTGCGTTGAAAAAAAGAGTTTATGTCTAATCGAATATGAGGAAGCAAAAAAAAAAGAGGGGCTCAAATGGTTCTCGACTACAACAAAATGGTCGAGGAGGCAAAGAAGAAAGATGAGGCAGAGAAGAAAAAGAAGAAAGAAGACGATGTTGTTTGATTATGTTTATTTACGTTTGTTGTTTTTTTTTCTTTTTCTGATCCGCGTGTTTGATTATATTTCGGACTACAACAGACTATGGTAATTTAATTTTTTTTTTTTTTGCAAATGAACTCAAAATTTAATTATAATAACTTAAAAAAATATGAATTCTAATAACTTAGAATGAAAAATATACATGAATTCTAATAATTTATAACTTGAAAAGTAGTCCAAAAGATATTCATTATATTCCTTATGGATCCTTGACCGAAATTCGGTGATACGGAAGTTATGGCCTCCGTATTTTGGATTTCATTTCCATCTACATCCAACCAAGGCAAGATATAGAATCGGATGGGATCTCGGATATACCAACCGTAAATATGCGGGTGTAGTCCATATTCTCTCAATCCATTTGGACTTGGTATATTATCGGTTTTCATTTTCACAAAACGCGTTCTCCCAATTGGGATTTCTATCATGAGATGTAAGCATAGCCTTGTCATTAGACTTTCATACGACAAATGCCACATGTTCATGTCAACGTTATTCATGTGTCGGAGTATCACGTACGGAAGGTTGAATTATTTATCTAAATGCCATATGTGTCATAGTAGATGAACATTTAGAAGGTTTATTTTGTAATGTCTCTGTGGCAGCATAATACGAAGAATTATGTCGAACATGGACCAAATTCTTGGGTAAAAGAAGTTTGGTCGCACCGTGTAATTTTTCGTTACAAGCTTCAATATTTTTTGCCTTTCTTCTAGGGAAATTGGAGGAACCATTTCACCCACACCAACATATTCTTCTTCTCCTAAATCTACTAAAATGAACAAATCCTCTCGTAAATTTTGAGACACGACGGTTTCGTGTCCTAAGTGGTACGAGGTATAATTTTTCTGAGCATCTATTTGATTGTTGGCATAGAATAACCGCACTATGATTTCATAGTATGGACGATTCACTACTACAAATTCATTTAGATTCCAGTTTTTCGGACATCGTTTCAATTATGTAGTGTTAAAGTTGACGTGTGCATTTGGGGATTCAGGTGCAGTAAAATACTAACATTGGCTTACGGGACGATCCTTGTGCTGAGAATGATATTTGTTTCCTGCTATGGAATTACGAAAGAACTATCAATTTGTCACGTCGTCGATATTATAAAATTGTAAGGTCCTGGCATGAAGGAGTGGAATGTGACCATGAGGAGGAGGAATTAATGGATTCATTTTGCAATATTTCTGGAAGAAGAAGAACAAGATGAAGATAAAGAAGAAGATATTACAAATTTGTAATGCCATGGCAGCCATTTAATAAGAAGATGGAGTGGAGTGTGAATCCTTCTAACCTATACACTGAACCCTAGTACCCTATTTACTGAACCCTACTAACCTATATACTGAACCATAGTACCCTACTTATTGAACCATAGTACCCTATTTATTGAACCCCACAAACTTATACACTGAACCCTAGTACTCTATTTAATGAACCATAGTGACTCTAGTATGTTTTGTTTTATTTTTTATTTTGTGTACTAGTTAATGTTACTGTTTATTTGGTGTTAGTTTGATGTTGTATTTTTGTTCAATTTTGTTTAATGTTCAATTTGATGTTGTATTTTGTTCTATTTGATGTTGTATTTTATTTTGTTCAATTAAAATATGTGATGTTGTATTGAATCTTTCACATGTAAAACATATTTTGCATAGATACTTAATTTGATAAATTTATAAAATACATGCAAAATTGAAAATCCACCTACATAAATCCTAAACCCTAAATCATAAACCCTAGAACCTATGATAATGTGTCATAAATGACATGACATCTACAATCTCGACATCAAAAATGAAATCACCAACATAATCAAATACTACAATGTTGTTTAATTTTATGTCATTGCCATTGACAAAAAAAAAATCATCCTTCAATAAACACGGACTCCTCATCCATTTTCAGGCCTCTCACATCCCATTTTTTTACCACCGGGGACTTGAAGTTGTATTTTTAGTATTCCAAGTGTCCAATTCGGAAAGAAACGTATAGGTAAACTTTGTTTCATTTCAATGCAAATAAATTAAACAATATACATTCAAACAAATTTGAAAAAAAATACACATTTTAAAAACTTACCATATAACGCTTGGCATAAGAATCCATTTCTTTGGAGAATATATCCATGTCCGTGCTTCAATTGGAGACAACAAGTGGAACTTGAGATCGAATGTAAAAAAATTACAAAAAAATCAAGGAGATGTGAGAGAAAATCGGAAAAAAGAGAAGAATAGAAGAAGAAAAAAAAATAGAATTGTTTGTTGGTAAAATTCATCCTCTTTCGCCAGACCCTCTGGAGAAAGATAATTAATTCAAAAAACACGGGAGTTAATACATCAGAGCCTCGGGACTCAAAAGAAAGCTGACAAGCAGCATGCTCTTTCGCTAGAGGGTCTGGCGAAAGAAGTCAAATCCAGGATTGGTAATCCCTGGATTTGTCAGATGACAATAAACCACCTCTTAAGCCCTTTCGCCTGCTCCTCTGGTGAAAGAGCATTCTCTTTCGCCATGTGGCCTAGCGAAAGCGCTAATTTTGCAAATTAGGAAAAAAAATAGCACTTCTTACAAATTGGACTTTTCAAAAGACTAGTTATCAAAAAAATTCAGGCAATTATGTGCTTCCAGCAAAAAGAGAAAAAATATTCTCTAAAATAAAAGCATAAGGCCAATACAAGAATTAATGCGAGGATAATAAATTAAGTTACGACCTAACAAAACAAAGCAGTAGTGTATTTACTATCATACACACTTTTCTAAAAAGGACATTTCGGGTAGTAAAATATTAACATGTATTAATATATTAGTTGATGTTGTTAACTCTCAAGAGTGTTTACCGTTTTTCCTTCGCTCTTTTATCAACAGGACAGGTCGGGTTTGGGTAAGTCTCCCCTATACCCGAACTCGAATTGTTGAATATTATCCGAACCCGAACCAAAAATACTCGCGGGTAAAAATTCATACTCGAATCCGCGGGTAACGAGTATACCTGAATCCGAACCCGTTATCCGAAAATCACCAATAAAAGATCTAAAAAATTATTATACAAAAATACGCAAAAACACCAATAATTTTAAATACATAAAACAAGCAACTTGTACATATACATTAAAAATGCAAATATTACAAATAATTAATCCATAAAACATCCAAAATTTTAATATTATTGGATATTGTCCGGATATTGGTCGAATATTTCTCGGATTCAGGTTAGGGATGGGTATTTTTCGAGTAACTGGTATACCCGCGAGTAATAATTTATCCCCGAATCCAAACCCGGAGCGGGAATCTTTTTTCGGGTATTATCCGATCCGCGAGAATTTTTTTCGGATATTACCCGTCCGTTCGGGTCGTGTACCCGCCAGTTCGGATTTTATCCGATCCATTGACATCCCTATTCTCATCCAGGTTTGTGTTATGTAGGTTGGTAATTCTCAGTTAAGAGTAAATCATTATGAAAAATTATTACATGCCTCCACATTTTTTCATTAATAATTAATATGGGTTGCTTATATATTTATTAAAATATAATTAAAACGCGTCACATAATTGACATGTTAATCAATTCGAGTTTATTAACATGTCTCAATTAATAAAACTAACATGCACTACAACAAAAAATGCAGTTAGGGACAAACGTGTTTAGTCCCTAAAACACGGTTTGGGATCGCTGTAGATCTTTAGGGCCTATATTTAGTCGTTAAGATTTTGCCCTAACATCGCCGACACAGCAAGTCGCCGCGACAAAAAAAAATTTGCTTTTAGTCTCTATAAGACATTTTCTTGCGACAAGAATAATTTTTGATTTTTCCCCCGTTTTCTTCGGTAGTCCCTGAAGATGAACTTTCTGTGTTGAATTATTGTCATGGAAATGGTCTTTATGTGACTAAATGTGGTCCCCAACAATGATTGTTCTGTGACTAGACTTTGTTTCTGAATATTCACTTTATGGGACAAATGTTTGTTTATGAAGATATACTTTATTTAGCTAACTTTCGTCCTTGTTATAGTCTTTCTGTGACTAGTTGTTGTCTCTAAATATTATTTTAGTGTGACAAATCTTAGTCTCTGAATATACTCTTTTGGAATAATATTGGTGTCCGAATGGTTCCTTTTGTGACTAAATTTCATTCATGAATATTGTACTTCTATGACGAGACACTTTTAGTCCCTGAAAACAACATATGTATTATATTAATTAATAAAATATGAAAATTAAATTTTCGCCATTTAAATAAAACAAAAATATCTCTACAAACAAATTATCGTTTAATGTTTACGACACTAACTCGAGTACTACAAAAAGAACATACATGTAATGTCATCATAAAACAAAAGAAAACAACAATATTAAATTATTATCTTGCATCTTCATCTTCGTCTTCGTCTTGATCTTCTCTGTTCAAAAGACCAATTTCGGTAAGTTCCTCTTGATAGTTTATACCCGTACAATAATCTTGTTGATATGCTTCATCGCCGACTAACACGTCCTCTTCAATTGAAGTATCGTCAATACAATTAAACAAGGACGGATCAAAAAAATGCAGTTGATGTGCCTTTTGCACCACTCGCCAGTCCCCTCCCAACTTCGTATCACGGACATAAAAAACTTGAATAGCTTGACTTGCCAGGATAAATGGGTCATCATTATACCAAGTTCTACTAATATTTATACTTTTGAAATCTTGGTCAATTATCACCGGCTTATTACGCTCTAGATCATACCATTTACACTTGAACAAAACGACATGAAAACCTTTAATGTAACTTAACCTTATCATCGAAACCAACACACCATAATAATGAATTGGGTTACCGTTATGATCTCCTTCCACGGATATACCATTGTTTTGAGTCGATCGGCGATTATCAAGTTCTTCAATCAGAAATTTTACTCCATGTACAATACATCCCGAATACGTATTTGCTCGATTATCAGGGCCAATTGCTAGTGCATAAATTTCTTTACCAACATCTGGAGAATCCGAATCATAAAGTCCTTTCATCTGGAAAAAAATTGAATTAAATTAAACTAGATTAAAATTAAAATCTGGATAATGCAAATTTCATACTTATTTTCTTACCTTTTTCTCAAACCATGAAGGAAATTGCTCTCTATGCCTTCTCGCAATATTATCACTGCTTTCTTATGCAAGAATACGTTCGTGCTCCCTATAAATTTTTATAAATTGTACTAATAACAAATAAGCAGAAAATCAAATAAGGTGTCCAACTTACTCTAAATAAGGTCGTATCTCTTCGCAATTATTCAAAATATACCAATGCAACAAATTCAGCACATCTTTTTGTAACATGATATAATTCAGATGGCCAAATACACGAACTTTTACTGAAAATATCGATAACTTTCCAACATGATGAATATCGTCATTATCATTATTTCTCTCCGCTGCATTAAACACGGTCTTAACCGGCCCTTCCATGTATAGAGAACAAAACATCAAGCACTCTTTAACAATATACGATTCGGCTATGGAACCCTCTGGACGGGCTTTGTTGCTGACTTTTCTCTTTAAATTACCAAGAAACCTTGCATATTCAGATGATATAAAACATATGTAAGCGAAGATAAATACATGGTGGAAATTGAAATGAATCATTTTGAAAAAATAATTACGTACCTTTCAATAGAAAACATCCATCTATATTGTACCGGTCCTCCAATCTTAGCCTCATGAGCTAAGTGAACTACTAAATGAACCATAACATCAAAAAATGCCGGTGGAAATATCATCTCTAGTTTGCAGAGAATAATAATAATTTGCTTCTCCATTTTCTCCAAAATATCCAACTTCAGGGTTCTCGAGCACAATTCTCTAAAATAACAACCTAGCTCACATAGAACGTTAAGAATATCTTTATCGAGATATCCACGCATTCCGATAGGAAGCATTCTTTGAAGAAGAACATGACAATCATGACTCTTCAAACCTGATAATTTCTTATCTTTCGTGCTAACACAATTCGAAATGTTTGCCGCGTAACCAACTGGAAATTTTACGGATTGAATGAATTCGCAGAAACCTTGTCTCCCTTTAGGAGATAATGTGTAACGTGCGAGCGGCTTTACAAGTCTATCCCCTTGCAAATGCAATTCCCTGCGTATATTCAGATCTTGCAGATCCAAACGAGCCTTGTCGGTGTCCTTCGTTTTACCATCTATGCTTAACAAAGTTCCAACGATGTTATCGCAAACATTTTTCTCGATATGCATAACATCGAGATTGTGGGGTAACTTCAGTTTATGCCAATAAGGCAGCTCAAAAAAAATACTCATTCTTTTCCAATTAGTTTCTCCTGCCATATGTTTTCTCTTTTTATTACTTGGGTGTTTTCCAAATTTAATATTCCTGAAAGGCTCCAATTCTGTAAATATAGTTTCCATGGTCATTTCATTTTGTATGGAAGAAAACTCACGTTTACCATTAAATTTTAAACTTCTTCTCCATGGATGATTTTTTTCTAAGTACCGCCGATGCCCCATGTAACAAATTTTACTTCTTATTCCCTCGGAGTATGTATCACTCTTACAAATCGGGCATGCATTATAGCCCTTTGTAGAATATCCGGACGTATCGCCGTACGCCGGAAAATCATGAATGGTCCATAGAACCGCTGTGTGCATTGTGAAAAACCCACCACTAGCCGCATCGTACGTTCTTACACCAACTTCCCATAATTCTTTTAATTCATCAATTAAAGGCCTTAAAAACACATCTAGCTCTCTTCCTGGTGATTTTGGTCCAGGAATAAGTAAGGAGAAAAAAGGTATGGTTCTTTCATGCATTTCCAAGGTGGAAGGTTATATGGAGTTAGTATGACAGGCCACATACTATAATTTCCCTTATTAAATGGATTGAAACCATCGGTAGCTAATCCAAGTCGCACATTACGACAATCACTAGAAAAAAAAGGATATTGCCTATCAAAATCCATCCAAGCTTCACAATCTGATGGATGTATCAAATCATTATCATTCCGGTTATTTTTGCGCTTGTGCCGTTGCATATCGGTTGCAGATTTTCTGGACATAAATAACCGTTGCAATCTTGGCTTTAACGGAAAATATCATAACTTCTTGTGAGCAATTTTTTTAACATTTTCGTTATTAACTTTCCACCTGGATGTTTTACATGTTGGACATTCATCCAAGCTTTTAAATTCCTTCCAAAACAACACGCAATCAAACTTGCACACATCGATCAATTCACATCCTAATCCAAGCTCTCTCAAAATCTTCATACACTTATAGTACGAAGGTGGAACAACATGGTCTTTGGGTAATATTTGTCTAGTTATATCAAGGTTCATGTTAAAGGCTTTTATACTGGACCTATTAATGAATTTTGCATGCAATGAATTGATAAGAAATTCCAACAGTGAAGTTTTGCAACATGTAAATATATATAGGTGAAAGTTCCTTAATATTAAATTGTAACATTGAAGATTTGGGACAAACATAAATATCTGTAGCCAATAAGATCATACAGAGACTAAATCTGTCCCTAATAACATCATCCAGTATTTTGAAAACAAAAAATTAAATGAATTTTTTTTTTTTTTTTTTGCATGGGACATCTAATTATTTTTTTTGCATGTCTCATGCATCCGACTCGTCTGATTCCGACTAATTATTTTTTGCATGTCTCCATTATTTTGAAAACCAAAAATTAAATGCATTTTTTTTTTTGCATGGGACATCTAATTATTGTTTTTTGAATATGATTCGTTTCCGATATTTTGTTTTGATTCAAAAACAAAAATATGATTCGTTTCCCATATTTATGTTAGACGATAATTTTTATTAGAATTGACTTGTTCAATTTCTCATAACCCTAATATTAACCCACAACATAAAATAACAAAAGTCATATTAAACCACAAAAGTCATAACAACAAAAGTCTTCACAAAAGACATAACATATTAAACCACAAGTCATAACATATGAAACCACAACAAAACAAACTAATAAGTCATCACACAAGTCATCACACAAGTCATAAATTATTAATCCCTAAAATATTGTTTCTCCAGTATTAACCCCTCCAGCCCCATTACCTGGTTTTCCACCGTTATCCCCTGCAATAAAAACATCATTATTATTATGAATTTAAACCAAAACTCCAATAATTAAAAACGATTCATTTTGCAATTACCATTGGGAATATTCTTCAAAACATATTGTTTCAACCATGCAAGCTGCCGGCCTTGTTGCTCGATCAAATCTTTTTGCGCTTGAAGTTGAGCATTTTGGTTCTCGACAACAACTTTGGTTTGCTCCAACTCTTCCAGTAAATGATTGTCCTCGGGCTCAAAATATCGTGCCTTTTCTCTCCGGCCAGGCGGTTTGGGCCCACACCCATGACCCGGAATATACCCAGAGCGAACCCCAAGAACTTCAGAACATATTTGTTCAGGCGTCTTGGGTTCTTCACCATCTTCCATTGGCGCTTCTTTCATCGCAACCATCCTAGTCTGCAAAAGATTACAAACATATTCTTAAAACATGATAAAAGGTTGATTGGAATAACACAAATATAGTTAAAGAATCGAGCACTTATTGTGGACTTACATATCGGGCTTGAGCCTCGTCATTAGCCCATCCTTTTTTCCCATGATAGCATATTTTGAAAAGATCAACAAAATCACATTTATGTAACAAATAAGAAAAAACTCAGATTTACATATCGGGTTTTACAAAACGGATCTTACAATCTTGTGACGAGTGGCGGAAAAAGACTTGCTGCCATTCTTCTGGACATATGGCAACTTGGCCCGATTCATTTTGTTGGCTTTCGAGCGTTTCTGCCAAAACTATACAAGTTATATAAATATATATTTTATTTTTTTGTTAAAAAAATTACCTTAAAAGTGTCAGAGTCGAAATAATCACACAACCACAACCATTGTTCCTTCTTATCACCTTTAAGCAGTTCGGGTGAGCATCTTCTTGCAGCTTCTCCACCTCCCATCTCCCTGTAATGCTTAGCCAAAATCTTGCTTCTAAAATCTTTGTACAGTGCATATGTGATTTCGTCTACAGCTTTTTTGACATGTGGTTTGTCCCAATCTAAGTCAAGTTTAGTCTTGCAAAAAACAAATTGTTTAACTTATTATATATAAGTAAACAATATAAAATCACAATTTCAAACAATTTAATATGTTGTAAAAAACAGGATTTCTTACCAAAACACACTCATAAACAACCCTCTTGTCCCTGTAGTCCACATGGTACCACGATTTCTGATTGTGAGGTGCAAATTCTCGAACGGCAATCCCAACTTCTCGAGAAAGCATCTCATGATTTTTACCAACGGGGCGGAAATCCAGTTGATCAACTCTGACCCTTGTCTTTCTTCCGGTCGAACGAGTGTATTTCTCCACTCTCGCACCTTTGTTCTTTCCCCGCACTCTTCGTACAGTACCGACACCATTTCCATCTGACGAGTCGGAATCAGAATCAGAATCCGAGTCGGCATAAGAGGAGTTCCGAATTAGACGAGTCGATTGCAAGAGCATTCTCGGAAGCACGAGCCTTCCTGGAACCAAGAGCCGTGTCGGAATCAGATGAGTCGGAATCAGAGGAGTCGGAATCAGACGAGTCGGATGCAGGAGACTTCTCGAAAGCACGAGCCATTTCGGATGCTAGGGCCTTCTTGGAAGCTGCACGAGCCGTGTCGGAATCAGATGAGTCGGAGTCAGACGAGTCGGATGAAAGAACCTTCTCGGAAGGACGAGTCTTCTTGGAAGCAACAGTCTTCTTGGGAGTACTATGAGTCGCGTTGGAAGCAAGACCTGTGTCAGATGCAATAGGGTTCTTTGAAGCTACGGGAGCCGTGTCCGATGCACGAGATTTCTGGGAAGCTGCAGGAGCTTGGTCATAATCAGACGAGTCGGATGAAGATACATTCTCGGAAGCACGAGGCTTGGAAGCAACCGCCTTCTTGGGAGTATGAGCCATGTTGGAAGCAGGAGCCGTGTCCGATGCACGAGGCTTCTCGGGACATGCAGAAGCCGTTTTCGATGCAAGAGGCTTCTCGGGAGCTGCAGGAGCCGTTTCCGATGTGCGAGGCTTCTCGGGAGCTGCAGGAGCCGTTTCCGATGTGCGAGGCTTCTCGGGAGCAGCAGGAGCCGTGTCCGATGCATGAGGCTTCTCGGGAGCTACAGGAGCCGTTTCCGATGCACGAGGCTTCTCGGGAGCGGCAGGATTCGTGTCCGATGCACGAGGCTTCTCGGGAGCTGCAGGAGCCGTGTCCGATGCACGAGCCGGGTCAGATTCACGAGACTTCTCCGAAGCTGCAGGAGCCCCATCAGATGCACGGGTCTTTTTCCTCCGCACATTTCGTGCCGAGGATTCGGATACTACTTGATCAAATGTCTTCTTCCTCCTCATATTTCGAACATCTCGTGCAGTGGCTTCCTCTTGAGCAGTCTCGGAACGAAGACCTCTTCTTTTAGCCATCTGTTTATCACAAAATTCATATTAGGTTCACCAAAATAAACTATGTTAAAAATATAGTACTAATTTCAGAAAAAATCTCACTACTTTCAGTCAAAAAATAACTAATTTCAGTCAAAAACTAACACATTTCAGTAGAAATTAACTAACTACTGTCCATATCTAACTAATTTCAGTCAAAATCTAAATAATTTCACTCAAAATCTAATTGATTTCAGTCAAAATTAACTAACTACAGTCGAGATCGAACTAATTTCAGTCCAAATCACACTATTGATGTATTATTGAGCCATCCATTCAGTCAAAAGACTTAGTAATTTTCATAAAAAATACTAATTTCCATAAAAAACAGAAAAAAGAGGAACAAGTAAATCTTCTACGATAATTAGGGTTACCTATGGCTCGATCTCTTCACATGGAGGAGGAAAGGTACAACCTTCTACTTCTCGCGAACCTTTACTATCTACTCTCACTATCACCGTCTCGTATCACCGTCTCGTGGTGGTCGCGATTGTGAACTTTACTGCGTCTCTCTCTTAGGGTTTAGCGTCTTGTTGTGGTCGCGATTGTGAACTTTACTGCGTCTCTCTCTTAGGGTTTAGCGTCTCTTGTTGTGGTCGCCCAAGAGGTCTTTGGAAATATCCCCTCTTGTTTAATATATATACTTAGGGTTTAGTTAAAAGCTCCCAACATTTAATATTACTTTACACAGTGAAAAAAATGTTCCCTCCAATAAGTATTTAAGTATAAATATATACTAAGCATTACATTCACATAAAGTGAAAAAATGTTTTAGAGGGAAAATTGCCTCGAAATTTTTTTGTTACTTAATTAGAAGGGCCTTTACTAAGTACAAGTATATATACTTAACATTTTACACTTAAACACAGTGAAAAAATATTTTAGATGAAAAATTCCTTCCAAATTTTTTTGTTACTTTATTAGAAGGGCCTTTACTAAGTATAAGTATATACTCAACATTACACTTAATTACAGTAAAATAAAGTTTTAGAGCGAAAATTCCCTCCAAAAAATTTTGTTACTTAAGAATGAAAAGGTAATTAGAGGGAAAGTTCACTTTAACATTCTCATCACATATATATTAGTTCCCGCGAAGACTAAAAATAATATATTAGTTTCTATCTCTAAAAATTACTATTTGTCAAATTAATTTTGAGTAATATTAATTAATTTATTGGGTCCACGATGTTGGGACAAAAATTAACGACTACATATTGTCCCTAAAACAATGGCGACTAAAAGCATATTTTAGAGACGGACTACGTCGGTCCCAAAACCATTTTTTGTTGTAGTGAATTAAGACTTATCTAAATTAATTATAATAGTATAAAATATATGTATGACCTTATATATAAGCACGCAAGGCATTCCATATAATTTCCAATAATCAACGGCCAAATTTCGTCCCAATTATTTTTTATTTTATAAGTAATCTATTTTGAGACTATTGTTTGTCACAAAATGTGCTGACTTAAAAACTCAATCTTCTTTTGTGACAACTGTAATACCAAAAAAAAAAATTTGTCCCAAGAAATATATATGTTTTGGGACAAACCAAAATATGTTACTAATAACGGCATACAGAGACTAAATATATTTAGTTGCTAGGATTTTCGAAGCTAATTATATTTTTTGTAGTAGTGGTGTTAATTATGTATCATTTCAATGTTACACATATACTTCAAAATTTCGATTTCACCCGTATTGCCGTATCCGAATCGTATCATAAATCATATGTAAAAATGTCGTATCGCTATATCCGATATGTACCGACGAATTTATTCAAACACAGAGCATTTGTTAATTTATTCAACCATGTGATAATACTCTAAACTCATAAAGATACACTTGGAAACTACATAAGCCCATCACAACCAACTCCACCAACAAGACATCAACTTAACTAAAAACCATTAATCCATTTAATCCAAACAACCAGAACCTTCAATTATCAAGTTGACAACAGCCTGACATAACCAAGGCTGTAGTCAATATTTGGCACGCGTTGAGGAGTAGTTTTGTAAACTAGGGTATATCTCTCATTCACCTCGGCGTCATAAATCTCTGCCTGACCGCCATGGCTACAGTCCTTCGCCCTCATCCAGAACCACCATTTTGTTGCATATCCTGTCGGTAGATAGGTGTTATATCTGGTTCCGTTGATGACCTCTATGCAGTAAAGGTGTGATTCTCCCTTCTGGTTGTACTGCGACACTGCATATCTGAAAATGCCGCGTGTAATGTTAGTGAAAATAAAGATAGGGAACTGATATATGTCATTAAATTGATATGAGAGAGAGGTTTACAAGCAAAGGTTTTTCACTTCAGGGTCCGAAACATTTGTGATAGGATCATATTCATCAAAATGAAAAGACGTGTAGTCTTGAGAAGAAGCAAAAGGGAGGAGGAAGAGGAGAAATGGTAAGAGAAAATAAAAGGGCTTGGAGCTCATGGTTTGATATGATCTTCTTTTTTTGTATCTTAGTTTAAGATGGTTTTGGATGTGCATGGAGAGCTTCGGAAGCTAATTATTTATATCGACAGAAATCTTGGTAAAAAGTTAATAACGTCCCAACATATCACCTATCTTAGAAGAAGAAGAAGTGATTGTGATCTATGAGCAGATAGATGAGGGTTACAATGGATGATTGAGGAAAAGATGAGGTGAATTCGATAGAACCATGTCTGATGTAGTGAGGAGAGTTTTATCTGCTAGAGACATGGCAGTGTGATTAGGGTTACGATGCAGGATGAGAAAAGCGACGATGAGAAAGAACAGGAAGAGGCGGGAGAGAGAGAGAAAGAGATAGAAAGAGGGAAGAAGGCCTTTTATACTTAGGTCAAGGAAATCCAGGAAATGAATTAATGCATATAACTTGGAATGCAATTCCAGGATTTTGCTAAGCTGGATTAATTATGAGCTTAGCCATAGTTAATTTTTTATGGTTCTTATGACTGTTAATGAGGGTGTTTAGGATTAGTTTTTTTAATTTAGGGCAAATACCCTCATAATATTATAAGAACTAATAAATAATTAATGAAACCAATAAATGTAGGACTTAAGAGATGTATGCAAATCTTATTTTGTTTTCTTCTAATAAAAATGATAACCATGTTTTAGCATATCGAAAAAGTGTCATTAAGTGATTTGTCAAGGTTAGATCTACTCTCGATGAGATACATTATATCTACTCTCGATCAGGGAGCAATTATGAGAAGCTTCGACTATATTTATCTTATTAAGTGAGTTGAATTTTGGACAATTAATCAACCTCCCATAAATGGGGTTGGGGTATGGTTCAACAAGCAAAGGGGATGCTCTAACCAACATTTTTTAATATATTCATGTAGATGAATGGGCATCAAATTAACAGTGGACTCATATGTTGAATTTTTTTTTAATATTTTTATTTTATTTTGCTAGACAATTTGAGATTTTTAGTGTTTTCAAATTTAAAAAATAGTTTAATATATCTGTTATGATAAGATAATTAGTTGTAATAATTTTTTTTATATTGTAATGGAGTATTTTTATTTGGTTATGACTTCTAAAAATTAATTTGATGTTTTTATTATGTTTGATTATAATGTTTCAAATAGACAAAAGGTTGACCGATCAAGAGAATTGGAACCATATTTGAAAACAAACAAATACTTGAATATCTTTGATAAATATTGTCGTCACCAGTTCATTAAATTGTTTGCCTTTGTTAGATTTTCACGGTGTTAACTTCCAGTTAGAATCCAAATTAATCATGATCAATCCAACGATTATAATGATGTTGGTTAGAGCATCCTCCTTTGCTTGTTGAACCATACCCCAACCCCCCTAAATGGTCAAAAGTATTTAACTTCTATTACTTAATTATTGTAGGTAGCAGATGCGGCGCTAAGTTCAATTAGGGTTAAGATCCGACTTTTATGGAGAATTGTTATTGTTAATACTGTATAAATTTCGATTGTTAGTTCGGCCACATGTCTGTATATCAAGAAGTCAAACTTTTCAAATAATCCTAGCCATTAATTTGTTAATTAAAAGGAAGAAGTTCATGCTAATTCGTGATATTTGATATTTAAATTCGGATCATTTCGGATTAAGTCAATTCGAATCGAGTTGACTTCTCATTGAGTCATATTTGGTCATTTCGGATGATTTAAAAAAAATCATATAATAATTTTAAAAAATAATTTTTATATGTTATTTTTAATACATCATACATTACATATATATTTGTCATTTATATTTTTTTTCTTGAAAAACTAACATAAAATAATAATAATTTTAACAACAATATTAAAAGAACACCTTACAAATTTTAAAAAAAAAATAGCATGAAACTATTAAAAAAATACATAAAAGAAGAGCGAAAATAAAAAAACTAGGTTTTTAAACAGATATTTCCTGTCAATATATTTTCAAGGTGTTTATTTTATTATCATTTGATGTTAGTTTTTCATGAATAATAAATAAAATATTAAAATTATATAAATACAACGTGTAATATTTTTTTTTTAAATCAGTACATGTTATAAAATATTTACGAAATAAAATTACTAAAAAATAACAAAATATTTTCTTTTAATTACTACATATGAAAATAGAACGGTATTTTGGTCAGAAAATAGTTAACATCATTCATGGTTAGTTTTAATCCTTAGAACTATTTGAAAATAAAAATTTGGTAGAGGAAATTTTTGGAGTTTCCAAAAATAAAGGAGATTTTTTAGAATATCAAAATATGTTATGGAATTTTTTGAAAATTTCCCTTTATTATAAATAAGTCAACTTTTTTGGAGACTTTTACTAACTGATTTTTATTGGCCAATACATACTTATCTTTTATTCAATCTTCCATTTGTATTATTAAAAACACTAATTCTAAATTATTTGTATCGGATTCAGATACCGTGTATCGTATTCATATCCGTATCCGTATTCCTATCGGATACCCTCTAAATACTAAATTTTAGTTGTATTAAAAACATTTTCTACAATTTAATGTTATTAAAAAATAATATTTTAATATATTCTTTAAAAATTAGTGGTATTAAAAAGATGAGGGAGGCTAAACTACTTAATTAAGTACCAACATTTGGGTACTTAATGCTTTTTCATCATTGGATTTGCAATGAGATTTGTGTTTTTCCATGATGATCATGAAAGTTTGTGCACATCATTGAATGCACAAGTCTCAATGCAAATCCAATGGTGAAAAAACATTAAGTATCAAAATGTTGGTACTTAATTAAGTATCAAAATTTTGGATTTGCAATAAGATTTGTGTTTTTCCATGATGATCATGAAAGTTTGTGCGCATCATTAAATGCACAAATCTCAATGCAAATCCAATGGTGAAAAAACATTAAGTATCAAAATGTTGGTACTAAAAAGATAATATTCTATTAAATTAATGATATTAAAATAATAATATTCTCTAAAAAATAGTTGTATTAAAAAAATAATATTCTCTAAAATTATTTTCTTTCATTTGTATTATTTAAAATATACTGATTTTAAATTATTGGTTTGATTTATTTATGTGACAAATTCTTTTATATGATTAAGAAATAAATAGTTACATAATTTCATAAAAATAATAAATTTTTAGAATATTTTATTCATGTGCAACATCTAATCCTATGGTTTTCATCAAACACCTTGTAAACATCCTACACTTGTTGGAGTTAGTGAGGTTTAGATCTTGTATTTTCGGTGAATTAGTGAGAGAGATTTTTCAGAGGAATACGCAGGGTATTTTTCTTAGAGATAGGTGGGTATTATTTACCTCTACCTAAGACACTCACAAACAAGAGTTATAAAGTGGGGATAGTTTCCCTCTTTCTACTTCTACACGAAAATAGATGGATATTGGTTGTTGTCTTGAGAATTGTTCTCTGGCAGAGACACAAAACCCAAACATCCCAAAAGTCTTTTTGTTACACATCTCCCATACACATACATATGGGGACACATATTAACTATTACACATTAAGCTAATAAACCAAAATAAATAATATTACAAAAACATTAAATTTAACACTCCCCCTTAATGTTTTTGCTTGTCATGCCCATCAATTCTCGAAAGCGAATGAACTTCTCACTTGGAAGTGCTTTGGTGAAAACATCCGCCAATTGGTTTTCGGTTTTCACGTGCTCGATAAGAACTTCATCATCTCCAACCACTTCTCGAATAAAGTGGTGCTTGAGCTTGATATGCTTCGTTCGGCTATGGAAGACGGAATTCTTCGACATCGCTATCGCGGATTTATTATCGCAAAATAGAATCGTGGCACTTTCTTGTTTCTCCCCCATATCTACTAATATTTTTCTCAACCATTCTATTTGTTTCACGGCTTCGTTTGCCGACACATATTCGGCTTCCGCGGTGGAAAGCGCACATTTTAAACCGATTAAATTTTTCTCCTTCGGTTTTTCAACTAACTCACAAGTTTGATTTTTCTCAATCATTCTTATTTCTTCATCCATTGCTTTTCTCCACACTTCCTCTTTCACTACTTGCTCAAAATTCTCCGGTTCAACAACACAAAAATTACATCGCAAATAAATATCGCTTAACCTCCTCATTTTTACCGGTGTTGAGCTCGGTCTTGAGGAACTCGGCTCCATATTCTTGGATGGAGAATTTGTCGTTTCTTCTTCTTCTTCAAATTCATTTTGAATTTCATCTTTATCTACTTGCGGTTCGGTTTCCTTTTCATGTATCACTATCGGTACACTTTCTACGCATTTTTCTTTCCAATCCCATTTATCTTTCTCATTAAAAATCACATCGCGACTTGTAATAATTTTTTCTCTTTTGAAGCACCAAAGTCTATAGCCCTTCGATTGAGAACTATAACCCATAAAAACATATTTTTCACCTTTCTCTTCAAGTTTATGTCGCATTTCTTTCGGGACATGCGCGTAGCAAATCGAACCGAAAATTCGCAAGTGATTGACCGATGGTTTTCTACCACCGGACCATACCTCAAACGGTGTTTTGTCTTTAACCGCTTTGGTCGGACACCGGTTTAATAAATAAACCGCCGTGTACGCCGCTTCGGCCCAAAAACTTTTCGGGACATCTTTTTCAACCAACATAGATTTTCCCATTTCTACGATGGTTCTATTTTTCCTCTCGGCAACACCATTTTGTTCCGGTGAATACCCTACGGTTAATTGCCTTTCAACTCCAAGGTCTTCACAAAATTTATTAAACTCGTTGGAGTTATATTCACCACCTTGATCACTTCTCAATTTTTTAATTAATCGGCCACTTTGCCGCTCAACCAATTTTTTGAATTTTTTAAAGATTGAGAATGCATCGGATTTTTGTTTCATGAAATAAATCCAACACATCCTCGAATAATCATCGATGAAGGTGATGAAATATCTATTACCTCGTTGTGAAGGTTGCTTCATTGGACCGCACACATCGGTGTGTACAAGCTCCAAAGGATTTGTTGCTCTCCAAGCCCGTTCTTTTGGGAATGGTTCTCGGTGTATTTTACCGAGCACGCAAGCTTCACACACATCGCCCTTGTCTTCTATATTTGGCAAACCGTACACCATATTTTTTCTACTCAATAATTTCAAGCTTTCGAAATTTACGTGGCCAAGTCGTTTATGCCACAATCTCGACACATCTTCAACACCCGCTTTTAATGCCATCGATTTTGCATTTTTAAGAACGAGTGGAAAATTTGTATTTTTCTCCATTTTTATGGTTGTCATAATTTGACTTCCATTTTTCGATGTATCGTAGATTTTACAACTCTCTCCTTCAAAATGTACCGAGTGTCCATGCTCGATTAATTGTCCCACACTCAATAAATTTTGTGTCAACTCCGGCACAAGCATCACATCACGTATGGTTTTTCGTCCATTTTTCGTTTCAATGGCGATTGTACATTTTCCTCTTGATTGGACAACCGCACCATTACCCATCGTAATTTGAGTAGTGTCGGTCGCATCAATTTCGGTGAAGACCGATTCAATTCCGGTCATGTGGTTACTACAACCACTATCAACATACCATACATCGCTCTTTTCCTCCACGGCCGTTTGACACGCATAAAACGTGTTGTCGTAATCTTCTTTATTTTCGGTGTAGTTGGCTTGTTCGTTATTTCGAACTCGACAATCTTTTTGGAGATGCCCAAATTTCTTACAATTATGGCATTGAGGTTTATCCTTGAACCAACAATCTTTTTCAAGATGAGAAGCCTTTTTGCAAATATTACATTTTGCTTGGTTGTTTTGGCAATTATTTCTACCTCCTCCTCTTCCTAATAATCCCCTGCCACTATTGGAATAATGCCCTCTTCCTCTACCGTAATAACCCCCACGGGAAGACTCCCCCTTTATGGTATTTTGGTTTGGTGGTTTAGAAACGGTGAGTTTTGATTGGAATGCACTCTAGAGAGATTTTTCGGCATCCCTATTTAATCTTTGCTCATGTCTTTCTAGAGAACCCATTAGATCATGAACACTTATTGTGGAGAGGTCTTTGGTTTCTTCAATAATAGAGGCCATGTTGTCATATTTGGGAGAAAGGCTAATTAGGATTTTTTCGCAAACCGATTTGTCGGTTAAATCCTCACCCAAGCTTCTTATTTGATTTACCAATTCCATGATTTTAGAGAAATAATCCTTAAGAAGTTCATTCTCTTTGATAATCAAATTTTGAAAATCTCTTTTTAGAGTCAAGAGTTTCCCGGTTCTAACCTTTTCGTTTCCTTGAAATTCTTTTCGCAAAATTTCCCAAGCTTCTTTTGAGGTTTTCGCCCCAATAATTCTCGGAAATAGTTTATCCGAAATTGCATTTTGGATCAAGAATAACGCCTTCGCATCCTTCTTTTTATTCTCCTTGTATTCTAATTTACTAGATTCATCTTCTTTCTCTTTTCCCTTCTTGGTCATTTCATCGAGCACCTTGTGTGCACTCATTTCTTCAAACCCCTCTTCTACTATTTCCCATAGATCCTTTGAGATCAACAAAGTTCTCAACTTAATACTCTAATAATCATAGTTCTCACCATCGAAAATGAGTTGTGAAGATAATGGAAGCCCAAGCACACCTCCTTGGTTGGCCATGGTGATCTCCTCTTTCTTCTTCTTCTACAAACTCGATTTTCCTTGCAACCTTTGCTCTGATACCAATTTGTTGGAGTTAGTGAGGTTTAGATCTTGTATTTTCGGTGAATTAGTGAGAGAGATTTTTCAGAGGAATACGCAGGGTATTTTTCATAGAGATAGGTGGGTATTTTTCTTAGAGATAGGTGGGTATTATTTACCTCTACCTAAGACACTCACAAACAACAGGTTATAAAGTGGGGATAGTTTCCCTCTTTCTACTTCTACACGAAAATAGATGGATATTGGTTGTTGTCTTGAGAATTGTTCTCTGGCAGAGACACAAAACCCAAACATCCCAAAAGTCTTTTTGTTACACATCTCCCATACACATACATATGGGGACACATATTAACTATTACACATTAAGCTAATAAACCAAAATAAATAATATTACAAAAACATTAAATTTAACAACACTCATAGGTTTTGCATATTCCGGATATGATAGTTTCGAATATTCATATGTTGGTTTACAGTTTACTGCAACTATACAAAACTGCCCTAGCAAACATGCCCTAAACGAGTTCCATAAGATATCAGATTGCTTCTTTCTTTCCACTTGCAATTTAATTTTTTTAGGCTTATTTTATTTATTTATGATTCGTATGATTAGATATCAGATTTTTTAAATAACTTAATGTCAGTATAATTATATTGCGTACATATCAATTTTTTAAAATAACTTCACGTCGGTATTACTATATTTCGTATCAATTTCAAGGTTTTATCAAGTTAAATAATAATTCTAGTCATATAAAAAGAAGATCAAGTTTGTATCCAAGAAAAATAATCAATCAGATGAACCCTCTTGACATGCCAAGTTTCACAGCCTCAATTAAGAGATTTGAGTTTACATTTCTTTTTGGTCTAGTGCACTTGGTTATCAAAGATTTTGCATGCAAGCATACTGCATGCAAAATCCTCATTTCTTTTTTTATCACTGAATGGAAATGGATTTTTGCGAAGTCAACGACACAATTTAGATCCTTATATTAATAATAAAGGTCATTTATTATGTCTCCTCATTTTTCTCCAACATTCTCTATATTACCGATGAATGGTTAATGATTCAAGTAATTAACAAAATTATATTTTATTAATAATTAATTAATGTAAAATTAAAGTATATATATATTAATAACAATTCTTAATCAATATCAATTAATTGTTAAGGAAATGTATTTTTGTTAATTAATAAATTTATTTTTCTTCCTTCTTCTCTCTCTTCTCTTCTCAAATCGGAAATTTATTTTTCATTTCAAAAATTCAACAAAAAATCGAAAAAAATAAAAATAAGTAGATCCACGTGGAAGAACAAGTTTATCATCTCGTTGGTACGTTATTTTTATTATTTATTTTTTTTGCTTGTTACAACTTACAAGTACTTAATAATTTGAATACAATTTATGATAAATTTAGTTACGAAATATGAATCTTGTAGTTAATTCGGTTTAGTTAATGTATAATTTTGATAAAAATAGTTATATTAATTTCATTTTTTGTTGGTTTCAAAAAAATTGATTTTTTATTATAATACAAGAATGTCTAATTGGATTGAAGAGTCGGACTATTCCTCGAATCTAGAAGAAGATAAATGATACAAAAACAATGTGCATGTTATGTACACCTGGCTTGTTATGGAATGCGAATCTTGTTTTGGAGTTGATAAATTCCATTGAATGCGTTGAAAAAAAGAATGTATGTCTAATCGAATATGAGGAAGCAAAAAACAGAGGGGCTCAAATAGTTCTGGACTACAACAAAATGGTCGAGCAGGCAAAAAAGAAAGAGGACGCCGAGAAGAAAAAGAAGGAGGATGATATTGTTAATCATGCTTATTTATGTTTGTTGTTTTTTTTATTTCTAATCCGCGTGTTTGATTATATTTCGGACTACAACAAACTCTGGTAATTTAATTTCGTTTTGTTTTGCATGTGAACTCAAACATTAATTATAATAACTTAGAAAAAACATTAATTCTAATGACTTGGAATTAAAAATATACATGAATTCTAATAAGTTATAATTTGAAACGTAGTCCAAAAGATACATTAATTATAATTAACTAAAATTAAAATAATTCAGGGATTCCTTCTGGATCCTTGACCGAAATTCGGTGATACGGAAGTTATGACCTCCGTATTTGGGATTTCATTTCCATCTACATCCAACCGAGGCAAGATATAGAATGGGGGTGGGATCTCGGATATACCAGCCGTAAATATGCGGGTGTAGTTCATATTCCCTCAATCCATTTGGACTTGGTATATTGTCCGTTTTCATTTTCACAAAACGCATTCTCCTAATTGTATTTCTATCGCGAGATGTAAGCATAGCCTTGTCATTAGACTTATATGCCACATGTTCATGTCGACGCTATTCATGTGTTTGAGTATCACGTACGGAAGGTTGATTTGTTTATCTAAATTATGTCATATGTGTCATAGTAGATGAACATTCATAAGGTTTATTTTGTAATGTCTCTATGGGACCATAATGCAAAGAATTATGTCGAACATGGGCCGAATTCTTGGATAAAAGGAGTTTGGTTGCACCGTGTAATTTTTGGTTACAAGCTTCGATATTTTTTATCTTTTTCAACGGGAATTGAAGGAAGCATTGCACCCACACCAACATATATATTCTTCTTCTCCTTAATCTACTAAAATGAACAAGTACTCTCGTAAATTTTGGGACACGACAATTTCGTGTCCTAAGAGGTACGAGGTATAATTTTTCTGATCATCTATTTGACAGTTGGCATAGAATAACCGCACTATGATTTCATAGTACAAATGATTCACTACTACAAAGTCATTTAGATTCCATTTTTTCAGGCATCGTTTCAATTATATAGTGATAAAATTGACGTGTGCATTTGGGGATTCATGTGCAGTAAAATGGTAATACTGACTTACGAGACGATCCTTGTACTGAGAATGATATTTGTTTCCTGATAGGGAATTACGAAAGAAGTATGGATTTGTCACGTCGTCGATATTATAGAATTGTAAGGCCCTGGCATGAAGGAGCGGAGTGTGACCATGAGGAGAAGGATTTAACGAATTCATTTTGCAAAAAAATTTGAAGAAGAAGAACAAGATGAGGATGAAGAAGAAGATATTATAAATTTGTAATGCCATGGCATCCATTTAATAAGAAGATGGAGTGGAGTGTGAAACCTTCTAACCTATACACCCAACCCCTAGTACTATATTTACATAATCCTAGTAACTTATACAATGAACCCTAATATCCTATTTATTGAACCCTAGTATCCTATTTATTGAACCATAGTGAATCTGGTATGTATTTGTATATGTGTTGTTTTATTTTATTTTATTTTGTACTAGTTAATGTTACTGTTTATTTGATGCTTGTTTGATGTTGTATTTTTGTTCAATTTTGTTTACTGTTTAATTTGATGTTCTATTTTGTTCTTTTTGATGTTGTATTTTGTTCAATTAAAATATGTGATGTTGTATTGAATCTTTCACATATAAAACATATTTTTCATAGATACTTAATATGATAAATTTATAAAATACATTGCAAATTGAAAATCTACCTACATAAATCATAAACCCTAAATCATAAACCCTGGAACAAATGATATAATGTCATAAATGACATGACATCTACATTCTCCACATCAAAAATGAAATCACCGACATAATCAGATACTACAATGTTGCTTAATTTTATGTCGTCGTCATTGACAAAAAAAATTCATCCTTCAATAAATACGAACACCTTGTACATTTTCAGGTCTCTCACATCTCATTTTTTACCACCGGAGACTTGGAGTTGTATTTTTAGTATTCCAAGTGAATTCGGGAAGAAATGTATAGGTAAACTTTGTTTCATTTCTGTCACACCCCAAAAATAATATGGAAAAGGGTGCGGCAACCCGCCAGTATACAACTCGTATACCACAGGCTCTTATATGATAATTTCACAAAAACATAAATACCACAACTCGAAAACAACGACGCACACATATGCATCACCATAACATATACAAACGAACTCAAAGAAACTAGCGGAAGCTTATAAACACAAACGCGACATAAACTAGCACAAAACTAAACAAGATGTCGCAACAACAAAAGGCTCGCTGGCCAGAAACGAAAGTAACGAATATACACAAATGGAGGTTCCGCGATGAAAACGAAACCGTCGAACTCACACTCTAGATACCCGCTGCCCCGGATAATATGTCCACCGTACCTAGACTCAAAACATTCAAATAAAATGGTTAGTCACGGAAGTGACTAAGTGAGTGAGTTTTGAGCCTAGCTTGTTAAGATCGACCTCATACATGGCTAGTCAAAAACCTCGCTCGAAAATAATCATAATCATAATTCATATTCTGAAATAATATAAGTATATAAATACTTCTCAAAATACTTTCCCCGGCTTTTCGAAATCAAAATCACTTACCTTCATACATAATCATATACATACTAATATACTTTATCGGGGTGAGGGCGCTAATAACTCTCGACTGAAGTGCCAACCCGAGTTGATAGCTAATCACAAACGGGCTGGAACAAAACATAAGGGGAACACATCCACCCGACGACTACTGGATATCCATGCGCCACAGCCAGACCCCTCATGGGTCGGGACTTTGCACTACATCAAGTTAGCTATGCCTTTTCCCTCAATAGAGTCTCACATAGACCCTTTCTAAAATCGCAAGTCCCAGCTTACGTTTTAGACAAACTCAAATCATACATATAGAGAGCCTCATGAAGACCCTCACTGAAATCGTAAGCCCGGCTTACGTTTTATCAAACTCAAATTCTACATATATATAGATGATCAAATCTACATAATATACATTTTTGTTGAGGTAACACGGTTTTTAAAGCAAAATACGGTTTCTAAAGCAAGAACCATTGACTATCATGTAAGGTCTAGAAACGATCGAAATTGAATTCTTAATAAGAAGAAAGTGAGAGTAGCACTCACCTAATGGAAAGAAACTCGACAAATAAGAGATTAATCGAAACAACGCAGAAAATGGAGCAACTCGAAACGTGGATGAAATCCTTCTTTTGATCTCACCAACTCGCACAACTTAACCTCCTGAAGATGATGGCACTTTTCGTTTTGCGAAATCTCCTCTTCTCCTTGCTTTTTCCTATTTTTCTCTTTTTTTCTCTTAGGGTTTCATGGAATTTCTGAAGTGTTCTAATGGATGTGGATGGAGAGAGGTGTTGGCCGCCTAATAAGTGAGTGGAATTGCACATTACATGCATACCCTCAAAAACTTTCATATTTGTAAACTATTCAATTTACAAGTTTGTAGGGTTTCTTTTACAAAATTTTGTTTTAGTATTATTAATGGTTTGATCATTATGCAAATAAGTCCCTATTATATATTTATTTAAATAACCCATAAGCATGTAATTATGATTATACCCTTTCGAAAACTTTGACACATAAGAACTCGATTTTAATCGTTGGAAGAGTTATATTTCTAATATGGGTCTTATATTCTGAGATCTTAGGAATAATAATCTACAAATATCAAAACCCTATTTTTGATATTTATTACAATTTCAAAGAAAATAAATTAAACAATATACATTCAAACAAATTTGAAAAAAATACACATTTTAAAAACTTACCGTATAACGCTTGGCATGAGAATTCATTTCTTTGGATAATATATCCATGTCCGTGTTTCATGAATTGGAGACAACATGTGGAACTTGAGATCGAATGTAAAAAAATTACAAAAAAATCAAGGAGAAATGAGAGAAAATCGAAAAAACAGAAGAATTGGAGAAGAAAAAAATAGAATTGTTTGCTGGTACAAATACATCCTCTTTCGCGAGACCCTCCGGAGAAAGAGAGTTAAAAAATACGGCAGTTAATACATCAGAACCTCGGGACTCAATGGAAAGCTGACAAGCAACATGCTCTTCCGTTAGAGGGTCTGGCGAAAGAAGTCTAATTCAGGATTTGTAATCCCTGGATTTGTCAGATGACAATAAACCACCTCTTAAGCACTTTCGCCTGCTCCTCTGACGAAAGAGCATTCTCTTTTGTTATGTAGCCCGGCAAAAGCGCTAGTTTTGAAATTAGGAAAAAAAATTAGTTTTCTTACAAATTGGAATATTCAAAAGACTAGTTATCCAAAAAATGCAAGTAATTACGTGCTTCCGGTAAAGAGAGAAATATTATTCTGTAAAATAAAAGCATAAGGCAAATAAAAGAACTAATGCGAGGATAATAAATTAAGTCTAACAAAACAAAGTAGTAGTGTATTTATTAGGAGGCTTCTATCATATACTTTTTTTCTAAAAAAAATATTTCATATAGTAAAATACTAACATGTATTGATGTATTATTTGATGGTTTTCTCCGTTAACTCTCATTTGAGTGTTTACCGTTTTTCCTTCCCTCTCTTATCAACACGGCAGGTCGGGTTCGGGTAAGCTCTCCAACACCCGAACCCGAATTGTTGGATATTATTCGAATTCAAACCAAAAATACTCGTTGGTAAAAAATCATACTCGAATCCGAACCCGCGGGTAACGAGTATATCCGAATCCGAACCCGTTATCTGAAAATCACCAATAAAAAAATCTAAAAAATTATTATACAAATACGTAAAATCACCAATAATTTAAATTCATAAAACAAGCAACTTGTACATGTACATTAAAAATTCAAATATTACAAATTATTAATCCATAAAACATCCAAAATTTTAATATAATTGGATATTGTTCGGACATTGTTCGAATATTTCTCGGATTCGGGTTCGGGACGGGAATCTTTCGAGTAACAGGTATACCGCGATTAATAATTTACCTCCGAATCCAAACCCGGAGCGGGTATTTTTCGGGTATTATTCGATCTGCGAGAATTTTTTTCGGATATTACCCGCCCGTTCGGGTCGTGTCGTGTATCCGCCCGTTCGGATTTTACCCGATCCATTGACATCCCTACTCTCATCCAGGTTTGTGTTATGTAGGTTCATAATTCTCAGTTAAGAGTAAATCATTAAGCAAAATTATAACATGCCTCCACATTTTTTCATTAATAATTAAAATACGTCACATAATTGACATGTTAATCAATTCGAGTTTATTAACATGTCTCAATTAATAAAACTAACATGTTAATTATGTATCATTTCAATGTTACACGTATACTTCAAAATTTCGATTTTACTCGTATTGCCGTATCCGAATCGTATCATAAATCATATGTAAAAATATCGTATCGCTATATCCGATATGTACCGACGAATTTATTCAAACACAGATCATTTGTTAATTTATTCAACCTTGTGATATACTCTAAACTCATAAAGATACACTTAGAAACTACATAAGCCCATCACAACCAACTCCACCAACAAGATCATCAACTTAACTAAAAACCACTATTCCATTTAATCCAAACAACCAGAACCTTCAATTATCAAGTTGACAACAGCCTGAGATAACCAAGACTGTAGTATATATTTGGCACGAGTTGAGGTCCTTGAGGAGTATTATTGTAAACTAGGACATATATTTCATCCACCTCAACGTCATAAATCTCTGCCCGGCCGCCATGGCTACAGTCCTTCGCCCTCATCCAGAACAACCATTTTGTTGCGTATCCTTTCGGTAGATAGGTGTTATATCTGGTTCCGTTGATGACCTCTATGCAGTAAAGGTGTGATTCTCCCTTCTGGTTGTACTGCGACACTACATATCTGAAAATGCCGCGTGTAATGTTAGTGAAAATAAAGATAGTGAACTGATGTATGTTATTAAATTGATATGAGAGAGAGGTTTACAAGCAAAGGTTTTTTACTTCAGGATCCAAAACATTTGTGATAGGATCATATTCATTAAAAGACATGTCTTGAGAAGAAGCAAAAGGGAGGAGGAAGAGGAGAAATTGTAAGAGAAAATAAAAGGGTTTGGAGCTCATGGTTTGATATAATCTTCTTTTTTTGTATCTTAATTTAAGATGGTTTTGGATGTGCATGGAGAGCTTCGGAAGATAATTATTTATATCGACATAAATCTTGGTAAAAAGTTAATAACGTCCCAACATATCACCTATCTGAGATGTATGCAAATCATATTTTGTTTTCTTCTAATAAAAATGATAACCATGTTTTAGCTTATGGAAAAAGTGTCATTTCCTTTCAAATTTCCCCAGTGTCTGTGACAGTGTCCATTGAGACAAAATGGAGAAATCTCTTGGAACTTTGAAGAGACGTTGTATCAAGGTCCTTCAATTTGACAGTTGTCAGGGTTAGATCTACTCTCGATCAGATAGATTAGATCTACTCTCCATCAGGCAGCAATTATGAGAAGCTTCGACTATATTTATCTTTTTAAGTGCGTTGAATTTTGGACCATTAATCAACCTCCCCTTGATCAATCCCTAAATGATCCAAAAATATTTAACTTCAATTATTAAATTATTGTAGGTAGCAGATGCGGCGCTAAGTTCAATTAGGGTCAAGATTCGACTTTTATGGAGAATTGTTAATACTGCATACATTTCGATTGTTAGTTCGGCCACATGTCTGTATATCAAGAAGTCAAAACTTTTCAAATAATCCTAGCCATTAATTTGTTAATTAAAAGGAAGAAGTTCATGCTAATTCGTGATATTTGATATTTAAATTCGGATCATTTCGGATTAAGTCAATTCCAATCGAGAGTCATATTTGGTCAGATTTTTCGAGTTGAAATTATAGTTGGGGCCGTATTTTTTAGATATGGGATGATTGAAACTCAGAATAATTTCAAATTTCGAATTCAATCGGATGCGGCACTATTCGGAATACGGATTCTTTCATAATTCGGATTAGTGAAATTCGAGGTCTGTAGGGTCTTTGTATGATTTCATAAATTAATTTTCTTTAAATATATGGTACAAAATTAAGTTATATCTCAGTAAAAATGTAATAAATATGGTATTAGTTGAATATTGGGTCTCACATAAGGGTGTCAACGGAGGGGATATTGTCCAAAACGATCCGAACCGTATCCGAAACATTATCCGGATCCGAAAAAAATATCTAAACCCAGGTTAGAACCGTATATGTTTTCACAGGTATGAATCTGGATCTAGAATTTAAATTTTCAGTCGTATCCGGATATTATTAGGGTCCGGATAAAATTTGTAAATGTGTACTCGTTATGCAGAAATCATGATCTCCTTTATTTTTAATACCGAGAATTTCAATTTGTAATAATATCTCACACGCAATAACTCTATTCCAAAAAAAAACGTTGCATAGCTTCAGATTTTTGATTTGTATCGTTTTATTCCGCTACAACGCTATAGCGGGCTGCTATAATGTGAAACGTACAATTATAGCAGTTGTAGCGGTCTTATAGCGTGATATCTTTCACTACTCCTCTTTCCTAGTCTCCGAGATCAGGATCTGGTAAGATGAAAGTACGGACTTCCTTTTTGAAGTATATTGGGGTTTCTTGGACTTATATAATAGATGGAATGGTCTTTTTGCATTTGAAGATGCTCCTCTTTATAATCTCAAGAAATGAATGTTCTTAGCTTTACCAATTCCACTATATACCTCTGTATTAGCAATGGCACTCCAATACAAAAGTAACATGATTACACAAAAAAATTGACTATAATTTATAATAATAACAATAATAATAATAATATTAATAGCAATAGCAATGATATAAAAATAAAAATAAAGAACAACAACAACAATGAAACAGACAATTATTATGATAAAAATAAAAATAAAAATAATTATAATAATAACAATAACAATAACAATGTACATTTAGTATTAGTTTATATTACACCATATTTGGCTGTTAAATTATATTTATATGCATATTGTAATATTATGAAAAAAAATAAGTTTGATCAAATTCAATTGCGATGGTGGACCGACGTTATATTGTACGCTAAATTAAACGTCAAAACATTACACGCCGTTACACGCTATTAAAAACATTGGTAATATCTAATTGGCAATAACTTTATTTCATTTTTCAATACATACGTATTATTAGTTTTCCCTTCCACCTCTCACTTTTATATTAATGTATAATTTAATATAATTTATTATATAATTATTTATTTTAAATTACAAAACAATTAAGACTTGAGTTTTAAAAATAATATTATGTTATTGCATCGTAGTATCCATTTTAATATCCGAATTTGATAATAGCTGAACCGTATATGTATCTGTTTAATATATGAACCGTATTTGGATCCGAATAGTTCTGTATCCGAAAAAAAAAGTATGGATCTGATCTGTTATTTATTCGAACGGTTGACACTTCTAGTCTCGCGGCATCAAACAAAGTGCAACGGAATTATGGTCGTGAGACCTTTCCTAAGATTCGTGTATGAGAAATATTTTGAAATCCCAAAATCATGTAGAAATGCAAATTTGGGCTTTCAATTGATTTGAACCGGGGTCAATTCGAGTTCGGACCATACACAGATTTATCGGCCCTCGGATTACATCGAATTCCGGGCAACTTGAATTTGGGTCGAATCGGACTAATAACTAATATTGGGTCAATTTTGGATCGAATTTCACGAATCTTAGTCGGACGGCTTGGTCTTTTTGACTTTTCGAAATTTATCGAATACCGGATGAGTCGAGCTTCGGCTGAGTCGGACGGGTTTTTTTTTCGATTTCAGACTAGATTTTCCACCTCTAATCGTGAGTACGCCGAAACATATTTATGTGACTCATAATAGATTGTCGACTTATTTGTCATCAATAATCAATTTGAAAGAAGATATATTAAAATATCATGTTATTAGATATTTTATATTTAGCATAAAAAATTAAAGCTTGTTATTATCGCAAACATCATGTTGTAAATTAATGTCATTTACAAAATTATATATATCATTTTTGTTACAATGTCAAATTTGACATTTTATTCGAACATGTTTATTTGTTCTTGAATTATAAAAAACCATATGTTATTATTTTAACATAAAATATTCAAATACATTTCATAAAATTATAGATGAGTATCAATGGTAAGATATTCGTGATATCACTAATTGATTATTGAAGACACTGGTAGTATAGGTCGTATGAGAGTGTATGAAGTTTGGATTTTTTTTTTCTCACTTTATCAGTTATTACTATTAGCAGAAACTTTTAGAACAATTCTTCGAGAAAATCTGTAACTCTTCTGGAAATTTTGATAATTCTCCTAGGAATTCATGTATGGAATCGGAAACCATTCGAGTTAGTTCTCATGTATCTGAAAGTTATTCAAATCAAGCATGCAATAACATAAAATCAATGCATTTTTAAACGAGGAATCCTAACCGCATGGTCAAACGATTTCAATCTTATAAACTCGGTTACTGGACAATTCTCCCTAAATATAACTTTAGCTCTATCTAATGGATTTGAATTCCTATTATCCAATGTTTATGGTCCAACAGACGATGACAAAAAAAAAGCATAATTTGTTGATGAATTATCAACGATAAACACAAACAACATACCTTGGATATTAGTAGGGGACTTCAATTGCATAAGGTCTCTAAGTAAGACAACGGGTCAGGGCCACACGTATGCAAACATACTAGAATTCAATCATAGACTCAACTCTCTAAATTTACATGAAATCCCCCAAAACGATAGAGCATTCACTTGGTCAAATAAAAGGGAAACGCCCACTTTTTCCAAGCTAGATCGAGTGCTTCTCTCGCCCCATTTCCTCCATCTCAACATCATATCCTCCATTAAATCGCTACCATCAACCACATCGGGCCACACTCCCCTCAAAATGGAAATCACTCATCCTCAAACGCAACAGAACATGCATAGAGAGATTAAGTTTGAACATGGGTGGTTATCCAACTCAAGGGCAAAAGATCTCTTTAGAGACACTTGGGCCAATAACAAGCTAAGCACTGATCCGGCAACTAATTTCTTATACAAAACAACAAAAGTATGTTCGGTAATACGAAAATGGGCAATGGCCAACCAAACAGAAGCCGAGCAAAATGAGAATTGTATGAAACTTATCCTAATGGGGCTAGACAAAGCCGAGGAAACAAGACTACTAACTGTTATGGTATGGAGACTTTTGGAAACCTGAAGATTAGGAAATTAGAAAAAGGAAACCTTGAAGAAATAGGAAAACTCTCCATATATTGATATTGCCATGATTGAATGGTAATTAAGGCAATGATTATTTCCTTGTATTATTTCCTTGTATTGGGTAGGAGTTTTAGCTATAAATAGAGGGCTAGGCTAGAGCTTTATTCATTCCAACAAAGCACAAACAATTGTATTCTCTCTTTCTCCAGTATAGTAAAATAAGTTTGAGTGCCGGCGGCCGTGGTTTTTTTCCTTCGGGGTTTCCACGTAAAAATACTTGTGTCCGTGTGTGTTGTTCTTGTGTGTGTGTTTGCGGCGACGATCCTAACAAGTGGTATCAGGGCAAAGGTTAAGGTTCGAGCAGACGAGAGATGGACGAGAACAAGGTTTCGGTATGTCGGTTCGATGGGCAAGACTTCGGTTACTGGAAGATGCAAGTAGAAGCGTTGCTATGCCAGAAGGACCTAGAAGAGGCGCTATTCGAGACAAGGCCTGAAAGTATCACGGACGAAGGCAAGTGGAAGAAGATGAACCGCAAGGCGCTAAGCTATATCCAACTATCGCTAGCCAAGAACGTGGCGTTCAACGTACCGAAGGAGACGACGGCTTTCGGGGTCATGAAGGCGTTGTCCAACATGTACGAGAAACCATCTTCGCTAAACAAGCTGCACCTGGTGCGCCGACTTTTCAATCTGCGAATGACGGAGGGCGGATCTGTTGCGGAGCATCTAAATTCTTTTCAGGTTATTTCAAACCAATTAGACTCTTTCAAATTTAACCTTGGTGATGAGATGAAGGCACTCATGCTACTATCATCTCTCCCGGAGAGCTGGACGACGACGGTAGACGTTATCGGCGTCAAGGAGGATTTGACTTTTGAGGAAGTGCGGAACCGAATCCTGAATGACGACATTCGGCGAAAGGAGCGAAGCGAAGCCTCGGGTTCCTCGTGTTGGTTAATTCTAACCTAGAGGGGGGTAAATTTGGCAATCTAACTTACACTTAGTTTAGATTTAAACCTAATTTACGGTGCGGAATAAATAATAATTTAGATGATAAAGATGATACCGTACAAACACTTTGACACAAGATGTTTGTTTACGAAGTTCGGTAGGTGGTTGCTTTGTAGTTTTAACTCACCCTTTACTCGCTTAATTGACCGACTCAATTATTTGCGAGTACCTACGTCTCCGGGAATGCCTTGTGCCTCTTTTTGGATTTCGATTGACTTCCAACTCAACTCGATTACAAGGATTTGCCTAGATCGATTTACACGCTTCTATCGATCTATAGCTTAGGCTCTTTACAATTTGTTGCACTAGCCTATTACACTTTTTCACTAATCGAGCTACAACGTGATCGGTCACGTGAGTGGGATACGATTAGTGGAGAATATCGAAAGTAGATCAACGATCTAAAGAGGTTTATCAAGCTATCAATGGATATGGATAATCACAGCTTAGGGTTTCTCTCTTTTTAGGTTTAAATGTTTGAAAATGAAGGGTTGAGAGAGAGAGACCCATGAAGGATTCTATTTATACTCTCTATAGAAATCCTTCAGAAAACTTGTAGTGCGTTCGAACGCATACAGTCCGTTCAGAACGCACTTGAAGTTTGCACTAGCCGTTTCAAAATAACGTGCAAGTACATCTTGGGTCCGTTCGAACGGACAATGTCCGTTCGTAACGGACTCAATTATACATAGCATTTTGCGTTCACAGGAACAAGAGTCCGTTCAACGCACTGAAAAGTGGGTGAACGGATTCCAGGTTGTCCGTTCGAACGTACATGTGTGTTCGTTCGAACGCATACATACCTGTGACATTTTCCGTTCCTAGGAAGGATTGTCCGTTCAACGCACTCAGAAGGTGGGTGAATGGATTCTAATTATACGTTCGAACGGACATGATTGTTCGTTCGAACGCACACATCCATGTGACACGTTTGGTTCTAATCAAGCTTTAAAGTTTGAATATGTAGGAAATCCGTTCTGAACGAACTTTGAGTTCGTTCAGAACGCACTTCCTGCTTGACTGAACTCTTTGTTATTTTGAACATGATTTTACTTGAGTTCTACTAGGTTTGTACCTAAGGTTTATTTGTGGCGTATCCCACTCACGGAAGGCTTCAACATCTTGAGTCTTGATGTATTCCAATGGCCTTCCTTGTGTTCTTCTTTTCTTGTTTATGTTGAGACTTCATGTCCTGATTCTTGATGTAGTCCAATGAAGTCTTCCTTCACAAATCCTTCTTCATCTTCGTATCGTACCTATGTTATCCTGCACTTTTCTGGATGTATACATTAGTAATGACAGTGTTTTGAACTAATCAAACTATCAGGAAATTTGAACCAACAAACTCCCCCTTTTGATTAATTTCAAAACACTGTCGGTTTGGAGAGTTTCGCCATTTAGTTGAGAACTTTCCGTACGATCGTTTCTCCCCCATTTTGAAAGAGATCAAAAGGGCCAAGGAGACTTCATCAACGGAAGGCTCCCCCTAAATGATAGCTCCCCCTCAAAGAATGAATTGATGAATGTATGAGCTCGTAAATATGATCAAATTCTTTTGTTTTGAATGATGACAATCTTTTCAAATTTAGCAGTTTAAAACAGTTTTTGTGTGTGCGTTCCGAACGGAAAAAATGGTGCGTTCGAACGCACTAGCATCTGGACTGACAAAAATTTCACAGAATTTATACTGATGAGTGTATGACACTAAACCAAAATAGGATAATAAAATGAATGCACAAGTTTACTGACATAATACCATAATTATTCGTCAAGCATAATTATTCAATAGACCTAATTGTTCAATCATACCGACACACATCAAAGTTTTGATAAGTTCTCACATACTCTCATGAATACTCAAGACTTAGACATAACATCACACAATATAATACGACACAACACACACCACAACTAAGGTTGATCACACTTCATTTGGCTCGGGTTAGGAATTTAAGTCAGACAGTGGGCAGAAGGTGGAGCTTGCTCCTGAGATTAATGGTGCTTTCCGAACCGGTTCTCAAGATGAACGTAAAGATCGGCAAATTGACGATCCACGTTCTCAAGCATCCGTGCTTCAGATACAAGAAACGCATCATGCATTGCTCTTCCGTGTTGCTCCATGCGCTCATCCATTTCGTCGAGCATCTCCTTCACATAGTCAAACCTCTTATCATCCCGTTCCGTTTGGGCATTTGAGGATTCCCCCTTCCCCACATTCCTCTTTCGTTTGGGAGCCGGTTCTTCACCGCTTTCATCGGTATTGGTTGGGTCGACGTTGTCCTCTTCCTCGTCCAAGGTGTTGCCCTTCGTCCATCGGGTAGGATCGCGGGGAAGGTGATACGCCACCGCATCCTTTGCGGAGTCAATAATCCATCCTAGGATGCTCGGTGAATACCGATATCCAAACCGTCGGAGGTTTGCATCGGATGCGAGGTTGATTGGTGATTTCGGTCGAAAATCCCAATCGCTCAGTGGTATCTCAATACCTTGGAGTTCCATCATACGGGCAATCAATGTTCCGTATGGCAAGGACGCGTTCTTATGACTCATTACACTTTCCATGTGGCTTGTGATGAGAAAGGGCACGTGGATGGGTAGTTGATCCTTGTACCACATGCGATGCAAGAGTATAATATCCCTCTGTTCGAGATTCATCTTAAATTTTTCTGAGGGAGTGAGAATTTTGGAAGAGAACCAAGGAGAGAGAATGAAGGGGGGCTAAGTAACTGATGAAATCGTGTCCCTTCAAGTCACGCCGTAAGGGAAAAAGGGGCCATCACATCCATTGAATGCAGTCGGTTGCATGTGGACGAAGAGTTATTACGACGCGTCCGTTCGAACGCAGTTCTCAAGTGCGTTGGAACGCATTCATGTCTGAGAAAGGCGCTATTTTGGGTTTTTTAAGTTGTATCTGGGAAGTTGTTAAGTCCGTTCGAACGGACTCCTATGTGCGTTAGAACGCACACACAACTGAGAAGAGGCGCCAGAATATGAAACGGCGCGAGTGTAAGGGTTTGAAGTAGGTTCGCTGAATGAGGCATGTGCGTTCGAACGCATTAGTTGTTCGTTCGAACGTACTTAACACTGTTGACACTAAGAGTCGGCGCCAAAGGATGATCCGGTGCCATAATCCTATAATTCATTTTTCCGTTCGGAACGCATTCAGTTGTACGTTCGAACGCACTTGATCCTGGTAGGAACATTTGATGGCGCCATAATTTAACTGTGACTTTGGATCTTATAGTCCAGTTGTCCGTTTCGAACGCATTTTAGTCCGTTCTACCGGACTTGAGACTGTTATGAGGATATTTGGTGACTTCATTTGTCCGTTCCGAACGCACATGTTTTTCGTTCGAACGGACTGGTTCCTGAGATGTGATCACTGGACTGAATTCGTGATTTATTTACCGAGACAAGTGTTCTAATGTAATCCTCTATTAACACTTGTGAGGTAGCTACATGAGACTCGACCAATTTGGCTAGAATTTAATTTAGCCCATTTCCTATACTCTCCTTACATATTTGGCTTAAGGTGTGGGATACTAAGGAGTATAGTTTTTCAAGTTAGGGCTTAAGCCCTAGGAGGTCCTATACCGAAAGACGTAGAGGGACCCATCGAGTGACGATCTTTACGCATCCATATTGAGTTTGACGTTAATTTTGGATTGCGAAGATCACAACTTGTTGAGACATGACCAATTTTGCAACAATAGTTACACAATGCTACGGTGGGCTTATTTGTGGGTGTGGTACTCTTCACAAAATAGTCCGAGAGTTGATTCGGATTACTTCTCTTAGAAGTTATCGATTTTGGCATTTGATAAAGGTTATTTGATTTAAATTTATTTTGCTTAAAATTATTTTGTTTAAATTGTTTACGTGTGTTGGTGAAATGTTTGGGAGGCCCTTGTTGATATGAAGCTTCGGTGTAGTTTGTCACTTCATAGAAATACCCATTTGGTCCCCTTTTGAACAAACAATCGGTTCTTCCCAAATTAGTATGTCTAGGTTGTGAATTTTGTGTAAAATGATTTTTCCTATAATTATTATTGACACGTTTAGGTTGTTCATTTTTAGCATATTTACCTTTGTTGTAGTCATGGTACATGAAAGCATTTCCATGACTACTTACTTTATTGTTTTCCCATTTAGATTTTTGATTTTGAGATATTGAAAAATCGGGTTTATTACCGTTATTTTTCTTATATCCTAAACCGGATTTGTCATTTGGCTTTTGTCCTATCAATGACGATCTTAAAACATCATCCAATGAAGGAGGACTCAATGCAATATTTGCACAAGCCTTCTTCAGGGATTAATTTTCAACTTTAAGAATTTGAATTTCGACTTTTAGATGAGAAATCTCACCTTTTATGGTTTGACACTCACACTTTGAAAAACCTTTAAATTCATTTATTTGAGTTTTATATGCCAAAATGGATAGCTCAAGAGAGGCTACCTTATCCTCGAGAGCTTGTGTTGGGCTCTCAAGTTTACCCTCATTTAGTTGAGAGTTCCCTTCATCTCTAAGAAACTCGTCACAAGATTCGAGTTCTAGTTCGAATGCGGGAGAAAATTTAGATTTATGTATTGATTCTATGTCAAGCAGAGAGTATGTACGTACCTCATGACATTGGTCATGTGTTGAGCTGGTATTGGGAGTAGATGGTTCCGAGTCCACAACCATGGGCGTGTGATGTGTAGTAGTTAGACCTCGTTCAATACGAAGAGATTTGATGGCCGCTTCCACTGCGCTCATTAGTGGAGGATCTATCCTTACCATGAGTGCAAGGTTTGCGGTGTGTCGACTTGACGGACCATCCGTGTCGGATGATGAGCTTGATCCGTCCGTTTCTCCCCACCTACAATCGACGTTAGCTTTATATGCCTTTTTCTTATTGATTTCTTTACCTTTATAGTTTTGACGATTTTCTCGCCCCTTGTCCTCGTATCTTCTTTCGTATCGGGGCTCTCGCCTTTCCCGATCCTTGTGGTCCTCATCCTTTTTGATCCACCTCGAATTTTCCGGATGGAGAGTCCAACATGACTCCATCATGTGTCCAATTTTCTTGCACCAAAAGCAATGGAGCTTTAGCCCCTTTTGTTTCCGATTCTCGTTGAATCGCTTCTCGTCCCTTTGCCACTCTAGGAGTCGCAACGTGAGATCATCCATTTCATTGTCGTCATTGCTTGCATTCAAGGCGGGCAAAGCTACGGTTTTGGAGTGAGGAGAGGGTATGTAGATTCCTTGTTCTTCATCGAGTTGCTTGAGTCGAATCTCGAAATTTCGGAATTGACTTACCAATTCTTCAGGCGTGAGGTCTTGTGAAGCTACCGCTGTACCTAAAGCTACACGTAAAGATTCCCAACTACGGGGCATAGATTGAAGCAATCTAGCAATAATTCTATCATCAGTAAGAGGTGCATTTTGGGTGGCATATCGGGTTTTTAGTACATTGATTTTTGCCCAGATTTTATCAACGGACTCTCCCTCAATCATTCGAAGATTGTTGAATTCTTGTTCAAGTCCGATGATATTAGTTCTTCTCATTTGAGATGTACCCTCGTATCTCTCATTGAGCATACGCCACATTTCATATGAGTTTTCACAATGATCAACTAGCGATCCGATAGAACTAATTACGTTGTTCAGTATTAAGTTTTGAGCGTAAATGTCATTAGTTCTATCTTCCCTAGTTTGATCAGGGTAGGTTACATTTCCGTCCGTGTCAACCTCTTGGGCCAAGACAAAGCCTCGTAACACTACCTTGTCAAGTCCTTGGAGAGCGAATGTATTTAGCATGCATTTCTTCCAAGAACTCCAATTGGTTCCATCTAATTCACGTGAGTTTGATATATTTGATTTGGGTACGGTATTTATCGGATTTATCGATGAGTTTTGTACAATAGGATTAATTTCGGCCATTTGATCGTTAAGTACAAGTTATCCCTACTACTCAAAGAGATGGTTAGTACCTTGTTCTGATACCAATTGTTGGTTAATTCTAACCTAGAGGGGGGTAAATTTGGCAATCTAACTTACACTTAGTTTAGATTTAAACCTAATTTACGGTGCGGAATAAATAATAATTTAGATGATAAAGATGATACCGTACAAACACTTTGACACAAGATGTTTGTTTACGAAGTTCGGTAGGTGGTTGCTTTGTAGCTTTAACTCACCCTTTACTCGCTTAATTGACCGACTCAATTATTTGCGAGTACCTACGTCTCCGGGAATGCCTTGTGCCTCTTTTTGGATTTCGATTGACTTCCAACTCAACTCGATTACAAAGATTTGCCTAGATCGATTTACACGCTTCTATCGATCTATAGCTTAGGCTCTTTACAATTTGTTGCACTAGCCTATTACACTTTTTCACTAATCGAGCTACAACGTGATCGGTCACGTGAGTGGGATACGATTAGTGGAGAATATCGAAAGTAGATCAACGATCTAAAGAGGTTTATCAAGCTATCAATGGATATGGATAATCACAGCTTAGGGTTTCTCTCTTTTTAGGTTTAAATGTTTGAAAATGAAGGGTTGAGAGAGAGAGACCCATGAAGGATTCTATTTATACTCTCTATAGAAATCCTTCAGAAAACTTGTAGTGCGTTCGAACGCATACAGTCCGTTCAGAACGCACTTGAAGTTTGCACTAGCCGTTTCAAAATAACGTGCAAGTACATCTTGGGTCCGTTCGAACGGACAATGTCCGTTCGTAACGGACTCAATTATACATAGCATTTTGCGTTCACAGGAACAAGAGTCCGTTCAACGCACTGAAAAGTGGGTGAACGGATTCCAGGTTGTCCGTTCGAACGTACATGTGTGTTCGTTCGAACGCATACATACCTGTGACATTTTCCGTTCCTAGGAAGGATTGTCCGTTCAACGCACTCAGAAGGTGGGTGAATGGATTCTAATTATACGTTCGAACGGACATGATTGTTCGTTCGAACGCACACATCCCTGTGACACGTTTGGTTCTAATCAAGCTTTAAAGTTTGAATATGTAGGAAATCCGTTCTGAACGAACTTTGAGTTCGTTCAGAACGCACTTCCTGCTTGACTGAACTCTTTGTTATTTTGAACATGATTTTACTTGAGTTCTACTAGGTTTGTACCTAAGGTTTATTTGTGGCGTATCCCACTCACGGAAGGCTTCAACATCTTGAGTCTTGATGTATTCCAATGGCCTTCCTTGTGTTCTTCTTTTCTTGTTTATGTTGAGACTTCATGTCCTGATTCTTGATGTAGTCCAATGAAGTCTTCATTCACAAATCCTTCTTCATCTTCGTATCGTACCTATGTTATCCTGCACTTTTCTGGATGTATACATTAGTAATGACAGTGTTTTGAACTAATCAAACTATCAGGAAATTTGAACCAACACCTCGGGTTCGGCGTTGAATTTGGAGAGTCGGGGCCGTGAAGGTCAGAAGAGCAACAACCGCGGACGAGCCAAGTCGAGAGGGCGTAGCAAGTCAAGACCACGTGGCAAGCTGGAGTGCTGGAATTGTGGCAAGAAAGGTCACGTGAAGCGGGACTGCAAATCCCCGAGAAAGGAGAAGGTGGAATCGAGTTCTGCAAATGTTGTCACCGAGCAAGACAGAGACGACGCTCTCGTTTTATGCGTCGACAACCCCGTCGAGTCCTGGGTTTTGGACTCGGGCGCATCCTTCCACTCAACCTCGCAGAGAGATAAGTTCTTAAATTTCAAGACAGGAGATTTAGGAAATGTCCACCTAGCAGATGGAAAGCCTTTGAGCGTATCGGGCATAGGTGATGTCCAGATAAAATCGAGCAACGGATTTAGATGGATCTTGCGAGGAGTTCGGTACATTCCCGGTCTGAAGAAGAACTTGATATCCGTCGGGCAGATGGATAGCGAAGGCTACAAGACGGTGTTCGGGAACGGGTCGTGGAAGATTGTAAGGGGGGCCATGGTGATAGCGAGAGGTACGAAGACGGGAACCCTCTATCTTACCGATAATAGAGGAGATTGTTTGGCGTTTTCAGGAGCAGCGACTGATCCGATGTTATGGCACAATCGGCTCAGTCACATGAGTCACGAAGGGATGCAAGTGTTAATTTCCAAGGGTCTGTTACCGAAGGTAAAATCGGTACAAACCTATTTCTGTGAGAACTGCGTGCTCGGCAAGCAAAGACGGGTTAGTTTTTCGAAGGCCGGACGAGAACTCAAGATGGGGAAGTTAGACCTGGTGCATACCGACGTGTGGGGGCCAGCTCCGGTCCAGTCTATCGGGGGGTCACGATACTACGTCACCTTTATCGACGATTCAACTAGGAAGGTATGGATCTATTTTATTAAACACAAATCTGACGTGTTTAATGTGTTCAAAAGGTGGAAGGTAGAAGTCGAGACCGAGACCGGCTTGAAGCTGAAATGCTTGAAGTCGGATAATGGAGGGGAGTACGACGGTACAGAGTTCAGAGGGTTTTGTGCGGAACAAGGAATCAAGCAGATTCGGACGGTCCCAAATCGACCTCAACAGAACGGGGTGGCAGAACGGATGAATCGAACTCTGAATGAACGAGCAAGGGCGATGCGATTACACGCGGGATTGCCGAAGATGTTCTGGGCGGATGCGGTTAGCACGGCCGCATACCTTATCAACCGTACTCCGATGAAATCTCTCAACCTCGAGCTACCTGAAGAGAAATGGAGAGGAAAGAAGATTTCTCTTGATCATTTGCGGATTTTTGGGAGCATCTCGTATGTCCATATCGACGCAGAGAAGAGGGACAAACTAGACGCGAAGGCCCAAAGATGTGTGTTCGTTGGTTATGGATCGAATTACTTCGGTTATCGGTTTTGGATCGAGGAAGGTCGAAGAATAATTCGGTCAAGAGACGCAACCTTTAATGAAGGGGAACTCTACAAGAACAGGTTCGGATCCGGAGGCGAATCGAAATCGGAGGAGAGTGTCCATCAAATCACGAGCAATGACGAGTCGAGCGAGCCCGAGGAAGACGAGTTTTCGGTCCAGGATGTGACTGGAAATGGGGACGAAGACGTGCCTGAAATCGCGCAAGACGAAAGCCCAGAAACTCCGATTTTGAGACGATCAAGCCGGAGAATTAAGCCTACAAACCGTTATTCACCATCACTCCATCATTTGCTGCTAACCGATGCGGGTGAACCAGAAGGCTACCGAGAGGCGGTACACGGAGGTGATTCGGTCAAGTGGGAGCGCGCGATGAAGAAAGAGATTGAGTCTCTCCGGAAGAACAATACTTGGGAAATGACCCGGTTGCCAGATGGCAAGAAGGCGCTGCAAAACAAATGGGTCTACCGAGTGAAGGACGAGTCAGATGGTAGCAAGAGATACAAGGCGAGGCTGGTAGTCAAGGGGTTTCTTCAGAAGAAGGGAATCGAGTACACGGAGGTGTTCTCGCCGGTGGTAAAGCTGACAACTATTCGCACGGTGTTAAGTATTGTAGCAGCGGAGGATTTGCACCTCGAGCAAATGGATGTCAAGACGGCGTTCCTTCATGGCGATTTGGAGGAGTACATCTATATGGTGCAACCTGAAGGTTTCGAGATCCCGGGAAAGGAGGATCTTGTGTGCAGGCTTAAGAAGAGCTTGTACGGTTTAAAGCAGGCTCCAAGGCAGTGGTACAAGAAGTTCGACAAGTTCATGTGTAATCGTGGTTTTCGTAGGGGTGACACCGACCATTGTTGCTACTACAAGAGTAGTGGAGAAACATACATTATATTGCTTTTGTATGTTGATGATATGCTCATTGCAGGTGCGAACATGAGGGAGATCGACAAGCTCAAGAGGGAGTTGTCAAGAGGATTTGAAATGAAGGATTTAAGAGAGGCGAGCCAAATTCTTGGGATGCAAATTACTCGAGATCGAAGCAAGGGTACTCTCACAGTGTCGCAAGAGAAGTACGTTAAGAAGGTGCTGGAGCGATTCCGAGTAGATGACGCCAAGCCAAGAAGTACCCCACTCGGCGCACATTTCAAACTCTCCAAGGCGCAGTCACCGAAAACCACGGAGGAGAAGAAGAGGATGGAGAACGTGCCGTATTCATCGGCAGTGGGTAGCCTAATGTACGCCATGGCGTGCACGAAACCCGACATTTCTCATGCAGTGGGAGTCGTGAGCCGGTTCATGGCAAACCCCGGCATCGAGCACTGGGAGGTGATTAAGTGGCTACTGAGATACTTGAAGGGCACCGCAAGCATGGCACTGTGCTACAAGAAAGGTGGCACGAGTCTGCAAGGCTTTGTAGATGCTGACCTAGGAGGAGATGTGGATAGTCGGAAGAGCACTTCCGGTTATGTCTTCACGATGGGAGGCACGGCGGTGAGTTGGATGTCGAGATTGCAGAAGTGTGTGTCGCTATCGACAACGGAGGCTGAGTATGTGGCAATCTCGGAGGCCGGAAAGGAGATGGTATGGCTCTTGACTTTTCTGAAGGAGATCGGGAAAGCTCAAGGATGCAAGACACTTTACACCGACAGTCAAAGTGTCTTATGTCTCGCGAAGAATCCGGTGTTCCACTCGAGGACCAAGCACATCCAACTGAAGTATCACTACATCCGGGAACTTGTGAGTGACGGGGTCTTATCGCTGGAGAAGATCCAAGGTGCCAAGAATGCTGCAGATATGTTGACCAAGGAAGTCCCCACCGACAAGCTGAGGCTGTGCGTCGCCTCAGTGGGGCTGGTCACGTAAACCATGGGAGCTGTCGCCGGACTCAAGGAAGTCCCGCTCGGGACGGGAGAAAGAAGACTGGTGCAAAAGTCTCCAAGTGGGAGATTGTTATGGTATGGAGACTTTTGGAAACCTGAAGATTAGGAAATTAGAAAAAGGAAACCTTGAAGAAATAGGAAAACTCTCCATATATTGATATTGCCATGATTGAATGGTAATTAAGGCAATGATTATTTCCTTGTATTATTTCCTTGTATTGGGTAGGAGTTTTAGCTATAAATAGAGGGCTAGGCTAGAGCTTTATTCATTCCAACAAAGCACAAACAATTGTATTCTCTCTTTCTCCAGTATAGTAAAATAAGTTTGAGTGCCGGCGGCCGTGGTTTTTTTTCTTCGGGGTTTCCACGTAAAAATACTTGTGTCCGTGTGTGTTGTTCTTGTGTGTGTGTTTGCGGCGACGATCCTAACACTAACCGACCATGAAAGATATTTAAGAATAGACTTAAAAACTTCTCTAAATGACCAAGCGCTACTAAGAGAAACTAAGTGGCAACAAAGATCATCCGTCACATGGTTAAAATTAGGTGACCAAAATACGGCTTATTTTCACGCTATAGCATCAGCCAAGAGAAATCGAAACTTTATATCAACAATCAAGGAGGGAAATCACACTCTCACAACAACAAGGGAAATATCCGAACTATTCTACAGTTTCTATGACGAAACACTAGGGAAGCCGCACAATGATTCGGAGTGGTCTCCCAACGGACTAATTGAGTCAAGGGAAACCGAATTGGACTTTCGGCCCCTTATAGCACCCTTTACGGAAAAGGAGATACAAACAACAATAAACGAAATCAATAGGGGAAAAGCCGTAGGCCCGGACGGGTTACGTATTGAGCTAATCAAAGAAATGTGGCCCATTATGAAAACCGACTTGATGCAACTAATCTATGTGTTCGAGGCCAATAAACTCAATCTAACGAAGATTAACAAAGCATCAATCACTCTAATCCCCAAAATTAAGAATCCATCAACGGTTAGTGACTATAGACCCGATAAGTGTGATATCACTACCCATAAAAATTATAACCAAAACACTAGCAACAAGACTCCAAGAGTTTATGCCAACACTAATACATATGAATCAAACGGCATTCATCAAAAATAGATCTATAATCGACTCCCATGCAATTGCTAGCGAACTCCTACACTATTATCACAAGAAAAGGATACCAACGATAATCCTAAAACTCGACTTTTAAAAGGCTTTTGATAATGTGTCTTGGAATTTCATCAACAAGCTAATGGAAGCTAGAGGCTTTCCGAGTAAACGGATTGTGAAGGAAATACAGTTATAGATCAACTAGTAGCTTGCACACATGAGGATAGACGAACGTACGCATTCGTCGATACGATTGGATGCATAATAAGATTATGCAAATCTGACAGAAATAACATGGTCAGTCATGACGGACTGTTTGGTCAGTCATGACGGACCAATAGGTTAATCTGTCAGATTACACAGAAATAACATGGTCAGTCATGATGGACAGATTGGTCAGTCATGACGGACCAAAGGGAATTTTGTGTACCAATCCGTGAGTATGGTCAGTCATGACGCACAATATGGTGCGTCGTGACGGACTGTATGGTCAGTCATGACGGACTGTATGGTCAGTCATGACGGACCAATAGTAAATGATGTTTCTAGGAAACGTGACTGGTGCATCATGATGTACCATTCTGTGCGTCATGACGGACTGTGATCCAAATTCCATATTAGCAGTTTTCTTTGTACTCATTAATTCCTCATTAATTATGGTGTTAATATAAGATCAATTGTTGATCTTCTCTCTCTCTGGCAATTCCAGATCTGAGAAGAGAATTCTTGTGAGACAAGAAAAGAGAGAAAACTCCATTAGAGAGATTGAAGGTTTTAAGCAAGTTTACGGCGATTTTAGGGGAATCGCGCGTAACCGAAAGACGAGGCTCAAGGTGGATACGGGTAGAGGGATTTCATCTGAAATCCTCTATTGTGATCAAGCTAGAGCAAGATGGATGACGAACCGGATGTGATCCGGTTGTATACGACAAATTGGAGCTTCGAACAAGGTGTCGAATCGCGCGGGCGTGGGACGTGCGTGTTGCCGGAGTTGAAGCAAAGAGCAAAGCAACTACGCGAGGATCAACCCTTCACCGTGATCAATTTCACGTGGTATGATTCTCTATGAATTAAGAGTTAATTTCATAGGTTTAGTTGCATTTACATGATTCGTACTTTCGGGTCGTTGACGTGGTCCTCGGAATCGGGTCGGACCGGGCCTCTCAATCCGCTGCGCGGGGCTCGGTAGTGAAGCCGATACCCAACAGATTGGATGGATGGATCATATACTAAAATCATCATCATCATCCATCAAAGTGAATGGCACGAATTCCCCTTATCTCACGCACAAAAGAGGCCTTAGGCAAGGTGACCCATTATCTCCACTAATCTTTAACCAAGGGGTTGATGTCCTCCAAAACGTCATCAACGCGCTACGCCCACTATTTTTAAACTCTTGCAACATCGAGTCACCAATATTGCAATTTGCGGATGATACAATATTCTTTATCGAAGCGCACCCAACCAATATTAAATTGGTAGCTCATGCAATAGAAATATTCAATGAAATTTCGGGTTTACAAGTCAATTGGAATAAGAGCTCGTTCGCGACTATAGCTATTCCAACCAACTATGATTTAGTAATTGCCAACATACTAAAATGTCCAAAAACAACGATACCGATCCTCTATCTCGGAATTCCCTTGACTTATGCCAAACTGCCAAAATCTTCTTTCTTACCTCTACTTAATAATACGCAAGAACGTATAGCCGCTTGGAAGGGAAAATTTCTATCTTTTGGGGGATGTCTCGTCCTAATAAAAGCAACGCTAAATGCACTACCGATATTTTTGATGCAAACGATACAATTGCCAAAATGGATACTCAATAAAATAAATAATCTAATAAGAGCATTTTTATGGTCCGGAGATGACAAAACAAATGGGACAAAGTGCCTAATAAATTGGACAACCGTGTGTCTTCCGAAAAAGAATGGGGGACTTGGAATCCCCCACCTCAATATTCTCAACAAAGCACTTCTAATTAAATTCCTATGGAAAATGGACAATGCCACTACAAATTTATGGAATCATTACATGAGGACGATGCATGGGGCACTTTCGGCCGAACATCTAGCTCAAATCCCAATATCACTCCAATCCCCGCTAGTTAAGAAATTGATACAACTACTCCCCATATATAAGAGTTGTACATCAAGGGATGACGAAACTGGAGCCATGAAATGGCTATAGACGGCAATTACACAACTAAGTCGGCCTATGATTTCCTTGCGAATCCGGGGATCATTAACCCATGGCAAAACACTATTTGGCATACTAGGGCTCCGATGAAAGTGCGTTTCTTCATGTAGTTAGCAATGCACAAAAAAATAAACACTGCGGACGTTCTCATCAAAAAGGGTTGGCCACATAATCAATCTTGCGCCCTTTGTTCACAAACGCTTGAAACAAGAGACCATCTAATGCTAGAATGCGAATACACGAGAGAAGTATGGTCAATCATACAATCTTCGGTCAATGCACCCGTAATTTGGCCGAGCACGGGGAAGCCTTTTGACCAATGGCACAAGGCAAGGAAGAAACTAGGCAAACTAAACCGCAAAAAATGGGACACCTTGGTAATGTCTACCACTTGGAACATTTGGAAAGAGAGAAATCGTAGAATATTTCAATCTCATGGGTTCGGGGCAGCAGCCCTACCGCAACAGGTCATCGAGGAGACGACGCTATGGTCAAGTATGACCAATTAGGCGCTGCATAGGAGCACAGAATAGACAAGCGATAGTTTAATAGAATACACCTTTTTTATTTTTTTTCTTATATTTCATGCATTGTAAAACTCTTTACTATGAAATATAAACCAGAAAAGCACTCGCTTTTCTTTCAAAAAAAAAAATAACATAAAATCAAGTTGTTTATCTTTTTGCACTAAAAAAAACAAGTCAAGGACTTCTAGATTCTTCTCATTCATTTGTCAATGAGTTCATGGACCAGTGATTGGGTATGATTGGGTATGAGACACAAAAATCTTAAGTTGTGAGGGATTGTGGATTCGAGTCACATTGGCATCAATGAATGGAGGACCACCAAGCCTTCTCCATTTACTCGTTTTTTTCGATTCTTCTCATTCGATGATTCAATGATGGATTTCATCTCCTCGGCAAGGTTGCCAAAAGTTGCAAATTAACAAATTTTAAATTTCATATACGAAAATCAAATAGCAAATAAAAATCAGATTTGACATTGCAATAAACCTGCCAGCTTTGTGGAGTTCCGTATAAAATATCTTGAACTGCTCGAACAAAAAATTTATTCGTAGGGTTTTTTCGTAATTCTACGCAACATAGCCTCATGCATTTCAATGCAACTTATTTTGTATTATATATTTTTTATCTCTTGCAAATCACAATAAAATCAAAATTAGAAAACACAATTATAGTAATATATGTACAGTTTGAAAAGACATCATTAATTACAGTCGTGTCATGAGGAATATTATTGCGGTACGTAATGTCGCGATTACTGGTCCCGTGCAGAAACTGTAAAATTCAGACTTCAAGGAGGCAAAAATGGGTGGTGAATTTCCCTTTCCAGAAGAAACATTGTTTTCTTTTATATTACTTTCGAGTTCGCGAAATATTTCCGCATGTTTTCTGGAAACTATTCTTAGGGCCAATTCACCATCAGAACCGGCACAAGATCATACTAGAACAAACAAAACCAATGGGGTTATGTATCATCTATTTATTGGGTACAAGAAAGAAGAGTGTATCATCTGGGAGGTGAAGAGGCATAAGAAGTAGAACCTCCGTACGGGATGCCATTAACATTTGTAGCAAGGTTAAAAGATAAATTCCGGTACAAAACAAACAATGCTTCATCATGTGAGTGCTAGGATCGTTGTCGCAAACAAACACACGAGAACAACACACGAACACAAAGATTTTTACGTGAAAACCTCGAAGGAAAAAAAACCACGGCCGCCGGCACCCAAACTATTTTACTATACTGAAGAAAGAGAAAATACAATTATTGATACTTGTTGGAATGAATCAAAACTCCAGCCTAGCCTCTCTATTTATAGTTAGACCCCAACACAATACAAGTAAATAATATAAGGAAATAATCATTGCTTTAATTATTATTCAAACATAACAATAAGAATATAGGAAATAACTTACCCCTCCATTTACCAATTTTCTAATCATTTGTGTTGTCATAAAAAAGTCTCCATACCATAATAGCGAGCACAACTTCACTTTCGGAATGTGCTTGAATTTTTGCCATTCAACACCAACTTTCCCTTTGTCCATAACTCAGACGAGTAGCTTGGGGCTGCACCAAACTATCAGCTCCTCTGGTATCGTTTTTGTTTGGTTAATGTACATTCATTCCCATTCTTCTCAAATTTATAAAATTATCTAATTTTTGTAGCTTCAAACAATTTCGAATCCAAAGGGTTCAGTTTTGGTAAATTACGAATCCTCTCTAAGTTCAAATTTTCATAAATAACTAGCTTTTCGACGGAAGGGAAGTTCTCTATTACCATCAGGTTGTTCGCATCTTTGACTTCTAGATGCTCCAATGAAGTTGCATGTTGTGAAAGGCCACTAGGGAGAAGATTCAAGAGGGGACAATCTATGATAGATAATTCTTTTGATTTGGACATCATCACTTCATGTTCCTTTTCCAGTGCCATGTCGTCCAATTACGCATGTCCTTAAATAGCAACTTCTGCAACTTCCCACCAAACTGAATGTGCACCTATGATACGTATATCTCGTCCAAATTAGGAAGATGGCCTAATGCAATGAACCGGAAAGATGCACAGTTTTCAAGCTCTAGATATGTTAAGTTTTGAAAGACTGTCCTAGAGATGTCAATGGGTCGGCTTAAATCCGAACCCGCGGGTCTCCGACCCGAACAAGACGGGTAATACCCAAAAAAAATACCTGCAACTCGGATATTATCCTAAAAGATATGTCCGCTCCGGGGTCAGAGGTGAATTTTTACCCGCGGGTATACCCGAACCCGAAAAATATCCGAAAATATTCAATGATATTAAAATTTGTGGTGTTTTATGAACTAATTATTTGTAATATTTGCATTTATAATGTATTTTGTACAAGTTGTTTGTTTTATGTATAAAAGTGTGCATATCTAGATACATAAAATGGGTGAAGATTCACATGAATTTAAATCTGGAATTAAAAGAAGATTCACATGTATTATCAGATACAAAAAAATGGGTGAAGGAAAGAATTATTGGAAGATTGAAGGAATTGAAAATGTGGGAGGAAAAATATTGGAAACAAAGATCTAAAATCAAATGGCTAAAAGAGGGGGATTGTAATACAAAAAAATTCCATACACAAGCAACAATAAAAAAAAGTCAAAATCTTTGATTGCTTCTTTAAGTGATGAGAATGGTAATCATAGTGATCACAAGACAAAGGCAGAAATATTATTCAATTTCTTCAAATGGTTGATGGGGCGAAAAGGAGAGAGGGATAGTACATATAACTTTTCTATTAATTCAGAAAAATTATTTGAAAATGAGAAATTAAATCTCTCTGAGTTGGGAGAGGAGATTAAGGAAGAGGAGATTAAGGAAGTGATTAAAAAATGGAAGAATAATAAATCTCCGGGACCAGATGGTTTTACTGGAGAATTTTACAAGGAATTTTTTCCTTGGATTATGGAGGATTTATTGAAGATTTTTAATAATGAAGAGGAAATGAAAAAAAGGTATGGGATATTTTGACACCTCATATTTGGCATTATTACCAAAAAAGATGGATGCAAATGAACCAAAGAATTTCAGACCCATTAGCTTGATTAGTAGTGTTCAAAAAATATATTCAAAGATATTGGCAAGAAGATTGAAAAGGGGAATTGGTGAATTGATTCAGGCTAATCAAGTTGGTGTTTTGGGAGGAAGAGAGTTGGATCATGGATATGTTTATGCTAGAGAGGTTCTAAATAAAGAACATGTGAAAAAAAAAACCTCTTTTGATCTTTAAGGCAGATATTCACAAGGCTTTTGATATGGTTTCTTGGGATTTTTTTATTGGAGATTCTAAAAGCTAGGAGTTTTGGTGAGAAATGGATATCCAGGATTTCAAAGAATGTGTTGCAAGGAAGCAAAAAAATTCTCTTGAATGAAATTCCCGAAAAATCGATTCACTTGAATAGAGGGGTAAGGCAAGGTGATCATTTATCCCCTCATTTATTCATCCTAGTGATAGATACACTTGCAAGGATTTTGAAAAAATTAAGCAATAGAAAGGTGATAGAAAAACCAATTGAGAAGATCCACATATCTCTTCACTATGCAGATGACTCTCTATATTTGATAAAGCCAGAAGTAGATCAAGTGAAAAGATTGAAAGAAATACTGGACATTTTTGGAAAATTTTCAGGTTTAAAAATTAATTATGAGAAATCTGAAATTTCCATAATGAATAAGAATAAAAAAAATTGGAGGAAAATTTCTGAAATTCTAGGGTGCCCAATTAATGAATTGCCACTTCAATATTTGGGTTTACCTTTGCATTACAAAAAAATCTAATAAAGGTTTTTATAAAGAGGTGATAGACAAATTTGAGAGGAAGTTGGGAGGATGGAAGAGTACTGCTTTGCTCTCAATTGGAGGAAGATTAACATTGATAAACTCGGTGTTATCTTCACTACCAATTTTCTACTTTTCAGTTTTTATGTTCCCTCAATGGGTTATAAATGAAATGGATGTGATTAGAAGAAGATTCTTATGGAAAAGAAATGCAGATAGTGCATACCATTTGGTGAAATAGAGTTTTTTAATAAAGCCTAAAGAGGAGGGTGGATTGGGAATTATGGATCTAAAGATATTTAACAAAGCCATGATCATTAAATGGCTTTGGAAATATTTCAAGAAAAAAGGAAAAGGAGATTTAAATTGGGATTGTTTAGTAAGTAATATAGAAAGAGATCATATTGCAATTAAAAATGATTCATATTTTTGGAGGCAAGTTAAGGAAAATCTGGATTTTTTTCTACCAAAATTCACAATTCACTATTCATGGAGAAACATTTGTGTTTCTGGTTTAGTTGGTGGAATAAGGAAGGAATATTGGCTGAAAAGTATGAAATCCTAAAAAGTTTCATTGAGAATGACCATGTCACAGTAAAAGATGTGTTAATGGGGGGAGAAGATGTGGAAAAGAATTTATATCTAAGACTAGAGGTGGCAAATCCGACCCGAACCCGAAAAAACTGTCCGACTCGTCTGAGGTCCGACTCGCCCGTGACCCGAAAAATTTAGAAAATTCAAACGACCGAACCCGTCCGACCCGAACTCAAGAAATCCGACCCAAAATTGACCCGGCGTGACATATTATAATTATTATTCCGACCCAACTCGACCCGAATCCGAGTTGTCCGAAATCCGATAAACCCGATTATGACACGTCCGAACTCAAATAGTCCGAACCCAAATTGACCCGGTGTTATCATTTTTTTAAATTCAATCTATTAACTAATCTTTGTAATATTATATTTATTAAATTTTTCGAGAGTGAGATGACACCGATGCTTTCAAATAAAAAACAGAGACCTGGATTTTAATTTTATATCCAATATTTTGACAAAATTGATTTATAGAATCATTAAAAAAAAATCCGACAAAACCCAAATTTGACTAACCCGAATTCCGAAAGAATCCGAATCCGGAACAAACCGCGTCCGCGAATCACCCCGAACTTGAAAACCCGACCCGACTATAATTTTCATCTCGAAATTGATCCGACCAAATATGATCCGATCCGATCCGAACCCAGATTGATCCGAATTAACTTAACCCGTTGAGATCCGAACCCAAAAATTAGCCTGAAACATGTTGGGTTCAGACCAAAACCGCCCAAACTCGCATGTTTGCCACCTCTATCTAAGACCTAATATCTCAACTAAAGCTAATGATCAATTAATTGAGTTAAAAAATATGTTAATGGGGTCAAAGTTAACAATACATAAAATGGATGAAATAAAATGGAGAAATAAAAAGGATGGTACTTACAAAGTAAAAGAGGGGTATAAAGCTCTCGCTAAAGGAGTGATCGAAGAAGATGATGGTAAGTGGAAGAATGAATTGAAGAATATATGGACAGTGAAAGAACCTCTGAGAATAAAAAAAAATTATGTGGATTAGTATGCAAGAAAAAATTCTGACTATTAATAATTTGAAAAAAAGAGGTCACTATTTGATTAATAAATGTTTTATATGTGAAAAAGAGGAGGAATGTGGAACTCATCTGTTTAAGGGAGGTTGCGTGAAAGTGCAGAAATGGTGGGTTGAGTTCAGGAATCTGAAATTAATAGAAAAAATCAAATTGAAATCAGAGATAAAAGAGGCATACAAATCTTGTTTTGATAAAAAGGCGAAGGAAATTATAGATAAATTACCGTATTCTTCTTACATGGAGTCTGGAGGGAACGATGCCGCAGAGTCTTCAATGGAGAAAAGAGACCGTACCAGTGTGTAATTGAAGATATTTGGCAATCGTGGGAGATTTTCAAAAGAACCCAGAAAATTGAAGAAATATCATGGAGGGAGCTAGATAGAGAGAAGAATCCAGCAGTGATTAATCGAAAATCAGGGAGATAAATGGTTAAAATTGGTTAAAAAGAGGGAAAGAGGCGAAATTATTAAAATATCAGGAAGAACAAAAGAGAAGAAAAAATTAGAAAGTGGGAATCTTACCAAGAGGAAGCAGAGGTTGAAGGCTGAAAGGAAAAGGAAGATAGCTAAGAGGAGATTGAAGCTCTGGATGGAGGCTGTAGAAAGAGAAATGAGGGAAAAGGTAGAAAGGGATGACGAGTTGTGAGTGGATCGTGAGGAGTGGAGAGGAAGAAAAAGAAATATGAAGAGTAAAGGGCTGAGTTGTTTTATGGACTTTCAAACTCATCCCATTCGAAGATTAATTTCTTAAATCAGCAAAAGTGAGTTTTTTTTTTCAGTTTTTCTTGGTTTTTTCATGTAAAATTTGTGACATAGAAGAGGAGAAGAGGTGACTGAATTGTAATAGGAAATAGTTTGTAAAATCACTTTATAAATTAACACGTAACAGTTTTAGAAGTGGGACAATAAAGCCCACTCTGAACTTTTTCACCAAAAAAAAAAAAAAATTTGTTGATGATTTTACATATTTGTATAATAATTTTTGTAATTCTTTTTTTTAATTTTGTATTGGTGATTTTCAGCTAACGGATTCTGGTTCGGGTTCGAATATATCCATTATCTGCGGGTTCGGATTCAGTATGATTTTTTATCCGCGGGTATTTTAGATTCGGGTTCAGATAATATTCGAAAATTCAATTTTGATTATGAAAGAAACTTATCCGAACGGGACCCGCCCAGTTGACATCCCTAGACTGTCCCTACATTCAACCATTGAGAGACCTGCAATCCATCGTAACCACCAATCGTTAGGAACTTGAGACACGGTGGGGGGTTGAGCGCATTTAATACATCCTCGGTTACCTCCTGATTGGAGCTTGGGACTGAGAGAAAATTACTATGGATTTAAGATGAAGTTTCGTGGGGAGGCAGCCTTGTGTGAAAAAACCCTATTTGTCGCCTTCTCAAAATTCTCTAAACTGAGGTTTTGAAAGTTCTGAGAGATGACCTAATTCCTCTAAGCTACTAAATCCACGTGTACTGTCCTCAGGGGGCTTGAAGCCGTACAATTCGACTAGATTTTGTAGTCTTTTCAATCCAAATGGAATTCCGTTCAACTTGGTAGTACGTAGTGGCATGTAAAATCAAAATTCTCATATTGAATAAATGACAATTATAATTTTCTTTCCCATTTCCTCGCAATTCTCCAACACTAATTAATTTCTTAATTAACAAAGTAAATTAATAATTAATTCATGGTTACTAAAAATTTAATATGAAATTAAGGTCCATACTAATTAATGATTAATTCTAAGTATTTAAAAACATATATTTATGAATTAATCGTTCATCCAAAACACTAATTATTGAAAATTAATTATGAATTGCTATTGTGAAAGAATTGTGAGGAAATTTGAGGGGCATGATCAGAGCCGGCCCATGTTAAAGGCCTGAGAAGCCATGATTTCGGGTCCAATTATTTTGGGAGTCCAACAAAAAAAAATTTAGTGCATATATATAGATACATAAAACTAATCTCATTTTCGATCAAACCAAAACCAAAACCCAACCCGCACCCGCACACGCCAGCCCAAACCCGCTCCGCATTAACCTATACCCAACTCGCACGCTTCTCTCTCTCCCCGCGTTTCTGTCGAGCTTGACCTAACCCTAGGCGAAGGTGATTCATACGCGATTCGCCGATTTCTGCGACTGCGCTACGGCGACGATCCGACGACACGACCATCGACAGCAAGCGGTGACGATCTTCATCTCTCATGCATGTATTTCTCTCCATGTAAGTCGTAATCTCTCTCTATTCTCTTGCATAGATTCAATAATCTCTCTTTTTGTCGATTTTTTTAATCTTTACCCATTGTTTACTAATTATAGTTGTATTTCTATCCGATTTCAGCATCTGACGAAGTGCACTGTTCAATTTCAACATCTGATAGTGATTTCGGCCTGATTTTGTCATGATTTCAGCATCTGATTTCGACCTATATTTTGCACTGATTTCAGCATCTGATTCAGGCTTTAAAGTATGTATTTCTATTTTTGTTTACTAATTATAATTGTTTTCTGATGTTATGTATTTCAACCCATATTTCGCATTTTTTATTTTAGCTCCTAATTTTGTGCCGATTTCTGACGGGTTTTTTCTGGCGGGTTTTAAAGTATGTACTCTCTCTCACTCTCTCTCTCTATCTCTCTCTCTCTCTCATAGTAATTTTTGGTGGGTTACGAATATATTGTGTTGAATATCGATTTTGAATTTATTTCTAATCATAGTTAATTTTGTTGTGAATCGATAGAAAAATGGTCATAATTATGTCGAATTTGTTGATTATGTCGGAAAATTATGTCACTTGATCAAGTTGAATTTGATGAATAATTATGTTGAAATTATTTTATAATTGGGCATATCATGCCTATTTCTGGTTCTCAAAAAAGAAAAAATAAACAAAAAGTTGATGTTTTTATTAATTCTCAATGAGTAGTGTTTAATTATTTTTTTCTGAAGAGAACGGTTGATAAATCATGCCTATTTTTTTTAATTTTACGTTCGATATTTTTGAGTAACTTAATTAATTTATGGGTCCAATCTTTGATTTAGCTTCGGGTATTTCAAAATCCTGAACCGGCCCTGGGCACGATATATGGCCTCTTGAATAAATCTAGATACTTTAAATTTTTCATAGCTTTAAATTTTACGTTCGACATTTGCAATTCCCAAGATTTAATAATTCTAGATACTTTAAATTTTTCATAGCTTGAGGCACTGTTTCTAGTAAGGAACCTACTCGCATCGATGTACCTCAGATGAACAAGGCAACATAGATAATTGGGTAAGATTGAAATTTTACTATTTTAGAGCCTCTAATAACTAATACACGGATGCTAGAGACGGAGTCGAATATGTTACCATGATTGATGTTAGCGTGTTTAATCATCAAAAAGGTCATTAGTGACTTGTTTTTTCAGGATATTTAACTCCATATCTCTCTTTTATTGCTAGGTGGCAGAGTTTCATTGGAAACGGTCTACTACTCAGGTTTTGTGTCTTTGTTATTGAGAAGTTCTTTTCTCGTCATGTATCGAGCAAACAACAGTAAGCAATTTTATTTCAAGCAAGCTTCGCACCAAGCAAGCAATAACGAGAAGCTTAAACTATATTTATCTTGGATCTTCTTAAGTGTGTTCAATTTTGGGCAATTAATCAACTCCCAAAACCACTAAATGGTAAGGAATTAACTTAAATTATTGTAGGTAGCAGATGCGGCGCTAAGTTCAAGTAGGGTTAAGACTTTAAATTCGAATTTTGTGGAGATTTTTGTTAATTATAGGGAAATTTTTAAAAAAAAAATTAACCCAAATTTTTTGGATATTCTAAAAATTCCCGATCTTATTGGAACCGTCAAAAAAAAATCCTTTATCAAATTTTTATTTTCAAAAACTCGTTCATATGGATTAAAAATAACCATGAATGCTGTTAAAAATATTTGTGACCAAAATATCATTCTATTTACGTATGTAGTAAGTAAAAAATTATTATTTTTTATTAATTTAAAAAAAATCATGTAATAATTTTGAAAAATGATTTTTATATGCTATATTTATATAATTTTAATACTTCGTACATTACATATATATTTGTCATTTATATTTTTTACTTGAAAAATAACATAAAATAATAATAATGTGAACAACAATATTAAAAGAACACCTTACAAATTTTAAAAAAAAAAATATCATGAAACTATTAAAAAAATACATAAAAGAAGAGCGAAAATAAAAAACTAGGTTTTTAAACAGATATTTCCTGTCAATATATTTTCTAGGTGTTTATTTTATTATCATTTGATGTTAGTTTTTCATGAATAATAAATAAAATATTAAAATTATATAAATACAACGTGTAATTTTTTTTTTTAAATCAGTACATGTTATAAAATATTTATGAAATAAAATTACTAAAAAATAACAAAATATTTTTTTTAATTACTACATATGAAAATAGAACGGTATTTTGGTCAGAAAAATAGTTAACATCATTCATGGTTAGTTTTAATCCTTAGAACTATTTGAAAATAAAAAATTTGTAGAGTTTCCAAAAATAAAGAAGATTATTTAGAATATCAAAATATGTTATGGGATTTTTTGAAAATTTTCCTTAATTATAAATAAGTCAACTTTTTTGGGGACTTTTACTAACTGATTTTTATTGGCCAATACATACTTATCTTTTATTCAATCTTCCATTTGTATTATTAAAAACACTAATTCTAAATTATTCGTATCGGATTCATATACCGTATATCGTATTCATATCCGTATCCGTATTCCTATCGGATACCCTCTAAATACTAAATTTTAGTTGTATTAAAAATATTTTCTACAATTTAATGTTATTAAAAAATAATATTTTAATATATTCTTTAAAAATTAGTGGTATTAAAAAGATAATATTCTATTAAATTTAATGATATTAAAATAATAATATTCTCTAAAAAATAGTTATATTAAAAAAATAATATTCTCTAAAATTATTTTCTTTCATTTGTATTATTTAAAATATACTGATTTTAAATTATTGGTTTGATTTATTTATGTGACAAATTATTTTATATGATTAAGAAATAAATACGATAGTTACATAATTTCATAAAAATAACAAAATTTTAGAATATTTTATTCATGTGCAACATCTAATCCTACAGTTTTCATCAAACACCTTGTAAACATCCTACACTCATAGATTTTGCATATTCCTGATATGATAGTTTCGGATATTCATATGTTGGTTTACAGTTTACTGCAACTATATAATCGAGTTATCATGCAGTTTTAGTCCCATCGTTTCTCCTCCTCAAAGGGAGAAAACCTCCTGAGCTAGAAACCGCCAAGAAACCGCCGGATCTCCGATCTGCGGTGGCTCCGGCCCCGTAACAAAGCCACCTTCCGCCTGCTACTCCCCCTTCCACCGGGTTTCTCCTTTTTTCCACTGATCGGTACAGATCGGCTACCGTCCTCTCTCTACTAATCGACAGTAACAGTTCTAGCGACAGTGCCTAGTGCGAATCTCTTCCCTCTTCTCTCCCGATCTACACCCCAATCTGCAAGAAAGGGTTTCGCAGTGAATCTCCAGTTCTAGGGTTTCGTCACTAACCTCTTTCTAAGAAACCGCCTTATCCCGAATCGCGATTCGAGCGGCTAAACCTTGGAAGAATACATAGAAGGCGAAGCGACGATGAGGAAAAGAAGACGGTGTAGTCTACGGAGGGGAGACGCGGGGATAGACGAAGAGCCGACGCGGAGGCGGAAGCAGAGGTGATCGGTGTCAGTCAAACCTAGCCGATTTCTTCCAGCGTCATGAGGATATTCGGCGGCTGCGGCTCCTCTTTGTGTTTGGTTTCTGATTGTGTTTTTTAGGATAGAAGAGGTGACGTTTTTAGCCACGAAGAAACCCTAGATCGGTGCGAAGAGGAGCCTTTCGACAGTTTCTCTTTCGACAGTGATAGTTCCTTTGACAGTGCACTTTGTGCGAACCCGAATTCATCTGCCCTCGGTCTTCCTAAGAAAAAAGGAACCGTCCATCACCAAAAACCGAAAAGCCTAGATCTACAACTGGTTTCAGCCACTGATCGCCCTCGCAAGATGTGCGCCGGACGGTGCTCCTCCACCACCAAGGCAGTGACAGTAGACAGTGCACAATTGTGCGCCTTTTCTCTCTTTTCAGGCAATTGGGGCTTACAATTTCCGATCGGCCACCGCCATCTACTATTTCGACCTCAATCAGTCCCGGTGCGGCCTACAGATCTCCGATTTCGCCCCGATCGATCTCCGAGAATGAGAGAAAGATTCGATTGCATCGTTTCAATCGTTTTAACCGATGCACTTTCATTTTCTATACAAAACTTGATCAAGAATTTTTTCTCGATTCACAATTATTGTCATATTGGAGTCTTCAAGAAACCGAGGTTTAAGCATTGTCTATCGATGTCATATCTATGAAGACAATTGTGAAGAAAATTCATTTCGAGACATTTTTCTTGTATTAGAGTTTATGTAATATGTCCTCATATATAGAGTGTCCGTCTTGTTTATGTCACTAAAGAGTCCTACGATATTTATATGTAAGGGTGACTTTGTAAATACTTTTGCCTACGGGCTGTTTAATGTAAAAAAAAGTTTACTGCAACTATACAAAACTGTCCTAGCAAACACGCCCTAAACGAGTTCCATAAGATAGGCCCTTCAGTTGCTTCGTTCTTTCCACTTGCAATTTAATTTATTTATGATTCGTATGATTAGATATCAGATTTTTTAAATAACTTAATGTCAGTATAATTATATTGCGTAGATATTAATTTTTTAAAATAACATCACGTCGGTACTACTATATTTCGTATCAATTTCAAGGTTTTATCAAGTTAAATAATAATTGTAGTCAAATAAAAAGAAGATCAAGTTTGTATCCAAGAAAAATAATTATCAATCAGATGAACCCTCTTGACATGCCAAGTTTCACAGCCTCAATTAAGAGATTTGAGTCTACATTTCTTTTTGGTCTAGTGCACTTGGTAATCAAAGATTTTGCATTCAAGCATACTGCATGCAAAATCCTCATTTTTTTTTATCACAGAATGGAAATGGATTTTTGCGAAGTCAACGACACAATTTAGATCCTTATATCAATTGAGGTCATTTATTATGTCTCCTCATTTTTTTTTCAACATCATCTATATTATCGATTAATGGTTAATGGTCCAAGTAATTAACAAAATTATATTTTATTAATAATTGATTAATGTAAAATTAAAGTATATGTATATATTAATAGCAATTCTTAATCAATATCAATTAATTGTTAAGGAAATGTATTTTTGTTAATTAATAAAGTTATTTTTCATCCTTCTTCTCTCTCTTCTCTTCTGAAATCGGAAATTTATTTTTCATTTCAAAAATTCAACAAAAAATCGAAAAAAATAAAAATAAGTAGATCCACGTGGAAGAACAAGTTTATCATCTCGTTGGTACGTTATTTTTATTATTATTTTTTTTTTGCTTCTTACAAGTACTTATTAATTTGAATACAATTTACGATAAATTTAGTTACGAAATATGAATCTTGTAGTTAATTCGGCTTAGTTTATGTATAATTTTGATTAAAATAGTTATATTAATTTCATTTTTTGTTGGTTTCAAAAAAAATTGATTTTTTATTATAATACCAGAATGTCTAATTGGATTGAAGAGTCGGACTATTCCTCGAATCTAGAAGAAGATAAATGATACAAAAACAATGTGCATGTTATGTACACCTGGTTTGTTATGGAATGCGAATCTTGTTTTGGAGTTGATAAATTACATTGAATGCGTTGAAAATAAGAATGTATGTCTAATCGATTATGAGGAAGCAAAAAAAAAAAGAGGGGCACAAATAGTTCTGGACTACAACAAAATGGTCGAGCAGGCAAAAAAGAAAGAGGGCGCAGAGAAGAAAAAGAAGGAGGATGATGTTGTTCGATTATGTTTATTTATGTTTGTTGTTTTTTTTATTTCTAATCCGCGTGTTTGATTATATTTCGGACTACAACAAACTCTGGTAATTTAATTTTGTTTTGTTTTGCATGTGATCTCAAACATTAATTATAATAACTTAGAAAAGACATTAATTCTAATAACTTGGAATTAAAAATATACATGAATTCTAATAAGTTATAGTTTGAAAAGTAGTCCAAAAGATACATTAATAATAATTAACTAAAATTAAAATAATTCAGGGATTTCTTCTGGATCTTGACCGAAATTCGGTGATACGGAAGTTATGACCTCCGTATTTGGGATTTCATTTCCATCTACATCCAACCGAGGCAAGATATAAAATCGGGTGGGGTCTCGGATATACCAACCATAAATATGCGGGTGTAGTTCATATTCCCTCAATCCATTTGGACTTGGTATATTGTCCGTTTTCATTTTCACAAAACGCATTCTCCTAATTGTATTTCTATCGCGAGATGTAAGCATAGCCTTGTCATTAGAATTATATGCCACATGTTCATGTCAACGCTATTCATGTGTTTGAGTATCATGTACGTACATTAAAAAAAGTCTCATTAGCTTCGAAAATCCTAGTGACTAAGTATATTTAGTCTCTGTAAGTTGGTTATTAGGAGCACATTTTGCTTTGTCCCAAAACAGTTATATTTCTTGGGACCAAGATTTTGATAGCGAAAATAGACAGTCCAATGGGAGTCATTTCCTTCCGGACCGAGAAGGATAGTAATGTCGTGCTGAATGGATGGACGGTGAATCTCGAGAAGCTTATAGAACTTGTGGATGACGATGATGAATATTCGACATTGGATTACCCTGACAAGAGGTCTATCGTCATCGATTGAGATGATGAAGATCAAGATACTAATGTTGAAGATTTTATATTTTGTTACTTTGACATAATCGGGTGTTTTTTTCTTTCTAGTACTTGAGTTAGTGTTGTAATAATGAAATGATTATGTGTTATTTAAAGATATTTTTTGTTTTATTTAAATGGCCAAAATTTAATTTTCATATTTTATTAATTAATATTATAATTATAATATATATTGTTTAAAGGGACTAAAAGAGTCTTGTCACAGTAGTATAATATTTAGGAATTAAATTTTGTCACAGAAAGAACCATTCAGACACCAATATCATTCACAAAAGAGTACATTCAAGGACTAACATTTGTCACATTAATATTATATTTGGAGACAACAGATAGTCACGTAAACAACATAATAAAGACAAAATTTAGCTACATATAGTATATCTTCAGAAACAAACATTTGTACCATAAAATGAATATTCAGAAACAAAGTCTAGTCACAGAACAACAATAATTGGGAACCACATTTAGTCTCATAAAAAACATTTTCCACGACCATAACTCAACACTGAAAGTTCATCTTCAGGGACTACCCCAGAAAACGGGGGAAAAAATTGGAAATTAATCTTGTCCCAAGAAAGATGTCTTGTAGGGACTAAATGCAAAAAAACTTTTGTCACCCTGATTTGCTGCGTCGGGCCTGTTATGACAAAGTCATAACGACTAAATATAGTCCCTAAAGATCTACAGCGACTCCAGACGGGGTTTTAGGGACTAAACACGTTTCTCCCTAATTGCATTTTTTGTAGTAGTGTACGGAAGGTTGATTTGTTTATATAAATGTCATATGTATCACAGTAGATGAACATTCATAAGGTTTATTTTGTAATGTCTCTGTGGGACCATAATGCGAAGAATTATGTCGAACATGGGCCGAATTCTTGGATAAAAGGAGTTTGGTTGCACCGTGTAATTTTTGGTTACAAGCTTCGATATTTTTTATCTTTTTTCAACGGGAATTGAAGGAAGCATTCCACCCACACCAACATATTCTTCTTCTCCTTAATCTACTAAAATGAACAAGTACTCTCGTAAATTTTGGGACACGACAATTTCGTGTCGTAAGAGGTACGAGGTATAATTTTTCTGAGCATCTATTTGATTGTTGGCATAGAATAACCGCACTATGATTTCATAGTACGAATGATTCACTACTACAAAGTCATTTAGATTCCATTTTTCAGGCATCGTTTCAATTATGTAGTGATAAAATTGACGTGTGCATTTGGGGATTCGTGTGCATTTGGGGATTCATAATGGTAATACTGACTTACGGGACGATCCTTGTACTGAGAATGATATTTGTTTCCTGGTAGGGAATTACGAAAGAACTATGGATTTGTCACGTCGTCGATATTATAAAATTGTAAGGCACTGGCATGAAGTAGCGGAGTGTGACCATGAGGAGGAGGATTTAACGAATTCATTTTGCAAAAAAATTTGAAGAACAAGAACAAGATGAAGATGAAGAAGAAGATATTATAAATTTGTAATGCCATGGCAGCCATTTAATAAGAAGATGGAGTGGAGTGTGAACCCTTCTAACCTATACACCGAACCCTAGTACCCTATTTACTGAACCATAGTACTATATTTACATAATCCATGGTCTGGAAAACTAATAACAATGTCCAATTTTAAATGCTCCTATAATATAACTTCAAATTATTTGAGAAATATGTATAATATTTTCAGGATTGTGATGACTTGGGAAAAAACAAAGAAACCTCATCGAGATATTTGACATGAACTACATTGTATATATTCGGTTGATTTTCGATTTGTGCGAATGCTTCAAAAAAAGGCTTTCTTGTTTTAAAAACAATACAAATTAGCAACTAATTTTACAATCAAGCTTCATTTTCCTCAAAATTCTCAAAAACATGTACTGATCTTGAATCGTCAAGCATGAAATTGATCAAATTAAATCCACACCGTGAGAAAAAAGACCGATTCCTTGACCAGGACGAAGGTCCAGAGTGATGGTACCCATCGCCGTACCCCCTAACCTCCCTCTGGTCGTCGCAGCATATGGTTTGATCCGGATGTCAGGACGGCGAAATGAACTCGCGTTTGCCTTCCATCAGACCGAAAGACTCGGTTGCAGGGCTTGTGGACGATGGCAACGCTTTCTTCTCTCTCATTCGTCTAGGTCTGGGCAACGAAATTGTCTCTCCCTCGCTCGTCTAGGGTTAGAGTGAGCGGCGAGAGAGAGAGAGAGAGAGAGAGAGAGAGAGAGAGAGAGAGAGAGAGCAGCAGCAGCACGGGGAGGCGGTATATGCTGGGGCGAGCGGAGCTGGATCAAACGGTTGTAATTAAGCAGATCCGATGGTCGTAAGAGTGGAAGCGTGGAAGGCGCTTAAAAAACCCAATGTTTTGCATTATAACTATATTAAGATATGAGTAACTTTTTTTTAACAGAATCCTAGACCACGAATTGTGATTATTATAGGTTTTTATTTTTATATTGATGTCGTCGGGACTCAAATTCATAACCCATGTGATTTTAAACTAGTAATTGAACTCCAGAATTTTAACTCTGAAGTAATAGATCTAGGATTTATTTTTAATGAAAATAGAAACTTATAAATCCTCTCTGTTTTTCACAGAAAAACAGTTGAAGCTACACAAGCCCGTGCCAACTACTACATAAAAATAAAATCAACAACTAACTAAAAAACATTAATATTCCATTCAATCCAAACAACTATAACCTTCTAAAATACAGTTGACAAAAGCCTGAAATAACCAAGAGTGTAGGAGATACGCACCACCTCTCTATATCCTTGACCGTCAGGATTTGCAGTTTTAATATACTCAAATGACCTCGTCACCAGAACGTCATAAATCTCTGCCGGACCGCAATGGCTACCGTTCTTCGCCCTCAGCCAGGACCACATTGTTGTTGCATATCCTTTATATAAGCTGCTGTAATATAGGGTGCCGTTGATGACCTCTATGTATGTAAGGTGCCCTTCTCCATTCTTGTTGTACTCCGAAACAGCATTGCTGAAAATGTCTCGGGTATTGTTAGTGTATATAAAGACAGTGAGAACAGATATATGTTTATTAAATTGATATGAGAATGAAAGTTAATTACGAGCCCAAATCTTGGACACCAGGGTCCGAAACATTTTGAATCGGAAGATAATCCCCGAAGACCCAAGAAGAAGCAAAAGGGAAGATGAGGAGGAGAAATAGTAAGAGAAAACAAAGTTTTGAGATCATGGTTTGATATTCTTCTATCACTGTTTCTTAGTTTGGTTTTAGATGTGCATCAACGCTTCGGGTATAGGTCATTTATATAGGCAGCAATCTCGGTACAAAGTTAAAAAAGAGGTCGTATATGGTACCCCTGAAACCCTACACGGGTTTGCCGATATGGGGGGGCCAATTGGTGTCCCCAATTCGTGTACCCAAGATTGTATTAACTGTTAATTGAAATTATTAATTTTATTGATAAATAGTACAAATGTATTAACCGATAATTAACTTTGAATTAACTGTTAATTAAAATTTGAATTAACCATCAATTGAATTTTGGGGGTGCAATTTGGGGATGGGAATTCCCCTCAAACCCATATCGGCAAGGCCAAAGTGGGTTTGAGGGGTTCGGTAAAATTACCCGTTAAAAAATCGTCCCTACATATCACTTATTTCTTCTTAGGTGTGTGCAAATCATATGTTATAAAAAAGGGAAATTTTGAATAATAGACCGGATTAAGTTTGGAATATCCGAAATAGCCAACCTAGTTTGCTAATTTGGATTATAATACTAGTCGAGAGCATGGCAAATTGTCGACTTTTGAAAAGTCGAGACATTGTTGATTTCTAATTAACCAGTTAACCCTGCTAAACCTGTCGACTTTTGAAAAGTCGAGTATTCCACTTTCCGAGACAGCTTCCCAAAACGGTCGACTTTTCAAAAGTCGAGACCTTGTTAAATGCACACAGCTCCCCAACGCTTACCTGCTCTAATTAAAACCGGTCGACTTTTGAAAAGTCGAGAAATTCACCGAAAGCACAAAACCCTCGACTTTTGAAAAATCGACCACAAATTCTCGACTTTTGAAAAGTCGACCTGTAATTCTCGACTTTTGAAAAGTCGACCTGTAATTCTCGACTTTTGAAACGTTGAGAGGCTGTTGAAATGATACTTCTCGACTTTTCAAACGCTGAAAACCTGTTGAATCAATATTTTTCGACTTTTCAAACGTTGAGAGGTTGTTTAAGGCAGTTAAGTTGTTTGTTTGGTAGTTAATTAGTAATCAACAAGGTCTCGACTTTTCAAAAGTCGACAGTTTTTCATGCTCTCGACTTTTCGAGAGTGTTAGAATCCAAATTACCAAACTAGGTTGGTTATTTCGGATATTCCAAATTTAATTCGGTCTACTATTCAAAATTTCTCTATAAAAAATTAATACACGATTTATTCATAGAATAATCTTTTTTTTTCTGATAAAGAATGCCAACGATACTTATTTTTTCTTAAGTGTGAAATGAGACTCGTGATAAACAAAATAATGGTAAATGAAGTTTTGGTTTAACACATGTTATAGATACGGGGAGAGGCCAGGATTTCTTTTGAAGGTGCATATCAAGGTTCTTAAATTTAATAGTTGTCAGGTCAAGATCTACTCTAGATCAGATTAGATCCACTCTCGGAAGGAAGCAATTACGAGAAGCTTAAACTATATTTATCTCGGGGTCTTCTTAAGTGAGTTGAGTTTTGGGCAATTAATCAACTCCCAAATGATGAAGCCCTAAATGGTCGAAAGTATTTAAGTTAAATTATTGTAAGTAGCAAATGCGGCGCTAAGTTCCAAATGTAGGCTTAAGATCCCGACTTTTGCGGAGACTTTTGTTAATTATACATATAAGTCAATTTTTTGTGTAGACTTTTACTAACTGATTGTTATTGGTCAATACATAATGATACATACTTATTTTTAATATTTTTATACGAGGCCTTTTACCATGTTCCCTTGTTTTTCCTACTAAATCATGATACAAATCACAAGGCAATTAATCCCTAATTATTTCCCTCTCAATTAACGGTTAATTCATATTTATTAATAATTGAATATTTCTAATTAATCTTTAATCTATAGAGATCTTAATTATGTATTAAATTTTTAATAACTATGAATTAATTGTTAATTAACTTTGTCAATGATGGATTAAATCGTGATGCAATCACGATTTTGTGGGCAAAATTGGGGCCAGGACATAATTTTCATTTTTATATGGGGCTATTAGTTAGCCCCTCAAACATCAAATCGATGTCTTGATGAGATGACAATAGATAATTAAGTGGGCTAATTAGTATTATTAATTGATTCAATTAACGATTGAAGTGATTATTTAATTGAATTGACAAGTCAATTAACATTTCATAATATTAATTTATTATAAATTATTGACATATTAGTTAAACGTGTCAATTAAAATTTAATTGATTCAATTAAAAATGTTAAATCAATTTATTTTGCCTGCTCAACAAGGGTATTGGGGTGTGTTTGGGGGAGGGGGCAAGTATATTGTCCCCTTTTATATTGAGCAGTGATGTACTCTTCCGATGACATTGGATGACATGGTATGATTTTTAAAATGTGATTTTACATCTTAATTAATGATCTTATATCATTATTTAGGTTTAATTATGTTAATTAATGATTTAACATTTCATTAAATTCTGAGATCACAAATTAATGTGTTAAAAGTTAAGATGTTAAATCATATCCACATCATCAAAAATTAAGGTGTTAAACCATATTCGTATCTGATACCGTATATCGTATATGTATCCGTATTCGTATCGAATATCTTCTAAATACTAAATTTTAGTTGCATTGAAAAAATATTTTCTAAAAATTAATGTTATTAAAAAATATATATTTTCTAATAATGCAGTTGTATTACAAAAATATTATCTTAAAATTAGTGGTATTATAAAAATAATATTCTCTAATAATTAATGATATTAAAAAAAAATTCTAAAAAATAGTTGTATTAAAAAAATAATATTCTCTACAATTATTTTTCTTTCCTTTGTATTATTTAAAATATACTGATTTTAAATTATTTGTGTGATTTATTTATGTGACATAATTATAATTTTTTATATGATTAAAAAATAAATATGATAATTCTGTAATTTCATAAGAATAATAAAATTTTAGAATATTGTATTCATTTACAACATATAATCCTATGATTTTCATCAAATATCTTCTAGACATCCTACTGCTAGTAGTTTTTGTATATTCCTGATATGATAGTTTCGTGATATGTTGGTTTACTACAACTAGTGGTTTCCTGCAACTGTACAAAACTGCCCTAGCAAACATGCCCTATGACATGTTTGCAGGTGGAGTTTTGAGCCAAAGTTTTACAAGTTTTCCTGGATCAAAAATCACAAAACTAATAGGTGTTTGGTCATGGTATGAAATGTAAAGTTTCGGGTTATCAAAATTTGAAAAACTAAACTAACTAGTTTATATTCTTGGGTTTGAAAACTTACCTAGTATTGGATTTTTGAAATCTAACAATGATTATGCAATTATAATAAAATATATATAGTGTTATATATTTTATTTTTTATAGCTAATCTTGTTAAATGTTTATATTTAATTTTATAAATGGTATTAAAATTTAGTTGTATAGAAAATAATATTCTCTAAAAGTTGTTCTATTAAAAAAATAATATTCTCTAAAATTTAGTTGTATTAAAAGTGTATTTAGAACTTATTAACAACAACAACAACAACATTATTCCAAAAAATCACTAACAATTCTAAAAAATCACTAACTAAAAACCATTATTCCATTTAATCCAAACAACTAGAACCTTCAATTATCAAGTCAGCCTGAGATAACCAAGGCTGTAGTCAATATTTGGCACGAGTTGAGGAGTAGTTTTGTAAACTAGGGTATATCTCTCATCCACCTCGACGTCATAAATCTCTGCCCGACCGCCATGGCTACAGTCCTTCGCCCTCATCCAGAACCACCATTTTGTTGCGTATCCTTTCGGTAGATAGGTGTTATATCTGGTTCCGTTGATGACCTCTATGCAGTAAAGGTGTGATTCTCCCTTCTGGTTGTACTGCCACACTGCATATCTGAAAATGCCGCGTGTAATGTTAGTGAAAATAAAGATAGTGAACTGATGTATGTTATTAAATTGATATGAGAGAGATGTTTACAAGCAAAGGTTTTTTACTTCAGGATCCGAAACATTTGTGATAGGATCATATTCATCAAAATGAAAAGACGTGTAGTCTTGAGAAGAAGCAAAATGGAGGAGGAAGAGGAGAAATGGCAAGAGAAAATAAAAGGGTTTGGAGCTCATGGTTTGATATAATCTTCTTTTTTTGTATCTTAATTTAAGATGGTTTTGGATGTGCATGGAGAGCTTCGGAAGATAATTATTTATATCGACATAAATCTTGGTAAAAAGTTAATAACGTCCCAACATATCACCTATCTGAGATGTATGCAAATCATATTTTGTTTTCTTCTAATAAAAATGATAACCATGTTTTAGCTTATGGAAAAAGTGTCATTAAGTGATTTGTCAAGGTTAGATCTACTCTCGATCAGATAGATTATATCTACTCTCGAACAGGGAGCAATTATGAAAAGCTTCGACTATATTTATCTTATTAAGTGAGTTGAATTTTGGACAATTAATCAACCTCCCCTAAATGGTCAAAAGTATTTAACTTCTATTATTTAATTATTGTAGGTAGCAGATGCGGCGCTAAGTTCAATTAGGGTTAAGATCCGACTTTTATGGAGAATTGTTAATACTCTACACATTTCAATTCTTAGTTCGGCCACATGTCTGTATATCAAGAAGTCAAACTTTTCAAATAATCCTAACCATTAATTTGTTAATTAAAAGGAAGAAGTTCATGCTAATTCGTGATATTTGATATTTAAAGGAAAAATATACTTGGCCTCCCAAACTCAAAAAAAATCTTTAATAAAGTGACAGATTGGATTAAATGGATTAATTAGTCTCTCTAATTGACTCGATTATTGATTTAATTGACATGTAAATAATTTATAATATGATAATATTAGTACATGGTAATTGACGTGTCAATTCGATTAAACGGTCAATTAAAACGTTAATCGAGTCAATTAATAGTACTAATCAACTCATTTAACCCATTTTTGTCACCTCATCAGTCATCAACACACTTTTTTGAGTTTGGGAGGCTGAATATATAACCCCATATTTAAATTCGTGATATTTGAATCGAGTCAATTAACATTACTAATCAATCTATTTAACCTACTTTTGCCACCTCATCAAGGTATTTTTTGGAGTTTGGAGGGCTGAATATATAACCCCATATTTAAATTCGTGATATTTGATATTTTGATTCGGATCACTTCGGATTAAGTCAATTCGAATCGAGTTGACTTCTCGTCGTCGTATTTGGTCAGATTTTTTCGATTTGAAATTATAGTTGGGGTCGTATTTTTTAGATTCGGGATGATTCAAACTCTGATTAATTTCAAATTTTGAATCCAATCGGATGCGGAATCATTCGGAATTCGGATATTTTCAAAATTCGGGTTAGTGAAATTCGAGGTACGTACGATCTTTGTATGATTTTATAGATTAATTTTCTTTAAATATATGGTACAAAATTAAGTTATATCTCAGTAAAAATGTAATAAATATGGTCATAATTGGTCGTAAATATTGTTGGGTCTCACGTAAGGGTGTCAACGGAGGGGATATTGCCCAAAACGATCTGAACCGTATCCGAAAAATTATCCGGATCCGAAGAAATATCTAAATCCAGGTTAGAACCGTATATGTTTTTACGGATATGAATCCGAATCTAGAAGTTAAATTTACAGTCGTATCTGGATACTATTAGGGTCCTTGTAAATGTGTACTTGTTATGCTGAAATCATGATCTCATTTATTTTTAATATCCAGTAGGAAATAACTCTATTTCAATTTGTAATAATATATAACACGCAATAATTATATTCCAATTCATAGTAATATGAAATGATTCAAATAGCGGTGATGTAGTGGCGTCATAACAATTTTTTGAAGGTGAACGTTGCATCACTTCAAATTTTAAATTTGTAACGTTTTGTTCTGTTGCAACGCTATAGATAACTGTTATAACGTGAAACGTACAATTATAACAGTTGTAGCGGTGTTATAGCGTGATTTCTTTCACTATTCCTCCTTTCTAGTCTCCAATATAAGGATCTGGTAAGATGAAAATAAGGACTTCCTTTCTGAAGTATACTGGAGTTCCTGGGACTTATATAATAGACGGAATGATCTTTTTATATTTGAAGGTGCTCATCTTTATACTCTCAATAAATGAATGTTCTTAGCTTACCAATTTCACTATATACCAAAAGTAACATGATTATCCAAAAATTTTGACTATAATAATAATAATAATAATAATAATAATAACATGATTACTCATAATGAGAGAGGCTAAAATACTTAATTAAGTACCAACATTTTGGTACTTAATGTTTTTTCACTATTGGATTCTCATTGAGATTTCTGTTTTATCATGATGATCATCAAAGTTTATATCATCATTAAATACACAAATCTCAATGCAAATTTAATGGTGAAAAAGCATTAAGTACCAAAATGTTGGTACTTAATTAAGTATTTTAGCCTCCCTCATAATAATAATAATAATAATAATAATAATAATATCATAATAAAAATAAAATAATAATAATAATAACAACAACAAATAATTATTATAATAAAAATAAAAATAAAAATAATTATAATAATAACAATAACAATAACAATGTACATTTATTATTAGTTTATATTACACCATATTTGGCTACTGGATTACATTTATATGCATATTGTAATATTATGAAAAGAATAAGTTTGATCAAATTCCATAGCGATGGTGAACCGACGCTATATTGTATGCTAAATTAAACGTCAAAACGCTACACGCCGCTACACGCTATTAAAAACATTGGTAATATCTAATTGACAATAACTTTATTTCATTTTTCAATACATACGTATTATTAGTTTTCCCTTCTACCTCTCACTTTTATATTAATTTATAATTTAATATAATTTTTTATTTTTAACTTACAAAAAAGTATTAAAAATAATATTATGTTATTACATCGTAGTATCCATTTTAATATCCGAATATGATTTGTACCTAAATCCATATCTGACAATAGCCGAACCGTATAAATATATGTTTAATATATGAACTGTATCCGGATTCAAACCGTTGACACTCCTAGTCTCAAGGCATCAAACAAAGTGCAACGGAATTACGGTCGTGAGACCTTTTCTAAGACTAGGAGATTACACGCGCTTTGCAGCGGTTTTGTTTCATTTGTTTACCATGCACATAATATATACACATAATATATAGTTATGATATTTCGGGAGCAAATATAAGATTTTATGAAAATAAACATCATATTGATTAAGAAAGTTTTATAATAACAAAATTATTATATTATTTTTTAAGATGACACATTGCGAAAGATTAACACGAAAGATTAACAAAATTATAATATTATTTTTTCGGGAGCAAATATAGTATTTTAATGCAACACATACAGAAAAAATAAATTTCACTATAAAATAATAAAATAACATGCGTGGATATAAACAAAAATCAAGACGATCTGATATTTTAAGAATAATAACATTGTAAAAATTTAACAAAATTATTTGTGTGTGATAAATCTTATGTTTCATGTTTATTATTGAAAAATATTATATAAGTTAAAGAAATTATTTGTGTTTAGTAAATTAATATTTTTCATTACTTTTTATTTTTTTAAAGATTAACATGAAAGTGTTTTAAGTAACAATACAAATATAACATAATTGTTTTAAAAAATAATAATAATAATTAGGACGTGCAATTTTTTTCAATTATATTTTTAAAAATAATAATAATTAGGATTACAAGTCAGTAATGTAATATATCATTTTTTACATAATTATTTCATAATTTTAATTTAAAGAAAAATATTGAATATATGATAATACCATACTTAGTAGTATGTGCAATTTTTTTCAATTATAGTTTTAAATAATAATAATTAGGTTTACAAGTCATTAATGTAATTATATTTATTTTTATATCTTTTTTTAGATAATTATTTTCATAATTTTAAGTTAGAGAAAAATATTAAATATATGACAATATGGATCTCAGAAATAAAGATAAAATTCAAGCCAATACATTTCTTCAATTTTTTAAATTATATTATGAAAAGACTAACAATAATTTATGTATGTTTTATGATATTATATATTAATTTACTAATGTTAGATATTTAAACTTTTCACTTTCTATTTGTATTCACAATTGATAATGTAACATATTGTGACAAACATTCAAAATAAAATACAACTTGTCCAACATGAACCTAACAAATAATATTTTGACACGTCATCAATGTAAGATGATGTGGCCTTCTAAAATTGCTTAGAACTATGTGTAAAATAAGGGACACATAAATATTTACAAATCAAACATAATCACATAAAATCAAAGGTTAATCTATGGTTCATATGTTGCCACATATCATAATCTAATGGTTGAAATAATTTTAATGATGTGGCATGAGTTATAATGAGGTGGCATAATGAGATTGCATAAAGATGGGTAAAAAATAAGGTATTGGTTAATTCGTGTATATGAGAAATAGTTTGAAATCCCAAAATCATATAGAAATGCAAATTTGGGCTTTCAATTGATTTGAACCGGGGTCAATTCGAGTTCGGTCCATATATGATTTCGGATTTATCAGGCCTCGGATTAGATCCTTTCCGCTATGTTATTTATTTTTAGGCTTATTTTATTTCTGCTTCGTATGATTAGATATCAACTTTTTTTCAATAACCTAAAGTCAGTATGATTATATTTCGTATCAGTTTCTAGATTTTAGTATCCTTCTCAGTTCTATAATAATGACGTAGGTTTCTCTAGAGTGCAGACAAAAGAAAAAATCAAGTTTCACAGCCTCAAATTAAGAGATTGAGATTACATTTCATTTTGAGCTATAGTGCATTTTTGGTCACACAGAATGGAAATGGATTCAGCGGAAGACAATATAGTAAGCAAACATCTATTTCCTTATTCTCGAATATCATCATTACCAAAAATATAAAATAAAACTTCACCATATTCGACTACTGATATATATTTTTGATCCTCTCATGGCTGAGGCCTGCTTTGAACTATATAAACATCCTTTCCAACAACACATCCTTCGATATCCTGCGCGCACCCAAACTGCTGCTCAAGGAAAAACCCAACTGCACACAACCTCTGCCCCAGTTGCTTCCTGTACACCGGGTCCACCGTAAACTTCTTTTTGCTATAATCCACCGTCAATTTCACGACCTCTCCATTCGCCGGACCGGGTCCATCACGAACCAACATCTCCTCGCTAAAATTCGCAAAAGCTAATGTGCTGACATCTCCATCGAACTTACCACACGAAACACGCCATGGTGTGCCTCGAGTTCCAGACGCCAATGTCTCTCCCAATCCTGATGCCAGCTCAGCTTGTACCAAACTAGGGTCACGGTCCGTTGGACTCATTGTATGAAGCACAAATGAAATATCAGGACGAATCATCTCCTGTACGAGCACAGCCATGGACGCCTCCATTTGAGGCACTTTCGCAACTCTTCGACTTAATATGGCCCTACGAGTGTATAACGAGGCCCAAACCCGCGAAACAGCGGATCCAAACCCGTTAGGGTTTGAAATCCTTACATTTGGGATTGATTCGTATAGCCCTGCTGCAGACATGCCAGCCAAGTCTTCTACATTTGCGCTAGATCTTACAATGAGACAAGCATTTGGGGGAAGGATTTGAGATATTTGGTAAAAGGTATCTTCTGGAATTTGGAGGGTTGAAATTAGGGTTTGGAGTTGGGTTGAAAGTTCGTCTAATTCGCCGGTTTCAATTTTGGCTGTTTCGATTTGGTTTATTAGGGTTTGGAAAGTGTCGATTGAGCCGCTTTTTTGAAGGGCGGATTCCATTGAGCCGAAGGGGATTACTGCGCCAGAGGGGACAAAATATAAAGCTGGGACTCCTTGGTCGCTGTAAACTGTCAATAGAAAATTAAACAAATTTAGATGATTTTTGAAGTTCAACAAAATGATGAGAGAGAGAGAGAGAGAGAGAGAGAGAGTAATAAATAACCTTTCTGAGAAAGAGAGGAGAGCAAGGCAAGTCTACTACAAGAAGCAGCTTTTGCACCGGAGGATTCGACTGTGGCGCGTGAGATGTTCAATACACTAGGTAATTTCGTGTTTCCAGTTAAAAGAGAAATATTATTCTGTAAAATAAAAACACAAGGCCAATACAAGAATTAATGCAAGGATGGTAAATTAAATTAGGACCTAACAAACAAAGTAGTAGTGTATTTATTATACCCAAATCCTAGTGTAATTATACCTTGGTGACAGTAGGTGATTCTAGGGGTTCCACTTCTTGATTTGGAGTTGATAATACGTCATTGCTTGTGGGAGAAGAGTGGGACAAATCGACACTAGTTGTGGATGCTTCCAGTCTGAAATTAAACCAAATCAATCAGATAATTTCTTAAAAAGAGAACATTATGATAAATACATTATAAATCAAAAAATAAAGTGTAAATTCATAACCTGACGTATTTTCCATCGAGGCTGCGAATATGTGATATTTGATCATCGTCTTCACACGTGACAAACACCACATTTTCCTATACACGCAAGTGAGGCAATTCTTGTAATAAATGCAAAATCAATAAATAAATAAAATGAAAAAGAAACGGACTTGGCGAGCTCTGACACCAAGATGAGACAAGTGAGGCAATTCTTGTAATAAAATCACTCCTGCTATATTTTCTCCAGCGGCTTTGACCTACCAATTTCAAGTATTCAGTCAGATCCCATTTAAAAACTAAAATAAAATAAATAAAATGATTTTATTAAACGAAAGCAAATAAAAGGTACCTCCTCATCACCATCAGCCTTGTTCACGATTAGAATTACGGGTCCATCAGCAGATGAAGGCAATGAGCCTGGAACTATACTCTCAACCTAATCATATTATACAAAATTAGAAATAAAACTTCACATTAAAATATAAGTATGAGAATTTCCACTGATTACCTGCAGGATAGTTCCCTGAGTGACACCTGGCACGAGTACGTCCCAGCCTGACGATCCCAGTACACTCCGAATTGATTTCAACATAATCGTGCCCAGTTTCGAAACCTGAAATATTACCCTAAAACACAACAAACCAACATTTAATATATTAGAAATAAGAAGAAAAATCCCCAAAAAAAATTAATTACCCTGCACGAATTTCAGCTTCGGTGTAAGTCCTGATACTATTCTCTGGAATTCCAAGGGCTTTTCCAAGTATCTTCAAAAATAAATTAATTATCAATACACACAATCATTTTATTAAATTGTCAGAGCTATGATACGAACCTGAACTTTGTCAGGAAAAAGAGTGAGAAGAGCTTCAGAGTAATCTTCGGTAAGTCTCCTTGCTCTGTCAATAGTAGTCTTCAACCTCAATGCCCAGATATACTTCCCATCTTCCTCTCCTATCAACCAAAATTCAAAACCAATCAAATATCCAATTTCATTACTCAAAAGTCGAAACCAAAAAAAAAACAAATATACCTTCTGATTCGGATAAGCCTTTTTCTTTCCACGCATCGAGTTCGTTAGATATAGCAATACACTCTTCAGATCTCCAGCCCGAGAAGTTCACTTGATTAATCCCAACAATAAGCGCATCGATTGGATCGGTCCACGAATCTGCATTTGTCGACTCAACAACACTCTGCGCGAGCCAGGCCGAGCCTCCCTTCGATTCGATACCATTAACAAACCTACTTAGGAGCACGAACGAATAATCCTCCAGTCCGATTTCGCCAAGACGCCACTGCAAAATCATATACAAAACATAATATTATTCATAATAAATTGGGATGAACAAGTAGAAAACAAACCTTCTGACGCGTAGCGATGGCTACGTCAGGTGCATCGTTTCTGAGACCGCTTTCGAGGCCCTTTATAATTGCAGACCTTAAATTACTCAACGATTTCAAGGTCTTCATCAACTGTGTATTTTCTTCTTCTTGAAATTTATCCAGATTCTAAATAAAAGACAAATTAATTAGTTTGTAATTTCATTTCATGTAGTAAGAGAAAATAAAGTTAATTTACCTTTTTGCATTCCAAGAACAAGTTAAGAGCTTCTTGATTCTTCTCGTCAAAAGATTCCTTGATCGATTCCAACTGCTCAGCCAAGCTGGAAAAAAGTTGCAACAATTAGATAATAAAATAATATAATATAATCATATTTAATATTTAATATTGTAACAAACCTGCCAGCGTTGAAGAAATCTTTGAGTTCGCTATAAAATATCTTGAACTGCTCGACGAAACTCTCACTATACTCCCCAGGGTTTTTCGATATTCTAGATAACATAGCCTCAGTTGCAATCAAATCTTCCGGGCCCGCATTTCGATGCAACTTGTTTTGTATCGTGTGCTTTATCTCTTGCTACAACACAATTAAAATTATAAATAATATATTAAAAACAATTTTACGAAATTAATTTACCTTCAAGTCATGAGGAATGTCGTTGCGGTGAGCAATGTCGCGAATTCGCGTCAGAGGGACCGAAGCGGTAAATTCGGACTTGAAAGAGGGCAAACACGGATGAGTTTTTCGTATTATGATTAATTCTTCGGGAGATATGTATTTGCTGTAGGAAATTCTTTCGAGTTCGCGAAATATAACCCTAGAAATTTCTGCATGTCGATTCGGCCTGTGGTGACCTCCGTCCTCGAAGCATGGAATTTGGCCCGTATTTATCCACTAAAAAAACATATTAATATAATTGTTAATGCGTGAAATTTGTTTACATTATTTTGGACTATACATAAATAAATTATGAAAATGTGCCTTGAGGTAAATAAAGGAGTATAAAAGGGCTTCTAAGCGATTGAATTTTCCACTACTGCTTCCTGTTAATATCTCACGTACTACCTCTAGCTGCACAAGAAAAAAAAAATAAGAAAAAGCATTAAAAATAAGTTGCTAAAAAGATAATGGCAAAATAATCGTATTTTGAATTCACCTTGCGCCACCAATTTCTTGAGTTTTTATCGCCCTCGACTAATTCCAAAACTACCCCTTGAAGTCCATCCAAATTCCAAGTTCGCTCCGCCTCTCGGTTTCTATGCTCATTAGACTGCATGAACGAAATATCCTTCCCTTGCCAATCCGCCCCAAATCTGCTTGATTCCCCTTCCTCTCCATTTCCACTATCCTCTCCCCCCTCCATTTCATGCACTTCTTGATGAACTTGATCGATTTCTGCACCGATAAGAGAAACGGACTCTCCAGTCTTGTTCCAATGGCATACAATGTCAAAGCTCCCTTCCTTTGGTAGATCCAAGACACGGTTATCACCATCCTCCCAAATTTTATCTTTTTTTCCTTTTGAAAATATCACGAATTTGAATTCTAAGCGTGATTCTCCAGGTAATTCGAGCTGAGAAACCCAGCCATCAGCGGTCCAGACCATTTCCGCTTGTTTTTTCCATGAACCAACCTCTTTTGCGGAACCAATGATGCCTACATGCTCCCCAAATGCAACTTGGTGGTTCAAACGAACCCTAATTTGGGTCTTCCCTTGCTTCTCAGATGGTATTTTCTTCTTTTCTTCAGTCCTGGGTTACCATAATGCATCCAAAAATGTCAATTGAGCGTAAACAATGAACTAGTTTTGCAACCAAGATCATGATTTGACAATTACCTCTCAACTGAAGTGGCGCTGCTGGCAGTACAGTGGAACCGGCGAGACTGTAAGCTAATGTTGCGTGGGCTAAGCATGGCTTTCATGGGCAAGAAGCAATTAACGGAGCACCGATTGATTGTACACAGTGAAGGGTAGATGAGTAATGGGCGAGTTGGAGTCGCCATTATCGGATCCGATTGGTCGTCCTAACTGGTACTAGATCAGATCAGCTTAGACAGAGTAAACAGTAGTGTATTTAGTTATTTATGGGGAAGAGCGCGGTGGGATTTCACGGGGAGTGTGAAGCGGAGCGTCGGTCGAGGGACGTTACACTGGTGGCTAAGGGAGCACTGATCGATAACGAATTCGGACCCAGAAAATGAGGAAAAGGTTACAAAAATTGCAAGAAATTGGAAGAAAGCAGAGCATATGAAGGCCACGTGTAGAAGAAGGAATATCAGGAGGGGATTCTTGCATAAATTTTATTTTGGAAGGATAAATATGATATTTTGGGTTTTTAGAAGATTAAAATTGAAAATGCCTATCAAAACCCAAAAGACTGAGATACTATGTTGCACGGTTACGAGATACGAATACGAAAATATGATAATTTTCAAAAAAAATATAGGATACGATACGGCAATTATATATAAATTTTATTAATTATTAATTATAATTTATATATTTAATATTTTTATATATTATGTATTTGATTTAAAATATATTAAAATTGTATTTTTACATAGATAACTTCTTATTAAGTAAATATTTATTATATTTTTTTATTTACTTATATGTATTACTTGTTTATTTCGATTTCAAATTTTTATTTTTAATTTTCATGTACATTTATTTTTACGTTAGAAATATCCGACAAGTATCCGAAAGTATCCGACAAGTATCCGTTATTATTTTGAAATAAAATATTTGAATATATCACGTAGAGTATCCGATACGTATCCGACCAGTATCGATACGACTTGATTTTTAAAATATCCGTGCATCTTTCGCTACAAAACAATATTTCTCACTCAGTAGTCATGGGCCCAACTAAAAAGACCATATTTCCCAGTACCGACAATGACATAAATAGCCTTTCATTAAAATTGATAATATCACACAGAATACACACCATAACATTATACATAGTAACATAGTTCTAATCGAGAATGGACGAGGAAAATTGGACACGTGTCCACTTTTTTAAAATTTTTAATTGACAAATTAATATTTTCTCCCAAATTTTACCATACCATGCTCTATGTTCTAAGTTAATTTATTTAATTAACATGATAAAGGACACATATTAGTTATTAATTTAATACATAATTAACGTTAGTTCGAATTCATAAATTTAAATCAATATTAGTAAATTTTTAAAGATATGTTCTAATTATCACGTTAATTAAAAGCAATAGTACAAATATGGAGAATACGATGGGTATATTTTGGAATAAAGTATTTTTTTTTAATATTTCACGGTGAAAAAGATATAAAATTTTACTTTACTCCAAAATGTACCCGCCGTATTTTTCATATTTGTATTATTGCATTTAATTAACGTGATAATTAGAACATATCATTAAAAGTTCATTAATAATGATTCAAATTTATGAATTCAGACTAATGTTAATTATGTATTAAATTAATAACTAACATGTACCAGTTATCATGGTAGAAATTGTGCCACGTGTCCTTTTTTTTTTTTAATTTTCAATTGAAACCTTTATATTTTTGCCCAAATTTTACCATAACATGCTCTCTGTTTTAAGTTAATATATTTAAATAATATGATAACTGGCAAATGTTAGCTATTAATTTAATACGTAATTAACATTAGTTCGAATTCATAAATTTAAATCGATATTAATAAATTTTTAATGATATGTTCTAATTATCACGTTAATTAAATGCAATAACACAAATATGGAGAATACGACGGATACATTTTGGAATAAAGTAATTTTTTTTAATATCAGTTGTACTGTTCATCATGCGAAAAAATATATAATTTTATGAAACTCCAAAATGTACCCATCGTATTCACCATATTTGTATTATTATATTTAATTAACGTGATAACTAGAACATATCATTAAATATTTATTAATATTAATCCAAATTTATGAATTCGTAATGTCAATTACGTATTAAATTAATAACTAACTTGTGTTAGTTATCATGTTAATTAAATATATTAATTTAGAATATAGAGCAAAACCCGCGCAATCGCGCGAGCACAACGCTAGTTTCTTTCTATTTTAGCAAAACAAAATGCTCACAAGTGATATAATACAAAATGTTTTTAAGTACTAATCCACATACAAGATACATACTATTACATTAATTTTAACAACAAAATAATACGAAACCTACTTCTTACCAAAATAAGATAGTAAAGAAAGTTGACCTTCGTCTTTCTTCACGACTTTCTCTTTTTTCGCTGGCTGAGAAGACTTCTCGCTAAATTTATCAATATCCTTGAATTCTCTTTTAATTCCAGAAATAAAATTTCCCTTTACTTTCTCATCCTCGTCTTCATAAAATTGTTCCGGTTTAATATCATTGAGTTCCTCTTTTGTTTCTTCCTTTATTAGGGTTGAATTTTCTGATTTTTTCGCAAAGAACTTTGAAATTGGGTTGTTGGTAATTGATTTCAATTGTATCTGCATTTCGAATCCAAGAAAACAAATCAGTATATAAATTATTTGTTTCGAGAAAAAAATTATGAATCATTCGAGTTTACCTCTTTGATACAATCAGGACCATTAAAGGAAGTTTTTCCAACTTCATTACTCACAGGATGCCAAACCTGATTAAATTTAAAATAAACAATTAATAAAAATAAGTTACGTTTATAAAACATTTTAGGGGGGTATTACGAGATCAGAATCTTCATAAGGAACGAGAAGAGATTCGATTTTTTGAGTCGAAGAATCTAGCCATGAATCTATGGAACTCTCTGATCCGAGTATTACTGGCATTCTATCTGTAATTACAAAACTCGTTACAAATTATTTTAACAAGGGATTTTATTTTAATTTGAAATATTATGACCGTGTAACCATTCGAAGCTTGATGAACATCGTGTAGTCAAGATTGTGAATGTATACAGCTTTTCTCCTGCCAAAAAATATATTAATTACAGTTTAATAATATGTACTCTATACCAAAAAATATTCCAATGAGAGAGAGAGAGAGAGAGAGAGAGAGAGAGAGAGAGAGAGAGAGAGAGAGAGAGAGAGAACCTTCAGAGTTTATCCAAGAGTCGTAAAGAGCAGCAAAAACAAGAGGCCTATCATCCTTAAAATGAATATAGTATGGTTGCTTTTTAGAACCATCCTTTTTCCATTCATAGAACCTACAAGGAAGATAGAAATTTCAAAAAATAGGAGAATTTATACAAAAAATAAATAAAATAAAACGAATTGGTCTAATGTACCCTTCGATTGCAACGAGACACCTATTTGATGGAATTAGTCGTCTAAACGAGGCCTTCTCTTTCACCGACTCTGATCTTGCATTAAACTGCAATTGATTAATTAATCGTTCATTATTACCGTAATTGATTATCAATCTCAATTTGAAAAGAATCTAGCGAATTATTACCATCTTGAAATGATCAGGTTTTTCATTCTTCTTCATGAAGCTTGGAATCAGACCCCATTTCATGCACTCGACAACAGGACCCATACAATCTTCATCGCCTTCTCCATTGTTAGTATTTCTCCTCACCGCTGCCACTGGCATGTAACCACCAGGTGAAGCATTATACGAAGGCCGATAACTACACCCAAATCAAAAGTACAAATTTAAGGCTCGGAACTTTCAATCCGAACATTATCAAGGGGATATTCATTCGATTCCATTGGATTGGATTCAATCAAGCAAGAGCAAATGAGGAAGAAAGATTACCGATCAGTATTTACTGTACGGAAGGAACCGCCTCTTCTGGTGGTGAATCCGCATGCCGCGGCCACCTGATTCGGATTCAACGTGCACCGAGCTCTCCCACACATCCCTCCCTCTCTCTCTCACACTCTCTTGTGTCTCTTCAAACCCTCTTCCTTCCTAAAGAAGAATAGAGGCGCGGGAAAGAAAGAAAAAGAGAAAATTTCGGGTATGTCCTCGCCAAAAGTCGAAATATCAAATATGTCCCTCCAAAACGATAAATATCAAATTAAACCTTTTGGTGGTGTTTGGCAACGAGATAACTAGAAGATAAAGTACTTTATTAATCTATTCTTTGCCAAACATAACTTACTTTATTGAAGGAATAGGGGGTATAACTTATAAGACTATCACTGATTTTTTTTTTGACAAAAATAGAGTGTTTTTTGACAAAAATAGAGTGGGCTCTAAAGTTTTTAACTTATAAGACTATCACTGATTTGAGCAGTGATAAACTATTCCTTGTGTAAAACTTTTCGATTCTTCTAAAAATAACCCTCCCTATGTGCACACTCATCTTCTCTATTTAAAGCTTAACTTTAATCAAACTTGTACCTTTAAACTTACAAAATATCAAATATGTCTTAAATCCTTAAATTATAGTTAGATTTGACAAAATAACTGTAGTTAATATTCTAAACTATAATTAAGTTCTTAATTATAATTCTAAATAAATGACTAAAATGCCGAGTTCCTTCTTTTATCTCTGACAATATATCCCATAATACCTCTTCTTTGTTTTCTTCGCTTCTTATTTGCCCTTCTGTCCATGCAATACTCAGTCCTCACTCCCTTCAATGAATCCCGCATTCTCTACTTTTCTTGGAGCATGTACCAGTTCAACTGAACTAATAAAATCATTTGGAGTCGGTATGAATCAAATACCATCGATTAAAATTTCATTTGAGGGATATTACTCCTAATTGAACTGAGTCATAGAAAACCCCCATTTTACTTCTAATCTTTTAGACTTAACGGGAAGTTAAATTTTGGATAAAATGGGTTAGAAATTGAGTTTTTGAGGGACATATTTGATATTTTGAGTTTTGGGAGGATATACAAGCAACCATTCCCAAAGAAAAAAATACACAGTACTTTTTCTGCTAAGGCCCTTATAAAAGTTTATATGTATATCCTCTCATCCACATTTGGCATACAAATATTTAAAAATTCCAGGATTGATACAAGATATTTACATGGTCCGATATTAAAATACACTTGGCCCAGTAATAAAAAAAAAGAGAGTTAGTACAGACAAAAAATATTATAGAACAAGAAGTTAATAATAAAGTTAAAAAGAAGTGCATGGATGAATAAAGTAAAAAGAGATTATGGTCGACTCGACGACAAAGATACGAGAATCCGAGCCTTCCTTTTTTAAACACCAAAGAAATTACAAAGTAACAAAAGTCATTTCACACGATTAACAACGTAATACATATAATAAGAGCCTGGGTCAAACTTTGTTTTACCACCAAGCTTTCTTCTTCATTTCACATCAAAATTTAAAGCAAACATCAGAAGTTTCGATAAAGCGAGCTTGGCCTCGCCCAAATTCAGTATTACATCACATCATACATCGAACGAAAAGATATATAAAGCTAAAGTATCTTCTTTTTCATTTATTCTTAGTAGTAATTATCTCTCTTGATTTTTAGGCAACACAGGTCAAACATAGACAACCACAACCAGTCAATAAGCTCCTTAAAAAGTTTCTCTGCAAGTTACCATTAGGGTAGCATAAGACAGTATTTTAACATGAAAGAAAGCAAGAAAGCTTAAAGGGAGAGGAGGAATATACTCTTTTGGGCTTTTCATGGAGAAGCTCGGGAGGAATCTTATACAAATCTTCGTCCACTGGTTTTATCGTTGCTTGTTTCCTCTGTTTCTCCACACAGCCTTGCTTTATGATCTAAAAGAAGAAAACAACTTATCAAGAACCTAAAAGGAGCAAAAAAAGTACGGAGAGTTAGTTCTTTGATCACCAATAGTACCTTTGGTTTAACCGGAGAAGAAACATAGAACAAATCATTGTCGGTACCGCGTACCAAACCGGCTTGCATCGGTATCTCGTTGTAGTAATTCCAATCACCGAACGAAGGGATCTGTGTCCTCTTAGTATTCTGTTCAAAACAATGTAGACAAAATGAGCAAGGATAAAGATGAGATAATTAGCCATTTTTACCTCCATTGGAGCTAGCTCGAAGGTGTAGAAGATAAAGCAGAGAACAAAAGGAATCGCAGAGTGAGTTCGCTTTCAAGAGAGATAAAGAGAGGGGCAGTTATAAGTGGGCTGGCCGGTCGGTTGCAGAATTACTCTCTATCATCTTTATTTTCATCTCATCTCTGCCTGATATTTTTAGCACGAATCCCTATACAGAAAAAGTTAGTGGCGATGTTCAAGCAATCGGATTAGAAAACAGCTTAGTTTAATCCAATGATTAACCAGATAAAAAGCAAGATCAATGTCAAAATGATCATTTTTTTAATTTTTTTTAATCTTTATTTGTAATGAATTATTTTGGTTAATGAGTTTGGGTTTAAATGAATATTTTTATTTTTATTAAATTTATCGAGTCATGTTTGAAATAATCTAAAAATATGTCACGTCACAATGTCATTTCATCAGTTAACTGATGACTAGACAATTAACTGATGGAAACAGTACTAGTAAACAAAATGAAGAGTTCAGAAAATAAAAATTAGCAAATTAAAGTCCGGGGTTAAGTTGCATATTTTTTAACATTTCAGAGACAAAATTGAGTTTTTTTCTAAATAATATCTAGAGATGTTTTGGTGCAATATGAACTCTCAAACAAAGCTCTCAAACAAAATATAGTCTGATTTTTCTCACACCGTGACTGGTTCACTGGTTCAATTATTGTTTGGTTTGGGAAGGAAATACTAAAAGTTTCAGATTCTCAAAATCCCAAATTTCATCAAAATTTGGAGACTAAAACTCCGAATATGGCTTTGAAAAGTTGTGTAATGTTTTTTTTTTCCTTTATTTTATTGATTTCAAAATATTTTATCAATATTGTAATGATTATAACAATAATATATTAATTTCAGGTCATTCGGATCGCAAGTTTCGGATCATTCAGATCATTAATTTCGGGTCATTCGGGTTTAGGATTAGTTCGGATTTCGGGTCGTTCGGATTTCGGATCAATTCGGTTTCAGGTCGATTTCGAGTTCGGGTCATTCGGTTTCGGTTCCATTTCGAGTTCGGGTCATTCGGTTTCAGGTTCGAGTCGTTCACAATTCAACATTTTTCGATTCGGATCGGGTTCGATTTCGGACGGGTCGGGTCAGATTTTGCCAGCTCTATATATTTGTTTACTTCATACCGAATCATAGGGGTGTACAATAAACCCAAAACCCACCCAACCCCGTCTAACCCAACCCGACCCCACCCGATTTTTACGGATTTTTATGGTATTTAATTGGGTCTGGGTTTAAATTTTGAAAAACCCGAAATTATGGGTCGGTTTATGGGTTAGAAGTTAAAAACCCGTATTAACCCAACCCGATCCGTATTTTGTATGGTTAGTAATTATTTATAATGATTTCGGACGGCGAATCAGACAAATTATTAAAATTTAACATTTAACATATAATATAAAAAACATCTTAAATATTTTTACAGTATAATTATCACAATCTAAATTTTAAATTAAATCAAAGTCCACGCAATTATAAATCCAAATGCTACAATATTGCGGCGTTATAGCGCGCAATAACAATAGTCACGTGTAAATTGGAATCCGAACGCTACGCACCGTTATATTACAATTTAAAATATTAGTTGAAATATATAGTCAAAAAACATAATACAATTTCAGTCACACAAATTCAAAATAACTTCCAATCCCTCGAGGCTTTCGTAATTATGTACAAGACCAACTGTTTTTCAAGTGAAGCAAAATAGTACAAGAACTTAGCAGCTATTTACATGATAAATAACATCAAAACTAAAAGTTCGAAAGTTATTTGAGAAATGGCGAAAAGAATGCCTGCTTCAGGATAATATCTATGTAACAAAGGATAAAATATCTGTATCAAAATAATATCAACGTGACATTCTCGCAATCTTTCTCAATTGAATTTTTTTCAAATTTAACATCACTTTTCACCATTATCTCGAATTCAATTTCCACCAATATTTCAAATTGTTCTATATCTTGACCTGTAACCCATAACAAAAAAAAAGAGAAATCAATAAATCTCATTTCATGTAAATGTTTAATCGGTAACATTACATGTATATAATACTTTTTGTAAATGAAAAAGACATGAGGAATGCTATTAACGTGACGAAGAGTCGTCATTTTATCATGTACATGTTTATTAGTGGTGCTATGTACATCATTTTAATGTTTGAGTTCAATATGAAATAATCCAACAATAATTCGAATTATAAATTATAAATACATGCCTATATTTGAAACAAACTGATATCAAACATTATTAATTTCTACATGTTCGATAACAAACCTTACATGACAGTTTTGTCATGTTGGGATTTTTTTTAAAAGGGCTTTTAGGGGTTAAAATGGAAATGATTTATTTCCTTCATCTGATAATCATTTCCCAAAAAAATATATACAGCTTCAATATCGAAATATTTGAAAATTTAACGCAATAAGAAAACTTCCCGCGTTTTGTTGCGGTTTTTAAATTTATTATTTATCATAAAAAATAATTATTAAAAAATGTCGTTATTGCAAGAACTAACATGTCTTAACAAATAATAAAAAAAAAATGAAATTAATTATTATTTTATTATTATTTACAATATTGTGATGTATTGTTTTAAATATAAAACATATATATTATCATTTTCATAGTGAATATTATAACACAATACGGAAATATAAATAGGGGAGTGCTATGATAGACCAATTTTCTTATCATGGACCCATTTTTTTTTAAAAAAATTTCGAATATTTGTGAAATAATGATATTTTTTGTAAGATTCTAGTGTATATTTATCATTTAATGTTATTCAAAACATAAATTTTGTAGAATTAATTAATAAATAACTAAAATTCTTAAAATAATTTTTTGAAAATTGGTCCATAATAAGGAAATGGGTCTATCATAGCACTCCCCATATAAATATGCTATTTTTATAGAGAATATTTACTAATGTAAAACAAATAAAATCTAACAAATTCGGAAATATAAATAAATTAAGTTATCCATATATGTTATCTTGATAGTGAATATTATAACACAAGTTATTCATATATGAATTAACAATTTTAATCAATATTTGTTTATTAATGATGGTTTCTTTTTTATTAATTATTCGAATGATTAACTGTTAATTCGTGATACAAATGACGTGACGGAGAAAAAAATAACAGGGATAGTTACACGGGATATTTACCTAGTAACTCCCTCTTATTAATAAAACCATCCGTACGTATAACGTTACAAAAGTTCTAGACTCCCCGACTAGGGTTCTCCCATGGCGACAAGCTTCTCCCATCTCTCTCTCCCCTGTAACTAGGGTTCTTCCATGGCGCCAAGTAACTCTTTGATCTCCCGTGACTGTGTGTGATTTCGCCATCAATCTCTGACCTCTTTAGCTTAATCTCTTCTCAATTTCTTTTCTCTGGTATGTTCTCCAATTAACCACACTCTTTCTGACTGGGTTTTCTTAAAATCTCTAGAGCATTTCTCTGTCCATCAAAACTACATGGCTCACCTCAACATAATTTCTGAATCTGACCTAGCTCGTAAGTTTGAAGAACTCCTCCACCCTCCCTCGACTCCTTCTCCAATCACTCTTCAGGAAATTCCATCTCTTACCACTGAAAATTGGGATCTGAGTTTGGCTTTCTTCATAATTTCAGACCAAATCATGCAGTTAAAAGGATTGAAACCAGTTCTATTAAGAACCTGGTCTTTGCCTATGAATACTCCTATTATTCCACTTACTAAACCCAACACTTTTCTTATCCATCTACCAAATTTGGGTGCCCGTGAACGACTGCTTAATGACGGACCTTGGAATTTTAATCGCAACCTTATAACGTTTTCTACAATTGATCCGCATATTCCTCTCCATGCCATCGAGTTCAATACCATGGATTTATATATCCAACTTCATGGATTGCTACCTGTGCATCTAAATCCTTCTCTAGTCATCCCTATCGCAGGCATAGTAGGGGAAGTTCTTAATCAAGACGAGCTTGATGGTCGTCTTTGGGCCACTTTTGCCCGAGTTAAGGTTCGACTCAATTTATCCAAACCTCTTTTAGATAAAATAATCGTTAATTTACCATTCTCTCCTAAACATGAGGTTTATATCCATTATGAAAGACTAGAGAAAATTTGCCTATTCTGTGGCATTCTTGGGCATTCTTCTACCAATTGTGCTTTGCGAACGGGTTTAATTAATAAAATCGACAAATCCTATGATAATCCGACTCAAAGAGAGGAAATGCGTCTCAGAATTAAACCTCGATTGGGTAATTGGGTTAACTTCACATCTAAATTTCCTTGGTGTCTTAATATACACTCTACTTCTTCTCCAAATGTGTCTGAGCAAACCAACTCTTCCCTGCACGTTTCCTCTTCTACACATGCCCAAACTAGCAGTGAACAATCTCTATCTATGTCACTTCCCGCAATTACTGAACCGAACTCAATCCCGAATTTTCAAATCCCAATGATTACTAAATCACCGTGGATTGACCGAATAAACCCGGTTATCTCTCAACCCCAAGCTGGAACAAATTCAGACCCGATGGGTTCACACCAATCTGACATTTTCTTCTTACCCAAGGTTGGCCCGGATGGCTCGCTATTCTTCACTTCTCCGGACCCCAATCCGACAATATTTACGCCGAGTCTCATTCTTTCGGGAACTGCCTCTGGCTCTTCTTCTTCAACTTCAAAACGTAAAAAGGTACTTTTCTTCCAATCCAATAATTTTCCTTCTATGAATCTTTCTTTAATTATATGTCTTGTGCTTCCTCTATTTAATCTATGCCTTAAATCCAAATTGGTGGTGACAGGTACGCCCCTGTCACCACAGGTGCCATGAATGTTTTGTCCTGGAATTGTCGAGGTTGTGGGGGGGCCTCGACAATTCGTCATCTTTGTAATATAATTACTTCTTGCTCCCCTTTTCTTTGTTTTTTGTCGGAAACAAATTGTAATACTCGTAAATCTTCTAGTATAATTTCCACTCTTCCTTTAAAAAAAGCGATTATTATTCCTTCCTTGGGTCGATCGGGTGGGCTTTGGCTGTTATATGACGAATGTTTAGATGTTGAACTAATTTCCTCTACATTTCACTATATTGTGGTCTTGATTAAAAATTATCCATCCTCTCAACCATGGTTGTTTATTGGGGTCTATGGTGATCCTACTCATAGATTAAATCCATCAATTTGGTCCCACTTATCCTACTTTATCTCTCATTATAACCTCCCAGTATGTCTTATGGGTGATTTTAATGCAATTTCTTCTCCTTCTGAAAAATGGGGAGGTAGTCATCCAGATCTCTCAAATATTGCTTCTTTCAGTAACTTTCTTTCGAAAATGGGATTACTTGATGTTCCTTATATTGGCCCGGCATTCACTTATAGAAACAATCGGCATTCATCTAATTTTATTCAATCTAGACTTGATCGAGCTATATCGTCTAATAGTTGGTTTACTCTTTTCCCAACATCCACTCTATTTCATTTACCTACTCTCTATAGTGATCATTCGCCTCTCTTATTGAAATTAATTCGTTATACATCCGTACGTACAAGTACAACTTGTTAAATTCGAATTCGAATTCAAATAACAAAATAACAGGGCCGAATCTATACATGGGCCAATGGCGCCCCAAATATTTTGAAAAACATGCAGTGGTTCGATATGTTTGATGGTGTAAATTTTAATGTAATCTTTCTCTACAAAATTATAATTATAATGTTATTTAATACGTATTTTTATTTGATTCTCAAATCACAATGTCAAACATCCGCCAATATCTTGGAATATAATGATGCAAATTCATTTATCAACTTTGTGTTAATTATCATATCTGTTTCTTGCGATCTTTTTTTATGTGTAGTGCTGGTTTGTTTTGGTTTTGCAAAAAAAAAATGTTGATTTTACTTTTTCTTGCTTCGAGTTGGGGCGAAACAACCTAAAATGGCGAAAGTAGTAGCCGAATGCACCATATCTCCATATGTTCCGCATTGCGGTAAATACATTCCGAAACGTCAAAATAACGTACCGAACGTTCCGAATGATATCTGACAAATACAAAATCGTCATCTAATTTTTGTTTTATTCTTAACGTTTTTTCTTAATAAAGTAGTAAGAAATAAGTATTTTTAAGAAAATAATATATTTAGAAAACATGTATGATTGTTATTTTGAATATATATTATACGATATATTTTAAGAAAATGATATATTTGTTGTCTTAAATGTTATATTTCTCGAGTATATTAACACATATAATATATTTGTTATCATCAATATGTTATTATATAATACATTATATATTGTTGTCTTGAATATTATTTGTCTGGATTATGTAAATTTATATGATATAAAAGCTACGTAAACTGAATTGAAGGCCATTTTCGATCACTATTTGGTTTTCAAGGAATACTTATTCATCATCGGGTCCAAGACAAGTGCTTCGACGTACCGCCTACCGCGAATTCATTCTGCGTATCATGTACCGGACGTTCCGCGTTCCAGACGCAAAACAGACAAAATTGATTTATTTATTTTATCTTGGACCTTATTTGCCTAAACAAGACAAAAAAAAAATATGTATCTATTTCGCCAGTTAAGATTAGTTTTGTAATTCATATTCACATGTTTCGTCTTTTAAAATGCCGAAACAAACTTGTATTTCGTCATTTTACATTGCGAAACGATTAGTTTTGTAATTCACTCGAAACCAACATTCTTTTTGCTGAGAAAAAAAAATTTATATATCATACGAAAAAAAAATCATTCCAAGCAAAAGATTCGAATCCCAAGCAAAATGTGAAAAAGGAATTTGCATCCGTAGAGGCGAAGTTATTGTCTGCGCAAAACACGGTACCTACAGTCCTCCGTATTCATTACTCACCATCACTTCCCAACAGAAAAAGAAAAAAGTTTCAATATAAAATTCTTTTAATTCTTTCTGTTTCCCAAATATCAATATTCAATTCTTCTTTGCTTTAAATGGGCCCTTTACGGCTTTACCCCCCTCACAAATATCAAAATGACGCAAGAATATGGGTTGCATAATAGAATGTCACAGCTATATACATACCTCTACACAATTCTAGCTTGCTACAAAAGAACCTGTGTCTCTATGACTGTATCCCCCTACTATAGAAGTTCTGTTTTTAGGAAAAAATTTCTAAAAAACTCCTATCTTTTTTGGATATTATAAAAATCCTCATTTTTTTTTTAAACTCCAAAAAAATATCTTGTATCAAACTTTTTTTTTCAAATACATATCTATAGGGATTTTGGTAAAAAAAAAACTAATTAGTTGAGTTAAACAAATATTTTTTAAAGGAACATTTCTGACAGTGACCCTGATTGAGAAAAAATTCGAAAAATAACCCAGTTTTGACAAATATTCCAAAATTAATCCATACCGAATTTTAAAAACCCGGTAACTACTGGTTTTAAAAACCTGCCCAATTAGTTCAGTTAAACAAAACTAAATTACAGATTTCCCTATATGGGTTAAAATAGACGGGTTTTTAAAACCAGTTGGTACCGGGTTTTTTAAATCCGTTAGATTTGGAATATTATTTACAAGTAGGTTATTTTTTGAATTTTTTTTCCAAATCGGGTTACCGTCATGAATGTTCCTAATTTTAATTTCAATAGAGAGATATTTGAAAAGAAAAATTTGGCAGAGAAGATTTTTTAGAGTTTTCAAAAAGCTAAAGAATTTTTTTTAAATATCCAAAAATGATAGGGGGTCTTTTGACAATTTCCCTTGTTGTTACGGTAAAAAATAAAAGTAAAAACTAATTAAATGCTGGAGGCCGTAAAAGAAGGAAAATTACGTATACAATATTTTTCATTTTCATTTTCATTTTGACTTTGACTGTGATGCTTGGTTTGTAAGCTAGTGTTGTGTTGTGTTTGTTAGAGGTCCATCACTCATCAGGATTTAAAAGCCTAGGGCTTCTTTTGGCAGGAAAAAGCCTGGTGTGCAGGTCACACATTGCGAAAATTGCATTAAATAGGTGCGTACGAGTAGACAGTGTAGACTTGCTTTCTAAGAAACTATAAACATGCATTTGCACAACCACATACATACTCCACTTTCTTGTTTCCTGCTTAAAAAGGTATAATGTATGTAGTACGTCAATTTAAAACTTTGTGCACATTTCATTATTTCATGTTACAAATGTTTGTGTAGTTATACTTTGCTTTCTATGTTCATGAGGTAATTAATGTGGAGAAGGTGATTAGCACCGACCGGTTTGGGCTGCCAAAATGCTTCTCGTATAGATAAATGATATGGATTAGAATATTCTTTTTATCTATCGAAAATAAACTTTAATATTTTTTTATTTTTTTTTGTTTTGTTCTTAATATTTTTTTAAAGGGATTGATAGTGCATTTCGGAACAAAGGGCTTGTTTGTTTTGAGGGATTAGATGGAATAGGATTTCAATATTCGGGATAAGCCGAAAATTTCTTGTTTGTTTTGAGGGATTAAATGGGATAGTATTTCTTGTCCCAGTAATTCGTACTCCCACTTCAAAATCGGTATTACAAATCCATGGATAGAGCTATCCATGTATTTGATTATAATATAATATAATATAATATAACATAACATAATATAATATAAAACATTATAATATAATATAATGTAATGTAATATAATACAATATAAAACAATATAATATAAAATAATATAAAACAATATAAAACAATGTAATATAATATAATATAATATAATATAATATAACATCAGATAACAACATAAAAAATATATAATATAATATAACATCAGATAACAACATAAAAAATATATACTATAATATAAAACAATATAAGTAATATAATATAATATAATATAATATAAATTAATTAAAGTAATATAATATAATATTACATTATATTATATTATATAATAAGAATTAAATGACATACATATAATATTATATTAAATTATATAATGTTATTTTATGATATAATATTATAATATAATATAATATTATATTATATTATATAATAAGAATTGAAGTAATATAATATAATATAATATTATAATATAATACAATATTATATTATGCAATAAAATAATATAAATATAATATTTTATAATATTCAAATATTCAAATCCTGGATTTTGTACCAAAGAACCAAACAAGTGATTTGATATACATGATTTCAAAATACAACAAATCAAACAACTCACATGGATTACCAAATACATGGATAGTGAAATACATGTATTTCACTATCCATGTATATCACAATCCCTCGAAACAAACAAGCCCAAATATACTCTTGAACGCCGTTTTTTTACCACACAGTGCCGCATGGACAACGCCTAATATTCGAACAGCGTCGGCTATATTTTTCACCTTCAAATTTAGATAATTATTTTTATACCTTTCATTTTCATAATTAATATATATAAATAACAATGTATTTTTATTCTATGTGTAATAAAAGATATAAATGAGATAATTAATGTGGAGAAGGTGATTAGCACCAACAGGTTTGGGCTCCCAAAATACTTCTTGTATAGATAAATGACATGGATTACAGTATTCTTTTATCTGTCGAAAATAAACTTTAATATATTTTTATATGTATAATGTATTGTTTTTTTCAATATTTTTTTTAAGAAAATTGCTAGTGCACTTCGGAGTAAATATATTCTTGAAGACCGTTTTTACCACGCCGCGCCGCGTGACAAAAAGCAGGAGTAAAAAATGCCCGGTCAAAAAAAGACGAGCGGACGTCTTTTATGAACAACGTTTAATATTCGGACAGCGTCCAATATATATTTTACCTTCAATTTAGATAATTATTTTATGCCTTTCACCCTCGTAATTATACATTTTTTGTGTTATTAAATGATTATTACATAAATAAAAATATAATAAACAATTAAATAAAATCGATTTAACACATTTTTTTTGTGTTATTTATGTAGTTTATTGTTAATCATTACCACATCAAATTGGAATTTAAAAGAAACAATTATATTTTTTTGTACTTTTTAATATAACTGTACTTTTTAGTCTCGTGTCGATTTTTGGTTCATCTTATTAATGTGGACAGAATCTAAGGTCAACAATGCAAATTGCAAAGAGTAGTGATGTACCTCCCCTGCTACTGTTTCTCAAGAGGTTTGATGATGTGAAAATGATTTAACATTTTTAAAAATAACACATAAACACATAAATACATGATTTATCATGTTCATTTATGATTTAATTATCTTAATTTTTTATTGAACAACCAATTAAGATATCGAATTATTAATTATTGTATTAATTATTATGGTGTTGAATCATATTCATGATGTTCTTGGAGTGAGTTGGGAGTATTATAAAAAAAATGTACATCACATTCTCTATTGACACGTCACACCTCACACCACATATCGCCAAGTCGGTGCTTCACTGGATTCGCAGTACGGACCAGCCAAAAAACCGGCTATGCATATCCGAGCCCATTATTAATAATTAATAACATTCTATTTCTAATCTCTCTTTAATACCATTAGAAGCTTTGTGTTTAGCTTAGCTTCATCATTGCGTGTCACGAAAGAACCACCAACTAATTAAGTTTAACCTATACCATGCAAGTCTTGTACAGCACAACTCATTTATAACTCTCGCTCTATGCGCTCTCTCTCTCTCTCTCTCTCTCTCTCTCTCTCTCAATCCTCTATTTATTCCTTCTCAACGAGTCACTCATCTCTCTTCCATTTATACACAAAGAAAGACCAGTAAGTAATATCACCATTCCAGAATCCTTTTTGTCTCTCCCATTCCAAATGGAGGTATATAGTCTATACTAATCATTCTATTCTCATTTCTTTTCTTTTTTAATTTGTCATGCATATTGCATAGCATTATGCCAAACAAATTTAGTCTGTTTTGTTCTGATGCATTGTAGAAAATGAGAAAGTCTAAGATACCAGCATTTGGGGATTGGAATTACACCAACGAGTCTCCCATGACTCAGTATTTCGAGTCGATTCATCGCCCGAATTGCTACCGAGAAGAACATGATTACAATCTTTTCTATGCTTATAATCCCCCCACATCTCCATTCTACAATGTTCAAAACCAAGAGAAGGTATTTAAACTTAAAACTTAAATATCTCTCATTTTCGACGATTCGTTACGATTACTCGAAGCTCAATCGCTTTCGTTTGGTTTGATCAGAGCAAGAGAAACGAAGAGGAGAAAATAAAGAAACAGAGGAATAGGAATGTTGCTGTTAAACCTGTGGACGAAGATTTGTACAAGATTCCACCAGACCTCCTCGACCAAAAACCCAAAAAGGTACAAGTGATTGAATTTTTTATATATTTTTACTTCAAAACTCGTTTAATGGTCTAAATTTGAATTGAAATTGATGAATGCAGAAGAGGTTGGTGAGAGGATTTTGGGCAGGAATTTTAAGATTGAGCTGCATTGCATAGGAGATGGATGGTTTCATTTATGAAATCAGCTTTATAGTTAATTAGAAATTAGAAACAGACCCACCAATATTATTATTATTATTATATGTTTTGTCTTGATTGTATTCACTGTTTTGGGAGGTGAAAAGAAGTTCATGTGATGGATACGAGTTGCTTTTACAGTTTTACTGTGTTTGTATTAATATTGTTTTACTGCTTATATATAAGGTAATGCAGTTTTACTGTGTTTGTATTAATATTGTTGTACTGCTTATATATAATGTTCGATGTGATGTGAAAGTGTGGATTCTTTGACTCGGAAACACAATTTTATCAGACATTATCAAGCACGAGCACCTAACATGTATGAACGTATTGCTAGTTGCTACGGTGTTGAAAATTGGTCTATCAAACTTGGCATGTCAGTTTTTCCAAACATCAATATAAATTAGGGAAATTTTCAAAAAACCCCATAACTTTTTCTGAAATTTTAAAAAACCCCCTATATTTTTGAATATTCCAAAAAACCCCCTAAATCAAAGTTTTATTTTCAAAAAACCCCCTATTGGAGTTAGAATTAACATTTCATGATGTTAACTTTTTTTTGGACAAAAATACCCCTTTCTAAGTATTTTTTTAAATATACTAATTAAAAAATGTTATTTTATATTCTATATTCTATATTAATTCTAAAAATATAAATATTTTCATTATATTCTTATTACAAAAAATTAAAATATAATATTTTCTTTATTATATATTTTTTCATGAAAAACTAACATTAAATTTAAAATAAGAGAGAAACTAAACTACTCAAGTGAGTATTTGATAGGGGTGTACGTAGACCGGGTTGGGCGGGTTCCTATCGAAACTATAACCCAACCCACTTAGAACGGGTTTTCATTTTTCCAACCCAACCCAACCCATGATACTTATAAAAATTTCGAAACCCAACATAACCGGGTTGGGCGGGTTGGGCGGGTTAGCCGGGTGTTTTTTGCCGAGTATATACTATATAGATATGTATTCAATTATTCATATGTAACAAAAAAAATATTCAGTAAGAACTATATTTTTGATTAAATCATCAAAATTATTTTAACACACACACGAGTCACAATTGAAACATAAATCATAATTTAATTAAACCATATAATATAACAAACACCCAATTCGATGGTACCACTTGTACTTGAATCATATAATATAACATTAATTAAATAAATTGGTATTCTTAAATTTATGTTCCATGAAGAAGTTTTATGTTGTTGTTTTGTTTATTGCAACTTCATATTCTTCCAGCGTGATGTAAATAAAAAAAATGGTTCATCATGTTATTGACTATTGAGTTATATTATGGATAATTAACATCATATGCCTCCAACGTGGTCAGTAATTTAGTGGATTATTAATTGAAGTGAAGGAAAACTAAATCTAATTTATGTTAAACTAATGTAGAGGATATATATGATAATTAACTTTCTAAATTATTAGAGATATCAATAAGTTGTTTCTTAATTAATTGGAAGTTTGATAGTCTATGGGTCGGGTTGGGTTAATCCGGGTTTTTAATTTCAAATCCGCAACCCGACCCGCAAAAAACGGGTCGGTCCGGGTTCCAATCCAACAATTTCGAAACACATAAAAACGAGTCTGTCCGGGTCGGGTTGGGCGGGTTGGGCGGGTCGGAGAATTTTGTGTACACCCCTAGTAATTTGAGGTATTGTACTTAAGACTTTTTAACCATTGAATTTGCATCAAGATCTTGAAAATATATCCAAGGAAGTTATATTGTTTGATGTAGGGCTGGCAAAAAAGCTCGGCTCGAACGTTCGTTCGAGTTCGGCTCGAAGATCGTTCGAAAATAGCTCGTTCGGAAATTGGCTCCATTTTTTCGAGCCGAGCAGAGCCAGCTCGAGCCGAGCTCGAGCTGAGTGTTGTTCGGCTCGCGAGCCAGCTCGGCTCGAACAATTTTGCACATATACCCTTCAAAAATAATTTAATTACCATGATTCTAAGTTTCTAAAGCCCAAGCCCAAGCCAAGCCCAAATTTTTACACAACTCAACTTCCTTCCTCTCTCTCTCTCTCTCTCTCTCTCTCTCTCTCTCGTGACCTTGTCGCGACTCCCTCCCGATCGCCCAATCCCAACCCTATCTCCCTCCCGACTCCCGAGTCCCTCGAGCCACCGCGATTCCCTCCCGCCCGCCCTAAGTCCCTAGCAGCAGCAGCAGTGCCGAGTCCCTCTTGCTCGAGCGGCGCCTCCGTCAACACCTCCTGCTGATCGAGCCTCCGCTATCGCCTCCTGCTGATCGAGCCTCCGCCAACGCCTCCTGCTGATCTCCCTCCCGATCGCCCCGCCTCCGCCAGCGCCTCCTGTTCGAGCCGGATCGAGCCGAGCCGAGCTAGCTCGAGATTTTTTCGAGCCGATCTCGAGCCGAACATTCGAGCTCGAACCCCTCCTACGAGTCGAGCCGAGCTGGCTCGAGCTGCCCTGTGTTCGGCTCGGCTCGGTAAATTGCCAGCCCTAGTTTGATGTTAGTTTACCAAAAAAACAACAATATAAAAAAAATTACACGTCTCTAAAATATTTTGACAGAAAAATACTTTTTTTGAAAGAATGAAAATATATAGGTAGAAAATTAAATAAGTAATGAACATTAAAAAAAATTATGCACATAATATATAGTGACATAAATATATTAGTAATAACAGTAAAAAAAAATTAAAACTATCAATATACTTATATTGTATACTTGATGAAAATATTATTTTTCTGCACAGATTTCGCAAGATACCTAATATACCGCCGTTATTTTTATTGTTGGATGTTAGTTTTCATTATTATAAATAAAATAATTTATTTTTATAAATATAGCTTAGTCTCTTATTTTTTAATTAGTATAATTTAAAAATATTTATGTATATTAAATATGAAATAAAAAAAACTTTAGTAAAATTAAAGAAGAAATAGAAAGGGGTATTTTTGTCCAAAATTTTTTCAACATCCTCAAATGTTATATTTAATCCCAATAGGGGGTTTTTTGAAAAAGAAACTTTGATTTGGGGGTTTCTTTGGAATATCAAAAAAGATAGGGGTTTTTTCAAAATTTCAGAAAAAGTTAGGGGGGTTTTTGAAAATTTCCCTATAAATTATAATGTTAGGGCAATTATGTCAACGATTCCATAAAAGTACATATGTATGCGTCATTATTACTTTTTATTTGGTATAAGATATGCTGATAAACCTATTTTGCAAGGCTAATACGGTGGTAATTTTTCAAAAAAAAAATTAAGATATGATACGATACGAATACGATAAAATAGTTTTGAAATACCCGCTCAGCATATAGCGAAAAACACGTTAAAAAGACCGAATCAGTAAGTAACTAATTTTGTGGATTACTAATTGGTCAGTGATTAATGGATTTTTTTTTACATTGTCAAGTATTTAAATTCATAATTTTTGTTTTTAATATAAAAATAAACTCCGGAATAAAACTGTAAATCCTAAACTCATACAAAATATAACATATCAAAATCTAAATAAAATTATTATCATCAAGTAATGCTAGATTTAGGTAAGTGGACATTTTGTTAATTTCATTGATATTTGGAAGATACATGTTGTGTAAAAAAAGACAAAAATAAAAAAAATCATAATTAGGATTATCAAAATTCCCTTCAATTGTTTAATATTCACATTAAATTACAAATCGGAATACAAATCTTACAGAAAGAATTTATGTATTAAATATTAACAAAAAATAATTTTAATATTATAAAGTATATATCAAATACAAATAATATGTTTATAATTTTAATTTTAATAATTCTTCAAATGTATTAGCTTGAACTTTTTTTATTTTTATTTTGACACTGATACGAGTACAATTTCTACACGTCATGTTCTGTAATTTAAATTTACGAAAATATTATTTAAGAAAATGTAAGAAAATTTACATAATTAAATGCATTATTATCGTTGTACTGATCATATATAATGTTTGATGTGACGTGCAAGTGTAGATTCTTTTTTGAATAAGAAATACACACGTTTATCAGACAATTTTCCAAGCCCCGTGCGCGCATAAATCCAACCAATAATTACTATTTCAACATAATCAATATTGTTGATTCAATTTTTTTTTTTTTCAATGGGCTCGTTGCCTCGTTGCGTCAGTAGTAAGTAGATGTTTGACACAAAAAATAATATTTTTTGAAAAATTGTGAATTCGAATTTCATTAATATTAATGGATGAAAGACAACCGAATTTTTTTCATTTACTTTTTTTTTTTTGAATCAAAATTTTATTATACATGTAATTTATCTATGTATTTTTATTAATTATCGTGTTGATTAATTAATAGTACTTATCAGGATACTTAAAATATTGCGTTGAAGGCTGGGAGCACAGTATGTACCCTCTCAACAAAATATATGAACGTATCAATGGTGTGTTGAAAATTTGTGCTCAGAAATGGGCATGTAAATTTTCAAACCGGCACAATAATGTGGGCGGAATTATGTCATCACCTCTGTTAGTGCGTTCCCATCCCACTCAACCGAGTGCGGTTTCTCTGTGGCCGCACAGTGGCAGCCACTTGTGAAACCGCCGACGTGGCTTCGTTTTATTGGTCAAAACAATGAATTTTACACATAAACCCCTAATTTATATAAATTAACTGTCTAGGGGATTCCGAAAAAATAGGGGTTTATACGAAAAATATATTGTTTTGACCAATGAAACGAAGCCACGTCGGCGGTTTCACAAGTGGCTGCCACTGTGCGGCCACAGAGAAACCGCACTCCACTCAACCATGCAATCGATTCCCTCGATATCGTGGAAGATCTAAAATCAATTTTGTAAAAGTATCTTAATTTTTTTATGGTATACTGTATAATTTGTTAAATTGAACTCAATATTTTATGTAATTTTTTTATGTTATACTGCGTAATTTGTTAAATTGAACTCAATATCTTATGTAATTTTTTAAAACGGATTCCGGATAGTGACGCACTCTATTTTTTTTCTTTAAATTATGTTAGCCTTATATTTAATTATATGTGTATCGGCGTAAATCTAATATAATATTAAACTAGAAGATTACCCGTGCATCGCGATGGGTATGTTTTTATCTATTTTGTCGTACAAATAATATTTAGTTGTGATTTTTTGGAAAAAACATATCTCTTTGTGAAAATAAAAATCATATTGATTAAAAAATTCGATGATGAGAAAATTATTGTACTATTTTTGAATCAGACATAATACGACATGTTTATTTAATACTGTAATATGACATACAAAAAAGATAAATGATACTATAAGATTTTAAATTTGCATATCTAAAAATACGAATAATAACATTTTAGAAATTGAAGAAGTTATTTGTGTCGAGTAAATTTTATCTTTCATGTTTATTATTGAAAAAAAAATTATATGTTGAAGAAGTTATTTGTGTTTGATAAATTAATATCTTTCATTTTTAATATTTTTTAAAAAAATACTAACATTAATTTTTTTGAGTAAAAATATAAATATATCATACTTAGTTGTACGTACAATTTTTTAAGTTATAATTTAAAAAACGCTCATAATTATATTTACAAATCGCTAATGTAATTATACTTATTTTTATATTGTATTTTCTTACATAATCGCTTTTTTAACTTTAAGTTAGAGAAACAAATATTGGATATATGATAATATGAAACTCAAAATAAAGATAATATTAAAGTGAATATATTTCATAATTTGTTAAATTATATTTTATAAAATACTAATAATATTTGATACATGTTTTTATGGTATTCTATATTAATTTATTAGTGTTAGATATTTAAATTTTTTACATTCCACTTGTATTCACGTTTGATCATGTAACACTGTGAAATGATTCAAAATTAAATACAACTGTTTCGACATGAACCTAACAAATAATGCTTTGACACTTCATCAAGGTATAGTGATGTGACCTTCTAAAATTGATCAAAATTATGTGTAAAATAAGAGACACGTAAATGTTTATAAATAAAATATAAGCATAACAAATCAATGGTTAATCCATGGTTCATATAGTGTCACATATCATAACCTAATGATTGATATAATTGTGATGATGTGGCATGACGAAATTGCATAAATATGGGTCTAAAACGGTGGTTTTGATAAATTGAATAAATTTTGTCTAACATTAACCTAGTCATTAATAATAATCAACATAATTAATGTAGGATGATGTGATTTTAAAAAAATATTTGAAACATAGTGTAAAATAATTGACCCTTAAAGGTTACAAATAAAGTATGAATATAAAAAAGCAATAACTAATTAATAATCTAATATTTGTTACATATCGTAATTAAACGATTGAAATAAATGTGATGATCTGACACAAAAAAATTGCACAAAATTGAGTCCAAAGTAAGAATGTGGGTGAATTGATACATTTATGTTTCTGTACAAACAACTTTAACATTAAAACTCTCAAAACTTAATAGAACTGAAATAAAAAATTATCCGTCAATACATAAATAACTTATCGAACTTATGAACATATATCAATTATTATTATTATTTGTAATTGTAGCGTTGTAATTTGACAAACCAGTTTGATGTTAAATAATTTAATTATGTCTTTGTTTAATTACGACATTATATTTTAATTAATTTCTTTTGTAATTGTGATATTATTTATAATTTCTAACTTTAAATATGATATTATTTATGATCTTATATTGTATTTTGGATCTATAAAAAATTTATTAGTACTACATAATTATTGATGTGTGATAAATACACATGCAGTATGCTTCGTTATTTTTGTATTCGATATTTCATGACATTTGTGAAAAATAATAATATGAGAATTGCTGTTATGTTTTTTTCGTGAAACGACATTATACCTTGTATAGTTATTATGATCCGCCACTGTCCACCACTAATCAATAAAAAAAATTAATCATTTTTTTTCTTCTGAATACATCCAACAAATTTTTTTTCTACTGTCGACTTGTCGTTAGTAGTATATGTTTTGTTTTTATATGATTTCGACGATAATCAAATCCATAGCGTCTCCAACATTTGATTTTATTGTATAAAAAATCTACCAACTAATCTACTACGAGATCATTGGCATAATTAATCATTTTTTTCAAACTCGAAGACATAATTCAATCGTTAGTTCATCAACTCCAGTTTGGTATGGTCGTTTTCTTAACAACACAGTCTGTGTACAAGTACTCATTAGAAGACTTTGAAGGATGAAAATGCCATGCATGGCATGACAGTTCCATTTCCCCCCAACAAAATTCTTATCATCATGATCATCTTAATTTTCTTGGCTGTCCCATACCCATTTATATCGACCCATATCCCCTCTTTACACTTGCCATTAATTACTTTCCTTTCGTACTACACACTGTGCGAGGAGCTTCCATTACCCAATAAACAAACCTTATTTTATTTGTTACTGTAAAATAAAAGAAAAATACAATACTTCTGATTTCTGATCAGCTCTGCTAATAACCGGTTTTTGTGCTTTGTACAGTGCAGGACGATAATAAATGCAACCCGTTTTCTTCTCTTCTCACGTGCCTCATTATTAATTTATCAACTGCCACGTTACGGATTCGACACCTCTTTTCAGATAAAATATAGTTAAACCAAACATAGGTTAATTAGAGGTACTTATTTATCTTAATAACATAACTGTATAGCACCGTGCCAGTCACGTGAGGGCATTATGATAGGAAAATTTCACCATAACCCTACAACCAAGGTAAGTTAGAAATTAGTCTCCATCAATCGCACATACACCTTGTCTCCATCCTCTCTCTCTCTCTCTCTCTCTCTCTCTCTCTCCCCTCCACTCACGACTTAAAACTAGAGAGGAAGAACATGATCCTTCCAGTGATCTAGGGATACGAGCCAAAAAAGCAAAAGCGTCAATTCTGTATTAAAAGATTGACAGAGTAGAAAGAGGAAGCAAGAGAAGAGAGGAGAGAGAGAAAGGGAATGGAAATTCTCAGATACTTATAGCGACATTTGCCATGCCTCTTCAAAAAAGCCTCTAAAGCCTCTATAACTACTACTCCTTTGTCCCCTTTCTCTCTTTGTTGGACAAAGACACTTTTACTTTTACCCCCCTTCCGTTTCTGTTATTTAAACGCTCACCCTTTCCAGATATCTGGTATATCCTCCTTCTCTTCTTCTCCTTTTGTTCTCTTCTCTGAGTTTTGATTCTTGTTCAGAGAGAAAAATGAAGAGGACCCAACTACCTTCGTTTGGGGACTGGAATCAATACGATGAAGTACCCATAACACAATATTTTGAATCTGCAATTCAAGCTGGTCTTGTTCGTAATCGTACCAGCCATTGCTCGGAACAACAAGAAGAAGAAAGTGATGTTGATCTTTTCTACTTCTCTTCTCCGGTGAAGCCAATCTATCAATTCAACCAAACTAAGGTATACAAGTTTACAAGTTCGATTCTTTTCGACGAATTATAAGTCTTAATTTTCTTATTAATCAAAGCAGGTACATAAATGTGGTGAAGAGAGAGGGTATTCGAAGAGAGACAAAGTGAAACAGAGGAAACAGGTTGCAATAAGGCCAATAGATGAAGACTTATACAAGATATCACCAGAGCTTCTCAATCAGAAACCAAGAAGGGTATATTACTATTAAATAACAATTAATTTTATTTTTAAAAGTTTAAACTTTGATTCAATTCTTTGTTTTGCAGAGGTTTCTAAGGAGCTTGTTCACTGGATGCCTTGGCCTCAACTGCATTGCTTGATATCAAGAAATGGCCACAAGGAAAATTGGGTTATTTATGTGTTTTTTTTTATATATTTCTATGTTCGAACTTTTAAGTTTAGTTGTTTTGTGATCAGTGATATCATATTTATGTGAGATGTAAATATTTAAGAAACACTTCATGTTATTTGAATCTTAAATACATTTTGGTTTTATGATTTTTTTGGGGCAGTGAATCGTAGGAATATTTTTAATGGTTATTAAAAATTACAATATGAAATGACCCGAAATCATAATATCTAAGAAATTAATGTCCTCCTACCATCATAAAAAGTTTTTTTTTTGACATGTAGCATTTTGAAAAGCCTAATTTGCAAAAATAGCTAGCCCAATTCTGATTTTTTGGACTCCATTAATCTTTGACAGAATTTCATATGCATCCCTAAAAACGTGAAATTTCATAAAGACCTCTATACAAACCTTCAAATATCATGATACCCTGAAATAAAAAATTTAATTAACAATTTGTTAATTTGTTCGTTCAATTTTTTTTTTTTATCCTTTTTCAATATAATAGTTGTTTAAAATTTTGAGAATAAATTGATTTCAGCAATAATTTTGAAAATAAATTATGAAATAAAAATTGACAATATTTGTTTTTTATGGTTTTCAATATTATTTTTGAACAAAAGTTATTCACTATCATAAAAACATAATTTTAAAAATTATGATGTTTTAGAGGGATACACGTGAAATTGCGCCTTAATCTTTTGCCCGAACCTTTTTGCCCGATCCGTTTTTACACGTTAATATGAAAAAGTTAATTAATCCACATTTTTTCCAAGTCTTTCGGCGAAAGGAAAACATAATATATATTCATTATTGTTTTTTTATAAGTTTTCATTTTAAAGTAAGGAAAAGAAATTTGCACTTTCGCTAGCCAAGTTGTCGAAAGTGCAGGTATCAGCTCCTGTTTAGGAATTTTACTGGACAAATTTGATAAAATCAATATTAACCAGGATTTTTTTTCTAATGATATAATTTACAAAACACGACAGAAAAAAAAAAAATTTATAACAATTTAATTTAATTATCCAAATTTTTTTTATCTTTTTGTTTTCTAATTAAACAGACAAATTTCCAAACAGAAAAAAAAAAAAAACAAATAGTGTCAAATTTACTATTTGCCACTTCTCTTCTTAAAAAAAAAAACGTACAATATAATTTAAAAATAATTTTTTATTTTGCCTTCAAATATCCTAAAATGCTGTCAAGATCCGACACCGGTGCCAATTCGTTAATACCAATGTTATTTTATTAATTTTTTTCAAAGTAACGTTCCTAACAAAAAGTTTCTGACTCGTAGTTTAGTACTTTTTTTGACTTTTATTTCATTGCAATTTGAAACATCGAATATTTTTTCAACTATGTTCTATTATTTCCTCGAAGTAATTATATTAAAAAAAACAACGTTCTTAGATTTAAGAGCCATTACTAATCGGGAATGGTAACCACATTTATTGCTCTGTGCTACTTTAGTTTAATAACGTACTTCGAACGTTGAAATCAGACGTTGTTTTGTCGTAAACCAGAATATAATATAATATAAACCCAATTAATTGTTAAATAAGTAAGGGTCAAATGTAGGTTTAGCATGCAGTAGGCATTTCATAAATAGCAAACTCTGCATTCTACTATTTAACTATTTTCATTTCAGGCAATAAATGCCAATAGTATGCATGTACACAAAAAAATATGGATATGGTAACCAAAAATCCTGTACATTTTGGGTTCCACCGAAGATCTTTTATCGTAGGAAAATCTCTTCTGACAAATTATTTATCAATACTACTGTGGGTCTCTCTCTCTCGGTTCTTCCAACAATTCAACTTTTACAGTTTTTTCGTTTATTTTATAGAGCCCAAACATAATAAGGATCTGAAATTATTTTTTCTAAAAATATTTCTTAAATCAGTTATTAAAGAAGGTAATTTTTTTACATGTGATTGTGTAATTTTTGGGTTAAGATTCTTGATTTTTTTTTGATATAAATCCAAAGTTGAAATTTCATCGGATCAATTTTTTCTCATAATTTCATTGTACTCTGGAGGAAAAAAAATATATTAAAATTATGGATTTCTAGGAATTCGAATTCATGACATCTCATCAAATAAATAATTATTTTATCAATTAACCACAAGAGTAATTTTATTGTAATTATACTTATTTTTAACTGGATAAATCATATTTTATCGAAAACTTTGAACCCCTTAAAATTTTGGACCTGAAACGAAACTTCACGAACCATGCATATGGGCCGGCCCTGGCTCCACGATTAATTTAAAGTAACGCTATTGCAAGAGCCAATTTAACCATGGTGTTTCATGCAATAACGTTATCCTTAATTTAAAAAAAAAACGAGTAAATGGAGAAGGGTCGGTCGGTGGTCCTCCATCCATTGATGCCAATGGGACTCGAACTCACAACCTCTCACAACATAAGATTTTTGTGTCTCATACCCAAACCACTGGGCCATGAGCCCATTGGCTAGAAATTACTAGTCATCTCTACTAGAAAAGATTTAACAGGGTTAATTAAGATTAACGGGATACAATTGGAAAATATTGACACTAACTTTGACTAACATGATACTAATTGGGAATTTGGGAAAAGTTTAGTCGTCCGGAAAATATTGACACTAAGTAATTTGAAAAATTATTAATTATATATTTTTATTAGTTAGCATGTTAATTAAGTTAAATAGGATATAGAGTAGAGGGTGTTCGGTTGAGTCATTTGAAAAAAATATTTTTCAGTTATTTTATATATATATAATGGGCTCAAATGCTCCCAATTTGAAATCATAGCAGGTCGTGTGAGGCCGATATGATTAAAGAACCGGCCCAGTTTAATTTCGGCCATAATAATAATACGATTCTTTTTAAGAAAACTATAATAGACATAACTAGCTTTCCTCTGCAATATTGCAAAGGGTCGTTTAGCAAATTGATTTAATTTTGGTTCTAGATTCCCAATATCAAATAATTTAATGTTGCCAATCCGATGTTGGCAAAATTTTGACAAATATGTTCTATGTTGACAAATTGATGAAAACGGAACGAAACGAAGCCGGCTTTTACATTGTTTGCATTGTTCTAGATTGGCAATATTGATCAAAACGAAACAAGTTCTTACAAAAACCGAATCGTACACGATAGACCAACTATTGTGACCAACTATTGTTCGAGTTCTTACACGGACTTCATGTAAGGAATTACCTTTTGCCTCTTCGTGCGTCTTTTGTCCAATAAACCCCCGATTGTGGCCCGGCAGCCCGTAATGGTGTCCCCTAGGCAGACCTGCACCGGGTCTTACATGGTCCCGGTCAATCTGCTGAGGCTCCGCACCACGTTTAACAATTTGTTTTCCTTTCTTGAATTCGTAGGAACCCATCGGAACTAAACAATTTAATGGGTTTATTTTTAGAAAACAGAATCAAACATCTACCTTAATTGAACCCACCACAACTGCCAACATGACAGCAAGCAAACGAAACACGAGGCAGGTCCGCAACCGGTATGCCATGTACTGCTCAGGCTCCACATCGCTTTTCTGAGCGGTGTCTTATAGATAAAATACCGACTAAGCGAGAAAATTAGGCTTCTAAAAAAAACTTAATATTTATTACCATTTTGCGCTCGAGGAAAGCTTTGATGAGAGCTTTGTTTGCCTGTCACTATATAAATATTTGTAATTAATGGGGTTTTTTTTGCAAATTTTGAATTAAAATGTTATTTACCTGGACCGTATTGGCGGGAACGGCACAAAGCAAGAGGTGGTCAGCAAGTATCTCAAGTCTACTCGGGAAATTGAAAATAAAAATAAAATACTAATAATTAATGGACTTTTTTGCATCGAAATTATTTTTAATGAAACTTACAAACTTGACAGATTGAAAAGGTTCTTTCATGTCGAAACCGAATTCTTTATTTGAAAGATGACGAAGGCTGCAGTTTATAACTACCTAAAATCATTTAAACAAACAAAATCAGTCAAATTACATAGTTTAGAAAATATAATCGATATTTGCTATTTACTGAAATTAACAAATTTGACAGATTAGAAGTAAAAAAAAAAAGACGAAAATGAATTCTTTATTCCAAACATGATCAACGCTGTTTCTTATAACCATTTTTTGTTGTTGCCTAAAACTATTGAAACATACAAATCAGTACAACTAAATAATTTAGTAACGAATTTTTAATTCAGACATAAATGCACATTAATTGAAGTCAAAATGAGGGTTAATAGTGCAATTTAGATTGAACAAATTCAATTTGAAAAGTTTATTACCTCTGCGCCGATGAATTTGAAAAGTTTCACCAGCGTTTCGCTAGGGTTCCGTCACCGCTCGCTTCATCCTGCTGGTCACGCAAATCGCTAGGGTTTCGTGTTCTTCATCCTGCTGGTCACGTAGTTCATGTGATTATAGCATACACTGAACCATGTAAGTCGAGTCCACTGAAATTGTGACCGTCCGATCATGATGAAAGCTGATCGAACGATCCAAGATTAACGAGTGGCGTGGCTCAATAACACGGCAGGGCAGGGGGTAAAAATATACTAATTAAAATTGGGGCATATAATTCTTTTGAAATCATGTCAAATCATGGCTTGCTTTGTCAAACAACTTTGAATAATGAGACATTAAGAGTATGGTTAGCCATAATTCAAAAACAGGGCGAGTCTAATTGGAATTTTGCCCGAGTTAACTAGACTCACTGAGATTTGAGTTGACTTGTTTCTGATTCGAATTGTGTAAAATTCGAAATTTGATTCAGCGAGTTAAGATGAAAATCAGGATGAGTCGACTCGATTCATGTATATTTTAATTATTTAGTAATTATATCTTTTTTAGTCATTAATACATGTAAACACAAATTGCAGACTATACTAATATGTGAAACATCTAATATGATTCAAATATTTATGTGCATATTATACTATAATTAATGATTTGAACTATATTTTAGTATAATATGCACATAAATATATTAGAAAAACATTTTAATTATGTGCATATTTTGGTTTTTGTGTATGTTTATGTGACTATATTCCTCCGACTTAAATAAATTTGTTTATTGTAAAATTAATTATCATGTAATTGTTTGTAATGTATGACAATAAATATGTCTTAGATACTAAAAACGTTTTTTAGTATGCTCCAATAAAAAAAAGATTTTTTTTCCACTCTTTATCAGCAAATGATTACTTAAAAAAAAAATACTTTTTTGAACCTTTTAAAATTATAACTTTCTTTTACTTTTTAGATAATATAATAACCTCCTAAATATGATTATAGTAATTATGAACTCCACAAAAATTCAACCTAAAAGGATAGTATTAGTACTTTTTTGGGATCAAGGTACTCGTTAAAAATAGCTCTATTTTTATTATTACTAGGAGAATACTCGCGCTACGCGGCGAAAACGTTAATTTTTTTATTTTTATTGTAATACATATTATATATAAATATGATAATATTGATAATATTATTTCATAATATAATTATTTGAACTAATTTGTCTATGATTATGTGTTTTACAATTATTTTACATTATGACGACAAAAAAAAATCATTTTCTTAATTAAATAATAACACTTATATTAATGTCATTGTATAATAAATATATATGAGGCATATCATGATTTTACAAAACACATAACAGCAAATGTTATATCATTATTGCTCACAATATTTCATACAATATAAAATATGAAAATAATGAATCATATAATTTACGTAATTAGTACTAATAATTTGTTATCGATTCCAAATGTAATGAAAATTATAAATAATATCAAACTTAATAGTATAAGTAATTTAATAAATAATATAAAAAAATGGTTTAGCATAAACATAAACATAAATTATTTCATATCATTTGATTTTTTAAATTTTATATTATTAAAAATAACATTATTATTTGATAAGCGTTTATAAATTTAAGAAATTATTTCGATGGATAAACTTTTTTTTTATTTCTATTATTTTTGAAAAAAATTAATATTAATTTTTTTTGATTGAAAACATAAATATAATCAACTTAGTATTATATGGTATTTAGTATAGTTATAATTTTTTAAAAATAAATATTAATATTTAAAATTCTATTATGTACATAAAATAATTAAAATTTTTTTTTTTTTTTTGATGGAGGATCGACAATGTGTTGAGACCTCGAATATATTGGATAAATGAACGTGATCTATTTTGACATTCATAATGAGAGAGAGAGAGAGGGAGAGAGGGAGAGTTTTATATTGATCCCGCCGGGACTCGAACCCACAACCTCTACAACATGAGGATTTTTTTGTGCTAAGCACTCAACCATCTAGGTTATGAGACCATTAGCAAAAAATTTTATTTTTAAAAAATATATTTTTTGCATTGTATTTTTTACATAATATTTTTACAAATTCAAATTATGAAAAATGATCCGTATGAACTATACTAATATGGATGTCAAAATAAATAGAAAATTAAAACGAATATATTTGATGATTTTTTAAAATTAAAATTCTAAAAATAATACTACTATACGTTGTATGTTTATAATATTACATATTAAGTTATTTGTATTTCATATGTAAATTTTTCATCTTCCATTACAGTCACATTCGATCATGTAATCTTATGTGGAATGATAAACAATCGAATAAACTTAGTTTAACATGAACATAACCAATAATAATAGCCCACACATTAATATATGATGATGTGGTTTTTTAAGAATCCTTTAAACATAATGTAAAATAAGTGACACTTAAATGGCTACAAAGAAAAATAATTATAAATAATCAATGATTAATTAATGGTCTAAATTTTGTCACATATCACAATCTAATGGTTAAATTTTTTTAACGAGTATCTTTCTCCTGATTAAATAATCATACTAATACAATTTATAAACACAATGCTGATTTTACAGAATGCCTGTCAGATTTAATTATGTTAATTTGTCTCTTCACGCTAAACCACACCCATTAATTTTACCCACGTCTCTTTCTCCTGTCTTTTGGCTTTGCAATTTACAACCAAAAGTCCCAACCCTCTCTCACTTCCTCTCGCCAGAAAGCCAAAACCTCTTCCCCTTCATCTTTCTCCAAAGATAGATGGCTCTCCACTCTCTCAGCGTCTCTCATCGTCTACACAGAGGCGCCATGTCGCGTCTGCTTCAACGTCTCTCCACTTCAAAGAGATCGTTTGAAGTTCCTCACTGTTTCCGCCACCATGAGAGTTTGAAGTTAACGAGGGTTTTGAAGTTCTTTCGCGCCTTTGCGCCTTCTCTCAGTTTGATTGATTCCGTCTTGCTCTTCTGCATATTGGTTCCAAGTCAACTCGAAATCCCTTTCTTGCCTCCAAATCCGGGAATTCCACGAAGCTTTCGCTTTTGCTTGGTAATTTCTGGACCATACTTGATATTTGTGCTTTTCATCCGAGGTATCTTTTCAATTTGTTGACAGATTAATTTTCGATTTCTAAATCCAAGGATATTTTATCGAACAACTTGAGGGCATTATCTATTCCTCTTGATGTCGATATTCCTTATTGTCCCCAAATTCGAGTATTCCCCGAACCAATCGATTTTGCATGTTTATTTCTAGAAATTACGTGATTGCAGTTTTCAATTTTTCTGAACATCATATTAATAGGTGGTTTAAAGGTGTTTTCAAGTCCTTTTTATTGGCAAGATTTGTCAAGCATTTCTAAAAAAGACATCTGTTAAAAAAAAATTAAAATCCAACGACATCATTGAATAGGAAAATTAACAAAAAATTAAAAAAGGGAAGTTTTGACAAATTATTTAAATATTAATTAAATACCAGTTCAAGAAGATGATTCCTCTAATTGCGAGCTCCTTTCTCTCTAATCGGCACCCAAAATTACACATTCTTCACTTTCTCCATGTAAAAGGTAAGTTATTACAATTAAAAGTAATACATCTTAATTTCAATACATCACAATTTCTTCATGCAAAATCAAATGCATTAATCTGTTAAAGTAAACAAAAGTACAATATTCAGAGTGAAACAACAAAGAATAGTTAAAATATACAAATGTGCAAGATAAAAATAAGGGGAATTCTTCAAAAACACCCCAATTTTTCTGGAAATTCTGAAAAAACCCCTGTACTTTTAAAAAATCCCTATCTTTTTTAGATTTCCTCAAAAACCTCCTATATTTTTTGTTTCTTCAAAAACTCCCTAATTTTTTTAGATTCTCTAAAAACCCCCCTATCTTTATATTATGTTTTTTTTTAAAGTAACCATTATACCCTTTAGTTTTATTTTTTAAATTTCTATAATTTAATAAATAATGAATATATATTAAACTATTATAAAATAAATAAAAATAAATAATACATGATATTATAATAAATAATATATTGATATTAAAATATTTGTTGAAAATGATATTTTAATATCAATATATTATTTATTATAATAATTTAATATCTATGTATTATTTATTATAATATTTTAATATCAATAAATAATATATGATATTGAATTATTATAACATTTTTATTGATACTTTAATATCAATGAAATTATGAAAAATAAATAATGCATGATATTATATTATTATAACATTTTTATTGATATTTTAATATCAATAAAATTATAAAAAATAAATAATGCATGATATTAAAAATATTATAATAAATAATACATATATATTAAATTATTATAATAAATAATATATTGATATTAAAATATTATAATAATTGTTGAAAATGATATTTTAATATCAATATATTATTTATTTTTAATTTTTTCGACACCACTTTCATGATGATACGAGGTTGCGGGGACCTTGTATCTGATACGAGGTTGCGGGGATGCCTAGGGTGTCTATTGGAGTCCGTTGTAACGGACTGTGTCCGTTGTAACGGAGCTCTACACAGTTTGTCCGTTGTAACGGACTGTATGTTGCGTTGTAACGGACTGGTCTCTGGAAATTTGGACGAAAGTTTGCAGAAAATAGCGTTGTAACGGACCTAGGTTGCGTTGTAACGGACATGTTTCTGGCAAAATTTGGCCAAACTCCGAAATAAATAGCGTTGTAACGGACTGGACTTCCGTTGTAACGGAATGCCAAGAATACTGGAGGTCCGTTGTAACGGACTATGTTGCGTTACAACGGACTGGTTTCTGGTTGCTGATTTTGTTTTCGTGATAACTTTGGCTACACAACTTGGAATATTGAGTTCTTTATATCGATTTGATCGGCATCAATCATACTAGCATATAATTAGATAATTATTTAGAATAATTAGACTCCCAAATAAATACATATGCATTTATGAAAATTTTGTGATAGTGATATAATTGGATTATGTCACGGATTTAGAAACGTGCAATTGCATGATCCCTCATAATATTTAAGTCATGGAAATGCCTTTCATATTCACAACCACTATGATCGGTACTACGTCTCACATGGGTTAAGGCCAAAGCCGACATGGGTTATTGTAGTCATCGACGGGGTGGCAAGCGTTAAATAGGGACTGATAAGGGTTGAGGCCAAAGCCGACTTATTAGTAGTTTATTTGAACGATACGATGAGTATGGTTGTGACTTAACCGTTCTAGCCAGTAAGGGTTGAGGCCAAATCCGACTTGATTGGAAGTTCGGGGCATAGATAGGATGCACACACGGAACTGGGATTGTATTGGATACGATTCATCACCGAAATCCTATAAAGGTTCAAGAGTCGCATTGGATGCGATTGGATATAATCCTACCTAAATAGCGAGATCCCATTCGTCTGCCAAAGCAACTTATGGGAGGATCGTGATATATGGATCTTGAGTGTTATGGACTTGGAGTCCCGTATCGATATAAGGGTTATCGATTCGATAAAATAACACTATCATATAATTATCATATAAGCATATAGATTAAGTACGCACGGTTAGGAATTAATCTTCATCATCCGTTTAGAATTATGTTTTCAAGCAACACCAAATATATCGATTAGATCGATATGATAGATGAATTTTGGGCCGGAATTACCGTTATTAACCTTGATAGTCAAAGAATAGTTCTTAGACTTAAAGGAACGTGTTGGACACGGAAATGGTAGATTCGGGGCTCGAGGCTTTGGCTTTAGAGAAAGCCGGGTTCGATAAACTTAAGAAGGAATCGAACAATATTACGTGCCTTGTGGTGGCATGTATAGACGCAAATTTCTCAAAATTGTTTTGAGAATTCGGGTGTATATGAAAGTAAAACACAACGCTCATGAAATAGTTTCAAGAGCTAGAGCGCGTTGAATGACTCAATGCGGCTCAAAGAGTAGGTTAATTTTGAGACGCCTTATGGGTCTTTGATTAACACTCGTGTGTTGATGGTACGAGATTTGATCTTTGTGACCGAATATCATATGCATTCGATAGATAAGTCGATCCCTGAATTGCATGAGATGCGATTTAAAATTGAATTGGAGATGCTCGGAGTATCCGAGGAATCCAATGTATATAGATGCGTGGATGTCCTTGTAATTCAAAGGAGGGATCGAAAGAAATGTATGTCTAAGGGTATTTTGGGAAAATATTTTCCAAAACAGAAAGTTCGGACAAGGAGTTGTTCAAACTAATGACTCAAAGAATGGTGAAATCCGAGGAGGATTAAACCAAGAGGTTGATTGCTTCTTTTGGCATTGCCGTCTTGGCCATATAAACGAGATTCGCGTATCTAGATTCCATATGATGGATTGCTAGAATCATTCGAATTAGATTCGATTGATTAATGCGATACTTATTTATTAGGAAAGACGACAAAGGGCATCATTCTCCAAAGGTTGGAGAAAGATCCAACGAATTATTGGAAATTACATTTAAATGTAAATGTTCCGATAAGTTCCGAGGCAAGAGGAGGCTATCGATATTTTGTTACGTTTATGGACGGTTAAAGTAGATATGAAAATATCTATTTAATGCGTACCGAAACGGAGACTTTTGAAAGGTTCATAGAGTTTCAAAACAAAATACGAAATCAACTAAGCAAGAAAATCAAAGCTTTTCGATAGGATCGAGAAGGCGAGTATTTGAGCTAAACCTTTCGATAGGATCGAAGAGGCGATATTTGAGTTATGAATATTGATGATCATTTATGATTGTGGAATCGTTTCACGATTGTCTTCATTTGGAACATTGAGATGTGTCCGAAAAGAGGAAATGAACGCATGTTGGACATGGTTCGATAAATGATAAACCAATAGGATCTCCCAAAAATGTTTTGGGGATACGCCCTTGAGACAGCGGCACTAATGAATGGTTGCATATAAGATATGGACCATAAACCTTCTAATCGGTACAAAAACGCCATATGAGATATGGATCGGAATGGTTCCGAAGTTGTCATTTGTACATATTTGAGGATATGAGTATATTTCGAAATTTGTTTCGGTTAAACTCAATCCCAAATCTGAAAATTGTTCGTTTATCCTTAAGGAAACTAAAGGGTATTAATTTTAACGTCCCGACGAAAATAAGATTTTCGTGGCTCGAAGAGATGCCTTCTTGGAGGAGGACTAGATGCGCACAAGTTTGGAACTTGGTGCCATTTCTCTCTACGCGGGCTAGTGGGAGTAGAATAAATCTCGAACGATTTCGTGATTTGAAAATGAACATTGTACCGATGAAAGTTGACATGGCTTCATCAAAAGTTGATGAACGCAAGTCGAACACACAAAGGAATTTTTCGTAGATCAAGTAGGCTATATCATAAGCCGGTAAATACGGATTTATCGTGGCTAATGATGATAGATTGAAATCATATGATGATTCGATATCCTACAAGGATGCTATGAAAAGTTGATTCCACATGACATGGTGTCATGAAATCTGAGATTCGATCCATGTGAATTATCAAGTTTAGAACTTGATTTCATTACTTTCTAGGTTAGACCCGTGAAATGTGAGTGGGTTTTTCAAGATGAAGAACCGACATGGATAGGAATACGCAAATATGTAAAGCGAGGCTTTTTGCGAAAAGTTTCATGCAATTCATAGTCGGACTATGAAGAAACGTTTTCGCTTGTTGCCATGCTTTCCCATTCTCGAAATTCTGCTTGCCATGGTCGCGTATTATGACTATGTGATGTGGCCAAATGGATGTCAAAACCGAATTTCTTGACAGAAATTTTATGAAAGGATGTGTACTTGACACAACCTTACGGTTTTGTCGATTCATAAGAATCGGGGATAAGATATGCACGCTTTAACGATCCATATGATGGATTAGAGAAAGCTTCTCGGAATTGGAATATTCGTTTTGACAAAATTATAAACTGTTATAAAATTGTCGAAACGAATGGAAACTTTGTGTACACATGAAGGTTAGTGGGAGCTGCGTTATATTTCTTGTAACGACAAAGGATTTAGACGAGACCGCTTATGAATTAAGCGTGAAGATCTATAGGATAGATCTAAAAAGTTTCTCGTTCTATGTTATAGCACATATATCGACATATTGTTGAAAATGGTTTTCAACATGTAAACTCCTTGGAGGCGATAAATCGAAATGTCGAATGGCAGAAATTTTCAACGGCTCGATGTGAGACATCAAGCAGCGCGAAAAGTAATAATATGATGCCTTACATTTGATGTTAGGATCTATTATATCTGTCATGATATGTATGTGGCTATCTGTCATACAAATAAAGCGTCTAGTTCACCGTCAATAAAATTAATGGGAATCACATGAGTTTGAATGTAATTCGATTACATGAGACTAACTCTTGTGATTGTATAATGGTTATACAAATATATACATAATGGTTATGTATATTTAAAACCCATCGAGATTTGTATTGATAGAGGTGAAGTTTATCCTTGAATACTTTGCGAAAGAATTCAGGATTTATTATCTATAATGGTGTGGAGGACGTGTTGGTTATAAAGAGTTATAACAAACAACAGTTTCCAAAGATGAAGCACGTCCAAATATGTAGCACGACTTTCGATCACAAAGTGTGTACATGTTTTGCTTAAATGAAAACACGGTTATGTGGAAAGGTTCCACAAGACCAATAGTTTATGATTCTATTTACGGTGGCGAGTATATTGCGGTTATTAATCGCAAAAGGAAGTGGTATGGATCAAGGATACATGACCAAACTCTAGTAGTCACGAGTTATCGGATTTATGGTTGTTTATTGCGTTAGACGCAATAGTACAAGCCAAAAATGCCGAGGTCACAACCACTTCTAGCCAATACTCAGAAAATGTCATTTGATCCATGAAATTTTGTGAAAAGATGTGATCGTAGGTATTGGAAATGTTCCAATCCTGATGATGATTAACACTAGCGGGAACGTGCGGACCCGTTTACAAAACCGCTCTCTCTAGTCGCGCGTGACTGTCATGCGATGACTATGGGTATGGAGATACCTAGAGGAGGAAGAAGAGAGTAGAGTGTAGTTATCTAATACGATAGTCCTCGCAGGTTATGGGTATGGAGATACCCATAGGTAAACGTTGTATCACCCAAATACTTAGTCCATATGAATGCATCCCTTTTAAAATTTTGTTTACTTAAATTAATATGCATTCACCTTATATGAAAACTGTGTGCTGGGTTGTGTAATATGATTGTTACATGAACCTTGATTTGAACTTGTGTGGACGTCGACATGGTTGAGGACTATGTGCAGCGAAACCGTCACACTTAAAGTGTCATTTCTAAACATCCCTAGTCGCGGGTCAGTTTGCTTAAGAGAGAAGCATTACTATTACAAGGGAATAGACTGAACGCGTACACTAGTACGTTTGCCGAGGAGATGATTATGTTTTGCTAATCATGGGACAAAGGAGTTTGTCGAATCGGGAACGTAGATATATGTTAGGTTACATGTATTGGATATGACCGAAGCCGCGAGACCATGACATGGTTTAGTCATTATAGATGGACTTGCGACGGATGGGGTTTTAGATTCTTTAAACTTGAGGGGATCATTGATTGCGTTTCGTGCGTAACACAATGCTTTGATATGATCTTACGCTCACCGTAACAGGGAGTTAAAAGGGTCATCATTGGGTATTGTCCGAAACACGGAATTCAATGTGAGTCTCCAAGATAGGAATTGTTTATTCCGAAAGGAAGAGATATCTCTTAGGCGCCGCTCGATGAGTCGATTAACGAAACTTGCGGCCGCAGTCAATGATATTAATGGTTAATATCGATTGAAATTTGTTAACTCAACTCGGAATCGGGGAATAAGTGTAGTTAATCAAATTATAAGGATGACTATTACCATGCCTTTTGATTAACGGATATCGCTAACAAGAGAACTAGTAACCGCTATTCGAGATAGGCACAATGATCACAATCATTATTCGTTTAACATGGGTAGCTATGATGGAGTGACTAGATCCCGCTCATGAGCTTGTAGGTATTGGAAACAACCTACTGCCATCGTTAAGTCGAACCTACATGGTCACACAACGAGTCGTACTAAGTCGGGCTTGATCATAAAATTGGCACATAGGATGTGCATAGCTTGGTATTTGATACGCGAGCTATATTCTCTAAAATCGTGCGTATTGGATATGCATGAGTACCTTTTAGGTAGATCTGAAATTTTGTGGGAGACTGAAGGAAATACAGTTTCAGGATCAACCGTAAAAGTGTACACAAGGATAAACGAATGTAGTCGTACATTCGTAGCCATATCTTTCAGTAGGAAAATCCGATTTGAATGGTTCAAATTGGGTAAGATAGATAATTAGATTATCTATAACCTTCATGTAGAAATATATTTCATATGAACGAAGTATAAGTGTCGTTTCTGTGAAATACCGAAAGGGTGCAACAGTATGACATACAGTTAGTAAAACAGTCATAACTTTTGCATACGAACTCCAATTGGGCTGGGCCAAATTGGGTTGTGTAGATAATAAGATTATCTACAACTTTCGTGTTGGTTGATTTTCTGTCAGAGAAATTTATCAATTTCGTCTGGACAGAATACTGAACAGGTTCATACAGTTTTCTGTGTGAAAGGGTGTATATTGGATATACATGCCTTTTGGCTAATCCTTATCCTATTAGGTATAAATAGGATTTTCTCTCTCATCTTCACTAAGGAATTCAGAAGTAATTCAAAGCAATATTCTGCCCAAGACACAAGAAAAGAGCAAATTCAGATTTGATCTTTTGTGAGTGAAAAGGCACGAAGAGAGATTAATAGAGAATCGATCGAGATCAAGCAAGTGCACCGATACATCGTCTAGGCAGGTGTATCCGTGTCCGGCGTCTTCCGACTCAAGGTGGATACGTGTGGAGGAGCAACACTTGGGGCTCTCCGTTGTGATCGAACCGAAGGATCGAAGAACGGGAACGAACGGTGAAGGACGCACGGTATGGGACGCGCATAAAGTCACCAACGTGACCGAAGGAATAGGAGGCAGCGATCAACCCTTCGTGTTCCATCAATTTGGAACTGGTATGGATCTAACCTTCTATTTGCATCGTACCCTCGAAGTCGTGGCGTGATCTCGGGAATCGGGGAATCGGACCGGGCCTACATATCCGCTGCGCGGGCCCGGGGCCGGGGATATTCCCCAACAATTTTGATTTCGAAAAACCGGAGCAAGTATTTTGAGATATATTTGGAAAAGCTACGATTTGAAGTTATACGAGATTATTTTATGAATTCATTTGAAAAGTACTTATTTTTAACGAGATTTCACTCACTTAGTCATTGTCGTGACTAATCATTTTTATTTACATACTATAAGTATATAAGTATAGGTGAAACGGACATGTCACCTGGAGTTGCGAGTATCTCGAGAGTGAGAACGCCTACGATATTAAGTTTCGTATTAATATATTTTAAGCTTCCGCAATAGTTTTGTATTATTATTTTAATTCCGTAATGTATGTATATGTATGTGTTGTTGTTTTCGAATCAGTTTAATATCTTGTTTTATGATGTTTTCATATGAGAGCCTGTGGTATACGAGTTGTATACTGACGGGTTGCCGCACCATTTTCATTTTTATTTTCGGGGTGTGTACGTACGTACGTATATACATACCTACATTCGTACGTACATACATACATACATACTTTAATGTCTATGTATTATTTATTTTTTATATTTTAATATATATTCATTATTTATTAAATTATGGATATTTATAAAATAAAATTATGGAAGGGTATAATGATCATCTTCAAAATAGGGATGTCAACGGGGCGGGTCGGGTTCGGATAAGCCTCCCCCATACCCGAACCCGAAATTTCGGGTATTACCCGAACCCGAATCCAAAATACCCGCGGGTAAAAATCCATACCCGAACCCGAACCCGCGGGTAACGGGTATACCCGCGGGTATGTCCGTTACCCGAAATCGTCAGAGCATCGTCTTCACAGCAGCGAAATCGCCGTCGCCATGACCGTCCGAAGTTAGGGTTTACGACGACGGCAGTCGACGCCAGGAGCAGCTGAAAGGGAGGGCTTCATGGGGCACTGGGGAAGGAGCAGCGACGGCGACGGCAGTCGACGCCAGGAGCAGCGACGGCAGAACTTTCTCCTCATCAGGCGACGGCGAAGGCAGGCGAAAGCAGGCGACGGCGACGGCGAGAACGGCAGGACGTGAGATTCGCGGACACTGGCGAAGGAGAAAGAGCTTCTTCTCTCTTGCGAAGGAGAAAGAGGGCTTCTTCTCTCTGGCGAAGGAGAAAGAGCTTCTTCTCTCTGGCGAAGGAGAAAGAGGGCTTCTTCTCTCTGGCGAAGGAGAAAGAGAGACTCGCGGGCAATGGCGAAGGAGAAAGAGGGCTTCGTGAGGCTGGGTATGTTCGGGTAATTTTCGGGTACGGGTTCGGGTTACCCGCGGGGCGGGTAGTACTCCGCCCGAACCCGCCCCGAACCCGGACCGGGTATTTTGTTTTCGGGTAATATTCGACCCGCGGGTATTTTGTTTCGGGTAATACCCGCCCCGTTCGGGTTTTACCCGTTCGGGTTCGGGTTTTTCCCGGCCCATTGACATCCCTACTTCAAAATCATAACAAAATGATAGGGGATTTTCGAAAGAATCTAAAAATATTAGGGAATTTTCAGAGGAAGCATAAAATATAGAGAGTTTTTGAGGGAATTAAAAAAGATAGTGGGTTTTGCATAATTTTCAAAAAAGTCAAGGGATTTTTGAAGAATTATCCAACAAAATAACTAATTTTCAAGATTTTCTCGAGAAACAATGTCATATAAACTATCACGTGCAAGATATTTAATTTTTAATATTTTCGCAAAAATACTAGGGGTGTTAAAATTGGTTGGTTTAATTGGGAACCGAAGCAATGTTACAGAAATCGCTAGGCGCGAGTCGGGCGGACGAGCACCATCTAGCGCCTAGAGGGATCAATCGGATCTAGGCGGATTTGTAATTTTACATAGTTTTTGTCATATTTTTTAATTTTTATATATTATAATTTGTGCTACAACTTTTTATACTAAAAATAGTGTATATGAATTTTATTTAAGACAACGTCCAAACAAATTATAACATGAAATCTACAACATAACAATAACAGTGTTGTTGCTCGGATACGCCGATACGGCGATACCGTTACGCGTATCGGATACGACGATACGACAATTTAACATATGCTTTAGGATACGATACGCGTATCGGATACGGGTAGATTTTGATTTTTCGGAGTATCCGCGCGACATAGAATTTAACACAAATCCAAATAAACTACAAAATAATAGAAAGAAGAAAATGAGAAGGGTTCATGTCTTTAAAAATAAATAAATAAATAAGTGGGTTGGGCGGGCCTTGGCGGAATTATTCGACACCTAGGCGGTATCTAGGCGGGCCTAGGCGGAATTCCGTCTAGACAAAAAGACTAGGCTAAACCTGGGCGTTTGGTCGGCGCCTAGTGCCTAGGCGGCCGCCTAGACCGACTTTTAGAACAATGAACTGAAGTGAGCCTGTCAAATTTGATTTAATCGTTTCGATGGTATATTTGGTTCTGTTCGTTTGAAAAGTAGATATTGTTTGATTTATTCAGGTTGATTTGGTTTTAGTGTTTTGAAAATCACTTAATTCGAACTGGCCAAACTATATCATTTTTCATGTTATTTTAATATGTTAATTTAAATTTTTAAATTTAATATAATTATATTACAAATGACACTTATATTTTTTCAAAATACAATATGAATTTTATGAATGGTTCATTTTTATTTGAACATTAGAAAATTTCTTATTCGATTCAACGGAATATATATATGATTATGTTCGGTAAGATTTTAAATCGGTCCAAATTTTAGTCCGATCGATTCTGTTTGAATCGAGTGTGGTTCAATTTAAATTGATTTGATCATATTCGGTTCGGTTACCGACTGAATCCAGACCTCCAAAATAGTCAAAAACTAGAGATAAAATACGAATAAGTTTTTTCTAATAAATATGGTAATTCAAAACTAAAATTAATTTGATGTTTTTTCTAATAAACTCCGAAATTAAAAAATTTAACCCACGTAAAATTTCGTATTTGATTTTCTTTTCTAAAAAATGATCTAATTGAGTGCTAAGTTTGCTTTATACAAACTTTACTATATATGAGTTAATATTAGGTGGCAAATCAATTTCCTGGTTTGCTAAAAATGATTAAGCTTGTGGAAAGGAGCAGTGACTTTCCTCCATGCCAAAAACTTTCGGCCATGTCGTCCAATCAAATGTGGTATCGTGTGGGGTACATCTAACTAGGAACCAAAAACATAGAAAAACCAACGTGGCAATGGGTCCCACCAAAAAAACAAGCCCATCAGCTCTAGTACGACGAACTTGAGTATTTCAAGGAGAGGCCATTTAGTGTGCCGCTCATTTCCCGCTGTTCACGGTATGAGAGGGTTAATTGAAATTTCTCAATATTATATCCGATGAATTATATTAATCGTTAATTGAAATTATTAATTATATTGATGATTAATACAATTGTATTACGTGTTAATTACATTTGAATTAATCGTTAATTCAAAACATAATTAACCGTCAATTGAAATGGAGATATGAATTGGAAATGAGTATTAATACCATACCCCACTATTCACCCTATCGTGAATAATGGAGGAAATCTCATGGGGACAGTATAATTTCCCTTTCAAGTATTTCTTGGTATCATAAGCTGGGACCCTTAGCAATTTATTCCCAAGAAACCCCTATATTTCTCCGGCTTAGTTCCCCCAATGATATTGTGTGTTAAACACAATAAGCAAACAATATTTTTTTAATTTTCCAATAAGAACAAGATATCCTGATCAATTACCTAAGAATAATAGTTAATTTTTTCAAATATTATTTTTTTTACTTTTTAATAAAAGGAGAAACAATCAAAATAATTTTATATATTAATTTTATTTCTCTTTTTGTGATTAGTTTATCAAAAATATTACACATCATCAATTAGTAAGAAAAATCAAATATTAACAACATATAACATAATAATAGGCAATATAGAGTTGGTAGAACTCATGATCTGCTAAATTTTTATTTGGTTCGCTTCTTGGCTTTGTATTTTTTAGACAAAAGTGAAAAATTGTTCTTTTTTTTAAGGTTGGAGAGCTCAATTTAACTATCTGAATTGCATGTTAGGATGTAAATCTTGCTGCAAATAAAGTCATAAAAAATGATGCAAGTGAAAAATGAAAGAATCAAATGAAAATGAAAAAATGAATTAAATATGTATAATACTTTGAGGTATAATTTGGGGACGGTCAACATAGTTTATCAATCAAGACTAACAGTGCAAATGTACATTGGTCTGTGAGGAAGTGGGGCCAAAAGTGTCATTGTTAATACGAACCACGTGGACACTGACAGAAGAGGCCCCAAAATCGAGTTGTCATCCACCCCTCTCTTACCGCCATGTCATCCTTCTCTATCATGTGGACCCCACAAAGCACCGCCCAGGTCCATCAGTATCTATTCACAATCCTCTCTGCAGTCCCTACTAAATTTTACCTTCTTGCTATCATGGCATCATGAAATTATTGAAATTAAAGTGTTTTTTTCAAGGGAAATAGGTTTTGCTTATTTTAATTATATAAATAAAATTAATGTTATTTAACTTGTGCATTACATATTTAAAAAAAGGGTTTGATATGGTAATTTTCAAACTCAAAAAAATATTCATGAGACTATTACTTGTGAAATCATCGTTTAATTAGCTGAATTGATTAGCATTCGTAAATGAGTTAATTAATGATTTAACTGATTTTTTAATTTAATTGACATGTTAATCAGTATTTATTATTATTAACATATTAAAATAAAATTGATGTGTAATAAAAATTTCTTAGCTGAAACAATTAATGGTATTAATCAACTCATCTAATTGGGTGGTGATTTCATCGATGATAGCATCATGAATGTTTTTTTAGTTATGAGGACAGTACATAATTTTCTTTTTAAAAACATAACATTTTGTATTATGTGATATTTTATTTACTTGGATGCATTATAAATAATTTTTGTGTTTGATTTCATTTTTCTCAAAGAGTGGTGATATTACCATTATCATCCTCACTTTCAAAATCACTCGTTAAAATTATTGACATGTGAGACATGCATTATTTTTTTACCAAAATCAATACACGTAGGATTCACACGTCATTCACGTATGAGTGAAGGTGGGAAGGGAGATGAGAGTGCCATGAATATTTATTCTTTGCCAACAAATAATTAATGTTTTATATATAATTATATACTAAAATCAATTTTTTATATGACTGCAATATTTGATATATTTGTCTTTTGTTTTTTTAGAAGAAAAATAATCGTTATATAGAGAACCGGCCACTCTACGTGAGAAAAAGATTATACTGTGAAATAAAAATTAATTATCAACTCAAAAGCATTGATCATAAAGAGGACGGGAAATGTCAAAAAGAGAGAGGGTGTCAAAATATGGCCTCCCGAAAAATGCAAAGGATGCCGAAAAAATGTGTCGTTGAAAATTCAAATAAATGGGGATCTAACACAAAAAATGTTGAATAAATGGGACGAATATAGAGACTGGATAAAAAAAAAATGCACGAAAGCAAACCGACCGATTCAGTACCAGTGGCTTCGCTAGTATTACGCCATCCAAATAAAATCACAAGTTTCGAAGAATATAATATGTGGCGGTGGAAAAGACTACGCCTTTAACGTAAAAGTCGGTCCTTTTATTTACCGGTTGCCAAGTCTCTAAGATTCTCAACTTTCATTGTTGTCTAACTCCTCAGATTTTCAAACGGTATATGCAAAATATTCTCTTTGTTCTATAAATTATATATAAAAAAAATCCTTACAAAAATAATACCAGAAACATTAAATCATGTTTAATTGCCAATTAGTCAGGTTTGGTTCTTTTGTGCACAAATTATGAGTTATGACAGGGTTAAATAATCAATTCGAACTATTTTCTACTGAATTATTTACTAAAAAATTCACTTGAGGATGAAAAAAGATTATCATAATTGTATAATTGTAAAATTCGTGCCATGGTTGCAATTACAGACGACTGGAACTCGAAAATATGGCTGGACTCTTGGGGTGGGGGGGCCAATGGTGAGTCTACTTTCCAGGCAGGAAAACAGCCCCTAGTATCTTTTGCATAGATCGACCAATTAACTCAAGACATGTGGCAAGAAAGTATCTCGAGAGTCGTGAAAGATTCAATGTATGCGTTGGAGCCTTGGAGGAAGAAAGAGGAGTTGCCGACTTTACGACTATCTTTTCATTTTTATATTTTCTTACTTTTGATATGAACGTACGAAATTATATATCAAATTGGAAATTAAACAAATCTCTACCAAAAAACAGAAGGAAAAATAACTGAACAAATTCTTGATTAGAAAAGATGAAATTTTGTAGATTATGGTGATATGTAAATGATACTATGCTAAGGATCAAATAATGCAGTGAATTCAGTGTTTGGATGGTGGAATTTTGAATGGAATTAGTATTTTAAAATGATGGAAAGTTAAATTCTTTGTTTGGTGGGTGTAAAAAAAATGGAAATATATAATTCTTGAATCTTCTAATTCCATTATTCTAGCAAATTTTGATTCCACAAATTTAAGGAGTGCCAAAGTGGAGGAAAACATTTAATCAATAATATATTATATTTATTACTATAAAAAATATTATTATATCAATAAAACACTATTATAATATAGCAATACATTTAGTATTATTATAATAGTGTATTATATGAATATAATATTATAATATAATTATAATATTAGTACTATATACTACAGTAATGTATTACATGGATATTTAATAGGGAAATAATAATAATAATAATAATAATAATAATATTAATACCAATATCAATATTAATAATTAATATTATTATTATTATTAATAATATACTATTAATTAATATTAAATTAATATTATTATAATAATTATTATAATATATTAATAGCAATATGTTAATATTATTTCAATATATTTATATAAATATTAATATTAATATACTAAATAAAAATATTAATATTAGAGTATATTATTAATATTAATATTAATATATTATTAATATTAATATTAACATTAATATATTATTAGTTAATAATACATTAATTTATTAATATTAAAATGTTTATATTATTTTAATATATTTATGTAATATTAATATATTATATTATTATTAATATAAATAATATTAATATATTAACAATATTAATAATATTAATAATATTAGTATGTTAATATTATAATAGTATATTATATGAATATGCTAATATAATAGCATTAATATAAAACTATTAATATATTAGTATTATTTACAATATTTTAATATTAATATTAATATAAGTATTATGAATATATATTATAATTATAATTAATATTATATTATTATTATAATTAATATTATAATATTAAAATTACTACAATAAAATTACTACAATTAATAATATTATGATGATTTTATATTTTAATAATGTTATATTATAATCATATTATTTATTTATTTATACTAATTTGATTACAATAATAATATTGTAATAATATAATATAATAATAATAACAACAACAACAACAACAATAATAATAATAATAATAATAATAATAATAATAATAATAATAATAATAATAATTACAATTAATCATAATCATATTATAACATTATAATAATATAATATTATAATACAATAATAATAATAATAATAATAATAATAAGTATTATTTTTACTATAATAATAATAATAAGAAGAAGAAGAATATAATAACATAATAATAATAATATAATAATAATTTAATATTATATGAAAATACTATTATATTGTGTTAATTTTAATCAAACATTTGTTCTCTATTTTCAATAATGAAATTCCAGAATTTTTCTAACCAACCAAACAAAGAATTATACTTTCCAGCATCTTATAATTCGGACATCCAAACAAACTGTGGAATTACTAATTCCAGAACTTTTTTCTCCTCCACCTTATAATCCAATTCCACTCTACTAATTCCGCTTGCCAAACGGCCCCTAATTGAGAATGGGAAAATATTGGATATCAATCTTAATTCTTAATTTAAGACATTAATTTTAACGTATTAATTTATGATTTGAAATTTTAATGAAATATTAAATTATAAATTAACATAATTAAATCATAAATTAAAATTTTAAATTATAAATTAAGTCGGCATGTCATCGTATATTGTGCATAAAAATATGAGAGGACGTACATCAATACTCGGTTGAATATGTAAAAAAAAGGCCACCTAAGTGTGTAATTATCACATATACATCATCAAATTATGGGAAATTATACTTGTCCCCGTCATTTCTCCTGCATTTTTTTTTACATTAATTAATTTCATAATTAACAAAATAAATTAATAATTAATTTATGGTTGTGAAAATTTAATATATAATTAAAATCCATATCAATTAATGATTAATTTTAAATATTTAAAAATAAATAATTATGAATTTATCGTTAATTAATAACACTAATTATATAATAAAAAAAATATAAGGAAACTGAGGGGGCATGATAGAGGCCTCCATATTATATTACAAGTGGGAATTACATACGTGTATGGTCTTTATTTTGTATAATCGATGAGAAGGATCTAGAAACCATACAGGAGCTTTGGTATAAATAGTCCATGACCCCTCAAAGCCTTTGCATCAAACATTCCCACTCTCTCTCTCTCTCTCTCTCTCTAGATCGCTCTTCGCTTTAGAAGCCTTCAATCTCTCTTACCATTTTTTCGATCTCTTTGTTCTCCATGGCTTCCATTGCGGTGAGCTAAATTTCATAATATTATTTCTAAGAAAAATTAGATTTCATTATGTAAAACAATGTGCATGCAATGCATGATTCATCATGAATCATGATCGCATACATACGACATAAGTAACACTAAATACTTCGATCAATTGAGAATTTTATAAATTTTATATTGATATGAAAACTTATGATGAATGGGATATTAATATTTACAGGTAGAATCCACTCCAGTAGTAGAGGTACCAGCTTTTCAACCACCTGTTGAAGTGGCCGAACCAGTTGAAGTGGAAAGTACTCCGGCCGCCCCGGTAGAAGTGGAAAGTACTCCGGCAGCCCCGGTAGAAGTGGAAAGTACTCCGGCAGCCCCGGTTGAATCTCTGGTGGACGAGGCTCCACCAGCAGAATCTCCCGTAGCAGAGACCCCTGCAGCAATTGAGGAGCCGGCGAAGGTGGAAGCAATCAAAACCACCATTATTGAGGTAACCCAAACAGTTGTAGTACCAGCCACGCCAGAGGCCGCAGAAGAGACTGTCTCGGAAGAAGCAGTCATCATTGTCATGGCTGAACCGGCTGCCATAGAGACTGTCGAGGAGGCGCCAGTCGAAACTCCTAAGGAAATTGTTGCGGAGCCGGTTGTGGAAGCAGAGAAGAAGGTGGAGGTGGAGGAGACCGTCTCCGCCACCGAGTGATTAAATGAAAATTGCTTGCTGGTTATGTGCTCGGATTTTATTATGATGGAGCTATTTGCATGGTTTTAGTAGAGACAATAAATGTTGGGAGATTTCTAGGGTTTTAAGTATTTATGTGTGATTCTTGTTTAATAGCTATTGCCTATTTGTGTGTTGTTGATTCAAGTTTTTCGTCAATGTTTATGGTATGCATGTTTCGATCATGTTTCTATCCGTATTGTAATTGTAATTGTAATATGTTTTAATAGAGATTATTTCTATTTTTAATGTGCTAAATTAAATTTCGATAAGATTTTTTTTTCTTAACATGTAATTCATAATTATGTCCAATAATTCAATTACACTGCATTTCATTAAATGCTCGTAGAATACAAAACAAGATCGGCTAATAATTACGAGAACACGCAGTACAATTTTTTTTTTAATGAAATCCGACAAGCGATGGCTCGTCGTTAACGATATAACACGCAGTACATTATTTATTGCAATCGGAAATACATAAACTCTTGGTGATTCAATTGCACAATACAAGAAATACAATCACATGATTATGAGACATGCTCGATAAATTTCTCGCACCATTTTTTTTAAGTGAAATTTAATTCATGAATGATGGATATTTCTTATTTCATTTTTATTTGTGATATCAATGAGACTTGAATTCTTGATCTTTGATATTTTGTGCTGAACACCTTATCATTAGGTTAAGCAAACATTGTTAACAGAGGTGGCAATCGGACGGGTCGGGTCGGGTCATTTCGAGTTCGGGTCGTTCCGGATTGCGGGTTGTTCGGGTAATTGGGTCTTTCGGGTTGCGGGTCGTTCGGGTTCGGGTCATTTCGGTTTTCGATTCATTCGGTTCGGATCGTTTCGATTTTCGGGTCTTTCGATTTCGGACCGTTTCGATTTTTGGGTCATTTCGGTTTGCGGATCATTCGGTTCCGGATCGTTTCAATTTTCGGATCATTCGGATCATGGTTATTTTGATTTTCGGATCATTCGGATTTTGCAAAATTTCATTTCGATTTTTCAAAAAAATAGTTTTCGGATAATTCGGGATTTATTTTAGGAGCATTTCTGCATGTAACCCTTTCTGGGTACAAAATTCGAAAAATGACCCGTTTTTTAATAATATTTCAAAAATGACTCAAATCGGATTTTAAAAATCCGATTCTACCTGATTTGTAAAATGAGTTGAATTAATTAGGTAAATAACAGTAATCTGACGAGGCAATTTTTTCAAGAAAAAAAACGGGTTTTAAAAACCAGTAGAATTTTTTAAGAACTGTAAATTGAGATATGTTCCCAGATTTTACCCACCCATTTTCTATATTATAATTAACATATTTAATTAAAATAATAATTAATACATGTCATATAATTCACAATTAATTAAAATACAACTAATATTCATTTGAATTCATAAACTTGAATTAATGTTAATTAATTATTAATGATTTATTTTTGTAATTATTGTATTTATTTAGTGTGTTAACTAGAATATAAAAAATGTGGGGATATCTTGGGAACGTAAAAAAAGCTTTTTCAATAGGAAAATTATACTCCTCTCCCCAATTTCAACACCACTTTCATGATGAGTAAGCATGACATCATGAATGTGGTGATTACTCCTTCATGTCCCCAATTCGCATTCCAATTGAGTTTCAATTAATTTTTAATCTAAATTTATGATAATTTTAATTGATGACACCATTCATTAGTTTAATTAAAACATAATTAATTATGAATTAATTAAAAAAAAATTTATTTGAAGAAGAGTTGGGATGTAAATTGGAGCTCCATTTCACCCCATTTGCATTGGAACTTGCACCATGCAAGTGGTGTTGAAATATGGGGGGAAGAGCGGGCCTCTTTTCAATACTATGTGCTGCCCTTTTCTCTGTGCATGTCAGGAAAAAAATAGAAATACTTCCCCAAAATTTCCCCATCATGTTACTAATAAACATTAATTAGAACATTAATTAATAAAATACATTATTAACAATTTATTAACATTGATTCCAATTTATGAATTATTAATTATATGACATGTATTAGTTATGTTAATTAAATGTGCTAATTAGAATATAAAAAATGTGTGGGTAAAATGTGGAAACATATATTAATTATAACTTTTGAAAGATTGTACTGGTTTTTAAAACCCGTTTTTTTTTGCTTGAAAAATGTGTCTTGCCTGATAATTGTTATTAAGCTAATTAATTCAACTCATTTGACAAATCAGGTAGTACCGGATTTTAAAATTCGATTTGGATTATTTTTGAAATATTATTCAAAGACGGGTTATTTTTCGAATTTTATACTCATAAAGGGTTGTATGCAGAAATGCTCTTTTATTTTATTGATTTCAAGATATTTTAGTAATATTATATTGATTTTAACAATAATATATTAAACTTCGGAACAGGTCGTGAGTTTCGGATCATGAGTTTCGGGTTATTCGGGTTTCGGATTAGTTCGGATTAATTTCGGATCATTCGGATATGGGTCAATTTCGGGTTCGGGTCGATTTCGGGTTGGGATCATTCAGTTTCCGTTCAATTTCGGATTTGGGTCGTTGACTTTTCAATATTTTCGGTTCGGATCAGGTTCGGATTCGGAAAGGTCGGATCATTTTTTTGGGTCGGGTCAGCCTTTTGCCGGCTCTAATTGGTAACTCTTTCAGCATTTCATGGAAGGAAGACCACACTTGCCAGGAAGTTTCATGGCTCGAGTTTCATGGATGCCAAACATTTTGAAAACAAAAGGGGTCTTGAATTTGCAGAAGCAATTAATATCGGCTCCTTTGGGAGTAGCACAGCAAATACTCGAAGGTGGTGGCGGGTTTGCACTACTAATGGCCGGTTTACACGCTTCGTAACCGGCTCTGTTCACGTCGCATAAAGACGCACCCATCACCTTGTTATCATTTATGCACGAGAATAGTATCATTATTAACACCATGGTAAACTTTGCAGAACTTACAGAAGTCATTTTGAGAAAATTAAATTTCTTTAATGTTTTGCTTTGTATTGGTTGATTGTTATGTTGGTGATTCAGATGGGAGGATTAGTGGGGTTTATATAGATAGAAACTAGGATTATTGAGAAAATTAGGCTTTTAGTGTTGCTATTTGGTTTGAATTTAATGAACAGGATCAGGTTTGTTCGAGGAATGGATATAACTCCTTCTACAGTACTAGAAGTTAAGAGAACCGAGTGTATGATCAGATTTTTTATATGAATGATTATATATGTGAAATGTTAAAATGATATGATAATTACAAGACATACTTAGATTTCATAAAAAAAAATACAACACATACTTAGAGAAAATATTGTCTTATTTTGAATGATACTATTTGATAGCACGGTTTATCTGATAAAAAGAGTACTAGATAGTTCCATGTAGTTTCTCTGCAAGGGTTAATTTTATTTGACCAATAAATAAAAAACTGCATAGTTTCAGTTTAGATAATTATCGTAATTACTGCATAGTTTCAGTTTAGATAATTATCATAATTAATAGAAATCTGCACATTTCAGTTCATAGAGTGCCGTATATTTACCCTTAATAATAGGGAAAATATACTTGGCCCTCCAAACTCAAAAAAAGGTCTTCATGAGGTGGCAAAAGTAAGTTAAATGGTTGATTAACCTCTCTAATTGACTCAATTAAATATTAATTGACATATTTAATTGACACGTAAATAATTTATAATATGTTAATTGACGTGTCAATTCAATTAAACGATTAATTAAATTGCTAATCGAATCAATTAATAGTACTAATCAACCCATTTAACTCATTTTTGTCATCTCATCAAAATTCTTGTTTTGAGTTCGGGGGCTATATTATCCAGAGAAGAATATATAACCCCTTAATAATATTTGAATATACTAGCATGACCCCCGCGCAATTGCGCGGGGTTGTTCGGGTTTATAAGTAATGTAGTTGAAGAAAATTGTTGTTCATTTTGTGTATGTGAATTTCTTTTTGTAATCATTATTATATGTGTAATTTAGTGTGTCGTGTGCGAGTGAAATTTTGTAGCAAAAATTGTTTGAATATTTTAAGAGCCGGATTTCTTGAATAATTCAAACAGTTATTGCTAAAAAAATTATCTATATTTTATACATCATAAGCAAAATAAGGAAAAAGAACGAATGAGTCGTCATGAAATTTATTAAGAACCTAATAGATCAGAAAACATTGCTGAAAAAAAGAGTGTTCTTAATTTCACAAATCCTTAATTTCGCTACATATTTAGCACAAATATTTTTTGCCAACAACAAAGTTTCACGATGTCATCGCTAACCGTTTCGTTCGAACCTTTAATTTAAATTATGTCATGATTATTCGCACATCCGTGATTTGGTATATTTTTAACCCCCCTAATTTTTTTTGGATATTGTAAAAAATCCTCTATCTTTTCGTAAACTCCAAAAAAAAAATTCTTTACCAAACTTTTATTTTAAAATACTCCTTATGGATGATATTAATTTTTTTTTTTCAAAATACCTTCGAAATCTCATATGTAATAATTAAAACTTATTTTTGTTATTTTTTATTAATTTTAAGAAAATTCATAAACACTTCTTAACATGTAGTGATTTAAAAAAATTTAAATTATTACATATTTTGTTTATATAATTTTAATATTCCATTCTTTATTCATAAAAAAACTAACATTAAATAATAATAAATAAACATCTTGCAAATATATTCATAGAAAATATCTATTTAAATATCTACTTTTTATTTTAGTTTTCCTTTTATGTATTTTTTAATAGTTTTGTGATATTTTATTTTTAAATATTTGCAAGATGTTCTTTTATTAATATTGTTGAACTTATTATAATTTTATTTTAGTTTTTCAAGAAAAATAATACATAAATCGAATATTTGTAATGAATGAAATATTAAAATTATATAACATATAACATATAGTAATTTTTTTTTAATTATTATGTACTACAAAAAGTTTAAGAATTTTTTAATATTAAAAAAGCATTTTTTTTAAATGAATACATATGTAAATTAATTTTTTTTTACAATATCTAAAAATTTAAATTATTACATATTTTGTTTATATAATTTTAATATTCCATGCTTTATTCATAAAAAAAACTAACATTAAATAATAATAAATAAACATCTTGCAAATATATTCATAGAAAATATCTATTTAAATATCTACTTTTTATTTTAGTTTTCCTTTTATGTATTTTTTAATAGTTTTGTGATATTTTATTTTTAAATATTTGCAAGATGTTCTTTTATTAATATTGTTCAACTTATTATAATTTTATTTTAGTTTTTCAAGAAAAATAATACATAAGTCGAATATTTGTAATGAATGAAATATTAAAATTATATAACATATAACATATAGTAATTTTTTTTTAATTATTATGTATTACAAAAAGTTTAAGAATTTTTTAAAATTAAAAAAACATTTTTTTTTAAATGAATACATATGTAAATTAATTTTTTTTTACAATATCTAAAAATTTAAGGAGTCTTTTGAAAAAATTTCAATTAAAGTGGTGATAGGGAGGCATAATAAGGTGTTGATGTGGACGCATGAGATGAGAGGAATTATTAATAATGTAAAAAAGGACCGAAATTTAAATTAAAAAGGACCAAAATGTTAATAAAAAGTACCAAAGTGTGAAGTAAAACTGAAAATGACCAAGATATAAATAAAAAGGACTATAATATAAATTCAAAAATGTAAAAAAGGATGAAGATGTAAATATGAAGGACCGAAATGTAATTTTCTAAACTCAAAAGGACAAAAATGTAAATAGAAAGGACAAAAATGTAAATAGAAAGGACCAAAATATAGTTTTTTCAACCAAAAAGGACCAAAATGTAAATAAAAAGGACCAAAATGTAAATAAATTTTTTACAAAGAGGCTCCTGGACCAAAGTTTAATTTTTCAAACTTGAAAGGACTAAATGTAAATAAAAATGACCAAAATGCAAATAAAAAAGGACCAAAATGTAAATGAAAAGGACCAAATATTTATTTTTTTTCCAAAAAAGTACCAAAATGTAAATAAATTATTTTTACAAAGAGGCCCCTGGACCAAAATGTAAATTTTAAAACTTCGAAGGATCAAAATGCAAATATAAAGGACCAAAATGTGGAAAAAAGGACCAAAATGTAATTTTTTTAAAAAAATAGGACCAATTTGAGACCCCTAGACTAAAATGTAAATTTCAAAACTTCGAAGGACCAAAATGCAAATATAAAGGACCAAAATGTAAAAAAAAAGGACCAAAATGTAAATTCTTTTAGGAAAAAGGATAAATTTGTAAATAAAAAAGAACCAAAATGTAAAAAAAATATTTTTTTTTTACGAAAAGGCCCCTGATGACGTGGCTGCACCAGGAGGCTGCAAATCCCCTTGAATTAGTATATAGTATAGATAACCCCATTATGAGGCTATTTACTGTGCCCCCATTTCCCCCCACTATCCATTTCTTATTTCAAGAGGACCAACAACTTTAATCAAATAAATAAATTAAGAAGGATAACAATAATTTTCGAACTTTCAATTATCACTATAAACTATTTGATTTTTCTCATTCAAATTAGTTTAATCAATAACCACTCAATTTTAATATTGTATCCCTTAGTTTCTTCACCGAAATTTGTATCGCCCTAGATCTACGTACTTAAATCTACCTGAAACTGAATTCAATTTCAAACATCAAAATTCAAATTCAAATATAAATATAATGAGAATCCACAGCCTTAATAGTACTGCCACACTTCGCACACAACAAATCCACCTTACATTACTAAAATACACATTATTATACATGCATATAACTGAGGTTCCACACAAAATGTGTCAATACTTTAAACCTTAACAACTTGCCACGTCTTTGAGCCCACACTTCTCCGGCAATTTCATGGCCATGTCAGGATCGATTCCAAGAGCAGGGAGCATTGGGGAGTATCGGTACGAGCAAAGACACTTCCAATCTGCACCCTTGATTGCGTCACAACATTCTGCAGATGGTGGTGGCGGACTGGTACCGCTCACCGATGCTTGACACGACTCCATTCCATCATTCGTAACGTTACAAATTCCTTCTCCTAGCTTAATCACCATGAATAATACCAACAATGCCGTAAATCCCGACAATGTTTTGCGGTTAAATTTGCTTTCCATGTTTTTGTAAGTAGATTATGTTTGTTTGATTTTTGAATTGGGAGTTTGGTCTATTTATAATATGTGTATGAACTATGATTGTGATGTATGGAGGATTTACAACCATTAATGCTAAGCTCGTGAACTTGTTTCGGCTTTTTATGTATGCAGTATTCTGGTCTGTGATGAATTGCTATTCTTCTTTCTATATGGTATTTGTTTCGTGTAATGGGTTAATCATGGAAGATTTTCACTGGGTGAAATGGATTGCTATGCATTATAGTTTGGAAAAAAAACATTGTATTGAAAATTTTGGTGATTCTTGATCACGGGTATATTTGAGCAATTGGTTGGTTGCTGGTTTCTCATGGAAGAATTTCTTGGAATATCATTAATTAATTTCTCACAAAAAGAAAATTATATTTTTTTTTTGCAAATTTTAGTCGGCTTGTGGGCCTGATATTATCTTCCACTAAGAAGTCCAAAACAACCCAACAAAAAATATAAAAACAAAATGAAGTATAAGATTTTAAAAATAAATGAAGTATTTCACAATTTGAAAATATAAATATACGATACTAAAATGAAGGATCATTTGCCACTACTACAACTACTCTACAAAATAAATAAATACAAGCAGCAACAAAAAATGTTTTAGGACATCACAAATACCATTTTCTTTTAATAACATTCATAAGAATGAAATTCTAATTAAACCAACACATATATATCAACATGGATTTGCTTTGAGGTTACATTTAGCAGGAAATTGTTTTGCAAGGCTCAAATCGATGTCCAAAAAGGCGATCATCCACGAGCCCATGTAACCACATAAACAGTCAAGATCAGATTTCGCAAGCAAATCACAACATTTTTTTGATGGATGGCCAAAAGTTTTTGTATCTGAAGAATTCAAGAGAGCAGCGGGGCCGCAATATTTTGACAAATCGTCAGTGGTGACTTTGCAGATCTGCATCGCTTCGGATCTCATCATCACCATTGATAAGATCAATATTGCTATTCCTAATATCTTCAAAGACTCCATTGTTAGCTTTTTGGTTTGTTGGATTTCATTCTGTATGTTTAGAATGGGTGTTTTAAATACTTGCATGAAGGAAGAGTTCCTTGGTAACTCCATTTGAAGAGTAAAAAGGCAATTAATTAAGACTGTTTTATTGTACTTAATGTTGGATCTGGATGAAGGAGCCTATGTAATGAACTTTTCAAGGCCCAATAAAGCCACCTATTATTCAAAGGAAAATATATAAAGCCCTTAACATAACTCAATAAAGCATTATTTATACGTCAATCGAGAATACTTAATTAAATTAATTAGTTTTTTTTAATTGAATTAATTAAACTAAGCATTGATTTGAGAGTTAATCAATCCAATCAACACCAATAAAGCAACCTCGATTGACAGTGCATCAGGATGTGTGGAGATGTCATATCAAACCCCATTATTCAACGTATACTGCAGTAATTCGATTTGAACAAAAATCTATGATCTTCAAGAAATTGAACATTTTAGCCCCCCGAACAGTAGACGGACTTACGCGAAGATGCAATATGCATTTCACAAATTAAATCGATCACTTTTGACGATTTTAGTAGAGCAATGACGTCCGAAAACGGATATATTTCAAATAACATCAGGTGAAATGACCGTTACCTTTGTGAGGTTGCACTATTAGTACTAACTGAATTATGCTTTGACGATAAACATACTCTAACTTTATGTGAAGTTCTATCATACATCATTTTTGCTTATCATACACCCATTTTCAAGAATATTTTGAGTAATTATCAATTAATGAGTATTTAAGATAAATTTTCAAGTGTATTTATCAATGGATGATATGCTAAATAGGAAATTTAAATTGTTCATTAAAGAAAAAATATCCATAAAAAATAAAATTTATTATACACCTTTCTAAATATACCCTTCTAAAATTTCTGATATATTCTTTTAAAATGATGTACGATAGAATTCCCCATATTTTGTCAAATAATTTGAAAGGAGAAGTGATAAGATTACTTGAACACAGGGTGATCCTGCGTTTTTGGAGATCTTTGGCAATCATTATCACGAGACTTTTCTTTCTTCTTCTATACCACAAATAGTTCTCTAAATCTTATTTTGAAAAATTATATATACAATACAATTCCAAGCCGAGTGTTTTACCAACGCAATTAGCAGAAGTTAGTACGAATGGTAGTTTAAAAGTGTTCGACTTTACAAAAATGACAGTTTTTAATCCCGAAAAGCCGAGTGTTATTTCTCTTTGCCAAATTATCAAACTTTGTTAGCTCTTTTGGTTCTTACATACCAAAATGTTGCCTTCTTTTTTTTTTGGGGAAATTTCTCCCACGTCCCTATTAAACACACAAATAACATATTTATCCCTCTTAAATTACAAATAACATATTTATCCCTACTAAATCATATTAATATCAAATTTATCCAAAACTGACAACTTTGTTAAATTTAACAGAAAATTAATTATGATTGACTATTTTACCCCCTCAACTAATTATCCTCGACCCATTAAGTGATTCAAACCCTAAACCTAATAATGCACCCGATAACAATTGGACCTGATAACAAGTGAATCCGATAACAAAATGATAACCTCCATCTCCATAACATACGATCTCCTCTTATCTCTACATACGACGATCTCCAGGGAGCTTTTCCTTCATCTTCGAACGAAGCTCCAGGAAGCGGCTTGGTTAAACTGGCGGTATGGTGAGGCAGTCAGACATGGTGGTCTTGAGATCCGGCGAGATCCTAAACCTTCCTGTCGGAATCGATTCTCTGGCGATCTAGCATGGCTTGAGTGTGTTCTAAATCGATTCTCTAGTCTTCAGATTGTTGCGGTCTTCATATTTTCTACCCTTTAAATCGATTCAAGGTGCCCTAAACCCTCTTCTCTAAATCAATAATTGACAATTTTTACAAATTTTTGCATCAATTCAAGATACCCTAAACCCTAAACTCAATCACATTGTATGATTCTTTCTGAATTAGTATTTGTGAAGATTTGTAGTAATATTTTGTAGAAATTTTGAAAAAAATTTGAAGCAAAATGACCATCACAGTGGATACAATGAGGGTAGAAGTGGCCCTATAAATTGTTTACCTTGACAAATCCGAAGCAAGAGACAAAATTGCTAGAGCAATTCAATACGATTCGAAATTCACAAGTAACGGCCAGTTTGGCTCGTGAAGTTTTCACCTTATTTAAAGTATAATTTTATTCTTTCAATAGTGAATTGTAATAATAGTTTGTGTATTGTTAAAATTTATTTTTTATTAATGTGTAGTTTGCTTGTACTTTTCATGACCTGATCATACGTTCTGTCGCTAGAACTCCACTTCCTCTGGTTTTACTCGAAAAAGTAAATTGAATATGAATTTTAAAACCCTAATTTTTGTTTCAAATAGGTAGTGGAAATATTTCGGACATGAATTACACTTATGTCGAAGAGTTGTGAATTGTTTATTCTTCCAAATGTAGAGTTGTAAATCATAGAATACGCCTTTTTGATAGGTGTGAATATTCTGAGTGTTTATTTACTTGGATAGTTTTGATATTTTTATCTTTTTAGGAGGATTAATTTGATAAATAATCTTATAATCAAGCATTAATCAATATGAGATAAATATCATTTTCATTACATATGTTTATAAATTTTGATTTTTTTATGTTTTGTAGGACGAAATCACAACGTGTGCTCCGCGCAGGAGGGAGGATAGAATGGAGAATGTTTTCATCTACGCGACATCCTTTCATGTGGTTTCTTGATAATGGAGATTTTGGAACTTATAACTATATTATCCCTCTTGTTTTGTAATGTTTTTATTTTAATGGTACTTTGAATTTCATTTTATTCATGCTTATTTGTTGTGTAATATATGTTTTTTGTTGTTTATCTTATTCTAACTTTCCGATTAGTGATTCACAACATTTCAATTCTACTCTATTAATACATTTTGAGTTTTGTTTGATTCAATTTTTATCCTATTCACAATATGTCTCGACTCTTCGCACTAGTCCAAATGTCCAATAGAGGTTATTTTCTGTCATTATTTATCTATGTTGAAAACATCCAAAATATATGTTCATATGCTTTCGATCAATTGATTTAATAATTTAGATTCAGAAATAAGCAAAAATATCAAAAATGGAAAAATTACACCCACACAATAATTTGCAAAAATGAATCAAAACTGAAAAATTACATCCGTACCCACGAAATTACCAAAATTACCACAAAAAAAAAACTCAGAATATTCACAACTCTAAAAGTCGCATCTATGATTACAACTCCACATTTGAAAAAAATAAACAATTCGCCAACATGAGTGTATAAAAGTTCATGATTAATCCACATAAACTAAGTATATAAACTATGCTCACCGATACAAAATTCTACAAAAAGAAAAAAAAAACATTCAATTTTGAAAAAAATAAGGGTTATTTTTGTAAATTTATGAATACGAAGATATTAGTGACTGGAAAAGCATGAGAGCAATACCAGCACTGATCGAGTCTATGTTTAATACAACAAGTCTGAAATTACAAAAGAAAAATTAATTAGAAGTTCAAATCAAAGTTTAATTGTTTATGCATTTATAAATCCAATTCAATTGAACTGCCATTTTGTCAACCATGAATATAGGCATTGAGGAGATCTGTTGTCGGTTTGCAAGCTCAAAATTTCATTTCTGAATCGAATTGCACACTAGAATCAAAATCAGAGGTGGAATTTCAAAATTTGGGATGTTCTTTAGCGTAATTAGTGCCACACAAAAGATCCGAACAAAAATTCTTGGAAGTTTTATCTTTACGAACTCTACAACCATTTCAAAGAAAAAATGTTCAATTTTGTACAGGCGTATACAATATGGAAATGAAAAATGATCAAAGAAGACCTTGCATCGATTTAGAGAAGAGGGTTTAGGGTACCTTGATTAGATTTAAAGATTGGATAATCTGAGAGCCCAACAATCTGACCAGAAAATCGGTTTAGAACCCTCACGAGCTTCGAATATTGCTAGAGAATCGATTTAGAGAGGAGGTTTATGGTGTCGCCGAATCTCAAGATTGTCAGCTTCTCTAGATCGGCTTCCTACGAAAATAGAGTAAAACTTGTTGGTCGCCATGATTTCAGGAGAAATGTTCGCCGAGGGTTTAGGGTGGGGCAAGAGGGTTAAAGGGGGAGTTTGTTAACGGGTGGGAAAAGAGGGTTAAGGGTGGAGATTGTTAACGGGTTCAGTCTATTTGGGTTTTGGTGAGGGGTATTTTGGTCAATACAATTTAAAAATCTGTTTAAATTGACGTTAAGTTGACCGTATGGATATATTTGATATTAACAAAGTTTAATAGGGATAAATATGATATTTACAATTTAAGAGGAATAAATATGTAATTTATGAATTTAACGGGGACATGAGAGAAATTCTCCCTTTTTTTTTATCTAATCGATTTCTCAAACATCAAAATTAAAAACGTCCAAAATATTATTTTTTAATTTATATAATTATTTTTGTTGTTATGATAGTATTTTTTTATGACATGAGCTGATGGGCATACCAGAAACAACACACTTTGCCTGTAATAATGAGAATATTTAGGAAATTCGGTCAATGCAAACTTTAATAAGGTCCGTGCACTCTATAATTAAATAATACCCTAAAATATTAGAATGTGCCAAAGCATACTTTATTAGTGATAAGTACTACAATTAACATCGCAGCACGGTGCACGCTGGTCCAATTTACTCGGACGAAAGGAAATTTTTTGAAGCTCTTTTAAAAGGTTTTATAACAACCGTACACGTACACCAGAGAGCCCTCGAGTCCGGAGCCACCATTCCTCCCAAGTTTATCCAGCTCCAAATTACTGGATAGGACCAGTCAAAAATTCAAAATAAAGAGGACTCAGAAGCAACAAATAAAGCATCAAATCTGTTCATCAGATATTTTCAAAAAGAGTAATTAGCGTAACATTGATTAACACCACCACAAAAACAACGAAAGTAGCGTAAGTTCAACTACCCAAATCCAAAAGATAATATCGCTAATTACTAACCATACTACTAATTAATACTAAGAATACTGATACTACTGAAAGCTCAGGCGGCTTCAGTCTCGGCGACCTTCTTAGGGGTAGAAGTCACCGCCCAGCAAACACCAAAAGGATCCACTACTTTTGCAAGAGTCCCCCCGCCGCATGCAGCCTCATCCTCGGTAATCTCGCCCTGTAACTGGGCCCCAGCCTTCCCTATGGTAGCCACGGCAGCCTCCACGTCATCCACTTGCACTCGGAGCAAGATCGCCCCAGACGCTCCAACCGTCTCCCTGAATTTGGAGAATTAAACCACATTATTAGAGTTTTTATACTGTTATCGACCAGATCTAACGAGGCAAAGCAGATCTGAATTAAACAAAAGAGAACTTACTCAGTAGACTCGTCAAGCTGGCCACAAATGAGCAAGGAAGTAGATCCGAGCTTGAGCTCGGCGCAGAGAACGGAAGGATGCTCCTGATCCGCCTTGCGCTTGGGGCAGCAAGAACGGCTAACCTCCTCGGCTCCGAACGCGGTCTTGTAGAAGTTCAACGCCTCCTCAGCCTTCGCCGCTGGTACGGACACCTGCACCGTCACCGAAGCAACCGACAGAGAAGCCGACAAGGCAGCCGACGAACCGTTTTGAGCTTCCTCCGCCATTGACAAACACAAAGCTAGAAAAGACAGAACAAACTTTTGTCTGGAGAAAAGAGAGAAATGCTGATGGGAAGAAGATTAGACCGGGTGATAGTGGTATATATAGAATGCCATGTCTGTGTTGTCTGAAACGGGTCTGAGTTCGGATGAATTAACGATATTGCCACTGGTATTTCGGATAAGGAATTTAAACTGGGTTTCTGTCTGGCGGTAAAATCGAGCTGGCCTGTGGCACGCCCGTAATTCATTGTATTAATAGGGATAGAATCATAGAATATTAGTAGGGACCAGGTTATAGGAAGCAGGCCCTGCTTTAATCTTCCGTATCACACGATCACGTTTTTCCACCTGCCTTGGCTAATATAATACTGCATTGAGGTGCGACCGCATCAAATAAAATCTGCCGTTATTGATCCATCAACGGTTCAAACGAGTGTAAAAGTTGACTTGAAAGAGTATGACCTCGCATCAAGCTGCGACGAAGTCCTTAATAGTTAAACAGGAGATATCCATTTGAAAGGAACTCGAGAGAGAAGATGAATCGTGAGCAGTAATGTTCCTGGTATTGGCGATACTCGTCGGCGCCTTCTCGGGATATAATTTATTAATCCTAAACAACACCGTGAATTTTTACACAAATGACTATTCCAAACTTACGCTCGTATTAAGACGAAGACGACTTTGAACCTGTGAAGAAGTAGAAAGTGGTGCGTGTGTTAGTATTTCAATCGTATTTTTGTATGTTGTCTTATATTATAATCAGGAATGGAGGAAAAAGGAATTCGAACGGTCTGCGAGTTATTTAGGTGGAGCCTAGCTTTAGACTGGTGACTTGACAAGTGTAAAGGTCTTAACGGCCATTTTATTTTTAATTAATTTTGTTATAAATTCAACTTAATCTCATCAGTAATGATACTAACCATAATTTTTTCCCCATTTTTTTTCACGAACGGTGACATGGCACCTTTTGATTGGTTGCATTTTTTACCCAACTTTAATGCAGCCAATCACAAAGTGCCACGTCACCATTCGTGGAAAAAAATGGAGAAAAAATTATGGTTAGTATCATTACTCTAATCTCATCTAAACCCATTATTTTTGCTATTATTATTTTATAATTTTGTCATTAAATAATGTGACACGATCATACGAATAAATTTCATTTTTTGTTCACAATTATTTGTTAATGTTGTTGTAATAAATCGAAATAAGATTTTGAAATTTATTAAAAATAATTCCTAAATTTTCATAATTGAAAATATATCTAAGTATAACCTGTCTCGTGGCAGCAAAAGCTTGAGGGCGAGGCGGCAACGGCAGCAAAAGCTACAAAGGCAGCAACGACATTGACGGTCATGACAGTGACGGCGTCGTTTTCGAGCAAGAACGGCAACGACAATGATAGCCTCGCCTTCAAGCACAAACGGTGATGGCAGATCTTGAAGGCAATGACAAATCTTGAACGGCAATGAAGAAACCGGTCTTGCCTTCAAGTCGCATGGCTTCAAAATTTATCGGGTACATGTAGCACCATCTTCCTCTCTCTCTCTTAAGGTCACAAGGATGGCGATGGATCGAGGACCATCGTGACCCACATTGATGGCGGCGACGACGGCGGCAGATGACCGCTAACGGTGTTAGAGAGCAAGGTGATGATAGCCATCGACGACGACGGCACAATTGGCCAAGATGATGACAATCAAGTACGATTATACTTGGTTAATTTTATGTTTAGTTTTTTTTTAGTTTTTTTAATGGGCTGTCGGCAAATTTTTATTTTTTATTTTTTGTTTTTTTATAGGAGAGTTGTAATCACATTTTTCCTTTAATGATTCACAGAAAGTCTTAATTGATGTATTAATCAACTTGCACAACATCTCGTGATTAATGAACCCTAATTTTTTCTCAAAGTTTCCGGATCACTCTTCAAGAGTCCCATTTTTGTTCGGATTTCGAATAATCTAATTGGGAAACTTTAGATACTTATACAAGGATTAAAAGAATAAGACCAAGTGAAAAGATGCAACTTTACAAAAATTGCCCCGTCGTCACATCGTTCGAGCGATAGTCATATTCCGTTCAAACATTTTAGATGTCAGAACCAAAGTTGTCGATAATTTCATCTTTCCAACCGAAGTTGGAACACCCGATCAGAATTATAACCACATTACGACAATTTTACTAAAACTCAATTATATAAATTATATAGAAACGTTGTGATATTTTTCATAAAAATCAAATGTTTATCTTGTCAACTTAATCATTGGTTGTGATAATTTTCTAGACGAATGACATGAACAACTAGATTAAATCGAATATGATCGTAATCATAAAACCCAAATTAAATAACAAATAACTAGTCTCTTAGTTATATAATATGTAGTTGATTGAAGGCATGATCATAATGAATCTTATGTTGATCAATTTACACTTTTCTCGATATCCAATTAGATAAAACTATACGATGACTTGTATCGAGTGTGCACACACATTTACTTTAATCATAATTAAAGGAGGGTCCCTAAAATATCTTTCTCCTACATAAGAAACTATATTTCATCTTTGTTAAAACATATCTTCAGATAATACACAACGATGTCTTATTCTATCTTTTATAGTTAGAAACATATCTAAGTTGTTCTACATCATGAATATTCTCGTCAAGTGCTCCATAGGATATATAATCTTCCAAACAAAATTTATATTTGATTTAGAGTAGTGATGTATGTCCTCATGACATGGTATAATTTTTAAAATTTGGTCTTAAATTTTAATTTATGATTGAACTATGTTAATTTATGGTTTAACATTTCATTCAAGTATCAAATTATAAATTAATGTGTTAAAAATTAAGGTATTAAATCATATTCGCGTCATCAAAAATTGTGCGAGAGATTACTAGGGGATGTCCAACATTTTCCTTTGATTTAATATAGTTAAGATTTTTTTTTTTTGTTTGAAAGAAATAGAGTAGACTCTATGTCCTACTTCTATTGTTTTGATTAAAATTGAAGAAGTTTTTTTTTATAAGATTAAGCAAGTTTTTGAAGGTATTTGTCATACACTAGCTAAAAAACACTAAATCCTAAATATCTTCATATAAAACTTGCTTATCTAATCCTCAACCAAACTAACCAAACCTCTGATTAATCCTGACTTAAATTCCAGGATTTAAATCCCTTCTTTATACATAAACTTAAAACTTGGAATTAAAATCCTGGAAAGCCCGATACTCTGGAAACAAAAAGACGAGAAATGACTAACTACCTTTACACCTCTTTACAATCGTTATCCTTAAACAATCGGTAAACAATCGGTACTCTTCTTCCTCAAATCAGTACCCATCTCTCCCAAGTTGATAACTCGAAGCCTTCAATCCTCCAAACTTCCCCCAATTTAAAACTCCATCAAACTCTCTTAAGCAGAAGATCCATCAAACAATCGTTACTCTTCATCGTCTTCACCTAGGTTTTTCGATTGCATAGCAGAAAATTCAGTGATAGTCATCTTCTTCGCCAAATTAGACTTGGTTCCAGTGGTGAGCCTTCATTTTTTTTTAAACAAACTCTCTTAGATTCTCATAGATTTGAAGAAAGACTGAATCCTCATCATTCCCTTGCACAATTTCTTCAGTTTGCATTTGATTCATCGATTGATCTTCATTAGATTGAAACCACCATAATCTTCTATCATCCGCTTGCTTTGAATTTTCTTCGATCCCTTGCTCCTCATCAGTTCCTGCATTTAAATAGTAATTATCAGTAGATAGGATTTCAGTTGACAGAAAATCATTTGGTAATTGAACAATTATTTGCTTGTTCTATATCTGGTACCCAATTATGCATATCTGAAGAGATCAGTTCTTCATAATTATTTGATTGATTTATCTTATACTCATAAATTATTTGATTTATAATCTGGCAATCAGATAATTGCTCATTATTAAAACATCTTCTACACCTCTCCAACCAAAATTGGTACACATACACACTAAAATTCTATAATCTATAGCTTCTCTATTATTTAGGATAATTTCTAAAGGATCAAATAAATTAGATTTAGAAATTCCCAGAATACCATGTAATTTATCCCAAATTTTATGCATAAATTCACATTGATTTGATAAGTGATTTTTATTTTCTCCAGTTAATCTACATAGGACTAGGGGTGTCAACGGTTCGGATCCGGTTCGGATAGTGGTCATACCAGATCCATATCCATATTGTCGGATCCGGATACGGTTCGGATAATAAACGGATACGATACGGTTCGGATATTGTCGGATACGGATACGGATACGGTTCTGTTTCGGATATTAAAACGGATACTATGTTATTATAACGTAACTTACTTTTTAGCTATAAATATATATAATTTGTGACATGAACGATAAATATGATTATATTTAAACATAATTTTACGATTGTGAGTTAAATCACTTACAAATCATTGATTTGTATATGATTTTTCAACTAATATCAAATATAATACATAAAATAATATGTAATATGAGTATCCGGATCCGATTTCGGATACTCGAATCTAGTTTCGAGTATCCGGATCCTAAAAATACCCGGATCCGGAACACGGATCCGGTTCCCGCACCAAAACCGAATATCGAATCCGGTTCCGGATCTTAAAATTAGCAACCAGATCCATATCCGGATCCACTCGGATTCGGATATTTTTTTCGAATCCGGATATTTTTTCGGATACGGTTCGGGTCGGTTCGGGCAATAACCACACCATTGACATCCCTACATAGGACACATCTATTAGCTAAGGACAAATTTATATAGTTAAGATTTAAGAAGCTTATTATTTTTTTTTAAAGGCCTCTCTAACAATAGCCCATAGAATTAAGGTTTCAAATTTGGACTCTTCAGCCCAGTACTCTACATCTAAAAACATACAAACAGTGAGAACCTCGAGACTTCCAAACAAGCAAAAACGATGATGATAAACCTCTCATTTCCTCAACTCTCGCCCACGCCAAAGCCCCTCCTCTCTGTTCCGCCGTATCCGACCAAACCCAATCTCTCCTTTTCTACCAAGCTTGCCCATGGCAAAAGAAGGTCTTATTTTTGTTTTGTACAGACCCAACAAAACCAGGTTCGGTTTGACGAACAACCGACCGGTGAAGTTGAAGAAATGGATGCTGCGAAGCGAACGGCTTTACTCAAAGGCGGAGAACAGGTCGTCTCTGTCATGCAAGAGATGATCAATCTGGTAATGAATTATAGTCTTTAGAGATTAAATTCGAAGATAATGATATTGAGGTGTATTTCATTGCTTCTTCCAGCTAGAAGATATGGATACGAACATGGAGAAATCCGCGGAGCCATTGGCTCTAGAGATAGTAGCTCAAGGCGTGATAGGGAAGAGAGTGGACGAGATGGAGTCTGGCTTCATGATGGCCCTTGATTACATGATTAATATCGCCATTAAAGACACCGACGACCAGGTGCTCGACGAAATGCCTAGCTAAGATTCCCTTCTTACAACTCACAATTATCTAACCCCTTTCTTAAATCACAGCGCAAAGTTCTTCTAGAGGTGATTAAGCAAACAGTTCTGGGCCATCTAACAAAAAAATGCCCTCCACAAGTAAGTAAACATTCAAATCCAAATAAATCATATCGAAGGATAAATTCGAAATTTGTTGCAATTTGAACATGACAGGTTCAAGTGGTGGGGCTACTTTGTCAGACAGCCCTAAAGGAAAGCAGACACGAATTGCTACGCAGAGTCGCCGCGGGAGGAGGTGCTTTTAGAGGGGAAACCGGACTCAAAGTTCATATTCCAGGGGCAAATTTGAATGATATCGCTAACCAAGCCGATGATTTAATAGAGGTATTATTATATTATATAATGTTAAATATTTGTTATTGTAAGTCATAACAAATGCATGATTTTTCTTTTATGAAGAGTATGGAGTCGAAAGAGACTATTCCTGATAGGAAGCTTCTTGCGAGACTCGTGTTGGTGAGAGAAGAAGCGAAAACTATGATGGGTGGAGGGATTACAGATGAGAGAAACGATAATGGTCTTCGCACTCTTCCCCACGCTGAGGTCACCCACCTTCATCATAATATTACTCTAAAAAAATAGTTTTTAATTTTGTTTATTTTTTATTATTATTAGGTGAATTTTTTGGGCAAGTTGGTTTCGATAAAACCCGGAGAAGTGGTGGCAAAAATGATTAGCGAAGTGATGCATGGAAAAGACGAAGGAGCCGATATTTTGGACGACGAAGATGCAACCCCTAAAGGAGTTTCTGGAAGGGTGAGTCATAATTTTTTTTTGTCTAATTAATTATTGTTTGTTTGGTGTTTAATCGCTGGAGTGATGAAAAATGTAATTAGGAAAGCGTAACGGGTAGAAAACCGCGGCCGGTTCGACCCGGAATGTTTCTCGAGACGGTTTCCAAGGTAATTATAATATTTAGTGTTGTTATAATTTTTTGATCTTTTATGATTTGTTGTTTGTTTGCAGCTTTTAGGGGGTATATATGCAGGAAACGGGTCGGGCGTGACAGCACAACATTTAGAATGGGTGCACAAAAGAACCCTCGAAATCCTCGAAGAAATGGCATTTTTGTAAATGTCATAAATCCTCAAAAGTAAAGTACTATTTTGTTGGCGGTTTTCCAAGAATGCAATCGCTGATCTTATTATGTATGTTTTAGGTTAGTCGAACTTTATTTTTTATTTTTTCTTTATGTATAGTAATCTTATATTTTCTAGTTATATATATTTCTCCACAATGAAATTCGTGGCTAACATAGTAATGTTATGTTCGAAAATATTTGCATATTGTTATTATCATCATCATATACAATGAAAACACACCTTACATATATACCAGGTCTCAGCATAACCATAGAAGTTAACTTTTCGCATAATCAATCTCCTCTCAACATTATTATATGTAATAATTCATACCAACTTGAAGCAAATTCTTGTTGGGTATTTGCAAATCTACAAACCCTTGTCTAAAGTTTCTCCTAAGAAAATCATACGCATAATTCACAACTATTTTCTTCAAAATATTCGATTCCTCGCTCGCCCTAACCTCGCTATGCCCCAACAAGTAAACCACTCCAGCCTCCCGTGAATTCTCTAAAAACTTAATCTCGTTCTCCATCTCTTCTCCATTCAAACTCTCTCCACGAATGAAATTTTTAAGATTCTCCATTAACAACCCTTCAAACTCTTCATTCCCGACTCGTATATCTCTGTATCCATACCTTGCAATACATCTATACATTTTGTGCCCCTTGGGTCCCACCCTTCGTAGCAAGAATCGCTCTTCTAATGGCACTTTGTTCACTGGCATGTACTTGACCGAAACAAAAACTAAAACCGAGTGTATAGCTGGTAAATTGGTTAGGAAATGTGGGAAAATAGCTGGAATTCCTTGAGTTAGTTCTGTGTATAAGAGGCCTAAACCTCGTACACGTGTGATACCAAGACTCGAACTTAAGCTAGTTAAATATTCCGTCGATATCTTTTGCTCTACTTCGAAAGAGTATCGTTTGGTTTGTACGTAGTGCCATACATACATGATGAAGAAAAGAACCGCCGCGAAAGTGAGGGGGAGATAACCTCCGGTTGTGAACTTGTATAAGACCGAAGAGAAGTACACAAGCTCGAAGGAGCAAAAGACCAAGATGAAGAGTGCAATTAGTGTTAAGTTGGTTTGCCATATCATTAGCATTATTAGTATGAGGAGAGACGATGTCACCAGCATCACCGCCACCACCGCAATACCTATTAAGTTGATTCAAAACATAATTCCCAATTCAATCTTTCAACTTGATAGAAATAATCGAATTATTATCAAGATCTATAAAAAGAATAATTATTACCATATGCATTTCCAATATTGTTTGTATCTTTGAAAGCGGCAGTAACGAACACACATGCAAGCATGAGAAGAAAATTAATCTCAGGTATGTAGACTTGTCCTTCATGTTTATTCGATGTATGAATGACACGTACGCGCGGAAAACAACCCAAAGACATTGATTGTTTAACGATTGAAAACGTGGCCGAAATCATCGCTTGACTCGCTATGACCGATGCAAGCAACGCCACTACAAACATTGGCCAATATACCGCATCTAAATGAGAAAATGTTAACACACAAATCAGAACTGAGCATCACATAATCGTAACTAATAGAGTAGGTATGTCAGGGTTTAGGGTTTTAAGATTTCATACTAGGTGTTGATTTGAAGAATGTATCCGATACGTCATTTGGATGTATCGACAGATAAGCGGCTTGCCCAACATAAGCACAAATCAAGCACGGATATACCAATCCAGTAAATGCGATCTAGAAAAAAAATGAAAACTCAACATATAATTCAGAATTGGAACATGGTAAATAAGAATCGATTGGAAAATTCAAACCTGAATTGATCTCACTGAGAAATGCCCAAGATCCGCAAACATGGCTTCAGTTCCTAAAACACATCGAGAATTGGTACGATTACATTATTTTGGACCCACACGACACAAATTAACCGCCAATAGAAAAAGAAAAAGAAATCAATGTAAACTTAACGCACCAGTCATGCAAAGTACTATGCCTCCAAGAGAAATCCAAGCCTCTTTAAGGTCGTGTTTGAAATATGAGATGATGTATATAGGATTAAAAGCCTTTAAGACGGTTGAGTCGTGACGGATCAAATTCGATATTCCAACTATTGCAATGAACACGTACCACACGAGTATAGCGGGTGCGAATGTGTATCCTACTTTGTCGGTACCGAATCTTTGTATTGAGAAGAGAAATACTAGTATTGCAATTGATATCATTGCAATTGTATCTGATTATAAGATCCAATAAATGAGTATTTTAGTTTCCGCTAAACAAAAATAGTTTATTCGAGCTCGAGTTATTTGCAATATAGTTTGTATACCTTTGCTTATTCCTTCATCAATTTTCCTCACACCTTCTACTGCGGACAAAACTGCATAGTAAATTTTCAAACTACAAATCAGACTGAATTTCAAATTTTCGATCGAATTAGCAATCTAACAATTAGTTAAGTTACTATTTACATATATAACCCTAAAATTCATTCATAAATTAACCTGAGATACAAGGGGTTAGAATGCCATCTCCTATGACCATGCATGTACCAAGGAGAGCTAGAGAGAGAAGTCCAGTCTTAGCCCAACTAGACTTCTCCAGTGCAGTTCTAATCTTCTCAGCTCTTTTTAGGTGTTTTGTGGGTAACTTCAACTTGTATGCCGAGAGATCCATCTCATCTGTTTCCTGTTTTGGGAGTGCGTTTACATTCGAATGTCTACATATTAACGAATACATCGCAAATGTCCCTCCTATAAATCAAAATCGAGACAATATAACTAACTAATTAATATATGTATGACATATTTTGAAGTAATACCGTCTCCATTGTCATTGGCAAAAAGAACGATGAAAACATATTTGATGAGGGGGAATAGAGTGAGAGTGTAGATTATTAGAGAGAGAGCTCCAACTATTTCGCTCTCGCGAGGGACCCTTTCCGAGAAAGTGCTCGCGAAAACATACAAAGGCGAAGTACCAATGTCTCCGTAAACAACTCCGATACTTTGAAATGCTAGCTGCAACACCGTTGCTATCGATAAAACCTACCAAGATCAAACCATTAACCAATAAGTAAGTGAGTAATTAAAAAATGATATTCTTTTATGAAATAGGAAACCATACATTAGAGGAGTGTGGCATGGTGGTGATCTGGTTAGCCTCTTTATCAAGAGAATCCATTCCATGAAAATGGCTTTCGAAATGATCTTCTCGATTTTCTATTTTGTTTTCTTTGATAGTGTTATTTTCCTTGCCAATTTCTCCTTCGCAAACCGTTTCTATGTTCACCATTACCACATCTTCAACCACCTCTTCACCCATTGAGAGAAAGAGCGAGACTTATAGTTATGTTCTCTTTCTGAGCCCTTTTTTCTTTTATAGGCAAAAGTGAAACAGAGAGGCAAAATCTAACCACCTCTTTCGCTCAGACATTCATACTGTGTGGACTCGGTCTAGGAATTTCTCTAGTTAACCATTCAGAAATAATTTATGGGGAATTTCATTTTTGAAACCTCTAGGGAACTTTTTGAAAAGATTGTGACATATTTTTCTTGTTTGAGAAAATTAAAGGGATGATGATTGGAATTTTTTTAGAAAAGATAACGTTTGAACAGGAAATGTATTGTTCATGAATGAGAATTTAAGATTTAAATGATCATGATAGATTTGAATTATTCATTTTCCAAGACATTGAAGAAATTAGTTTGAAATTATTTGTTACTGAAAAGATGTGTGATAGAAACTTAAAAATACACCTATGTTGCTTGGTGATAATTAAAATATCAAAACATCATATAAAGATAATCCAATTCAAAATCATTCGAAAAACTCATTTGTCACTTAAACTACATGACACAGATCAATTGCAGTTATAACATTATCATGACGTTAATTCATGAAATTAGGGGAATCTTTTCAAACACAAATTATATATTATTGTCCCCAGAAAATACAATAAATATAAAATATTTTTATTTTCTTATTTTTTCAAGTGAATGTCTATTAAATCATCATTCTCTCTATTGGAAGTTTGCTTATATCATAATAATTGTTATATTTTACCAAATATTCATAGCCTAGTTAGTCGAGTGTAGAACACAAAAAATCATATGTTGTGACAGATTATGAGTCTAAATCTCATTGTCATTATGAATGGAGGACAAACGAGGTTTTTCCATTTATTATAAAAAAAAATAGTTGTTATATTTTCAGGAGCATACTTGCTATTTTCTATATTTTGTGATGATATTTTATGATATTTTTCTTAAACATTTTGATATTCTGCGACTCACACAGAGAAATAATTTTGTAACTCATTCAACTTTAAATACTTCTAAAATTCTAGGATGATGTTTTAGTTGGAGTATTTAAAATTATATGCATAAATTTTAAATGAATTGTATCGGTTATATAAGGGAACTTTTCAAACAAAAAAAAACTAACTTCTCTTGATAATTCAAGAAAACCGCCAACTTTTTCAAAACTAAAAAAAAAACTCCTCCCAAACTTTCATTTTCATCTAACCCCCTACCAATTACAATGAAATTACAATTAAATTAATTAAATTAAAATATTATATTTTTAAAATGACTAAATTACCCTTCAATCTTTCATTCTCAATAATAACAATACATAATAATTAACAAATAATTCATGAAAATAAAAATATTAATAATAGTAATTGTTTTTGGAAATTATAATAATATAAATTTCTCAAAAAATTCCGGAAATATTAATAATACAAATTTCCGGAAAATAAAAAAAATACATATTAAATAATATTTTATTCCAAAAAATTCGAAATAGTTAAAAATTCGAAATATAATAATATTTCATCATTTAGTTTTAATGTTCATTCATTGTTCATAATATTAGCTGCTGAAATCAAACTAATGCTGAAATCAAACTAGCTACTGTAATTAAAACTAACTACAATACATACTTTGGCAAGAAAATACTATTTAGTAACTATTTTTTTTTTATTAATATCTGTTGAGAAATAAAACTAAATGCTAAAATAATATTATTTTGTCAAGATATTTTTAGGAATATTTTTTATATCGTTGTTTACTTTTTATTTAATACTAGTTTCGTATGACAAATATATACTAAATAAAATATTAAAATTATGTATATGGAATATAGTTTTTTTAAATTAGTATGTGTTAAAAAAATATTTATGGAAATTTTTAAATTAATAAATTAATAAAATAATAAAGAAATATTTAATAGAATTAAATGTGAAAAATAGAGGATTATTTTGATGAAATTTTTTTAACACCATGAAATCACTACAGGGGTAAATGAAAAAAAAAAAAAAACAGGGAGTAATTTAAAAATTTCCGAGCCTGGTCTATACAAAAATACAAGTATGATAGTTTGGTTTTTGGGACATCGTGCCTTCGTGGGTACTGGCACGTGAGTAAGTTTGAATGGAGTAGCTTATTTATACAGAGACACGTGTGACATGAAAGAAGGTTTGTACAGGGGAGGTTCATTCATACACTGCTAAAATTTCCCAAATATTAACATGTATTTTCACCAAATTAGACCCTCCCCATAAAGATTGGAACTTATAATATCATAATGAATTTTTTTCACTATAGTTTGCATCCCTCCAAAATTCTAGGGAGTAAGTAATGTTGTCCCTTTTTAAGCCCACACCAAATAAGATTATAATAATATCAACTTCAACTTTGTATTCAAAATACTGATAATATAAATATTGAAACTTCATTTTCTTTTGGAAATGTTGTCTTTCACAAAGACACACTTTAGTATTCAAAGTTTCTTCACCTAGCTCAGCTCAAAGAATTAAGTATTTAGATGTATTATTATTGCTTGATCATGAAGGTACATGAGATTTTACATAGATATATAATTTGAGATACATAATTAGGTTCATTTAACAAGAGCCAGCATGACCTAATTCTACCCAAGCCAGCCAAACCCGTCAATGTTGTGTATGGTTCAGGTCATTAGTGAAACTTAGTTTGAATCTCACGTTAACAATTTTATCTACTCAGCCAAAAAAAATCATTATTTGTCAGATTGTCATTGATGTAGAATATTCAGATGAACATGAGCTCATTTAAAGAATGACGATATTACAAGATCTAACGTGACTAAATTGAGAGCAATTTTAATTTTTTTTAATCAAATTAATACTATATCTTTATTTATGGGGATATTTATTATATTTATATACTATTATTTATATTTTTCACGAATAATACAAAAAATTCTAATATTATGAAAAAACTAAATTTAACTAATATATATTAATTTTCATATTTAAATATATATGACATGTTACAATTTAATTATTTTTTTACGATGAAAACAATTAAGAATAAAAATATATTTTATATATGAAATTTTTTATTTGCATAATTTTGTAGAAAATGATAAACTAATAAATAAATATAAGAAATATCAATCACCAATTCATCAATAACAGAAATATAATGATAATTTGATAAAACAAAATTGAAATCGTTCTTAATTTAATCATGTCGACTCATGCAATAACGTCATCATATTTAAATTAACCTAAAATCACATGAAAAGTTAAAACGAATTATGACAATTAAATGTATGACGAGACGAGATTAGATCAAGTAATTTTTTTCTCTAATAACAAAGATTTGCAAAAATAAACCCATAATACTTTGTCGGACCAATGAGAGAGGATATTCTCAGATGCTTCTAAAGTGATCCAGTTAATTATTTATTTGAAGTTAGAAACTTATTTACACTATATAAGGTGAAATTTCTAGAGACGCCATTGTTCTAATTGAAGTCCAAGTGATCAGAGAGTGACATGAAAAAGAATAGTAGTGCATGTGCTAGGAAAAAAAAAATAGAAAGATGGGAAGATATTATTCCATATAAAAAGTTTAGGTTTTGAAAATTTTCGGTTTTTATTTTGTTTTACTTTTCTTTACCCTTAGTTTACCTTTGCCTCAATTATTTGGATACTAATAATATACAAGCATGTCATAACACGAGTACGAGTTCGGCGAGCAATGAAATTAGAAATATAGTACTGCGTGACAATGTGCTAGGAAGAGAGCAGGAAAGAAGGGAAAATATTTTTTTAAGAGAATCTTACACCACGAATCACGAATCGTGATCGTTATAAAATTTTATTTTTTATATTGATATTGATGATACTCAAACTCAAAATCTCTCTAACATATAGTTTTATTGTGTCAAACACTCAACCAACTGAGTTATGAGACTCACAAAAAAAGTGTTAATAAGCCCAAGTCCGAAATAATAAATATCAAGTTTAATTAGCCCAAATAATTTTAGGGAAATATTATTTTAAGGAAAGAAATTTAGAAAATAATTATAGGACGGATTTTATTATAAGAAAATTAGTTTAAGAAATAATTTTAAGGCAAGATTTTAATTACTTGTATTCCAAGTTTATGGAGCATATAAATAAGACTTAGATGTTTAACAATTCATATAACAAATATCAATTCAGAAAATACAAAAAGATTTGTAAGAGCATAATATCATATTAGAATGATAAGAGAGAGTTTTGTTTATTAGAAATCCTAATTTGAAATTTATATTTGAATACCGTAATATCAACAAAAAGAAGATATTATTCCATAAAAAGCTCAGGTTTAGAAAACTATTTTGTTATTTCGTTTCTTTTCTTTAACCTTAGTTTACTTTTACTTCAAATTATTTGGATACCAATAATATATATACACACACACATGCATGTCATAACTAACATAAATATATGAGGTGGTGTAATTTGTAAACAAAATTATTTATTTATCTAGAACAGTTAGTTATTCGTATTTTAACTAAATATTTTATTCAAGTTATACTACGTATCTAAAAGTAAAGGATAACCATTAATAAATTTATTTATCATATTTTTCTAAAATTAATATATCAAAACTAGAACACTTCACTCATGTAAATAAACAAAAATCTTATAACAATACTTTGGAATAATTAACTTCATTTACATAAATATTATTTTTGTTTTATTAAATTATCTCAAAATTATTATTATTGGTTTGTTAGATTATTTCAAAATATTATTATTGATACCATTATCTAAAAAACAATTGTTCATTTGTATTGTTGATAGATTTCTTATTTTTTAATATGAAAACAAATTGTGAATTAATTAACTTTTAAATACATATCATAGTTAAGTAGAGATATTTTGATAAACTTATGAATGTGCGCTCTCGACATAAAAATAATCTCTAGAAATGATGTTCATCAATCAATGAAATAATAAAACTCTTAACAAGAATCATATTCCATTAATCATTTTATTTGCCTACGGGCTATACTGTTAAAAAAAAAAAACTCATTTTATTCAATAATTTATTTGAGATAATAGTAAATGCACTAGACCAATAGTTTAAGTGGTCGAATGCATATCACAATAAATCATAGGTCGTGAGCAATGACGCATCTTGCCTCAAATCAATGGGGGGACGATAATCTAGAGGGGGCTATTGTGAGAAATTTTCAATTTTTTTTGGAAAGGCGTTAGTAAATAATTTTGCAGTTTTATCGTAAAATACACTGGCATAATCACGTATATATATATATATATATATATATATATATATATATATACTATCGTTCAAAAATCTATAGGGAGGCAGCTGTCCCTCCTAATATCTTAATATATCTGTCACTGATCGTGAGTTCAATTATCAGTGGACGGAACACAAAGAGCCTTCTTTGCTTAATCAATTTATTATTTATTTGAGATAATATATTGTATTTTATTGGAGATACTATATTGTATTTTATTTTGTCGTAGAGAATAAAGAAAAAGAGTGAATTCTTCCGTATCACTTCTTTACTTTACTGTATTTCATATTAAACTTTATTCCTACTTGTGAGAAAATATAGCTCATTAATTAAAAAAAGAAGAAGAGAAAATATAGCTCACAACAAAGTGAATAGATATGGATTATGAGATTTCTCTGCTTACATTGCTGACCAGACTTCCACAGTCGTAACTTCCAAACACAATCAAAACATTGGAATTGCAAATGCAACTAATAATAGATATATACATGCATCAACAATAAATATCAGATTTGTCCTTTTCCACAATGTAACTAATTATATCTCAATTTTTTCCTTTTGAATTCTTGATCAGTTGTCTTGTTTGGAATTCAAGCTGATAAGGAACGGTTCAAATATGATCTCCCAAAATCAAAGATTTAAAACCAAATTCAGGACAAACCAAATTTGATTGCACCGAAATCGACTTTAGTAAGACACGAAAAAATGGTAACTTCATTTTTGTTTGGATTTGTTTGGAAACTTCATTTTTTGGGCTTTTAATGTATAGGGAGAAACTTAGTGAGCCCAGAATGACTAATGCATTATTTATTTATATGAGAAATTTGTAAATATCACAATTCCTCCAAAAAATAGAATTACCCCTATTACAAATAACAGAAAAAAAAAAAAAAAATCTGATTTTGACCCCCTTGACATTTTACTCAAAATTTATTTCGATTCATTTAAATATCCTGAACTTTTCATTTAGTGGAAAATTTCTCTTCCATCGGTTAAACTATTGACTTGACAGTAAAATCATTATGTGATTGTAAATAACCTGATAATATAACATATAATGTGGGATTTTTTGTTGTTGTAAAAACATGATATCTTCTTACTATGTAATTATTATTTTTAATCGGGATACCTCATTTAAATCATACTCATAAATTCTTGCATGCACGTATATCCCTTTCATAATGAATAAAATAACAAAAATAATCAAAAAATAATTGACAAAAGTAAAAAAAAACATAGAAAAACTGAAAACATGAGCACACATTACACATTCTATTGTTTGTGACTAGGCCCAGCGTGGAGAATCACCTCAGTTTGTTGAACAACTTAACATTACTTTATATATAAACTAGTTTTATCCCCGCGCAATTGCGCAGGACAACATATCTATTTTTTTTGCATATTTTTTATATAATTATTTAAATAGAATTAGCGCGTGTGCGAATTAACGTGCGTGCGTTTGAAGTAAATTAATCTAATCATGACATATTCACAAATATTATGATGTCAATAGATGCATAAGGTTCATGAAATTAGTCTATCACGGATATTATTTTCTGATATAATTTGTATAAATAGCATTTGTGCAGGTGCTTTTAAAATCGATTAATATAATCATGACATATTCGCAAATATATTTGATGTCAATAGATGCATTAATAATGGTTCATTAAATAATCACAACGCGTCATATAGAGACAACGGGCAAATTACAAATTCCTATGAAAACTCGCATAAATTTGAGCTTACAAAATTTCATATATACCCGTGCAAAATGAATGAGCAAAAATAAAAAAATGGAAAGCAAAAAAATCACCAAAATGTAAAGAGGGAAAAAATTGGGTAAAAGGGAAAATTACAAAAAAAAAATATTTGAACTTACAAAATTGCATACATAACCCTGCGCAATGAGCAAATTAAAAAAAATGAAAAAGAGGAAAAAAATGATCAAAATGTAAAAAAAGAAAAAAATGGGGGTAAAAGCAAAAGCTACCCCTGCCACGTGTCAACACAAGGTGGAGGGGGTAGCATTATAGTAACTATAGAAAACTCGCATAAATTTGAGCTTACACAATTTCATATATACCTGTGCAAAATGAATGAGCAAATAAAAAAAAATTGGAAAGCAAAAAAAGGACCAAAATATAAAAAGGAAAAAAATTGGGTAAAAAGAAAAATTACAACCAAAAAAAAATTTGAACTTAAAAAATTACATACATAATCCTGCGCAACGAGCAAATTAAAAAAAAATTGAAAAAGAGGAAAAAAGATCAAAATGTAAAAAAGAAAAAAAATGGGGGTAAAAAAAAAAGCTACCCCTTGCCACGTGTCGGCACAAGGTGGTGGGGATAACATTATAGTAATTATAATTAACCGAAATCTAAAAGGTTATATATGGTGGCAATGAAAATAAAAAATTAGATGGATTAATTAGTATTATTAATTGACTCGATTAATTATTTAGTTTAATTGACATATCAATTAACATATACTAATATCAGATATTAAAATTATTAACACGTTAATTAAACATATCAATTAATACTTAACTAAAGTAATTAAGGTTGATAATCAATTCACCTGATATAGATTGTCGTGGAGCACCAACTGTTACCTCATGTACCTTACTGACCAAGACATCCTATCACGTTAAGGCTGTGAGTTTTGTTCGAAGTTCCATGTTCGTTTGAGTTTCATTCGAGTCCGTTTGTTAATTGTTCGTTCGATAATCTTTCGAATTCTTATCGACCTGAACCGAACATTGTTCGATAACTAACGAACCGAACTTGAACTTAAATGTGTTCATTCGGTTCGTTCGAATGTTCGATTATTATATTTATTAATCAATATAAATTAGTGTCCATACTCAAATTAATCTTTATAAATTAAAACTCATGTTAAAGGCACATACAAACAATGAGCTCAAATAATTTTATTTCTTTCTCAATGACAACATTATTTTTTGATAAATTTTTGTATCACTTCTTTTCTTTACAAGTTCATGTTTTATTTTAGTTATATTTATACTTTGTGTGGATTATAAATGTTATTTTGTCGGAATTTACACAGCGGAATTATACTCAAACGACTATTTTATTATACAAAATGATATTACAAAGATACACTCAACACTTAATTACTTAAGGATAATTTTACTATGCCCCCCAGTTTCCCCCCACCATTGATGATTGAATCATCATATGTCATGGTGTGGGTTGTATTGACCACCAATTCAATTGAATTCAAATTTCCCCCCATTTTACATTCAAAATTTCCCACTCTATTAATCAACATTTCAATTAACACTTAATAACACAATTAATAAAATCACAACAAAATTATTTCAATTAATTCATCCAAATACAACACAATGAATTAATTGAAAATTGACCATTAATTAACAATTATTAGATTAATAATTGCAAGCGTATATCAAAAAAATGATAATTAACGAATTTAATTAATTAACATGAATAAATGACTGAAAATTGAAATTCCCAATTATTTCAATTAACAAAACAAAGTAACAACATATTTCAATTAATCAAATTAATAAAATTATGTTATGACAAATATTTAGTTAATAAAATTAATTCAATTAACACATTTTTTTACTGTAAAAATAACAATACGAAACTAACAATTATTACCAATTTTTTACTGTAAAAATACTAAGTTTAATTAACAACATAATCAAATTAACAATACGGAATTAAAAAAACTATGTTCTGACTAATATTAAATTAATAAAATTAATTCAATTAACCAAAAAGATTTCATTTACTAAATTAATCATCTAATTAATACAATTAATTAATAACAAATGCACACATCCATTAATCTCAGCAAATTAATTAACAATTTATCTCGCTCACATATTAATTAATAACTAATTCATACACATATTAACTGAAGCCACATCGTTCCGAGCGTACCACTCCCCCAATCGAAGCCAAATCGTCGTCGTCAATCCAAGCTCCACAAACTACCAGCAAATCGTCGTCGTCAATCCAAGCTCCACAAACTACCAGCAAATCGTCGTCGTCAATCCAAGCTCCAGACCTGAAACCGTACCAGCAAATAGTCGTCTTGAATCGAAGCTCCTTATAAAAAGCCACCAATCGTCGCCAACTCGCTGCTAATTCCATCCATCAATCGACGAAGCAGAACCGTCCTCTGGTACCAGTACTCGAAGCAAAACCAGCAATCCATGCGTACGGTTTCATCGACTGAAACTGTACCTGCACCACCGATCGAGGCGTACAATTAATTAACTCAAATTAACTCCACTTACCAGTAACTGACATTACCAGTAACTCAAAATACCAGTAATTGACTGGTAATTACCAGCCAATTACTGTACCAGTGGCAGAAATTCACTAAAATTAGATAATTAACTGGTAATTACCAGTCAATTACTGTATCAGAGGCTGAAATTCACTAAAATTAGATAATTAACTGGTAATTACCTTCGTCTCCTTCGTCTGTGAGCTTCGATCTCCTACGTTTCCTTTGTCTTCGACCTCCTTCGTCTGCTACGCGACCCCTTTCGTCGTGTGTAGTCTCATCTTCTGTGAGCTCGTCGTTTGTGAACAATGGTGAAGCTCTCGTCGAAGCTCTCGTCGTCTGTGAAGAATGGTGTCTTCTGTGAGCTGCTAGGGTTTAGGAATCGAGACAAAGCTCTCGTCGTCTGTGAAGAATGGGGAAGTTTCGTCTGCTAGGGTTTCGTTTGCTAGGGTTTCGTCTGGGTAGAATGGTGTATTCTACTAGCGTTTCGTTCGATCGAGAGAGAGAGAGGAATGCGCTGCTAGGGTTTCGTCGAGAGAGAGAGGAATGGGGAAGCCGCGGCGGCTGCAAATGAAGGAAGGAGAGAGAAAGTGGGTAGGGTTTAGGATATTTATATTGTTCGGTCCACACATTAATGAGCAATAGGAGGAACTTTCGGAGTTTCGAATCAGCCCCCAATTGATGACATGCGTCATGCTGATTCAATCACGGATCGCAAGGGAAAATGGGGGGGCTTCGTATATGACCTCATTACTTAACCATGAAGTTCCTTTTGGGGGCCAAGTATATTTTCCCTAAATTTTTTTTTTCTCATTTTTTACCTCATCGAGGCCAGGTATATTTTCCCATTCTCAATGTAGCAAAGCATTCCGAATACAAAAAGCGGTTTCCCGCCAAGGAGAGAAAGTCCACCGCCCAAACTCGCCTCTTCTCGCTTCGATCCCTTCCCTTCTCTCCTTTCTTTCTTTCCCTTCCAAAGCTTCTCAAGCAAAGCATCACACTATTAAAAAAAAAAGCATCACACTATACCCTTCTCACTTCATATAAGCCCTCCTCCTCTCCTCTCTTCTCTTCATCTCTCAATTTCTCAACTACCAAATGGATTCATCCAAAAGAACGCTTCTCAAATCAATTCTAGGCTCCGACAATGCCGGCATCCAGTTCGCCGGAGAAAGAGTCATTGTAGGCGGATGGGTCAAGTCTTTTCACGTCAAGCCAAGAAAAGAGGTTACTGTGGATTCAACTGCTGATAACGTGGTGCCCTCAGACCTGACCTGTGCCGAGGTTTTGTTTCTGAGGGTTCCTCTGTTTAGGTGCCTTCTCAAGGTCTTGAGCAATCAACTTGAGGCGATTCATCCAGTAGGGGAGAAACTGGAGGGTGCTGTGGTGAAGAAAATTGACGGGACGGCTTATATCAGAATCAATGATGGCTCCTCTGTGCATAATCTTCAGGTTTTGATTCTGTCCTCAATCCTCATACCCTTTTGGCCACTTTGCAAATTCAAAATATAAATTTCCAATTCATTGGTTTTCAGGTTGTATTGGATTCGAACATTCATCCTCTCGAGCAAGTTACCGCGATTGGTACCTCGGTTCTATTACAAGGCGTGATACAACAAGCACAAACAGAAGGCAAATACTCAATAGAGCTCAAAGTGGATAAGGTCTTGCATGTTGGACCCGTTAACCCGGATAAATACCCATTATCAAAATTAAGGCTTTCTTTGGAGACTCTCAGAGCTTATCCTCATTTTCGTGCTCGTACCACCACGGTAAATATATTTCCCTACAAAATCATGATGCTTAAATCAATTATTTGATTATTAATTCATTTATAATGAATGATTAATTGTTTGATCATTCAGATAGCTTCAGTTGTGAGAATTCGAAGTAACTTGACCTACGCAATGCATAAATATTTCCAAGAAAATAATTTCTATCATGTCACAATGCCAATTATCACAACAACCCCTATTAAATCCAATAATTCCCATTTCCATATAACTCACCTTTTTAACAACTCAAATGATATGAAAAACCAAGAGGACGGTACAATAACCCTAGAAGGAATAAAAGCTGCGATACAAGAAAAAGCCAAGAAAATCGAAGAATTAAAAAGGACGGATAGCAACGAAGAGGCGTTAATTACAGCCGAACTGGATTTGGAAAAGACAAACGAACTCAAATCAAAATTAGAAACGGAAGAGCAAGAGAAGTCAAAATCATTGGATAGGATTGTCAAATTGGATTTCTCGAAAGATTATTTTGGTTGCGAAGCGTATTTATCATCGGATGCGGGTGCTCATTTAGAAAGTTACGCATGCACACTTGGATGTGTTTATCATTTTGGACCGGTTTTTAATCCGGTCCAAAATGAATTCAAGAAGAATTTGGCCGAGACGTGGGCTTTAAACGCCGAACTTGCTTTTTCTGAACTCGAGGTATTCAACTTAAATTATCAAAAGAAATCTATATTTTTCAAACTTTCTATTAATTACAAAATTATATTTGTTATTTTTGTAGGATGCAATGAAATGCGCTGAGAATTGTTTGAAATTTATTTCGAACTCGATCATGACAAATTGTCATGAGGACATAAACTTCTTATCATCACGGTTCAACAATAAATGCATGGACCGGGTCCATGTATTACTCTCATGCACCTTCCCTAGAGTTAGCTACACTGAAGCACTGGAAACTCTCCAAAAGGTTTATTATTAATTAATTACATGATTTTAACATATATATAATACATAACATGATTAAACTTGTATTTTTTTATTTTATTAGGTCACTCAAACTAAATTTGAAACAAAAATTGAATGGGGCGTGAATTTGTCTGATGAACTCGAAAGGTAAATTTTTTTTTTTTTATCTCGTTCTTAATTCAATTATACGTTGTGTTTTAAATATTTGTTCTAACATTACAATTACAGTTATTTGGTTGATGAAATATACAAAGAACCAATCATAGTTTATGATTATCCAAAGGAAATTCAGCCATTTTACGCTCGTATAAAGGACGATGGAAAAACCGTTTCTTCTTTTGAAATTATATTGCCAAAGGTAAACAAATTAAATTAATATTCTTATTTCTATCTAAACTTAAACATTTCATTGTAATTATCGAAAATTTAGGCCGGTTGTGTCACTAGTGGGACTCAGAAAGAAGAGAGAAATTACATGATTAATTCAAGGTAAATTACTAAATTTTAGTTTCTTTTTGTTGTTTAATTGCAACTTGAAATAAAATGTGTAAATATTTTGTTTATAGGATAAAAGAGGCGGGATTATCAGAAGAAAAATTGGACTGGTACGTGGATTTAAGGAGACACGGTACTGTTAAACACTCGGGCTTTTACATTAATTTCGAAAGACTGGTTATGTTCTTAACTGGGCTCGGAGATGTCAGAGACGTGATTCCTTTTCCCCGAACGAAACTTGATACTAAATGCTAGTTTATATGTAAATTTTTTAATTTAAGAATATAGATCCAAGAATTCGATTCACTGTATATTTTATAATTTGGGTAGTATAAACTTGGTCTATGAATTGTGATTGTTTTATATAAGTATGGAGATTAAAGAATTTACTCATATTCTTATTTTTCATTCATCTCTAACCTTTCGTATTATTCATTACTGACCATTAGGTTTTATGTTGGATTTGATTTTATGATGGTTGACCATTAGGTTTTATGATGGCTTTTATGATGTGAGTTTAGAATATGCAATATTTTTGTATTGATTTTTAATACAAATATTTTGTGTGATCATTTGCATATATCGTAATTTGAACTGTTACATGTAGTGATGTGATTTGATTTTATATATTAAATTTTTTGTTAGATTTTTGAAAATCATATTTACATAACAATTTATTTGTCATTATATTACAATATTTTTTAATTCATCTGCTAAATCATGTCATTTTTTGTGTTCTAAGTTCAAACTGTACTATTACAATCGAAGGTTTGATAACGAATATAATGTTCATATAACAATGAACAAGAACAGTTTTGTTAAATTATTTTTGTAACACACACAAGTTATAGATTTTTGTTATTTAATGAATCTTTTTGTAATTGTGATATATTTCTCTTTTAATTAACACACACAAAGAGAGAGAGAGAGAGAGAGAGAATATAAAATTTCGATATTGACTTTTTTAATTATGTTTTTGTTTACTTAAATTTCGGTGTGTCTTTTCAATTATTTTCACTTTCAAATGTCATATTGTACAATACTCATTGTCTTTTGGATGAATATAAAATTTGTTAGTACGATATGATTAGTCGTGCATAACGAGTACATATGTCGTATGTTTCCTTTATTATATTTGATACTAAATAAACTATTATCAACAACAATAACATATTTTTTATATGTTTTTCTTAAAATTATGTTATATCTCATATATTATTTTATAATTGTAATAATGTATTTATTAATATTTGATTACAAAAATAAGGTATTATATACTATAATATAAAATAATCGTAAAATATACATGATTATGCATTAAGAAGTTCTAATAATATATTGAGATTAATATAACATCAAATAATTTTATTTTGATATGTATATCATTATCATCATAAAATTTATTTTGATAACATGTGTTATCCTAGTGTTAATTATCCTAATGTTAATTATTTATGGAAGTCAAATGAAGCTAGAAATTTGAAGGATATGCATGTGCTTCTCACGTGTTATTTGATGTGGTAGAATGATATATGATGTAAATATAAGTTCTTTGATGTGGTAGAAAATATATGTTATTGTTTCATATGAAGTAAATATGATTATTATTATTATATTTACTGGAATACTAATAATAATAATTATATATATCATATATATTATAAATTATTATAAAAGTAATATAAAGTGAAAAATAATATAAATTAATATTACATGCATAATATACAATATACAATATTATTTTCACTACAACATATCTGTCTATTTGGGACGGGCCGTCCCAAAATTCTGTCAAAATAGGGACGGGCCGTCCCAAATAACGTCCCAAATTGGTACAGGCCGTCCCAATAATAAAAAACCGTCCCAAACATCTGTGACGGGCCGTCCCAATAATGATATACTGTCCCAAATATCTGTGACGGCCCGTCCCAATACACAAAACCGTCCCAAACATGTATTAGCGTCGGTTTTTATTACCGATGGCCCGTAGCTAATATTTTTTGAAAATTGTGCGTTGGATAATCACCGACGGACCGTCGGTAATGCTCTTGGGTCGGCCCGTCGGTAATGCTAGCCCCGTCGGTAATAGAACCGTCGGTAAATGTTGTTGCCTCGGCCCGTCGATGATGTTTTACCTATTATCCCGCCTGTGCCTTGCCATTTCTCTTTCCCCTCTCTCTCTCGACTTCTTTCTTCTTTCTTCCTTCTTCCTCTCTCTCTCTCTGTCTTCTTTCTTTCTTCCTCTCTATCTCCGTCTCTCTCTCTCTCTCCCTCTCAGCGGTGGAGCTTGGTGGAGGAGAGTGATCGAGTTGGAGATTGGTGGTTGGTCGTGGAGTAGATCTCGAGCTTGGAGCTTGGAGCTTGGTCTGGGAAGATCTCAGCTGTGACAGTGGAGGATCTGAAGGGTGGCTGTTGACCTAGGTATATCTTGTGTCATTTTTTTTTTCTTTTTTTCATTTCTAAATCTTGGTTTTTTTACTGTGTTGGAAGATCTGGTGTCGTTTTGACCTAGGTCTTGTGTTGGAACTTGGAAGATCTTGTGTCGTGTTTTACTGTTGACCTAGGTCATTTTTTACTGTGTTTTTTACTTGGTCGTTTTTTACTGTTGACCTAGATCGTTGGATATTTTGTTCAAATTCTGGAGAAAGATGGTTGGAGTAACTTTTTTTTCTAAATCCTGGTTTTCCAAATTTTTATTTTTTAATTCTTTTCTAATTTTGTTTAAATTCTGTTTTAATATTTTGTTTAAACTATGTGTATTAATTAGGTTTCCCGATCGTTGGAGAAAGATGGGTTCTTGAGCAAGTTGAAGTGGTGTCGAATTTGTATATTTTGCTAAGTAATTATGTTGTGTTAATTAATAGCTGAATTATGCTGTGTTAATTAATAGTCGAATTTGTATATTTTGTATATTTTGCTAAGTTGAAGCTGAAGTGGTTCATGAGCAAGTTGAAGTTGAAGTGGTTTTAATATTTTGTTTAAACTATTTGTATATTTGTTTCAAATAAAGATTATAAATAATAGCTGAATTAATATAATAACTTCAATTAATGTATTACTCATTAATATAATAGCCTCATTAATTAATAATTAAATAAGAACTGAATTAATTAATTAAAATATTATTTAAATAATATAGTTATTACCGACGGGCGGTAGATACAAAGTTTCAAAAATTGCGCGCCATACAAATTCAAAACGGAGCAATACCGACGGCCCGTCGCAATTAGTAGTAGTACCGACGGCCCGTCCCAAAATAGCTGTCGTACTTCCCTGCGCGTTGTCACATCATGCTCCCTTATTGGGACGGCCCGTCCCAAAAAAACCGTCCCAACAAGCTTATTGGGACGGCCCGTCCTAGTTATGTACGCCCTTTGTTGGTACGGGTGGTTTGGGACGGCCAACCGTACCAAATAGCTTATTGGGACGGTTTGGCACCTTATTGGGACGGTTTTGCCCCGTACCAAATCAGCAGATATGTTGTAGTGTTTGTTTAATTAAAAATAAAAACAATATAATTATTTTGGAATATATATATAAACATTAACTATCTAGAAATTATAATATTATAAAATTATATGAGTGATGCTAAAATACTCGAGTGAGTAATGGAACCACCATGCTAAAGATTTTTTAGTCGTTAGATTTGCATCAAAATTAGTTTTTTAAATTAAAAAGTTAGTTTCTCTCTCTTGAGGGTGGGGCCTGGCCAAACATTCATGGCAAAACACAAATGCAAATCTAAAGACTACAAAATCTTGAGTATGATAGTCCCAATATATATCATATGTAAATATAAATTATAATATTATAAATAAAATAATTTTACACAAGAAAGAAAGTGTTTTTCCTGTATTTTTTAGGGAAAGTATTTTAAAGTAAAAATAGAATGAGAAGGAAAAACTAAGAAATGAGATTCCATGATGTCCTACACATCAAACGGGAAAAATAGTATTACGAACGAAAGTAGATTTCATGTCTCTCAATTTCTCATGTTGTACCTTACAGAGAAAGAGAGCTAGAGAAATAGAAATTTAGAGAGAGAGAAAAAAAAAAATTAATCTCCAAGTTGTGTAATTATATTGTTTTTTTATAGTTACTAGGAAAATATCCCGCGCTTCGCTGCGGGATATATTATTTGATAAGAAATAATATAATAAGCAAAAGTAATAATTTTATATATTATTTGATATATTATTTCGCTGCGGGATATATTATTTGATATATTATTTGATAAGAAAATAGAAATATTTCTCGCGCTTCGCTGCGATTTTTCAAAATCTGTTATGGTCATAAAATAATAATTTTATCTAAAACGTTACAAGTGCAAAACAAAAGTAATCTTCATAAATGTTAATTTAAAAAAAAATCTGATATTAAATAGTCTCACAAGTATTATGCAATAAATGCAAAATTTTTTCCTCCTCAAAATATATCATATGTTTCAAAAGAAAAATTCAAATGTTTTATTTAGAATACAAAACATGTCAAATAAAATAAAATTCTGAAAAAGACAAACAAAAAAACAAAAAAGACGCAGCTTGGTACCAATCAAAAATATTATAATAAGCACAAAAAAACGCAGCTTGGTACCAATCAAAACTGTTATAATAAGCACAAAAAAAATAATAATACCAGCTCAGGCTAACAAAAAGTATTTGTGTGAATAGTATTTTGTTAACAGTAAAATTAGTATACAAATTATATTTATTAATACAATGAAAAATTCAAATATTTTATTTAGAACACAAGACATATGTCAATTATATTTGTTAATACGATGAAAAATTCAAATATTTTATTTAGAACACAAGACCTATGTCAAATAAAATAAAATTCCAAAAAAAAAGAAAAAAGAAAAAACACGATAAACAGTACCGGGGTGAACAGTACAGGGTTAGCAGTTTGTGAACAGTAACCGAACAGTATGTGAACAGTATCGACGACGTGGCCTCAGCATATCCCGAGTATCCAAAAATTAATGGGAGGGGAGATTTTGTTACGTACAATTCCAACACATAATACTAATAGACAACAATGACTACCCGGACCTGGCGATAGGAATGAAACATGCATAGTTTTCTTTTCGCAATTTTCATACTACAACTTGTAAATAATCATTGTTTTTTTTATTGATTTTAAGTTATTTATTAAAATTACATTTTCCCTTAATTTATAATTTAAATGTCATATAAAACTTCATCTTATCATTTTCTAAAATGAATAAAAATATACTTACAACTTTTCATAAAAATATTATACTAATTATCTGGAAACGTATTTTTATTTGTGTGCTTACAAAATTGAAAAAATCATGTAAACTCGTTCAAAATGAAGAATAACATGAATGATTTTATAAAATATGAAAATAAGCTTTATTTCTAATTGCACTAAAATATATTCGAAATCAAGTTTTTTATTTATTTATTTTCTATTTGAATGAAAAAGAACAAATGATAATTTAAAATAAAATTTAGAAAAATAATAATGTATGTTATTTCTATTTTATTATGAATTTCTAGAACTAGAATACATTTTTTTGTGTTATGATATTTTGCTTTTGCCTAGATACATGTTAATGGTGTATACAAAAATGTTACTATTTTGTGGTCCTGTTAATTTTAGAAGTAAGGAAATCTGTAAGAACTTTTTATGACTATTTATTTGAGAAAAACAATAATGGATCATAGTAAATTTGTGAGCAGATTCGAAGCATGACTCGCTATACATAAATTACACAGATTTGGCTATGATATTATTTGTTTAAAAATGCCATGTATCCGGAGTTGTAATGAGCTGAAATATAAATGATGTATGTCACATTCGACAACTCCTTACACATTTTGATATAAAAAAAATGGTTACTTAAGATCCTAAAAAGGACACTTAAACTAAGCTTTGTATGCTACCATTTTTTTTTCGTGAAAGTGGTTGATACGAATCATGATTTATCTGAGTTGATTATAGTTCACATGAATCAAGTTGAGCTAAATTATGCTCAAGTGATGTCATTGTGATGTCATTGGCTCATTTCTTGCTCGGACTATTTTAGTAAAATGTCAGAGATATAAGAGAATAGCAACGTTATAAATTATAATCACAAAAAACGATGATAACCTAATCTCTATTTTTATCCCTATGCCTCTTTATCCCTCTTAATTTTGTTAATTTTCTGAATGTTTGGGAAAGAATAGGTTAATAAAATAACTTATCCTAACTTTATCTTGATGCCAAACATCAAAAAAAAAAAAAAAAATTAATTGACAAAAAAAATTGCATCAAATAAGTCTGAGAAAATTAGTACTGCATTTCTGCCTGCAATTCACAAATAACAAATAACAAATCATTATAACTATGGATCATTTTAAGTCATATATCAGTGAAAACTTCTACAATAACAAAAACAGGAAAGATAAAAAGAGCTAAAGAAAACTATTAAAGAAAGATACGAAAGTACAATGTGCAAAATAAAACATGGCCATTAACAGTTCACAAGACAGAGGGTGCGGTGGGGAAATGCGAGGGCACAGTACCTCATCATAAAATTAGGTACCCTTCTTTCTCTACCATTGATAATCTTGTCTAAAATCCAAATCTTAAATTTGAGATCTGCATATACCATTTTCGTCCAACAAAATCAAGATGCATGAACGGGAGAAAGGAGAAATGGAGAGGAAAGTGAAGGGAAGGGTCAGTTTAGGGAACACAAAAAATTTCTACCTCGATTTTGCCGGAAAGGTTAACGGGATATTTATTTTGATCAAACAAAAGAAATAATAATCATCAAATCATATGTAGTGAGATGTTGTAGATGTAAATTTCATTTTCATTAAATAATGAAGGACAAATGAGTATTCCGAGTGTAATCATGATCAAATCAATACGGTTAGGAAAAGGAGCATTTCTGCATGTAACCCTTTCTAGAACCAAAATTCAAAAAATAATTTTTTTTTGAAATTATTTCAAAAATAATCCATTTTTGATAATATTCCAAAAATAACCCATAACTGGTTTTAAAATCCCGTCGGTTAAAATTTTGTAGAATTTTAAATATGATATATTTCCCCAAATTTTACCATAACATCCTCTACGATCAAATTAATATATTTAATTAAAATGATAACTAATACATGTTGGCTGTTAACTTAATACATAATTAATATTTATTCGAATTCATAAATTTGAATACATTTTAATGAATATTTAATTATATGTTTTAATTATCACGTTAATTAAATGTAATTGTTCTATAATGGATAATTCGGCGGGTACAGTTTGGAAGAGAGTAAAAAAATTTTATACGTTTTGAAAAAAAAATATTAAATTTATTGTACTCCAAAATGTACCTTCCGAATTCTTCATTATTGAACAATTACATTTAATTAACGTGATAATTAAAACATATAATTAAATATTCAATAAAATTTATCCAAATTTATGAATTTGAATAAATATCAATTATGTATTAAGTTAACGGTTAACATGTACTAGTTATCATTTTAATTAAATATACTAATTAGAACATAGAGGATATGATATGGTAAAATTTGGATAATCTCGGTTAGTATATTTAATTAAAATGATAACTAGTACATGTTAGCTGTTAACTTAATACATAATTAATATTTATTTGAATTCATAAATTTGAATAAATTTTAATGAATATTTAATTATATGTTTTAATTATCACGTTAATTAAATGTAATTGTTCAATAATGGAGAATTCGGCAGGTACATTTTGGAGTGCAATACAATTTCATATTTTTTTTTCAAACGCGTCAGTACTTTATATTAAAAAAATTTCCTCTTTTCAAAATGTACCCGCCGAATTCTCCATTATAGAACAATTATATTTAATTAATGTGATAATTAAAACATATAATTAAATATTCATTAAAATTTATTCAAATTTATGAATTCGAATAAATATTAATTATGTATTAAGTTAACAGCCAACATGTACTAGTTATCATTTTAATTAAATGTATCAATCAGATCATAGAGGATGTTATGGTATAATTTGGGAAAATATATCATATTTTCAATTAAAATTGAATTTTAACCGGTGGGATTTTAAAATCAGTTATGGGTTATTTTTGGAATATTATCAAAAAGAGATTATTTTTGGAATATTTTCAAAAAAAGGATTATTTTTTGAATTTTAGTTCTAGAAGGGGTTAAATGCAGAAATGCTCCTTATGAAAATGTTTGGACACAGTCCCTGTCCAAAAGGCTTTGGACAAGTTATTTTTCCATGACTTCTCACGAAAGAGATAATTGTTCTACTAATAAATTACAAAATTTATTATAATATTTAGTATTTTTTTCATAGTTATACTTATTAATTGGATATTTTTTTTTAATATGAATCCTTTCAAATTTTAGATTCGAATCCCGTATTTCTTGGAAAGACAAGTTCACAAGTCATCCCATAAATATACTGAGCAAAAATAAAGAGGCCATTTATCTTGCCTCATATTTCACTATCACATCTCTATATTCTAATTAACACACTTAGTTATCATGGTAATCAACGCATATCACATAATTAGTAATTAATAATTGTATTATTAATATTTATCTGAATACATAAATTTTAGTTAATAATAATTAATCGTTAATTATGTATTTGTTGTTAATTAGGCTATAGAGGATGTGTCGATGAAATCAGGGGTAGAGTAAAATTTCCCTATAAATATAGTATACTACATTGCTGTACTTGTGTGACTTGTAAGTGAGCTACTTATGGATTTCCTTCGCTTAGTTTTTCTCCTCTTCTTCTCTCTCGGTCTTCTCTCTCTCTTCAACCTCATCAATACATTCCTTCAATGGATATATGTTACATTTCTTCGTGCACCCAAAACCTTAACCGATTACGGGTCATGGGCCCTTGTCACGGGGGCCACGGACGGCATTGGCAAAGCGATCGCCTTCGAGCTGGCTAATAAAAAGTTGAACTTAGTTCTACTTGGAAGGAACCAATACAAGCTCCAAGAAGTGAGAAACTCCATCTTGTCCAAGCACAACTCTACCAAGGTTATCATCTTAATTCAAAGGAAAAATCTGATTTCATTATAACCTTTTCTTTGTTTTTTTATTTCAAGATAGTAAACATTGCTTGCTACATTTTTCATTAAAGAAAAAAAGAAAAAACTACATCTTTAGAAAGAAAAAAAATTACGTTCCAAAAAAACAAATTAAAACCCTAATTACGAATCTAGGATTTGTGGCCGTCGATGCCTTTTAACGTCGTCTAGCGTCTTGTGTATGCCATTAGAATTTCTCTGTCCTTCAATTGGTATACATATGTGCCGTGACGATCTAAATATTTTTTTGCACGTCAATCAATTTCTTTCACATTGATCGAGAAACTTTAATCATGCCAAAACCATGGTCGAATCGGAGATTTGTCTCCAATCGATCGAGGCTTGTTTGCCTTGACGATCCGCCTTCAAGATGCCTTGACGATTAAGCTTTTCTTTGTTGTTGTCATTGTTTTATTACTGTAGATTATTTATATTGCTTGAAGCTCCTATGCTTTCTTTATAAATCGTTAAAACTTTAAATTTAGGCAAAACAAAAGATGCCATTTCTATGTTTACCATTGAATAAATTTAACCTATATTGAATTTCCGGCCACTTTTATTTATTGATATCAATCACGAAGCGAAAAAGTTCGAATTTTTAGTTTACCATTCAACTATTTATAAACTCATTGAACCCTACATTGCAGGTGAAGATAATAGTGCTCGATCTCGACGGAGAAATAGCAGAGAATGTTAACAGTTTGAAGAAAGAAATAGAGGGCTTGGATTTGGGAATATTGGTGAACAATGCAGGGACCTCATATCCTGGAGCAATGTACTTCCATGAGGTGGAGGAGGCAGTGTGGGGCCCAGTAGTCAGTGTTAATATTGAAGCCACATCGTGGGTGACGAGAATGGTGGTGAACAAAATGGTAGAGAGACCCTGCCAGAGTGGTGGTGCCATTGTCAATATTGGTTCTGGATCATCGGTGGTCATTCCTTCCTTTCCTCTCTATGCTGTTTATGCAGCTTCCAAAGCGTAAGTACAATATACTTCATCTTTATTTCTAACTTTTTAGTCATTTATACATATTTATACATATGATATAATTAGCATTTAATATACGAAATAACGAAAGAGTTTGGAATAATTATTTTAGGTGTTATGTATCCCGTGAAGTTGTGTTGATGCGTCAATCAAGGAACATTAATAGGAATTAGTTAAATTGATTAGTATTCAAATTAATATTTAAATGGATTGATTCAATTAAAAAATTTAATCAATATAATTAATTCTTTCGATTGATGCATTAAAAAAATTTCACAGTTCACGGTACACCATATATCTACCCGTTATTTTATGTGTTCTAATAATATTTGATGAGATGAAATAGTGACACAATAGAAGAGAAAGTTCGACTAATTTTTTTTATTTGGAAGAAATATAGAAAATGATTTTTTCTTTCTTTCAATATTTGACATTTCACTCTTTTAATCTTTTTCATACATAAACTTAAATCAGTGATCACTCTTCCACATTTTTATCTTGTTTAGCAAAAAAAATTCTTTTACATTATCAAATATGTCATTTCATAAATTTTCATAACACAACTCAACGGGTCCAGTCATCAGTTGATGAATGAAATGATCTAACTAAACAAAATTTTAAAGGTAAAAAATTTGATTGAGTTTTGAATAAAAAATAATGGACCAAAAAATAAATTTTTTTCTATTACTTGTGTGTCGTACACTCTCAACCAACTTTGTGTGTCCGTTAACATAAGGATAATTATACTGTACTCCCTCATTTCCCTATCATATTTTCTGTATCATCAATTAATCATTAATTGGTGATTAATTAACACAATCATTAACAAAAATACATCCGATTAACAGTTAATTGATATTATTTAAGAATTACTAATGTATATGTATTTTAATTATATATTAATTAATTGTTAATGAAATATACTTTTGTTAATAATCATACTAATTAATCATTAATTATGAATATAGAGGGCGTTGTGGGGAAATAGAAGAGTACGGTATATGGCCTCTTAACATAATTAGTACTTTTAAATGCTATTATTGTGACTAAGGTTTGTATTCTGTATGCCAAACACATATCTTAATAAATCTTAACTTTCTTAATTCGTTCTCACAAGATATATGTAAAATGTACATGGTAGTTGAATAATACAATCAAATTGATATACGGGGGGGAACCCATGTAATTTAATGATCCAAAGTCCCAGCATCAATTCATGGCAGCTAAACACTATTGACGATACTTATCTCTGCAATATGGAACTGAATTAATGAGGTCATTTATTATCCCATCAAGTTTCCCACCATCTCCTTGATGTGACCCAAATTGGATCCATTTACGATTTAATTAAGAAACAATTAACATAGGACAGATTTATTATCCAAATTTCAAGTCACATCAATTAGCATATAATATGCATGGTCAACATTCTCTCCGTATCTAAAGAGTAATGATACAGACCATGAATCTGTGATCACAAATTGACCATAACTGTCACGTGTCAGCTGTTGATTGGCTGCATAAAAGTTGTGCAAAAGCTGCAGCCAATCAGCAGATGACACGTGACAGTTGTGGTCAATTCGTGGTCACAGATTCATGGTTTGTATCATTACTCATATCTAAAAGTTATATGCCCATTAACTATTTATTATAGGAAAATTATACTATGCCCCCGAGATTCCCCCACTATTCACGATGCAGTGAATAATGGGGTATGATATTAATTGGGAGCTCTAATTTGTATTTACATTTTTAATTAATTATTAATTGTGTTTTGAATTAACAGTTAATTCAAATATAATTAACAGTTAATACAATTGTATTGCATTAGTTATAACATAATTAATAATTTCAATTAACAATTAATACAATTGGATGGGAAGATTTTGGAGATGGGAATGAGCCTCCATCGTGTGAACAGTGGGGAAAGGGGGGCACAGTAAATTGCCTCTTTATTATATAATGTCATACCAACTAGACAAAAATGGATTCAATGATCTATAAAGGTGGCAACTGGGCGGTCGGATCGGGTTATTTCGAATTCGGATCGTTTCGGTTTGTGAGTCATTCGGGTCATCGGATCGTTTTTGTCGCGGATCGTTCGGGTCGTTCGGGTTCGGATCGTTTCGGTTTTCGGATAATTCGGTTTCCATTTCGGTTTTCGGGTCATTCGGATTCGGGTCGTTTCGGTTTTCGAGTCATTCGGTTCCGGATCGTTTCGGTTTTCGGGTCATCCGGTTTCGGATCGTTTCGGTTTTCGGATCGTTCGGGTCTTGGTTATTTTGATTTTCGGTTCATTAAGATTTTACAAAATTTGATTTCGAATCATTCGAATTTTCGAAAATTTAATTTTCGGGTAATCCGAAATTTATTTTGTTGATTCCAAAATATTTTAGCAATTTTATATTGATTTTAACAATAATATATTAATTTTTCGAGTCATTCGGGTTGTGAGTTTCGGGCAATTCGGATCATTCGGGTTTGTGTTAGTTCGAATTTCGGGTCGTTCGAATTTCGGGTAATTCGATTTCGGGTCGATTTCGTATTCGGGTCGATCGATTTCGGGTCGATTTCGGATTCGGATTATTCGGTTTCGGTTCCGTTTCGGATTCGGGTCATTCGGTTTCGGTTCGGTTTCGGATTTGTGTCGTTGACTTTTCAACATTTTTTGGTTCGGTTTGGGTTCGGACGGGTCGGATCATTTTTTCAGATCGAATCAGATTTTACCGGCTCTAATGATCTATATACTTATTTTCTTAGAACAGCATAATATAATTCATATTGAGGCCAATTTCTATCTATATCCATGTCAGCTTGTCATAATTAGTCCTGCTCCTCTTTATTAGTCACATTAATGTCTGTCTTAGAGGTGTTAGATTCACTGAGATCATGTGCTTGGAGATCAGGGTTCATGTGCTGCCTTGAATTAACTAGGGACCCCACCCCCACACCACACACACACATTTCCCCCCAACTGTTCACTATGTGTATCATATTCGTGAATAGTGTGGTGTGGTTTTAATTTTCTTCTTCAATTTACATTTTTTATTTCAATTGACGATTAATTACGCTTTGAATTAACGGTTAATTCAAATGTAATTAGTGATTAATATAATTGTATTAGTCATCAATATAATTAATAATTTCAATTAATCATCAATTCAAATGGGGGGTATATTTTTGAGAAATGGTTATCATTTCCCCCACATCGTGAATAGTGGGGGAAATGGGGGAGGGGGGGCACGGTAAATAACCTCCATTAACTATGCATACCCAACCATTTACCATCCAATGGCCATTAATAAGTGTATTTAGTTGTATTTAGTTATATGATATATTTTTACATTATTCTATTCATATATATGGATGCATGCTAAAAATCGAATGTATGATTCTAATTAACAGGTTTGTCAACCAGTTTTCAAACAGCTTGAATGTCGAGTACAAAAGCATGGGGATAGATGTGCAATGCCAGGTTAGAAAAATCTTGTTTTATACATGGAGGAGATAGGGAAAAATACTTAATTAAGTATTTAAAAAGTATTAGAGTTATTTTTTATTTTGTATTTTACTATTTTCACAATTTTAATGCATCAAATCTCAAAATATTTGCTTATAATTTAAATGCACACATCTCGAAACAAATTGAATAATTTTAAATATCAAAACTCATGTACATAATTAAGTATTTTTGCCTCAGTCATTATGTATGTATAATCGCAGTTCCGATTAAAAGTATTTATAATTTGAATGCAGATCCCACTGTACGTTGCGACGAAAATGATCGCAGCAACGGAGACGTCCTTCTTCGTACCGGCCCCCGAGCATTATGCGCAGCATGCAGTACAGAGAATAGGGTACGAATCAACATGCACCCCATACTGGCCTCATGCAATTCAATGGTTTTTTGCCTTCATCTTACCAGACTTTATCTTGAATTACTGGCGTTTGCAGATTGGCATCCAAAAAAGAAGCCAATTTATGAAATCAACTAAAAATTCAAAATGTACCAACTAGTTAATCTAGTTAAAATCATATATAAGATTATTGTGAAGTTCAGTTTGAAATAAATTCATTCGTTTACAATTCGTTTACAATGGCATTTTATGTGTTTCCACAAACCATCTCCTATTTTTGATACGGATTTTGAAAATAGTTAATAATTAATTGGTAATCCAGTTATCATCAAATTTAGATGTAAAAATGAATTAATAATTAATTAGCATATTTTTTATTGATACGTAAAATTAACAGTTAATTCGTTTTTTTGTGTTAATTGAATTGATAATTATCTTCACTAATTCTTCTCGAAGTTCGCATAAAAAATAAGAAAGAGGAGATGTGGAAAAAAAGTAAAATTTCTCTTGTACTTTTTTATTACCTTATTTAACCCCTCCCTATAATTCATTTATTTATGTATACCATACATAACATACATGCAATGATACTTCACAGATCTAAAAACTACTAGATTGCAATCCCAATTTTTAAAGATCATAAATTATAGAGTACAGTACTACAACGAAGCATTCCAACGAAGCATTTGATTTAATATTGGAAAATTATACTCTCTCCCAGGTTTCGTCATCACTTCGTTAATTGAATCGAAATCTTTTGATTTTTGACCTCGGATTTTTATGAAATTTGAAATCCATCTATTGTTAAAAATTGCAAATAAAAACTTCTTGTAATGAATCAAAGTCAATAATTTTCACCAAATTTGAAATCGTATCGTATGTATTTACAAATTCGTGAAATAAATGAGGAATATTAGGATACTTACATGAAGGCCCCCGCCAGATAGACCTGGTTTATAATCATCTAGATGAATCAACCTTCAATCCATATAAATTGACGATGCCTAATAAAAAGATTTTCAAAATCAAATAAAACATTACAATAAAATTCATAAATATCGGAATGGGGAAAGGTAGACCTCAATAACCCCAATGGCGCATTACATCTGAGGTTTTAATAGGCTAAACACCTCGAATTCACTCGCCAGCTGTTATTCTCGAGTAATGATACAATCCGTGAATTATTACCCACTAATTTACCGCGAATTCCACGTGGCAGCAGATGATTGGCTGCAACTTTTACTCAACTTTATTACAGCCAATCATCTGCTGCCACGTGGCATTCGCCGAATAAATAAAGCATGGATCTCTCGAACAACTCTGCGCTTTTTCCAAATTATGCATTCTTTAATGCTCTGTCCCATTATAATTGTAAAAAGCTACAAAAAAATTAAGATGAAATCCAATAATTATTGCAAAATAATGGAAACAGTTAAAAGAGTAAAGCTAGAGCCCCCTCCCTCCCTCCCTCCCTCCCTCCCATATCCCCTTCCCAAGTGGCTGACATATGTGTCCCACACAAATTAATTTTTGTGAAAGTAGGTGTGGGGTCCACATGTCATTGACTATGGAGTGGATTTGGGAGTGAGGGAGGGAGTGACTGTAGAATCACTCCAGTTAAAAACCATACAAAACTAGTACCATGACCGTACCAGACAATTTTTTTTACTTTACTTTCAAACAAAATAATGAGTTCAATTCTAAATTTGAAATTGAAAAACAAATACATGAGAAATGTTTTTTTTTTTTAAAAGATCCTGGAGCACGAAACGTGTTCTTTTGGGTCTTATTTATATAAATCGGAATTTTTTTACAAACATTGCCTCCCAAGTAGGGGTATCAATGGGGCGGATATTGCCCGAACCGACCCGAACCGTATTCCAAGAAATATCCTGATCCGGAAAAAAAAAATCCGGATCCAGATGGAACCGTATCCGGAACCGTATTCGTTTTTACGGATATGGATCCGGATCTAGGAGTTAATTTTTTGATGGATCCGGATACTATCCGGATCCGAATAAAATATGTAAACGGATAACCGTTTTGTGAAAATCACGATCAAAATCATAATAATACATAATAGATAATAACTATATTTTAATGCATAATAATACTTAATAATCAATAATATATATAATTTGTTTTAAAATTATGAAATAATCAAGACTTGAATACTAAAAATAGTATTATATTATTATATCATAATATCCGTTTTAATATCCGAATATGATCCGTATTCGTTGCCGTATCCGACAGTATTCGAACCGTACCCGTATCCGTTTAATATTCGAACCATATCCGGATCCGGATAACACTGTATCCGGATCCGTATCCGAAAAAAAATATGGATATGGATCTGGTATGACCACTATCCGAACCGTTGACACCCCTACTCCCAAGAGACCAAATTACACTAGGTTGTTACATTATTTAATTTAAAATTTTATTCCAAACCAACCTAAATTTCTAATATCTTGGGATGGTAAGATGGGCATCTTTGCCTTCTTTTGAAAAATTCGATTATTTTTTTCTTTCCAAATACACCAGATTGCCGCTGCCCAAATAACCGTATCATTTGGTTCGTTGTTGTCGTCGAATTTTTTATTTTTTGCTTTGTAGACTTCTCTCCCAATACATGAGAAATGGTTACAACTTTCAAGTACCTACAAAATGACTTTGTATCTTATACAAAGTGTGAATTTCATAGAACATCATATCGTTTTGTTGATGTTTTGGCTTGAAATAAGTAATGTCCTAAATCTGAAAATGAAAAAAAATATATATATGAGAATGCTTCCTTTAGTTGCCCTTTATTGTCAAATGAAATGAACTTAACGAAATATAATCAAAATTATCAGGGAAAATTAAAACAAAAATGCAGAAATCAAGAAAAAACTACCTTGAATAAATCATCGTAGAAATGTAGACCAATGAGTCTACCATCAAGATAAATAATTCCAATCTACAAATAACAAACCGAAATGTAAATGTACAATATTACCCTCACAAGAATTTAAAATGTCAAATTTTAATTAGTATAATTCTATACTTTTCCCTGGCTCCTGGTTGAGCCAAGTCACCAGGAGCCTTTTTGTAAAAAAAAAAATTTAATTTATATTTTGGTCCTTTTTTATTTACATTTTGGTCCTTTTTATTTCGAAAAATTACACTTTGGTCCTTTTTTATTTACATTTTGGTCCTCCAAGTTTAAAAAAGTACATTTTGGTCCAGGGGCCTCTTTGTAAGAAATTTTTTAATTTACATATTGGTCCTTTTTTATTACATTTTGGTCCTTTTTAGTTGAAAAAACTATATTTTGGTCCTTTCAAGTTTAAAATATTACATTTTGGTACTTCATATTTACATCTTGATCCTCTTTTATTTACACATTTTAATTCGAAAAAAAAAATTTAATTCACATTTTGGTCCTTTTTAATTTACATTTTGGTCCTTTTCAGTTTGAAAAATTTACATTTCGGTCCTTCTCAGTTTGAAAATTCCACAACACCACACAAATCGAATCACTGGCCAATACAACGCTGCCGAAAAATAAATACAGAAAAATCACAAATCATAAAAAAAAAAAATCAACGTGCCCCGCGCAATTGCGCGGGGTTATAGCTGGTTACAAGTAAATAAGAAAGGATAAGAAGAATGTACCGATACTTTGCCATTATCTGTAGGTCTGCCAATTCGGTATGAATAATGAGTATGACACATCATCCATTGCTCTGTAAATTTTAATAAACATCATTAATACAATAAAAATAACTAGCTTTAACCCGCGCGCATTCGCGCGGGGCCAATTTTTTTCCATTGATAGGAGGATTTCCGCGTGTTTGTGTATTTTTTTGTGTGTGTATTATTTTTTTGGTGTTTGTGGTATTTTGGTATATTTTGCGCTGAGTAATGTTTTCTGTTTTTTTTTGTGGTGTCAAATATTTGTTGAGTAAATTAGATATAAATCACGAAATAATAATTGCTGGTACTATTGTTTTGGGATGGGCATGACTACATGACAGACATAGGAGGTGTCAAAGACGCATGTAGTATTTCAAATACTACGGAATAATAACACGATGTAACTAAAGTAAATAGTCATACCAACACACTAAATAACAACATCACATATCCAAAATAGACAGTCATACCAAAAGGCAATGTACTTAGCGCGCAAATGCGTGAACTTTTTGAGCCCACGATGATAATTTTTTTTTGTAATATGTATATTATTTTTTATCTTAACATAATTCAACTCGCATCTAAATAAGTGCATAATAATATTAGTTGTGCGATAACATTAACAAATTATAAGTACATTTTATATATAAAGCAAGGGCATAATATAGAAATATAAAAACTTTACGACAAAACGACAAATAATATTACATAACTCGCAATGATATTATAACAAAAAATATACGAACATAATACATAAGTCAGGTATATTTTGCAACAGGAGCGTAAATAACATTACATATGTTTTAACGACTGCACAAACATAAGAACTACAACAATACCAGGTTTAAATTAATCTAATCTAATTACTAAAATACAACGCAAACCAAAGCAAAACAATATTTTGTTAAAGTCGAAAATACCTAAGTATGATGTGTTTGCCTCAGCAAGTAATTATTTTTATGAATTTTACAGCAATAACCATGTGAATTATTCAAGAGCCGACTATCTCGAACAATTCAAATGGTTATTTCCGTAATATTTGTCTATTTTTTACATCATCGGCAGAATCAAGAGAATGCAATGACATGATGATGATGATGGTGATGATGATGATGATGATGATGATGATGTAGTGATGATAGAATGCAATGAAATGATGATGATGATGATGTAGTGACGATGCTGCTTCATCGTTTAGCCGTTCATCTTTTGTCTGTAACTTTTTGGCATAGTTTTCATAAATTTTAAAGCAACAATAACCACATGTGTCGTTCAAGATCTGGATTTTTTGGACGATCTGAAAAATTCTTGTTTAGAAATTTATTTTTTCTTTTGTACATGTTTGGCAAAATAAGAAAAATAGTATTCGTATTTGTTTTCGTATTTGTAGTTGTGTTTGTATTCATATTGATATCATTGATTGTATTTATGTACACATTCATATCACTGTAAGGACGACGTATTTGCCTCAATAAATCATTGTTTTTATTAATTTTAAAGCAATAGTCATTTAAATTGTTCGAGAGCCGACTTTCTAGGACAATTCAGACGATTCCTGCTTTAAAATTTGTTTATTTTTTATACATCATCGACAAAATAAAGAAAATAGTATTTGTATTTGTTTCCATATTTTTTTCCAAAATCGTAGTTGTCCTCGTATTCGTGTGTGTATCGGTGGTCGTATTCGTATTTAATATTTTGCTTTTCGTATTTTCGTATTTTAGCATTTCGGAATTCGGTTTTCGGGTTTCATAATTCGTTGGTCATAGTTGGCAACTCATAATTCACAATTAATAATTAATAATTCATAATTCACAATTCATCATCATATTCGTATCCATATTCGTGTTAATATTCGTATTCGTATTTCAAGTTTGTATTTCGAATTCGTTTCCATATATTGTATTTGTGTATGTACCTATATTTCGTATTTCGTATTCAGTACTTATTATTTCGAATTTTGAATTGTGGATTTCAAATTTTATAATGCGTAATTTGTCACTCATAATTCATAATCGATCATTTGATTCGTAATTCGTAATCATACTTGTAATTGTAATGATGTTTGTATTCATATTCATATTATACTTTCATATGGACATAGCATCTGTAAAGACGACTTCTGCCAGAGTAAATCACGATATTTATAAATTTCAAAGCAAAAACCCATTGAATTATTCAATGGTCGGATTTCTTGAACAATTCAAACAGTTCTTGCTTTAAAATATATTTGTTCTTTTATACTTCATCAGTTCAATCAGGAAAATAAGATTCGTATTTGTTTTGGTAATGTTGATAGTCATGCTTGTACTCATACTTGTACTCGTATTCATATTTTCATATTATGGTATTTCATATTTCGTATTTCTTCGTATTTGTATTAGTATTTGTGTTTCTATGTTGTATTTTGAATCTTATTCTTGTTCGTTTTCTATTTCGCACTTCATAATTCACCTTTGATTCAGATCAAGAATATCACGTGACATAAATGTAATGTTTGATGTCATTAATTATTATTCCATAGTGTACGCCATGGAGTATAATTGTACAAAAATAATTGGACAATGATCATGCTAAAAGAGAGCTTTGTTGGACGTTTCATCTTGTGTACTATAATTATGCGAAAGAAAAACTTTATGAGACGCTAGTTTGATTCTTGAATGTGAGATATCTTCAAAAATATACACAATATTTAATAATTTGAACCACAATAACAATTATGATCAATGTAAATAAATGAGTAACGTATTTATTTCTAGATTAATCAGTGAATTATTATTTTTTCATCATTATTGGTCCTATAATTGGTTCGAGTTGGATTCGTATTTGATTTTGTCGTTCTTATTGGTGGTATAAAGTGTCCGAGTTGGATTTGTATTTGCTTACGCCAGCGAAGATAAAGGATATCAGCAAAACAAAAAAGCAACTACACAATATTTTCCTGGGGGAGATCATTTTTCATGAAGCACTTAAGCAGTTTGATGTTGAAATATTCAACTAATGAATGTATGATTTTTTTTCATCCACATGTATTTCTTGTAAGATACATTTGTCTTTTTTCCTCATAGTAAGTTTATTTTAGTGTTGTTGCTTTTTTTAATTTAAAATAGAAACAAATAGTGCCGTATATAACACAAACACAGAACATAACTCCAATTCAATTTTGCAAATTAATTACCACACATTGAAAAAATAACCTCAAAATGCAAAGACTCGCGAATTTAGCAGTCTGGTAACTCAAAGTCAATTTTCATATTAGTGCATACAATGATTTTCTCATTGGCTAATAGCATGTAAGCATCGGGATTTTTTGTGATAAGTGAAGTACAACATCTGCGTTTACATGGAGGCTTTTTTGCAATTAAAAAAATCAAGGGGCCTTGATGAAAATTTATGCACATGATTATCACGATGATGATGATGATGCAAATGATTATGATGATGATGATGATGATGATCATGCACATGATGATGATATGATGCTATGCATGCATATTGAACCAATTAGAAGCACAAAATACTAAATAAGAGTAAATATAATATTACATACTTGTACTATAAGTTGAAGCTGAACTCATCGAGTCTTTGACATAATTGGTTTGTTAACCCAGAACTCCCCGTTGCGGGTACTTATTTGTATTCGAACCAGTGAATTTGCAGGGTGCCTCGATTCGAAAAAATCGGCCTAAATAAAAAAAAAAATAAGAATCCAACTTTACGAATTAATCCTTCCTTTTTTTTAAATTAATCATAAAGGATTTGTGTAGGAATTGTACTCTCGAGATTTGCATTGGAGCTCGAGTCAAAAAACATGCAGGATTGTGTGTTGTCCTAAATGATACACAGTCCTGCAAAATTCAATAAAAACAACAATGATTACTGGATAGTAAGAAAGAGCTAACCTTACAAAACCGAAAGTCGAAACTACAAATTTGGAAAAAAAAGTCAACTCAAATTAGCTAGACAATTGAAACAAATAAAATATCAGGAATAAAAGACAGGAGACCTTTTTTGAACTTGACATGCAGTACCTGCCTCAGTTTCTAATTCTTGTTCCTCCTTTTTTGATATTCCTTCGTAATCTTCTTTGGGCTTCCTGTCCTTGTTATTCACCTAATAAAAAAACAAAAATGTGTGGCAAACTTTTCAAACGAAGGCTCGATTATTAATTCATAATAAAGTGCTGGATTCATCATCTCTATTATTGAAGGGCAATATAGGAACAAAAAAAGACCAGAAGGGAGCTCGACATAGTATTCGGCACGGGGTTCGCTGGCAACCCCGCCTACTCAAAAGGTAAACGGGACCGGAGAGGATCAGACATCCCTGCCTACCAAATAAGACAAATGGGACCCGAGAGAATCGGACAAACGCACCTACCAAAGTCTTCAATCTGCCTTGCATTCCAAAAAGGCAGATAACGACATAGAAATTGAAGAGGACCACACACAGGAACCGCAGAGCTGCAGATACATGTACCGCAAACAACTATATCACTTCTGAATTTTGGTGCCATCAAAGTCTTCAATCTGCCTTGCATTCCAAAAAGGCATCAGAAATCGATATTGTTAGCTTAAACTCATATGCATCAACAAAATGGAAAATTAAATTAGAAATTATGAAAAGATGACAGTTATTACGAAAACAAATCCTGAAAATTGACAGAAATTTATACAAATTGAACTAACCAGTGCACTAAAGACTCAACAATCGGTCATTTCGAGAAGCTGTCTACCCATCCAGCAACCAAAAGACCTAACAAATCCAAGGCAACATAATCAGATATCAATATTCAGTGCATCAAAATTATCAATCGAAAATCAAACCCTAATTTAATCTTATGTAGTTAACTAATTTAATTGAAACCCTGATTTTATCGAAACACTAATTTAATCTTACTGGCTTACACGAAATCGAAGAAACATAGACTTCATCTACCCAGCACAAACGTCGACCCGTTCTTGTTGAGGATTTGGTCACCATTATCGAAGTTTGTTCGCAGAGGGCTAGTGCGAAATCGTCAGCGACGTCGCCTGAGTTTAGTCACCATCGAACAACACCGCTTTAGACGTCTTTCTCTCACTGTCGTAGCAAACAAATCACAGCGCAGGCGAAACCCTAAAATCGCCCCTATTTTCGTCGTCGCGTAGAAATCGTCGAGTGAAAGGAAGGAAATGAGGAGAGAGAGAGCGATCAGGCTTTTATACACAGAGTTTAAAGATGAACATGGTCTACGATGGACCACCCAAACAATTAACTACGGTGTATGAACACCAACAATGCACGGCCAGGATTGAAAGGTAAATTTTACCCTTGATCAGACGGTCCACACAAAAATGGTGACGTGGCATGCTGTAAAAACAGTTATTTATTTAGAAATAGTAATAAGTATATAATATAATTCTCAATAATGTAATGTTTATTTAGAAATTTAGGTATAATGCATGGTTTCTATTGCGAATTTTCCTTTTTACCTACTGATGAAATGAAAATAATCCATTGCTCCGTCACATTGAAACACACAAAACTTGTAGAGCTCAGTAGAAGTGAGAAGGAAGTCTTAAGCATCACAAATTTAAATTTTTTCAAAACTTTCTGAAAAATGCAAAAACTGAAGACACCTTCAAAAAATTGAATAAATATATTTTTTAAAAATAAATTACAATTGAAGTGTGACACAAGCAAAACACTCAATTTTTATTCCGTACTCAAATTACTCCGTAATTGAAGAATAACACACACAAATTTCAATTTTGTCAAAAATTTCTTAAAAGTGCAAAAATAGAAGTCTTAACACCTTCAAAAAATTCAGCAAAGATTTTTCTAAATAATATGTTAAAATTTAAGTGTAACACAAGCAAAATACTCAATTTTTATTCCGTACTCAAAATACTCTGTAATTGAAGACTAACACACACAAATTTCATTTTTTTCAAAAATTTCGTAAAAATGCAAAAAACAGAAGTCTAACACCTTCAAAAAATTCAATAAAGATTGTTTAAAGAAATATGTTAAAATTTAAGTGTGACACAAGAAAAATACTCAATTTTCAAGTCGTACTCAAAAGACTCCGTAATTGAAGACTAACACACACAAATTTCAATTTTTTCAAAACTTTATTAAAAAAACAAAAGCTGAAGGCTACCTTCAAAAAATTGATTAAAGATATTTTTTAAAAATATGTCAAAATTAAAGTGTGACACATGCAAAATACACAATTTTTATTCCGTACTCAAATTACTCCGTAATTGAAGACTTAACACACACAAATTTTAATTTTTTCAAAGATTTCATAAAAATGCAAAAACAGAAATCTAACACCTTCAAAAAATTCAATTAAGATTTTTATTGAAAATATGTTAAAATTTAAGTGTGACACAAGCAAAATATTCAATTTTCGGGTCATACTCAAAATACTCCGTAGTTGAAGACTAACACACACAAATTTCAATTTTATCAAAAATTTCGTAAAAATGTAAAAACAGAAGTCTAATACCTTCAAAAAAATACAATTATGATATTTTTTAAAACAAAGCTCAAATTGAAGTGTAACATAAAAAATATACCCAATTTTCATGTTGTACTCAAAATACTCCGTAATTGAAGACTAACACACACAAATTTAATTTTTTTCAAAAATTTCTTAAAAATGCAAAAACAGAAGTCTAACACCTTCAAAAAAATTCAATTATGATATTTTTTAAAACAATGCTAAAATTGAAGCGTAACACAAGCAAAATACCCAATTTTCATGTTGTACTCAAAATACTCCGTAATTGAAGACTAACACGCACAAATTTCAATTTTTTCAAAACTTTCTTAAAGATGCAAAAACTGAAGTCTAACACCTTCAAAAAATTGAATAAAGATTTTTGTAAGAAAAATGTTAAAATTTAAGTGTGACACTAGCAAAATACTCAATTTTCAGAAATACTCAAAATACTCCGTAATTGAAGGTTAACACACACAAATTTAAATTTTTTCAAAAATTTCTTAAAAATGCAAAAACATAAGTCTAACACCTTGAAAAAAATTCAATTATGCTATTTTTTAAAACAATGCTCAAATTGAAGTGTAACACAAGAAAAATACTCAATTTTCATGTCGTACTCAAAATACTCCGTAATTGAAGACTAACATGCACAAAAGTTCAATTTGTTCAAAACTTTCTAAAAAATGCAAACACTGAAGTCTAACTTCTTCAAAAAATTCAACTAAGATTTTTGTAAGAAAATGTTAAAATTTAAGTGTGGCACAAGCAAAATACTCAATTTTCAGGTCGTATTCAAAATACTCCGTAATTGAAGACTAACACACACAAATTTTAATTCTATCAAAAAATTCGTAAAAATGTAAAAACAGAAGTCTAACACCTTAAAAAAAAATTCAATTATGGTATTTTTTTTAAAACAAAGCTGAAATTGAAGTGTAACACAAGAAAAATAACCAATTTTCATGTTGTACTCAAAATACTCCGTAATTGTAGACTAACACACACATATTTAATATTTTTCAAAAATTTCTTAAAAATGCAAAAACAAAAGTATAACACGTTCAAAAAATTCAATTATGATATTTTTTAAAACAATGCTCAAATTTAAGTGTAACACAAGAAAAATACTCAATTTTCATATCGTACTCTAAATACTCCGTAATTGAAGACTAACACGCACAAATTTCAATTTGTTCAAAACTTTCTTAAAAATGCAAATACTGAAGTCTAACACCTTCAAAAAATTCCATAAAGATTTTTGTAAGAAAAATGTTAAAATTTAAGTGTGACACAAGCAAAATACTCAATTTTCATGTTATACTCAAAATACTCCGTAATTGAAGATTAACCCACACAAATATAAATTTTTTCATTAATTTCTTAAAAATGCGAAAGCATAATTCTAACACCTTCAAAAAAATTCAATTATGATATTTTTTAAAACAATGCTCAAATTGAAGTGTAACACAAGAAAAATATTCAATTTTAACGTCGTACTCAAAATACTCCATAATTGAAGACTAACATGCACAAATTTCAATTTGTTCAAAACTTTCTTAAAAATGCAAACACTGAAGTCTAACACCTTCAAAAAATTCAATAAAGATTTTTGTAAGAAAAGTGTTAAAATTTAAGTGTGACACAAGTAAAATACTCAATTTTCAGGTCGTACTCAAATTACTCCGTAATCGAAGACTAACACACACAAATTTCAATTTTATCAAAAATTTCGTAAAAATCTAAAAACAGAAGTCTAACACCTTCAAAAAATTCAATTATGGTATTTTTTAAAACAAAGCTCAAATTGAAGTGTAACACAAGAAAAATACCCAATTTTCACGTGGTACTCACAATACTCCGTAATTGTAGACTAACACACACATATTTAATTTTTTTCAAAAAAATCTTAAAAATGCAAAACAGAAGTCCAACACCTTCAAAAAATTCAATTACGATATTTTTCAAAACAATGCTCAAATTTAAGTGTAACACAAGAAAAATACTCAATTTTCATATCGAACTCAAAATACTCCGTAATTGAAGACTAACACGCAAAAATTACAATTTGTTCAAAACTTTCTTAAAAATGAAAAAACTGAAGTCTAACACCTTCAAAAAATTCAATAAAGATTTTTGTAATAAAAATGTTAAAATTTAAGTGTTACACAAGCAAAATACTCAATTTTCATGTCATACTCAAAATACTCCGTAATTGAAGATTAACACACAGCAATTTAAATTTTTGCAAACATTTCTTAAAAATGCAAAAACATAAGTCTAACACCTTAAAAAAAAAATTCAATTATGATATTTTTTAAAAAAATGCTCAAATTGAAGTGTAACATGAGAAAAATACTCAATTTTCATGTCGTACTCAAAATACTCCGTAATTGAAGACTAACAGGCACAAATTTCAATTTGTTCAAAACTTTCTTAAAAATGCAAACACTGAAGTCTAACACCTTCAAAAAATTCAATAAAGATTTTTGTAAGAAAAATGTTAAAATTTAAGTGTGACACAAGCAAAATACTCAATTTTCAGGTCGTACTCAAAATACTCCGTAATCGAAGACTAACACACACAAATTTCAATTTTATCAAAAATTTCGTAAAAATAAAAAAACAGAAGTCTAACACCTTCAAAAAATTCAATTATGGTATTTTTTAAAACAAATCTCAAATTGAAGTGTAACACAAGAAAAATACCCAAATTTCATGTTGTACTAAAAATACTCCGTAATTGTAGACTAACACAGACATATTTAATATTTTTCAAAAAATTCTTAAAAATGCAAAAACAGAAGTCTAACATCTTCCAAAAATTCAATTATGATATTTTTAAAACAATGCTCAAATTTAAGTGTAACACAAGAAAAATACTCAATTTTCATATCGAGCTCAAAATACTCCGTAATTGAAGACTAACACGCAAAAATTACAATTTGTTCAAAACTTTCTTAAAAATGAAAAAACTGAAGTCTAAAACCTTCAAAAAATTCAATAAATATTTTTGAAAGAAAAATGTTAAAATTTAAGTGTTACACAAGCAAAATACTCAATTTTCATGTTGTACTCAAACTACCCCGTAATTGAAGACTAACACACACAAATTTAAGTTTTTTCAAAAATTTCTTAGAAATGCAAAAACATAAGTCTAACACCTTAAAAAAAAATTCAATTATGATATTTTTTAAAACAATGCTCAAATTGAAGTGTAACACAAGAAAAATACTCAATTTCAATGTCGTACTCAAAATACTCCGTATCGGAAAACTCACACACACAAATTTTAATTTGTTCAAAACTTTCTTAAAAATGGAAAAACTGAAGTCCAACACCTTCAAAAAATTCAATAAAGATTTTTGTAAGAAAAATGTTAAAATTTAAGTGTGACATAATTAAAATACTCAATTTTCATGTCATACTAAAAATACTCCATAATTGAAGATTAACACACACAAATTTAAATTTTTTTAAAAATTTCTTAAAAATGCAAAAACATAAGTATAACTCCCTCAAAAAAATTCAATTATGATATTTTTTAAAACAATGCTCAAATTGAAGTGTAACACAAGAAAAATACTCAATTTTCATGTCTTACTCAAAATACTCCGTAATTGAAGACTAACAGGCACAAATTTCAATTAGTTCAAAACTTTCTTAAAAATGCAAACACGGAAGTCTAACACCTTCAAAAAATTCAATAAAAATTTTTGTAAGAAAAATGTTAAAATTTAAAGGCGACACAAGCAAAATACTCAATTTTCAGGCCATACTCAAAATACTCCGTAATCGAAGACTAACACACACAAATTTCAATTTTATCAAAAATTTCGTAAAAATGTAAAAACAGAAGTCTAACACCTTCAAAAAATTCAATTATGGTATTTTTAAAACAAAGCTCAAATTGAAGTGTAACACAAGAAAAATATCCAATTTTCTTGTTGTACTCAAAATACTCCGTAATTGTAGACTAACACACACATATTTAATTTTTTTCAAAAATTTCTTAAAAATGCAAAAAAAGAAGTCTAACTCCTTCAAAAAATTCAATTATGATATTTTTTAAAACAATGCTAAAATTTAAGTGTAACACAAGAAAAATACTCAATTTTCATATCGTACTGAAAATACTCCGTAATTGAAGACTAACACGCACAAATTTCAATTTGTTCAAAACTTTCTTAAAAATGCAAAAACTGAAGTCTAAAACCTTCAAAAAATTCAAAAAAGATTTCTGTAAAAAAAATGTTAAAATTTAAGTGTGACACAAGCAAAATTCTCAATTTTCATGTCATACTCAAAATACTCCGTAATTGAAGATTAACACACACAAATTTAATTTTTTTCGAAAATTTCTTAAAAATTCAAAAACATAAGTCCAATACCTTCAAAAAAAATTCAATTATGATATTTTTTTAAACAATGATCAAATTGAAGTGTAACACAAGAAAAATACTCAATTTTCATGTCGTACTCAAAATACTCCGTAATTGAAGACAAACAGGCGCAAATTTCAATTTGTTCAAAACTTTCTTAAAAAATGCAAACACTGAAGTCTGACACCTTCAAAAAATTCAATAAAGTTTGTTGTAAGAAAAATGTTAAAATTTAAGTGTGACACAAGCAAAATACTCAATTTTCCGGTCGTGCTCAAAATACTCCGTAATCGAAGACTAACACACACAAATTTCAATTTTATCAAAAATTTCGTAAAAATGTAAAAACAGAAGTCTAACACCTTCAAAAAATTCAATTATGGTAGTTTTTAAAACAAAGCTGAAATTGTAGTGTAAGACAAGAAAAATACCCAATTTTCATGTTGTACTCAAAATACTAATTTATTGTAGACTAACACACACATATTTAATTGTTTTCAAAAATTTCTTTAAAATGCAAAAAACATAAGTCTAACACCGTCGAAAAATTCAATTATGATATTTTTTAAAACAATGCTCAAATTTAAGTGTAACACAAGAAAAATACTCAATTTTCATATCGTACTCAAAATACTCCGTAATTGAAGACTAACACGCACATATTTTAATTTTTTCGAAAATTTCTTAAAAATGCATAAACAAAAGTCTAACACCTTCAAAAAAATTCAATTATGATATTTTAAAAAAAATGCTCAAATTGAAGTGTAACACAAGAAAAATACTCAATTTCCATGTCGTACTCAAAATACTCCGTAATTGAAGACTAACAGGCACAAATTTCAATTTGTTCATAACTTTCTTAAAAATGCCAAAACCGAAGTCTAACACCTTCAAAAAAATTCAATGATGATTTTTGTAAGAAAAATGTTAAAATTTAATTGTGACAAAAGCAAACTACTAAATTTTCAGGTCGTACTCAAAATACTCCGTAATTGAAGACTAACACACACAAATTTCTATTTAATCAAAAATTTCGTAAAAATGTAAAAACAGAAGTCTAACACCTTAAAAAAAAAATTCAATTATGGTATTTTTTAAAACAAAGCTCAAATTGAAGTGTAACACAAGAAAATAACCCAATTTTCATGTTGGACTCAAAATACTCCGTAATTGTAGACTAACACACACAGATTTATTTATTTTCAAAAATTTCTTAAAAATGTAAAAACAGAAGTATAACACCTTCAAAAAATTCAATTATGATATTTTTTAAAACAATGCTCAAATTTAAGTGTAACACAAGAAAAATACTCAATTTTCATTTCGTACTCAAAATACTCCGTAATTGATGACTAACACACACAAATTTCAATTTGTTCAAAACTATCTTGAAAATTCAAAAACTATAGTCTAACACCTTCAAAAAATTCAATAAAGATTTTTGTAATAAAAATGTTTAAATTTAAGTGTGACCCAAGCAAAATACTCAATTTTCATGTCGTACTCAAAATACTCCGTAATTGAAGATTAACACACACAAATTTAAATTTTTTCAAAAATTTCTTAAAAATGCAAAAACAAAAGTATAACACCTTCAAAAAAAATTCAATTATCATATTTCAAAAAACAAATGCTCAAATTGAAGTGTAACACAAGAAAAATACTCAATTTTCATATCGTACTCAAAATACTCCGTAATTGAAGACGAACACGCACATATTTCAATTTGTTCAAAACTTTCTTAAAAATTCAAAAACTGAAGTCTAAAACCTTCAAAAAATCCAAAAAAGATTTTTGTAAGAAAAATGTTAAAATTTAAGTGTGACACAAGCAAAATTCTCAATTTTCATGTCGTACTCAAAATACTCCGTAATTGAAGATTAACACACACAAATTTTAATTTTTTCAAAAATTTCTCAAAAATGCAAAAACTTAAGTCTAACACCTTAAAAAAAAAAAATTCAATTATGATATTTTTTAAAACAATGCTCAAATTGAAGTGTAGCACAAGAAAAATACTCAATTTTTATGTCGTACTCATAATACTCGGTAATTGAAGACTAACAGGCACAAATTTCAATTTGTTCAAACCTGTCTTAAAAATACAAACACTGAAGTCTAACTCCTTCAAAAAATTCAATAAAGATTTTTGTAAGAAAAATGTTAAAATTTAAGTGTGACACAAGCAAACTACTCAATTTTCAGGTCGTACTCAAAATACTCCGTGATTGAAGACTAACACACACTAATTTCAATTTTATCAAAAATTTCGTAAAAATCTAAAAACAGAAGTCTAACACCATAAGAAAAAATTTAATTATGGTATTTTTTAAAACAAAGCTCAAATTGAAGCGTAACACAAGAAAAATTCCCAATTTTCATGTTGTACTCAAAATACTACGTAATTGTAGACTAACACACACTTATTTAATTTTTTTCAAACATTTCTTAAAAATGCAAATATAGAAGTCTAACACCTTCAAAAAATTCAATTATGATATTTTTTAAAACAATGCTCAAATTTAAGTGTAACACAAGAAAAATACTCAATTTTCTTATCGTACTCAAAATACTCCGTAATTGAAGACTAACACGCACAATTTTCAATTTGATTAAAACTTTCTTAAAAATACAAAAACAGAAGTCTAACACCTTCAAAAAATTCAATAAAGATTTTTGTAAGAAAAATGTTAAAATTTAAGTGTGACACAAGCAAAATACTCAATTTTCATGTGGTACACAAAATACTCCGTAATTGAGTACTAACAGGCACAAATTTCAATTTGTTCAAAACTTTCTTAAAAATGCAAACACTGAAATCTAACACCTTCGACAAATTGAATTAAGTTATTTTTTAAAAATATGTCAAAATTAAAGTGTAACACATGCAAAATACAAAATTTTTATTCCGTACTCAAATTACTCCGTAATTGAAGACACAAATTTCAATTTTTTTAAAGATTTCTTAAAAATGCAAAAACAGAAGTCTAACATCTTCAAAAAATTCAATTAAGATTTTTTTAAAAAATATGTTAAAATTTAAGTGTGACACAAGCAAAATACTCAATTTTCAGGTCGTACTCAAAATATTCCGTGATTGAAGACTAACACACACTAATTTCAATTTTATCAAAAATTTCGTAAAAAATGTAAAAACAGAAGTCTAACACCGTAAAAAAAAAAAATTCAATTATGATATTTTTTAAATCAATGCTCAAATTTAAGTGTAACACAAGAAAAATACTAAATTTTCATATCGTACTCAAAATACTCCGTAATTGAAGACTAACACGCACAAATTTCAATTATTTCAAAGATTTCTTAAAAATGCAAAAACAGAAGTCTAACACATCTTCAAAAAATTAAATTAAGATTTTTTTAAAAAATATGTTAAAATTTAAGTGTGACACAAGCAAAATACACAATTTTCATGTTGTACTCAAAATATTCCGTGATTGAAGACAAACACACACTAATTTCAATTTTATCAAAAAGTTCGTAAAAATGTAAAAACAGAAGTCTAACACCGTAAAAAAAAAATTCAATTATGATATTTTTTAAAACAATGCTCAAATTTAAGTGTAACACAAGAAAAATACTAAATTTTCATATCGTACTCAAAATGCTCCGTCATTGAAGACTAACACGCACAAATTTCAATTTTTTCAAAGATTTCTTAAAAATGCAAAAAAAGAAGTCTAACATCTTCAAAAAATTCAATTAAGATTTTTTTAAAAAATATGTTAAAATTTAAGTGTGACACAAGCAAAATACTCAATTTTCAGGTAGTACTGAAAATACTCCGTAATTGAAGACTAACACGCACAAATTTCAATTTTATCTAAAATTTCGTCAAAATGTTAAAACGGAAGTCTAACACCTTCAAAAAATTCAATTAAGATTCTTTTAAAAAATATGTTAAAATTTAAGTGTGACACAAGCAAAATACTCAATTTTCAGGTAGTACTGAAAATACTCCGTATTTGAAGACTAACACACACAAATTTCAATTTTATCAAAATTTTCGTAAAAATGTAAAAACAGAAGTCTAATACCTTCAAAACAATGCTCAAATTGATGTGTAACACAAGAAAAATACCCAATTTTCATGTTGTACTAAAAATACTCCGTAATTGAAGACTAGCACACACAAATTTAATTTTTTTCAAAAATTTCTTAAAAATGCAAATACAGAAGTCTAACACCTTCAAAAAATTCAATTATGATATTTTTTAAAACAATGTTCAAATTGAAGTGTAACACAAGAAAAATACTCAATTTTCATATCGTACTCAAACTACCCCGTAATTGAAAACTAACACGCACAAATTTCAATGTGTTCAAAAGATTCTTAAAAATGCAAAAACTGAAGTCTGACACCTTCAAAATATTGAGTGAAGATAATTTTTAAAAATATGTCAAAAATTAAAGTGTAACACATGTAAAAAACACAATTTTTATTCCGTACTCAAATTACTCCGTAATTGAAGACTAACACACACAAATTTCAATTTTTCCAAAGATTTCTAGTAAACGAAAAATAGAAGTCCAACACCTTCAAAAAATTCAATTAATATATTTTTTAAAAATATGTTAAAATTTAAGTGTGACACAAGCAAAATACTGAATTTTCTGGTCGTACTCAAAATACCCCGTAATTGAAGACTAACACACACAAATTTAAATTTGATCAAAAATTTCGTAAAAATGTAAAAACAGAAGTCTAACACCATTAAAAAAAATTCAATTATGATATGTCTTAAAACAAAGCTCAAATTGAAGTGTAACACAAGAAAAATACCCAATTTTCATTTTGTACTCAAAATACTCCGTAATTGAAGACAAACACACACAAATTTAATGTTATTCAAAAATTTCTTAAAAATGCTCAAACAAAAGTCTAACACCTTCAAAAAATTCAATTATGATATTTTTTAAAACAATGCTCAAATTGATGTGTAACACAAGGAAAATACCCAATTTTCATGTTGTACTCAAAATACTCCGTAATTGAAGACAAACACACACAAATTTATTGTTTTTCAAAAATTTCTTAAAAATGCTAAAACAGAAGTCTAACACCTTCAGAAAGTTCAATTATGATATTTTTTAAAACAAATCTCAAATTTTAGTTTAACACAAGAAAAATACCCAATTTTCATGTCGTACTCAAAATACTCCGTAATTGAAGACTAACACACACAAATTTCATTTTTTTCAAAACTTTCTTAAAAATGCAAAAACTGAAGTCTAACAGCTTCAAAAAATTGAATAAAGATATTTTTTGGAAATATGTTAAAATTAAAGTGTACCACATGCAAAATACTAAATTTTTATACCGTACTCAAATTACTTCGTAATTGAAGACTAACACACACAAATTTCAATTTTTTCAAAGATTTCTTAAAAATGAAAAAACAGAAGTCTAACACCTTCAAAAAATTCAATTAAGATTCTTATAAAAAATATGTTAAAATTTAAGTGTGACACAAGCAAAATACTCAATTTTCAGGTCGTACTGAAAATACTCCGTGATGGAAGACTAACACAAACAAATTTCAATTTTATCAAACATTTCGCAAAAATGTAGAAACAGAAGTCTAACACGTTCAAAAAATTCAATTATGATATTTGTAAAAACAATGCTCAAATGGATGTGTAACACAAGAAAAATACCCAATTTTCATGTAGTACTAAAAATACTCCGTAATTGAAGACTAACACACAAAAATTTCTTAAAAATCCAAAAACAGAAGTCTAACACGTTAAAAAAAAATTCAATTATGTTATTTTTTAAAACAATGATCAAATTGAAGTGTAACACAAGAAAAATACTCAATTTTCATATCGTACTCAAACTACTCTGTAATTGAAAACTAACACGCACAAATTTCAATGTGTTCAAAACATTCTTAAAAATGCAAAAACTGAAGTCTTAACACCTTCAAAAAATAGAATAAAGATAATTTTTAAAAATATGTCAAAAATTAAAGAGTAACACAAGTAAAATACACAATTTTTATTCCGTACTCAAATTACTCCGTAATTGAAGACTAACACACCCAAATTTCAATTTTTCCAAAGATTTCCTGTAAACGAAAAAATAAAAGTCTAATACCTTCAAAAAATTCAATTAATATATTTTTTAAAAATATGTTAAAATTTAAGTGGGACACAAGCAAAATACTGAATTTTCTGGTCGTACTCAAAATACCCCGTAATTGAAGACTAACACACACAAATTTAAATTTGATCAAAAATTTCGTAAAAATGTAAAAACAGAAGTCTAACACCATCAAAAAATTCAATTATGATATGTTCTAAAACAAAGCTCAAATTGAAGTGTAACAGAACAAAAATACCCAATTTTCATGTTGTACTCAAAATACTCTGTAATTGAAGACTAACACACAAATTTAATTTTTTTCAAAAATTTCTTAAAAATGCAAAAATAGAAGTCTAACACCTTAAAAAAAATTCAATTATGATATTTTTTAAAACATTGCTCAAGTTGAAGTGTAACACAAGAAAAATACTCAATTTTCATATCGTACTCAAACTACTCCGTAATTGAAAACTAACTCGCACAAATTTAAATGTGTTCAAAACATTCTTAAAAATGCAAAAACTGAAGTCTAACACCTTCAAAATATTGAATAAAGATAATTTTTAAAAATATCTCAAAAATTAAACCGTAACACATGTAAAACACACAATTTTTATTCCGTACTCAAATTACTCCGTAATTAAATACTAACACACACAAATTTCAATTTTTTCAAAGATTTCATAAAAATGAAAAAACGGAAGTCCAACACCTTAAAAAAATTCAATTAAGATTCTTTTAAAAAATATGTTAAAATTTAAGTGTGACACTAGCGAAATACTCAATTTTCAGGTCGTACTGAAAATACTCCGTAATGGAAGACTAACACACACAAATTTCAATTTTATCAAAAATTTCGTAAAAATGTAGAAACAGAAGTCTAACACCTTCAAAAAGTTCAATTATGATATTTGTTAAAACAATGCTCAAATTGATGTGCAACACAAAAAAAATACCCAATTTTCATGTTGTACACAAAATACTCCTTAATTGAAGACAAACACACACAAATTTAATGTTTTTCAAAAATTTCTAAACAATGCAAAAACAGAAGTCTAACACCTTCAAAAAATTCAATTATGATATTTTTTAAAACAATAGTCAAATTGAAGTGTAACACAAGAAAAATACTCAATTTTCATGTCGTACTCAAAATACTCCGTAATTGAAGACTAAGACGCACAAATTTCGATTTGTTCAAAACTTTCTTAAAAATGCAAAAACTGAGGTCTAACACCTTCAAAAAATTCAATTATGATATTTTTTAAAACAAATATTAAATTTAAGGGTAACACAAGAAAAATACCCAATTTTCATGTCGTACTCAAAATACTCCGTAATTGAAGACTAACACACACAAATTTCAATTTTTTCAAAACTTTCTTAAAAATGCAAAAGCTGAAGTCTAACAGCTTCAAACAATTGAATAAAGATTTTTTTTGAAATATGTTAAAATTAAAGTGTAACACATGCAAAATACTAAATTTTTATTCCGTACACAAATTACTTCGTAATTGAAGACTAACACACACAAATTTCAATTTTTTCAAAGATTTCTTAAAAATGAAAAAAAAAACAGAAGTCTAACACCTTCAAAAAATTCAATTAAGATTCTTTTAAAAAATATTTTATAATTTAAGTGTGACACAAGCAAAATACTCAATTTTCAGGTCGTACTGAAAATACTCCGTAATGGAAGACTAACACAAACAAATTTCAATTTTATCAAAAATTTCGTAAAAATTTAGAAACATAAGTCTAACACCTTCAAAAAATTCAATTATTATATTTGTTAAAACAATGCTCAAATTGATGTGTAACACAAGAAAAATACCCAATTTTAATGTTGTACTAAAAATACTCCGAAATTGAAGACTAACACACACAAATTTAATTTTTTTCCAAAATTTCTTAAAAATGCAAAAACAGAAGTCTAACACCTTCATATAGTTCAATTATGATATTTTTTAAAACAATGCTCAAATTGAAGTGTAACACAAGAAAAATACTCAATTTTCATATTGTACTCAAACTACTCCGAAATTGAAAACTAACACGCACAAATTTCAATGTGTTCAAAACATTCTTAAAAATGCAAAAACTGAAGTCTAACACCTTGAAAATATTGAATAAAGATAATTTTTTAAAATATGTCAAAAATTAAAGTGTAACACATTTAAAATACACAATTTTAATTCCGTACTCAAATTACTCCGTAATTGAAGACTAACACACACAAATTTCAATTTTTCCAAAGATTTCCTGTAAACGAAAAAACAGAAGTCTAACACCTTCCAAAAATTCAATTAATATATTTTTTTAAAAATATGTTAAAATTTAAGCGTGACGCAAGAAAAATACTGAATTTTCTGGTCGTACTCAAAATATTCCGTAATTGAAGACTAACACACACAAATTTAAATTTGATGTAAAATTTCGTAAAAATGTAAAAACAGAAGTCTAACACCATCAAAAAATTCAATTATGATATGTTTTAAAACAAAGCTCAAATTGAAGTGTAACACAAGAAAAATACCGAATTTTCATGTTGTGCTCAAAATACTCTGTAACTGAAGACTACCACACACAAATTTAATTTTTTTCATAAATTTCTTAAAAATGCTAAAACAGAAGTCTAACACCTTCAAAAAAATTCCATTATGATATTTTTTAAAACAATGCTCAAATTGAAGTGTAACACAAGCAAAATACTCAATTTTCATGTCGTACTCAAAATACTCCATAATTGAAGACTAACACACACATATTCCAATTTTTTCGAAACTCTCTTAAAATTGCAAAAACTGAAGACTAGCACCTTCAAAAAATTGAATTATGATATTTTTTAAAACAAATCTCAAATTGAAGTGTAACATAAGCAAAATACCCAATTTTCATGTCGTACTCAATATACTCCGTAATCGAAGACTAACACGCACAAATTTCAATTTATTCAAAACTTTCTTAAAAATGCAAAAACTAAAGTCTAACAGCTTCAAAAAATTGAATAAAGATATTTCTTAGAAATATGTAAAAATTAAAGTGTAACACATGCAAAATACTCTATTTTTATTCCGTACTCAAATTACTCTGTAATTGAAAACTAACACACACAAATTTCAATTTTTTGAAAGATTTCATAAAAATTAAAAAACAGAAGTCTAACACCTTCAAAAAATTCAATAATTTTTTTTTAAAAAATATGTTAAAATTTAAATGTGACACAAGCACAATACTCAATTTTCAGGTCGTACTCAAAATACTCCGTAACTGAAGCCTAACTCCCACAAATTTGAATTTTTTCAAAAATTTTGTAAAAATGTAAAAACAGAAGTCTAACACCTTCAAAAAATTCAATTATGATATTTGTTAAAACAATGCTCAAATCGAAGCGTAACACAAGAAAAATACCCAATTTTCATGTTGTACTCAAAATACTCCGTAAATGAAGACAAACACACATAAATTTAATGTTTTTCAAATATTTCTTAAAAATGCAAAAACAGAAGTCTAACACCTTCAAAAAATTCAATTATGATATTTTTTAAAACAATGGTCAAATTGAAGTGTAACACAAGAAAAATACTCAATTTTCATGTCGTACTCAAAATACTCCGTAATTGAAGACTAACACGCAGAAATTTCGATTTGTCCAAAACTTTCTTAAAAATGCAAAAACTGAGGTCTAACACCTTCAAAAAAATTCAATTATGATATTTTTTAAAACAAATCTCAAATTTAAGTGTAACACAAGAAAAATACCCAATTTTCATGTCGTACTCAAAATACTCCGTAACTGAAGACTAACAGACACAAATTTCAATTTTTTCAAAACTTTCTAAAAAATGCAAGAACTGAAGTCTAACAGGTTCAAAAAGTTGAATAAAGATATTTTTTAGAAATATGTTAAAATTAAAGTGCAACACATGGAAAATACTAAATTTTTATTCCGTATTCAAATTACTTCGTAATTGAAGACTAACACACACAAATTTCAATTTTCTCAAAGATTTCTTAAAAATGAAAAAACCAAAGTCTAACACCTTCAAAAAATTCAATTAAGATTCTTTTAAAAAATATGTTAAAATTTAAGTGTGACACAAGCAAAATACTCGATTTTCAGGTCATAATGAAAATACTCCGTAATTGAAGACTAACACACACAAATTTCAATTTTATCAAAAATTTCGTAAAAATGTAAAAACAGAAGTCTATCACCTTCAAAAAATTCAATTATGATATTTTTTAAAACAATGCTCAAATTGATGTGTAACACAAGCAAAATACTCAATTTTCATGTCATACTCAAAATACTCCATAATTGAAGACTAACACACACAAATTTCGATTTGTCCAAAACTTTCTTAAAAATGCAAAAACTGAGGTCTAACACCTTCAAAAAAATTCAATTATGATATTTTTTAAAACAAATCTCAAATTTAAGTATAACACAAGAAAAATACCCAATTTTCATGTCGTACTCAAAATACTCCGTATTTGAAGACTAACACACACAAATTTCAATTTTTTCAAAACTTTCTAAAAAATGCAAGAACTGAAGTCTAACAGCTTCAAAAAATTGAATAAAGATATTTTTTAGAAATATGTTAAAATTAAAGTGCAACACATGCAAAATACTAAATTTTTATTCCGTACTCAAATTACTTCGTAATTGAAGACTAACACACACAAATTTCAATTTTTTCAAAGATTTCTTAAAAATGAAAAAACAAAAGTCTAACACCTTCAAAAAATTCAATTAAGATTCTTTTAAAAAATATGTTAAAATTTAAGTGTGACACAAGCAAAATACTCGATTTTCAGGTCATAATGAAAATACTCCGTAATTGAAGACTAACACACACAAATTTCAATTTTATCAAAAATTTCGTAAAAATGTAAAAACAGAAGTCTATCACCTTCAAAAAATTCAATTATGATATTTTTTAAAACAATGCTCAAATTGATGTGTAACACAAGCAAGATACTCAATTTTCATGTCATACTCAAAATACTCCATAATTGAAGACTAACACACACATATTCCAATTTTTTTCGAAACTCTCATAAAAATGTAAAAACTGAAGTCTAACACCTTAAATAAATTCAATTTTGATATTTTTTAAAACAAATCTCAAATTGAAGTGTAACACACGCAAAATACCCAAGTTTCATGTCGTACTCAATATACTCCGTAATTGAAGACTAACACACCCAAATTTCAATTTATTCAAAACTTTCTTAAAAATGCAAAAACTGAAGTCAACAGTTTCAAAAAATTGAATAAACATATGTCTTAGAAATATTATAAAATTAAAGTGTAACACATGCAAAATACTAAATTTTTATTCCGTACTCAAATTACTCCGTTATTGAAGACTAACACACACAAATTTCAATTTTTCCAAAGATTTCCTGTAAACGAAAAAACAGAAGTCTAACACCTTCAAAAAATTCAATTATATATTTTTTAAAAATATGTTAAAATTTAAGTGTGACACAAGCAAAATACTAAATTTTCTGGTCGTACTCAAAATATTCCGTAATTGAAGACTAACACACACAAATTTAAATTTGATCTAAAATTTCGTAAGAATGTAAAAACAGAAGTCTAACAACATCAAAAAATTCAATAATGATATGTTTTAAAACAAAGCTAAAATTAAAGCGTAACACAAGAAAAATACCCAATTTTCATGTTGTACTCAAAATACTCTGTAATTGAAGACTAACATACACAAATTTGTTATAAATATAATATATGAATGTCAAGCAACAAATCTTGTGAAGACGGAGACATTAATTATAGGATATTTGGTATATTTGATACTATATTATTTCCTTGTATTCTAGCGTTTTATATGGCAAGAGCTTTCTTGGCCTGCACTCAGCCTCTACTATATAAATGGGGTAGTGGCTATTGTATTCCTCCAACCCATTCAATAAGAATATTGTCTCCCCAAATTCTCTCTTTCATTCTTTATTTTATAACACGTTATCAGCACGAGACTCTAAACCAACTGGGATCTTTCAACTACGCAACTCTCTCGAAATTTCAGTCGAAGGTATTAGTGGTATGCGTATATTTGTTGCTATGATGTTTTATACGGGTTAAGACCAAAAATATATTTGTATAATCTTTCAAGCATCCTTATATCTATTACTGTTTGTTCAACCACCAAAATGTGTACCATGTACTGTTCACCAATTTAAATATTGCATTCATGTCATAGAAAATGGATTTCTGTTTGTATAAGCTTTTATGCATTCCATACCCATGTTGCCTTTTTCAATGGTCATTAATAGGAAATTGATCTCGTATAATCTCTTTATTCAAACTACTTATATTCTTCTTTATAAAATATATTATGTTTGTTTAATGAAAAGTAAATTATACATCAAATATTGATATGTAACCAGAAGTTGCAAGTTCATATTATTAAGGCAGCCGAAGTTGCTCGTTTCAATTATCTAACATGAAGTTGCATGTTCATTTTCTTAACGCACCCGAAGTTGTTCGTTTTAATTGTGTAACCAGAAGTTGCATCCTCATTTTATTAACGCACCTGAATGTGCGGGTTTAAATTTACGCACTAGAAGTTGCAAATACATTTTATTTTCTTTCCGTACGTTTATTTTTCTCGGACATTTATTTTGGCGCATTTAATTCTAATTATGTATGCACCTGAAGTTGCAATTTAGTTTATTAAAGCACCGGAAGTTGCTCGTTTAAATTGTGCACTAGAAGTTGCAAGTTTATTAACGTACCAAGAATTGTAAGTTTGTTTTTCTTTATATGTATTTGAAGTTGTAAATTTATTCAAGTTTATTAAATTGGATATACATTATGTGATGACTTGAAGTTGCTAGATTATTATTATTGATTCTTACACAAATTTATTGTGTTTATAAGATCTATACTCGTAGTATTATTCTCATTGAAAGAGTATTAGTATTTACATTATGAAACATTATTAATGCCAGAAGCATGATAATAATATCGTAAGCATAATAATTTTAACGTTGGATACGTAATACTTCAGAAGAATACATGTTATGATGATAAGAGTTTATGTTACATGTTTTGGACCTGTAGTCTAGAATATGTATTTTAAGATTATAATTTTAAATTTTATGAAATTTGTTGTATACACCAGAAGTGTATGTTAACGCACCCGTAGTTGCTTATTGAAAATAAACACCAGAAGTCGTGAGAATATTTATATTTATTTTTTGCATGTTTATTTTATGTTAATTTATTATTCGCACACTTATTATTAGTATGTTTAATTTATTTATTTATATTGTTCGAACATCTATTATCGTTTATATTTGCACCAGTAATTGCAATCCAGTATTAATGCACACAAAGTTCGAAATCTTATCTTATTGAAACCTGGAGTTTCAATTACGATGTTCAAGTTAAAGAGCACCTAATAAAGTTGATAATGTTATAGAAAGCACCTGAAGTTGCCAGAGCACAAAATATATAATATATTTATCCAATATTATAGACTTGATATGAATAAATATTGGCATAAAATAAATAATTGAAAATATTCTAGAAATGCGCTCATGCAAAAGCAAATTAGATTGATGATTGATTTTATTCCATTCCCAGAAGTGAATGTTGCCTCGAAGGCTGAAGTGCAAATTATATCCGGCACAAATATTGATCACGATAACAAAATCACATAATAAATAAAAAGACTCGTGAAAATATGTTTACAAAGAGTCCGAAAATATATTCTTCAAGATGTGGCTTGAAAATAGTTGTACCAGTACTATACCATAAATCCTCTATTGTTTATGAAACCTCTTGAAGAGAAAAACAAGAAAAAAAAGGGATGATTTTCTTATCTATCAAGATAAAGTGTATTTTGTGTCGAATTATTTATTTCATCAATAAAAGGATGCGTATATTAAATTACAAGAGCGTATGCTTATAATTGGTGACTCTAGAAGAGTTTTTATTTGATTGCTCCAGGAAATACATTATCTATATTGCTCCGAAAGAGTCATTATGTTAATACAAGCATATTAGTTTATTCTTATGACATGCAATTATATTAGTAAAATTGAAATCATAATATGAACCAGAAGTTCAATTTATAAAACAAAAAATAATTCTATGATTTGAATTAATTGTTTAGACATAGAATATGCATATCAGATCGTGACTCGATTAAGACCAACTATTTATCATAAATACTCCCCAATTTTTATTATAAGTTGTGAGTGATCGGGGCAAGAACTATTCACTCAATTATTATTTTTTATGTGCAGTAGGTGTGTGATAACACATGGACGAGTTAAAAGATGTGTTTGATATATATATAGTTGATTTATTTTGTAGAAATGTATATCATGAACATTTATTTAGTTGAACCAGAAGTTCAAATGATATGCACCAACATAAAAATTTAAAAATGTATTTGTAAACTAGAAGTTTACATTCAAGAAAGTAACAAAGTTAAATATGTATGTTGCAAATATGAAATCTCTGAAGGAGAAGTTACATATACAACTAAGATGGTTTATGAAATAACCAAACATGAGTAATTTTTTTTTTTTGAAGATATAAGATATCATGCAAGTCCCGAAGAACTTCATTAGATATTAATTAAAATATCAACAACTCGTGCCTAAATCAGGGGGAGAGAATGAAAACTGGAAAAATAAGAAATTATATGAATTGCATCATCACATCAGATCCTCGAACATGTAAACATGAACTAGGAGTTCATAAATAAATTATTTGCACGAAATTGCAAATCGGTGATTTGATGCATTGATCAATACAAGAATGAATAAAGAGTACAAGTTTCCAGTCTAAAATGCTCATATTTGTAGTATAATATCCTTGGATAATTTTAAATATGATATAAGCCGGAAGCTTGGTCGACCAATCGGTTCCAATATTAGAAATCCAAAGGAATAAAAAAGAGCATGATAACAAGTTGGCAATAAAGAAGTTGATAATACTTCTAATAATATATATCCTTTTTAACAGGATAATGAAAGATTAATTAGTAGATTTGACATAAATAAATATACAACCTTTAGAAAAGGTTCAGGTACCTGACAACATCGAAATTGTTGAAAATAATGAGATCTCAAAATAATGTCTCTACTAGAAGAAGATGGAACCGAAATAAAACTATAGTTATTAGAAAGTTGGCATGGGTGCGATTTCAATTTATAATTAATAAAACGAGGATCTGAAAATTAAATCAATTGTGGAATGTCGACATTTAAAAATAATTGGCCAATAACATAAATCACATAAGAAATTGAAATTGATGGACCTGAAGTCCGAAAACCACCTTACATGGTGATACAAATTGTATTTATGTTTTTAATTTGTTAAAAGGTCTTTGAAGGACTAAAATTGTTTCTTGTATTTATTATATCAGATTATTCACATGATTCATTTTGCTAGGATATTCATGAAAATCCACGAAGGATTTAGTATGCCTGAATCATACGATTAAAATTCTCGAGAGATATATTATATTAAATTACAAAGATCTTTGCATGAATAGTAATTTGAGCCATAAGATATAATCGATGTAATAAGTAAGAATATATATACCGATATGAATGATCAAATTCGCAGATGCGTATTTATTACAAATAAATAGTGTTTAATTAATAATTATGTGAACTCCCGAAGAGTTCTAAAAGAAGAAATTTGACGTAAAAGATATCGAATGTGAAATATTATTATTCATGGATTACAAATATAATAAATATTTCCTGAAGAAATTAGTTTGTCGGTGGGAACTAAGATTTCAAAACAGCTAGTGGAAAAGATTGAACTTCTTAGTCGTGAAATATTTGTATCCATGAGGGGGAGAAATAATACTCATTGCACTCGTTTTGTCCTTGATCATGGTTTTGTCCCACTGGGTTTTCCTGACAAGGTTTTTAACGAGGCTGCTTATGAAGTGTATGAAACATAATAATATTGCACTCTTTTTCTTTCACTAGTATTTTTGTCCCATTGGGTTTTACCTAGTAAGGTTTTAACGAGGCATATTTTTATGATGTAAATTTCCAAAAGGAAACTCCGTAACCATTTCTCCATTTATATTCAAAGTGACTAAAGCAATTCAAGAAGAATCAAATTCACTTGAAAAACGTAAAGATTTTGAACCCGTAGTCCAAACAACTATTACATGCAACATACGAATTACAAACATGTATGTATAAGAAAATGTGCAATAATGAAATTTTTGTTGGTCCAGAAGTACCACATTTGAGTATTATTGGTCCCAACAAGCAGCACTTCGAGGGTTCAAAATAATGGTGAGATAAATGTCCAACAAATTTACTCGAATGATAACCTGGATGATCTCTTCACCAGGTCGTTGTCATTGCATCTTTCTAGAACGTGGTTTACAAGATGAGACTTCGTCGTCTTAAGGAGATTTGCATATATGAGGGGGAGATTTAGTACGCATTGCACTCTTTTTCCATTGGTCATGGTTTTATCCCAATGGATTTTTCCTGGCAAGGTTTTTAATGAGGCGCGTTCCTGGCAAGGATAATTCTCCCAAATTATTTTCCTCACACAATCTCCAGAAGAGCAGCGAAATTGATATCTATCAAATTCGCTCAAGTAATAATCTTGAAGATTTCTTGCCAACTAAACTTTCAGACAATTAAGACATAAGATTAAACTCCGTTATTTTGGAGATATGTGTATCCATCAGGGGGAGCAACAATACGCGCTACACTCTTTTTTCCTAGTCATGGTTTTTATCCCACTGGGTTTTTCCAGACCAGGTTTTTAACGAGGTAGCTACTTATGCGTATGAAATATTGACATCCAAGGGGGAGTGTTATAAATATAATATATGGATGTCAAGCAACAAATCTTGTGAAGATGGAGACATTAATTATAGGATATTTGGTATATTTCATATTGTATTATTTCCTTGTATTCTAGCGTTTTATATGGCAAGAGCTTTCTTGGCCTGCACTCACCCTCTACAATATAAATGGGGTAGTGGCTATTGTATTCCTCCAACCCATTCAATAAGAATATTGTCTCCCCAAATTCTCTCTTTCATTCTTTATTTTATAACAAAATTTAATTTTTTTCAAAAATTTCTTAAAAATGCTAAAACAGAAGTCTAACACCTTCAAAAAATTCAATTATGATATTTTTTAAAACAATGCTCAAATTGAAGTGTAACACAAGCAAAATACTCAATTTTCATGTCGTACTCAAAATACTCCATAATTGAAGACTAACACACACATATTCCATTTTTTTCGAAACTCTCTTAAAAATCCAAAAACTGAAGTCTAACACCTTAAAAAAATTCAATTATGATATTTTTTAAAACAAATCTCAAATTGAAGTGTAACACAAGCAAAATAACCAATTTTCATGTCGTACTCAATATACTCCGTAATTGAAGACTAACACACACAAATTTCAATTTTTTCAAAACTTTCTTAAAAATGCAAAAACAGAAGTCTAACGGCTTCAAAAAATTGAATAAAGACATTTTTTAGAAATATGTTAAAATTAAAGTGTAACACGTGCAAATTACTCAATTTTCAGGTCGTACTCAAATAGTCCTTAATTGAAGACTAACACACACAAATTTCAATTTTTTTAAAAATTTCGTAAAAATGCAAAAACAAAAGTCTAACTCCTTCAAAAAATTCAATTATGATATTTTTTAAAACAATGATCAAATTGAAGTTTAACACAAACAAAATATCCAATTTTCATGCCCTACTCCAAATACTACGTAATTGAAGACTAAAACACACAAATTTCAATTTTTTCAAAACTTTCTTAAAAATGCAAAAACTGAAGTATAACGGCTTCAAGAAATTGAATAAAGATATTTTTTAGAAATATGTTAAAATTAAAGTGTAACACATGCAAAATACTCAATTTTTATTCCGTACTCAAAATACTCCTTAATTGAAGACAAACATTCACAAATTTTAATTTTTTCAAAAATTTCGTAAAAATGCAAAAACAGAAAGTCTAACTCCTTCAAAAAATTCAATTAAGATTTTTTTTAAAAACATGTCAAAATTTAAGTGTGACACAAGCAAAATTCTCAATTTTCAGGTCGTCCTCAAAATACTCCGTAATTGAAGACAAACACACACAAATTTAATTTTTTTCAAAAATTTCGTAAAAATGAAAAAAAGAAGTCTAACACCTTCAAAAAATTCAATTATGATATTTTTTAAAACAATGGTCAAATTGAAGTATAACACAAACAAAATATCCAATTTTCAGGTCGTACTCAAAATACTCCGTAATTGAAGACTAACACACACAAATTTCAATTTTATCAAAAATTTCGTAAAATTGTAAAAACAGAAGTCTTACACCTTCAAAAAATTGAATTATGATATTTTTTAAAACAAAGCTCAAATTAAAGTGTAATACAAGAAAAATACCCAATTTTCATGTCGTACTCTAAGTACTCCGTAATTGAAGACTAACACACACAAATTTAAATTTTTCAAAAAATTCTTAAAAATGGAAAAACAGAAGTCTAACACCTTCGAAAAATTCAATTAAATTTTTTTAAAAAAATATGTTAAAATTGAATTATAACACAAGAAAAATACTCAATTTTCATGTCGTACTCAAAATACTCCGTAATTGAAGACTAACACACACAAATTTCTTTTTTTTCAAAACTTTCTTTAAAATGCAAAAACTGATGTCTAACACCTTCAAAAAAATTCATTTAAGATATTTTTATAAAAATGTTAAATTGAATTATAACACAAGAAAAATACTCAAAATACAACGTAATTGAAGACTAACACACACAAATTTCAATTTTTTTAAAACATTCTTAAAATTGCAAAAACAGAAGTCTAACGGCTTCAAAAAATTGATTAAGGATATTTTTTAGAAATATGTCAAAATTAAAGTGTAACACATGCAAAATACTCAATTTTCAGGTCGTACTCAAATACTCCTTCATTGAATACTAACACACACAAATTTCAATTTTATTAAAAATTTCGTAAAAATGCAAAAACAAAAGTCTAACTCCTTCAAAAAATTCAATTATGATATTTTTTAAAACAATGCTCAAATTGAAGTTTAACACAAACAAAATATCCAATTTTCATGTCCTACTCCAAATACTACGTAATTGAAGACTAAAACATACAAATTTCAATTTTTCCAAACTTTCTTAAAAATGCAAAAACTGAAGTGTAACACCTTCAAAAAATTGAAAAAAGATATTTTTTTAAAATATGTTAATATTAAAGTGTAACACATGCAAATTTCAATTAACATTTTTTCTAAAAATATTTTAAAATTGAATTATAACACAAGCAAAATACTCAATTTTCATGCCGTAGTCAAAATACTCCGTAATTGAAGACTAACACACACAAATTTCTTTTTTTTCAAAACTTTCTCAAAATTGCAAAAACTGATGTCGAACACCTTCAAATAATTCAATTAAGATATTTTTTTTAAAATGTTAAATTGAATTATAACACGAGAAAAATACTCAAAATACTCCGTAATTGAAGACTTACACACACAAATTTCAATTTTTTCAAAACTTTCTTAAAAATGCAAAAACAGAAGTCTAACGGCTTCAAAAAATTGAATAAAGATATTTTATAGAAATATGTTAAAATTAAAGTGTAACACATGCAAAATACTCAATTTCCAGGTCGTACTCAAATACTCCTTAATTGAAGACTAACACACACAAATTTCAATTTTTTTAAAAATTTCGTAAAATTACAAAAACAAAAGTCTTGACTCCTTCAAAAAATTCAATTATGATATTTTTTAAAACAATGCTCAAATTGAAGTTTAACACAAACAAAATATCCAATTTTCATGTCCTACTCCAAATACTACGTAATTGAAGACTAAAACATACAAATTTCAATTTTTCCAAACTTTCTTAAAAATGCAAAAACTGAAGTCTGACACCTTCAAAAAATTGAATAAAGATATTTTTTTTAAATATGTTAAAATTAAAGTGTAACACATGCAAAATACTCAATTTTCAGGTCGTACTCAAAATACTCCGTAATTGAAGACTAACACACACAAATTTCAATTTTATCAAAAATTTCGTAAAATTGTAAAAACAGAAGTCTTACACCTTCAAAAAATTCAATTATGATATTTTTTAAAACAAAGTTCAAATTAAAGTGTAATACAAGAAAAAAACCCAATTTTCATGTCGTAATCTAAGTACTCCGTAATTGAAGAATAACACACTCAAATTTAAATTTTTGTAAAACTTTTTGAAAAATGCAAAAACTGAAGTCTAACACCTTCAAAAAATTCAAAACAGATTTTTTTTAAAAATATGTCAAAATTTAAGTGTGACACAAGCAAAATTACAAATTTTCAGGTCGTACTCAAAGTACTCCGTAATTGAAGACTGACACAGACAAATTTCACTTTTTTCAAAAATTTCGTAAAAATGAAAAAAAAGAAGTCTAAAACCTTCAAAAAATTCAAATATGATATTTTTTAAAACAATGCTCAAATTGAAGTTTAACACAAACAAAATATCCAATTTTCATGTCGTACTCAAAATACTCCGTAATTGAAGACTAACACACACAAATTTAAATTTTTTCAAAAATTTCGTAAAAATGCAAAAACATAAGTCTAACACCTTCAAAAAATTCAATTATGATATTTTTAAAACAATGCTCTAATTTAAGTGTAACACAAGCAAAATATTAAATTTTCATGTCGTACTCAAAATACTCCGTAATTGAAGACTAACACACACATATTACAAATTTTTTCGAAACTTTCTTAAAAATGTAAAAACTGAAGTCTAACACTTCAAAAAATTTATTAAAATGTTTTTTTTAAATGTTAAATTGAATTATAATACAAGCAAAATACTCAATTTTCATGTCGTACTCAAAATACTCCGTATTTGAAGAATAACACACACAAATTTTTTTTTTTCAAAACTTTCTTAAAAATGCAAAAACTGATGTCTAACACCTTCAAAAAATTCAATTAAGATTTTTTTTAAAAATGTTAAATTGAATTATAACACAAGAAAAATACTCAAAATACTCTGTAATTGAAGACTAACAAACACAAATTTCAATTTTTTCAAAACTTTCTTAAAAATGCAAAAACTGAAGTATAACGGCTTCAAAAAATTGAATAAAGATATTTTTTAGAAATATGTTAAAATTAAAGTGTAACACATGCAAAATACTCAATTTTTATTCCGTACTCAAAATACTCCTTAATTGAAGACAAACATTCACAAATTTTAATTTTTTCAAAAATTTCGTAAAAATGCAAAAACAGAAAGTCTAACTCCTTCAAAAAATTCAATTAAGATTTTTTTTCAAAACATGTCAAAATTTAAGTGTGACACAAACAAAATTCTCAATTTTCAGGTCGTCCTCAAAATACTCCGTAATTGAAGACAAACACACACAAATTTAATTTTTTTCAAAAATTTCGTAAAAATGAAAAAAAGAAGTCTAACACCTTCAAAAAATTCAATTATGATATTTTTTAAAACAATGCTCAAATTGAAGTTTAACACAAACAAAATATCCAATTTTCATGTCGTACTCAAAATAATCCGTAATTGAAGACTAACACACACAAATTTAAATTTTTTCAAAAATTTCGTAAAAATGCAAAAACATAAGTCGAACACCTTCAAAAAATTCAATTATGATATTTTTTAAAACAAAGCTCAAATTAAAGTGTAATACAAGAAAAATACCCAATTTTCATGTCGTACTCTAAGTACTCCGTAATTGAAGACTAACACACACAAATTTCAATTTTTCAAAAAATTCTTAAAAATGCAAAAACAGAAGTCTAACACCTTCGAAAAATTCAATTAAATTTTTTTTAAAAAATATGTTAAAATTGAATTATAACACAAGAAAAATACTCAATTTTCATGTCGTACTCAAAATACTCCGTAATTGAAGACTAACACACACAAATTTCTTTTTTTTCAAAACTTTCTTAAAAATGCAAAAACTGATGTCTAACACCTTCAAAAAAATTCATTTAAGATATTTTTTTAAAAATGTTAAATTGAATTATAACACAAGAAAAATACTCAAAATACTCCGTAATTGAAGACTAACACACACAAATTTCAATTTTTTCAAAACTTCCTTAAAAATGCAAAAACAGAAGTCTAACGGGTTCAAAAAATTTAATAAAGATATTTTTTAGAAATATGTTAAAATTAAAGTGTAACACATGGAAAATACTCAATTTTCAGGTCGTACTCAAAATACTCCTTAATTGAAGACTAACACACACAAATTTCAATTTTTTCAAAAATTTCGTAGAAATGCAAAAACAGAAGTTTAACTCCTTCAAAAAATTCAATTAAGATTTTTTTAAAAAATATGTCAAAATTTAAGTGTGACACAAGCAAAAAACTCAATTTTCAGGTCGTACTCAAAATACTCCGTAATTGAAGACTAACACACACAAATTTAAATTTTTTCAAAAATTTCATAAAAATGAAAAAAAAAAGTCTAACACCTTCAAAAAATTCAATTATGATATTTTTTAAAACAATGCTCAAATTGAAGTTTAACACAAACAACATATCCAATTTTCATGTCATACTGAAAATACTACGTAATTGAAGACTAAAGCACAAAAATTTCAATTTTTCCAAACATTCTTAAAAATGCAAAAACTGTAGTCGAACACCTTCAAAAAATTGAATAAAGATATTTTTTAAAAATATGTTAAAATTAAAGTGTAACACATGCAAAATACTCAATTTTCATGTCATACTCAAAATACTCCGTAATTGAAGACTAACACACCCAAATTTCAATTTTATCAAAAATTTCGAAAAATTGTAAAAACAGAAGTCTTACACCTTCAAAAAATTCAATTATGATATTTTTTAATACAAAGCTCAAACTAAAGTGTAATCCAAGATAAATACCCAATTTTCATGTCATACTCTAAGTACTTCGTAATTGAAGAATAACACACGCAAATTTAAATTTTTTCAAAACTTTCTGAAAAATGCAAAAACTGAAGTCTAACACCTTCAAAAAATTCAATAAAGATTTTTGTAAAAAATATGTTAAAATTTAAGTGTTACACAAGCAAAATACTCAATTTTTATTCCGTACTCAAAATACTTCTTAATTGAAGACTAACACACACAAATTTCAATTTTTTCAAACATTTCATAAAAATGCAAAAATAGAAGTCTAACTCCCTCAAAAAATTCAATTAATATATTTTTTTTAATGTGGTAAAATTTAAGTGTGACACAAGCAAAATACCCAATATTCAGGTCGTACTCAAAGTACTCCGTAATTGAAGACTAACACAGAGAAATTTCAATTTTTTCAAAAATTTCGTAAAAATGAAAAAAAAGAAGTCTAAAACCTTCACAAAATTCAATTATGATATTTTTAAAACAATGCTCAAATTGAAGTGTAAAACAAGAAAAATACTCAATTTTCATGTCATACTCAAAATACTCTGTAATTGAAGACTAACACACACAAATTTCAATTTTTCAAAAAATTCTTAAAAATGCAAATACAGATGTCTAACACGTTCGAAAAATTCAATAAATTTTTTTTTTAAAAATATGTTAAAATTGTATTATAACACAAGCAAAATACTCAATTTTCATGTCGTAGTCAAAATACTCCGTAATTGAAGACTAACACACACAAATTTCTTTTTTTTCAAAACTTTCTCAAAAATGCAAAAACTGATGTCTAACACCTTCAAAAAATTCAATTAAGATATTTTTTTAAAAATGTTAAATTGAATTATAACACAAGAAAAATACTCAAAATACTCTGTAATTGAAGACTAACAAACACAAATTTCAATTTTTTCAAAACTTTCTTAAAAATGCAAAAACTGAAGTATAACGGCTTCAAAAAATTGAATAAAGATATTTTTTAGAAATATGTCAAAATTAAAGTGTAACACATGCAAAATACTCAATTTTCAGGTCGTACTCAAATACTCCTTAATTGAAGACTAACACACACAAATTTCAATTTTTTTAAAAATTTCGTAAAAATGCAAAAACAAAAGTCTAACTCCTTAAAAAAATTCAATTATGATATTTTTTAAAACAATGCTCAAATTGAAGTTTAACACAAATAAAATATCCAATTTTCATGTCCTACTCCAAATACTACGTAATTGAAGACTAAACCATACAAATTTCAATTTTTCCAAACTTTCTTAAAAATGCAAAAACTAAAGTCTAACACCTTCAAAAAATTGAATAAAGATATTTTTTTAAAATATGTTAAAATTCAAGTGTAACACATGCAAAATACTCAATTTTCAGGTCGTACTCAAAATACTCCGTATTTGAAGACTAACACACCCAAATTTCAATTTTATCAAAAATTTCGAAAAATTGTAAAAAAAGAAGTCTTACACCTTCAAAAAATTCAATTATGATATTTTTTAAAACAAAGCTCAAATTAAAGTGTAATACAAGAAAAATACCCAATTTTCATGTCGTACTCTAAGTACTCCGTAATTGAAGAATAACACACGCAAATTTAAATTTTTGTAAAACTTTTTGAAAAATGCAAAAACTGAAGTCTAACACCTTCAAAAAATTCAATAAAGATTTTTGTAAAAAATAAGTTAAAATTCAAGTGTAATACAAGCAAAATACTCAATTTTTATTCCGTACTCAAAATACTCCGTAATTGAAGACTAACACACACAAATTTCAATTTTTTCAAAAATTTCGTAAAAATATATAAACGGAAGTCTAACTCCTTCAAAAAATTCAATTAAGATTTTTTTTTAAAATATGTCAAAATTTAAGTGTGACACAAGTAAAATTACAAATTTTCATGTCGTACTCAAAATACTCCGTAATTGAAGACTAATACACACAAATTTAAATTTTTTCAAAAATTTCGTAAAAATGCAAAAACATAAGTCTAACACCTTCAAAAAATTCAATTATGATATTTTTAAAACAATGCTCTAATTGAAGTGTAACACAAGCAAAATATTAAATTTTCATGTCGTACTCATAATACTCCGTAATTGAAGACTAACACACACATATTACAAATTTTTTCGAAACTTTCTTAAAAATGTAAAAACGGAAGTCTAACACATCAAAAATTCTATTAAAATGTTTTTTTTTTAATGTTAAATTGAACTATAATACAAGCAAAATACTCAATTTTCATGTCGTACTCAAAATACTCCGTAATTTAAGACTAACACACACAAATTTATTTTTTTTCAAAACTTTCTTAAAAATGCAAAAACTGATGTCTAACACCTTCAAAAAATTCAATTAAGATATTTTTTTAAAAATATTAAATTCAATTATAACACAAGAAAAATACTCAAAATACTCTGTAATTGAAGACTAACACACACAAATTTCAATTTTTTCAAAACTTTCTTAAAAATGCATAAACTGAAGTATAACGGCTTCAAAAAATTGAATAAAGATATTTTTTAGAAATATGTTAAAATTAAAGTGTAACACATGCAAAATACTCAATTTTTATTACGTACTCAAAATACTCTTTAATTGAAGACAAACATACACAAATTTTAATTTTACAAAAATTTCGTAAAAAATGCAAAAACAGTGGTCTAACTCCTTCAAAAAATTCAATTAAGATTTTTTTGAAAAACATGTCAAAATTTAAGTGTGACACAAGCCAAATTCTCAATTTTCTGGTCATCCTCAAAATACTCCGTAATTGAAGACTAACACGCACAAATTTAATTTTTTTCAAAAATTTCGTAAATATGAAAAAAAGAAGTCTAACACCTTCAAAAAATTCAATTATGATATTTTTTAAAACAATGCTCAAATTCAAGTTTAACACAAACAAAATATCCAATTTTCATGTCGTACACAAAATACTCCGTAATTGAAGACTAACACACACAAATTTAATTTTTTTAAAAAATTTCGTAAAAATGCATAAACATAAGTCTAACACCTTCACAAAATTCAATTATGATATTTTTAAAACAATGCTCAAATTGAAGTGTAACACAAGAAATATACTCAATTTTCATGTCATACTCAAAATACTCTGTAATTGAAGACTAACACACACATATTTCAATTTTTCAAAAAATTCTTAAAAATGCAAAAACAGAAGTCTAATACCTTCGAAAAATTCAATTAAATTTTTTTAAAAAAATATGTTAAAATTGAATTATAACACAAGCAAAATACTCAATTTTCATGTCGTAGTCAAAATACTCCGTAATTGAAGACTAACACACACAAATTTCTTTTTTTTCAAAACTTTCCCAAAAATGCAAAAACTGATGTCGAACACCTTCAAATAATTCAATTAAGATTTATTTTTAAAAATGTTAAATTGAATTATAACACAAGAAAAATACTCAAAATACTCCGTAATTGAAGACTAACACACACAAATTTCAATTTTTTCAAAACTTTCTTAAAAATGCAAAAACAGAAGTCTAACGGCTTCAAAAAATTGAATAAAGATATTTTTTTAGAAATATGTTAAAATTAAAGTGTAACACATGCAAATTACTCAATTTTCAGGTCGTACTTAAAATATTCCTTAATTGAAGACTAAGACACACAAATTTCAAATTTTTCAAAAATTTCGTAAAAATGCAAAAACAGAAGTCTGACTCCTTCAAAAAATTCAATTAAGATTTTTTTTTTTAAATATGTCAAAATTTAAGTGTGACACAAGCAAAATACTCAATTTTCAGGTTGTACTCAAAATACTCCGTAATTGAAGACTGACACACACAAATTTAAATATTTTCAAAAATTTCGTAAAAATGAAAAAAAAAAGTTTAACACCTTCAAAATATTCAATTATGATATTTTTAAAACAATGCTCAAATTGAAGTTTAACACAAACAAAATATCCAATTTTCATGTCATATTCAAAATACTAATTAATTGAAGACTAAAACACAAAAATTTCAATTTTTCCAAACTTTCTTAAAAATGCAAAAACTGAAGTTTCAAAATATTTTTTTTAAATATGTTAAAATTAAAGTGTAACACATGCAAAATACTCAATTTTCAGGTCGTACTCAAAATACTGCGTAATTGAAGACTAACACACACAAATTTCAATTTTATCAAAAATTTCGTAAAATTGTAAAAACAGAAGTCTTACACCTTCAAAAAATTCAATTATAATATTTTTTAAAACAAAGTTCAAATTAAAGTGTAATACAAGAAAAATACCCAATTTTCATGTCGTACTCTAAGTACTCCGTAATTGAAGAATAACACACGCAAATTTAAATTTTTGTAAAACTTTTTGAAAAATGCAAAAACTGAAGTCTAACACCTTCAAAAAATTCAATAAAGATTTTTTTTAAAAATATGTCAAAATTTAAGTGTGACACAAGCAAAATTACAAATTTTCAGGTCGTACTCAAAGTACTCCGTAATTGAAGACTGACACAGACAAATTTCAATTTTTTCAAAAATTACGTAAAATTGAAAAAAAAGAAGTCTAAAACCTTCAAAAAATTCAATTAATATTTTTTTTTTAAATGTGGCAAAATTTAAGTGTGACACATGCAAAATACCCAATTTTCAGGTCATACTCAAAGTACTCCGTAATTTAAGACTAACACAGAGAAATTTCAATTTTTTCAAAAATTTCGTAAAAATGAAAAAAAAAGAAGTCTAAAACCTTCAAAAAATTCAATTATGATATTTTTTAAAACTATGCTCAAATTGAAGTTTAACACAAACAAAATATCCAATTTTCATGTCGTACTTAAAATACTCCGTAATTTAAATTCTAACACCTTCAAAAAATTCAATTATGATATTTTTAAAACAATGCTCAAATTTAAGTGTAACACAAGCAAAATATTAAATTTTCATGTCGTACTGAAAATACTCCGTAATTGAAGACTAACACACATATTCCAAAAATTTCGAAACTTTCTTAAAAATGAAAAAACTGATGTCTAACACCTTCAAAAAATTCAACTAAGATATTTTTTTTAAAATGTTAAATAGAATTATACCACAATAAAAATACTAAAAAAACTCCGTAATTGAAGACTAACACACACAAATTTAAATTTTTTGAAAACTTTCTTAAAAATGCAAAAACTGAAGTCTAACGGCTTCAACAAATTGAATAAAGATATTTTTTAGAAATATGTTAAAATTAAAGTGTAACACATGCAAAATACTCAATTTTTATTCCGTACTCAAAATACTCCTTAATTGAAGACTAACACACACAAATTTCAATTTTTTCAAACTTTTCGTAAAAATGCAAAAACCGAAGTCTAACTCCTTCAAAAAATTCAATTAAGATTTTTTTAAAAATATGTCAAAATTTAAGTGTGACACAAGCAAAATACTTAATTTTCAGGTCGTACTCAAAATACTCCGTAATTGAAGACTAACACACACATATTAAAAAAAATTTCGAAACTTTCTTAAAAATGTAAAAACTGAAGTCTAACACTTCAAAAAATTTATTAAAATGTTTTTTTTAAATGTTAAATTGAATTATAATACAAGCAAAATACTCAATTTTCATGTCGTACTCAAAATACTCCGTAATTGAAGAATAACACACACAAATTTATTTTTTTTCAAAACTTTCTTAAAAATGCAAAAACTGATGTCTAACACCTTCAAAAAATTCAATTAAGATATTTTTTTAAAAATGTTAAATTGAATTATAACACAAGAAAAATACTCAAAATACTCTGTAATTGAAGACTAACAAACACAAATTTCAATTTTTTCAAAACATTCTTAAAAATGAAAAAACTGAAGTATAACGGCTTCAAAAAATTGAATAAAGATATTTTTTAGAAATATGTCAAAATTAAAGTATAACACATGCAAAATACTCAATTTTCAGGTCGTACTCAAATACTCCTTAATTGAAGACTAACACACACAAATTTCAATTTTTTTAAAAATTTCGTAAAAATGCAAAAACAAAAGTCTAACTCCGTAAAAAAATTCAATTATGATATTTTTTAAAACAATGCTCAAATTGAAGTTTAACACAAGAAAAATATTAAATTTTCATGTCGTACCGAAAATACTCCACAATTGAAGACAAACACACATATTCCAAAAAATTTCGAAACTTTCTTAAAAATGCAAAAACTGATGTCTAACACCTTCAAAAAATTCAACTAAGATATTTTTTTAAAATGTTAAATAGAATTATAACACAATAAAAATACTCAAAATACTCCGTAATTGAAGACTAACACACACAAATTTCAATTTTTTTAAAACTTTCTTAAAAATGCAAAAACTTAAGTCTAACGGCTTCAACAAATTGAATAAAGATATTTTTTAGAAATATGTTAAAATTAAAGTGTAACACATGCAAAATACTCAATTTTTATTCCGAACTCAAAATACTCCTCAATTGAAGACTAACACTCACAAATTTCAATTTTTTCCAAAATTTCGTAAAAATGCAAAAACCGACGTCTAACTCCTTCAAAAAATTCAATTAAGATTTTTTTTAAAAATATGTCAAAATTTAAGTGTGACACAAGCAAAATACCCAATTTTCATGTCGTACTCAAAGTACTCCGTAATTGAAGACTAACACAGACAAATTTCAATTTTTTCTAAAATTTCGTAAAAATGAAAAAAAAGAAGTCTAACACCTTCGAAAAATTCAATTATGATATTTTTTAAAACAATGCTCAAATTGAAGTTTGACACAAACAAAATATCCAATTTTCATGTCGTACTCAAAATACTCCGTAATTGAAGACATACACACACATATTCCAAAAAAATTCGAAACTTTTTTAAAAATTCAAAAACTGAAGTCTAACACCTCCAAAAAATTCAATTACGATATTTTTTTAATACAATGCTCAAATTGAAGTGTAACACAAACAAAATACCAAATTTTCATGTCGTACTCAAAATACTCCGTAATTGAAGACTAACGCACACAAATTTCAATTTTATCAAAAATTTTATAAAAATGCAAAAACAGAAGTCTAACACCTTCAAAAAATTCAATTATGATATTTTTTTAAAACAATGCTCAAATTGAAGTGTAACACAAACAAAATACCCAATTTTCATGTCGTACTCAAAATACTCCGTAATTGAAGACTAACACACACAAATTTAATGTTTTTCAAAAATTTCGTAAAAATGCAAAAACATGAGTCTAAAAATGCAAAAACATAAGTCTAACACCTTCAAAAAATTCAATTATGATATTTTTAAAACTATTCTCAAATTGAAGTGTAACACAAGAAAAATAATCAATTTTCATGTCGTACTCAAAATACTCCGTAATTGAAGACTAACACACACACATTCCAAAAAATTTCGAAACTTTCTTAAAAATGAAAAACCTGAAGTCTAACACCTTCAAAAAATTCACTTGTGTTATTTTTGAAACAATGCTCAAATTGAAGTGTAACACAAGCAAAATACTCAATTTTCATGTCCTACTCAAAATACTCCGTAATTGAAGACATACACACACATATTCCAAAAAAATTCGAAACTTTCTTAAAAATTCAAAAACTGAAGTCTAACACCTTCAAAAATTTCAATTATGATATTTTTTTAATACAATTCTCAAATTGAAGTGTAACACAAACAAAATACCAAATTTTCATGTCGTACTCAAAATACTCCGTAATTGTAGACTAACGCACACAAATTTCAATTTTATCAAAATTTTTATAAAAATGCAAAAACAGAAGTCTAACACCTTCAAAAAATTCAATTATGATATTTTTTTAAAACAATGCTCAAATTGAAGTGGAACACAAACAAAATACCCAATTTTCATGTCGTACTCAAAATACTCCGTAATTGAAGACTAACACACACAAATTTAATGTTTTTCAAAAATTTCGTAAAAATGCAAAAACATAAGTCTAACACCTTCAAAAAATTCAATTATTATATTTTTTAAAACAATTCTCAAATTGAAGTGTAACACAAGAAAAATAATCAATTTTCATGGCGTACTCAAAATACTCCGTAATTGAAGACTAACACACACACATTCCAAAAAATTTCGAAACTTTCTTAAAAATGCAAAACCCGAAGTCTAACACCTTCAAAAAATTCAATTGTGATATTTTTAAAACAATGCTCAAATTGAAGTGTAACACAAGCAAAATACTCAATTTTCATGTCGTACTCAAAATACTCCGTAATTGAAGACATACACACACATATTCCAAAAAAAATCGAAACTTTCTTAAAAATTCAAAAACTGAAGTCTAACACCTTCAAAAAATTCAATTATGATATTTTTTTAAGACAATGCTCAAATTGAAGTGTAACACAAACAAAATACCAAATTTTCATGTCGTACTCAAAATACTCCGTAATTGAAGACTAACGCACACAAATTTCAATTTTATCAAAAATTTTATAAAAATGCAAAAACAGAAGTCTAACACCTTCAAAAAATTCAATTATGATATTTTTTAAAACAATGCTCAAACTGAAGTGTAACACAAACAAAATACCCAATTTTCATGTCGTATTCAAAATAGTCCATAATTGAAGACTAACACACACAAATTTAATGTTTTTCAAAAATTTCGTAAAAATGCAAAAACATAAGTCTAACACCTTCGAAAAATTCAATTATGATATTTTTAAAACAATGCTCAAATTGAAGTGTAACACTAGCAAAATAATCAATTTTCATGTCGTACTCAAAATACTCCGTAATTGAAGACTAACACACACATATTCCAAAAAAATTCGAAACTTTCTTTAAAATTCAAAACCTGAAGTCTAAAACCTTCAAAAAATTCAATTATGGTATTTTTTTGTAAAACAATGCTCAAATTGAAGTGTAACACAAGCAAAAAACTCAATATTCATGTCGTACTCAAAATACTCCGTAATTGAAGACTAACACACACATATTCCAAAAAAATTTGAAACTTTCATAAAAATGCAAAAACTGAAGCCTATCACCTTCAAAAAAATTCAATTATGATATTTTTTTTAAAACAATGCTCAAATTGAAGTGTAACACAAACAAAATACCCAATTTTCATGTCGTACTCAAAATACTCCGTAATTGAAGATTAACACACACAAATTTAATGTTTTTCAAAAATTTCGTAAAAATGCAAAAACATAAGTCTAACACGTTCAAAAAATTCAATTATAATATTTTTAAAACAATGCTCAAATTGAAGTGTAACACAAGCAAAATTATCATTTTTCATGTCGTACTCAAAATACTCCGTAATTGAAGACTAACACACAAAAATTTCCATTTTTTAAAAACTTTCTGAAAAATGCAAAAATCTGAAGTCTGACACCTTCAAAAAATTGAATAAAGGTATTTTTTTAAATATATTACAATTCAAGTGTGACACAAGCAAATACTCAATTTTTATTCCGTACTCAAATTACTCCGTAATTGAAGACTAACACACAAAAATTTCTATTTTTTCAAAATATTCTTAAAAATACAAAAACAGATGTCTAACACCTTCGAAAAATTCAATTAACATTTTTTAAAAAAATATGTTAAAATTGAATTATAACACAAGCTAAATACTCAATTTTAATGTCGTACTCAAAATACTCCGTAATTGAAGACTAACACACCTAAATTTCTTTTTTTTGAAAACTTTCTTAAAAATGCAAAAACTGATGTCTAACACCGTCAAAAAATTCAATTAAAATATTTTTTTTAAAATATTAAATTGAATTATAACACATCCAAAATACTCAATTTGCATGGCGTACTCAAAATACTCAGTAATTGAAGACTAACACACACAAATTTCAATTTTTTCAAAACTTTCTTAAAAATGCAAAAACTGAAGTCTAACTGCTTCAAAAAATTGAATAAAGATATTTTTTAGAAATATGTCAAAATTAAAGTGTAACACATGCAAAATACTCAATTTTTATTCCGTAATCAAATTATCCCGTAATTGAAGACTATAACACATACAAATTTCACATTTTTCAAAGATTTCTTAAAAATGCAACAAGAAAAGTATAACACCTTCAAAAAATTCAATTAAGATTTTTTTTTTAAATATGTTAAAATTTAAGTGTGACACAAGCAAAATACTAAATTTTCAGGTCGTACTCAAAATACTCCGTAATGGAAGACTAATATACACAAATTTAATTTTTTTCAAAAATTTCTTAAAAATGCAAAAACATATGTCTAACAACTTCAAAAAATTCAATTATTAAATTTTTTAAACAATGCTCAAATTGAAGTGTAACACAAGCAAAATACTCAATTTTCATGTCGTACTAAAAATACTCCGTAATTGAAGACTAACACACATATTCCAAAAAAATTCGAAACCTTCTTAAAAATGCAAAAATTGAAGTCTAACACCTTCAAAAAATTAAATTATGATATTTTTTAAAACAATGCTCGAATTGAAGTGTAACACAAACAAAATACCCAATTTTCATGTCGTACTCAAAATACTCCGTAATTGAAGACTAACACACACAAATTTAATTTTTTTCAAAAATTTCGTAAAAATACAAAAACATAAGTCTAACACCTTCAAAATATTCAATTCTGATATTTTTAAAACAATGCTCAAATTGAAGTGTAACACAAGCAAAATACTCACTTTTCATGTCGTACTCAAAATACTCCGTAATTGAAGACTAACACACACATATTCCAAAAAATTTCGAAACTTTCTTAAAAATGCAAAAACTGAAATCTAACACCTTCAAAAAATTCAATTAAGATATTTTTTTTAAATTTAAATTGAATTATAACACAAGAAAAATATACAATTTTCATGTCGTACTCAAAATACATCGTAATTGAAGACTAACACACACAAATTTCAATTTTTTCAAAACTTTCTGAAAAATGCAAAAACTGAAGTCTAACACCTTCAAAAAATTGAATAAAGATATTTTTTTTAAATATATTACAATTGATGTGTGACACAAGCAAAATACTCAATTTTTATTCCATACTCAAATTACTCCATAATTGAAACCTAACAACCACAAATTTCAATTTTTAAAAAAAAAAATTTAAAAATGTAAATACAGAAGTCTAACACCTTCGAAAAATTCAATTAACATTTTTTTATTAAATATGTTAATATAAAATTATAACACAAGCAAAATACTCAATATTCAGGTCGTACTCAAAATACTCCGTAATTGAAGACTAACACACACAAATTTAAATTTTTTCAAAACTTTCTGAAGAATGCATAAACTGAAGTTTAACACCTTCATAAAATCGAATAAAGATATTTTTTCAAAATATATTACAATTGAAGTGTGACACAAGCAAAATACTCAATTTTTATTCCGTACTCAAATTACTCCTTAATTGAAGATTAACACACACAAGTTTCCATTTTTTCACAGATTTCTTAAAAATGCAAAAACAAAAGTCTAACACCTTCAAAAAATTCAATGAAGATTTTTTTTAAAATTATGTTATAATTTACTTGTGACACAAGTAAAATACTCAATTTTCTGTTCGTACTCCAAATACTCCGTAATTGAAGACTAACACACACAAATTTCAATTTTATCAAAAATTTCGTAAAAATATAAAAACAGAAGTCTAACACCTTCAAAAAATTCAATTATGATATTTTTTAAAACAATGCTCAATTTGAAGTGTAACACAAGAAAAATACCCAATTTTCATGTCGTACTCAAAATACTCCGTAATTGAAGACTAATACACACAAATTTAAATTTTTTCAAAAATTTCTCAAAAATTCAAAAATTGAAGTCAAATACCTTCAAAATTTTCAATTATGATATTTTTAAAACAATGCACAAATTGAAGTGTAACACAAGCAAAATACTCAATTTTCATGTCGTACTCAAAATACTCCGTAATTGAATACTAACACACAAAAATTTCCATTTTTTCAAAAACTTTCTGAAAAATGCAAAAAACTGAAGTCTAACACCTTCAAAAAATTGAATAAAGATGTTTTTTTAAATATATTGCAATTGAAGTGTGACACAAGCAAAATACTCCATTTTTATTCCCTACACAAATTACCCCGTAATTGAAGACTAACACACAAAAATTTCAATTTTTTCAAAAAATTCTTAAAAATGCAAAAACTGAAGTCTAACACCTTTGAAAAATTCAATTAACATTTTCTAAAAAAATATGTGAAAATTGAATTATAACACAAGCTAAATACTCAATTTTTATGTCATACTCAAAATACTCCGTAATTGAAGACTAACACACACAAATTTTATTTTTTTCAAAACTTTCTTAAAAATACAAAAACTGATGTCTAACACCTTCAAAAAATTCAATTAAGATATTTTTTTTTAAATGTTAAATTGAATTATAACACAACCAAAATACTCAATTTTCATGGCGTCCTCAAAATACTCAGTAATTGAAAACTAACACACACAAATTTCAATATTTTCAAAACTTTCTTAAAAATGCAAAAACCGAAGTCTAACTGCTTCAAAAAATTGAATAATGATATTTTTTAGAAATATGTTAAAATTAAAGTGTAACACATGCAAAATACTCAATTTTTATTCCGTACTCAAATTACTCCGTAATTGAAGACTAACACATTTAAAGATTTCTTAAAAATGCAAAAACAGAAGTCTAACACCTTCAAAAAATTCAATTAAGATTTTTTTTAAAAATATGTTAAAATTCAAGTGTGACACAAGCAAAATACTCAATTTTCAGGTCGTACTCAAAATACTCCGTAATTGAAGACTAACACACACAAATTTAATTTTTTTCAAAAATTTCATAAAAATGCAAAAACATAAGTCTAACACCTTCAAAACATTCAATTATGATAGTTTTTAAACAGTGCTCAAATTGAAGTGTAACACAAGCAAAATACTCAATTTTCATGTCGTACTCAAAATACTCTGTAATTGAAGACTAACATACACATATTCCATAAAAATTCGAAACTTTCTTAAAAATGCAAAAACTGAAGTCTAACACCTTCAAAAAATTCAATTATGATATTTTTTTTAAACAATGCTCAAATTGAAGTGTAACACAAACAACATACCCAATTTTCATGTCGTACTCAAAATACTCCGTAATTGAAGACTAACACACACAAATTTAATTTTTTTCAAAAATTTCGTCAAAATGCAAAAACATAAGTCTAACACCTTCAAAAAATTCAATTATGATATTTTTAAAACAATGCTCAGATTGAAGTGTAACACAAGCAAAATACTCAATTTTCATGTCGTACTCAAAATACTCCGTAATTGAAGACTAACACACACATATTCCAAAAAAATTTGAAACTTTCTTAAAAATGCAAAAACTGAAGTCTAACACCTTCAAAAAATTCAATTAAGATATTTTTTTTAAAAATGTCAAATTGAATTATATCACAAGCAAAATACTCAATTTTCATGTCGTACTCAAAATACTCCGTAATTGAAGACTAACACACAAAAATTTCAACTTTTTCAAAACTTTCTGAAAAATGCAAAAACTGAATTCTAACACCTTCAAAAAATTGCATAAAGATTTTTTTTTAAATATATTACAATTGATGTGTGACAAGCAAAATACTCAATTTTTATTCCGTACTCAAATTACTCCGTAATTGATGACTAACAACCACAAATTTCAATTATTTAAAAAAAATCTTAAAAATGCAAAAACATAAGTCTAACACCTTCGAAAAATTCAATTAACATTTTTTTTAAAAATATGTTAAAATTGAATTATAACACAAGCAAAATACTCAATATTCAGGTCGTACTCAAAATACTCTGTAATTGAAGACTAACACACACAAATTTAAATTTTTTCAAAACTTTCTGAAAAATGCATAAACTGAAGTCTAACACCTTCATAAAATTGAATGAAGATATTTTTTAAAAATATATTACAATTGAAGTGTGACACAAGCAAAATACTCAATTTTTATTCCATACTCAAATTACTCCGTAATTGAAGATTAACACACACAAGTTTCAATTTTTTCACAGATTTCTTAAAAATGCAAAAACAGAAGTCTAACACCTTCAAAAAATTCAATGAAGATTTTTTTAAAAAATATGTTATAATTTACATGTGACACAAGTAAAAGACTCAATTTTCAGGTCGTGCTCCAAATACTACGTAATTGAAGACTAACACACACAAATATCAAGTTTATCAAAAATTTCATAAAAATGCAAAAACAGAAGTCTAACACCTTCAAAAAATTCAATTATGATATTTTTTTAAAACAATGCTCAAATTGAAGTATAACACAAACAAAATATCCAATTTTCATGTCGTACTCAAAATACTCCGTAATTGAAGACTAATACACACAAATTTAAATTTTTTCAAAAATTTCTTAAAGATGCAAAACAGAAGTCTGACACCTTCAAAATTTTCAATTAAGATTTTTTTAAAAAATATGTTAAAATTTAAGTGGGACACAAGCAAAATACTCAATTTTCAGGTCGTACTCAAAATACTCCGTAATTGAAGACTAATACACACAAATTTAATTTTTTTCAAAAATTTCGTAAAAATGCAAAAACATAAGTCTAACACCTTAAATAAATTCAATTATGATATTTTTAAAACAATGCACAAATTGAAGTGTAACACAAGCAAAATACTCAATTTTCATGTTGTACTCAAAATACTCCGTAATTGAAGACACACACATATTCCAAAAAATTTCGAAATTTTCTTAAAAATGAAAAAACTGAAGTCCACCTTCAAAAAATTCAATTAAGATATTTTTAAAAAATGTTAAATTGAATTATAACACAAGAAAAATACTCAATTTTCATGTCGTACTCAAAATACTCCCTAATTGAAGACTAACACGCAAAAATTTCAATTTTTTCAAAACTTTCTGAAAAATGCAAAAACTGAAGTAACGCCTTCAAAAAATTGCATAAAGATATTTTTTTTAATATATTACAATTTATGTGTGACACAAGCAAAATACTCAATTTTTATTCCGTACTCAAATTACTCCAATTCGCTGAAGCTGGTGAAGCTCGCCTCGGTGACGCGGTCCATTGGAAGGCTGGCACAAGTACAGTGACGTTCTGACAATATTCGGGTAATTATCCATCGAAATTTTCAATTTCAATATTCAGGTAAAAGTACGGTATGATCTGATCTTGGTATTTGCACTCTTTTGAATTTTCAATTTCTTTCGAATCTCACTTGGTAGTTGTATACTGTGAAGTCCATGAAATTTTCTAGTACGGATATTGAGTTGTAAATCAATCGAAATTTTTATTACATAATCTCTCGAGAAGGGTACTTCAGTTAGTACTCTTTTCTAATTTGTGCCTTTTTTAATTTGTAATTCGTGTAATTCATGGATCAGAAATGATGGTTAAGACTAGCGATTTGTAATCCATGTTTCAATTACCCTAAATTTTGCAAAATCATATCCTAATTTTGATATTGTTTGCTTTTGAAGTGCGTGAACTCGAGCACTTGGCAAGGTACAAGATATGTTAGTGAAGTTGAACCGTAGACGATCGAGTCGTTCCATCATAGGAGTGTGCGTAGAAGTCTCATCCAGGTGAACATCAGAAACGTTGGAAGGTTGGCGGCGAACAAATCGATCACTCGGTACGTGGAGATGGTGCCGCAGATGGAGAAGCAAAGGAAGTTGGAATTATTTTGAGAAATCAGGGAAAAGGATCGAAGGTGATTGTGTTTTGTGCTACGAAGAGGATGTGCAATAAGCTTGCGGGTGATGATGGGTACCGGATGGTCTTTTGACGCATTGGCCATTCACAGGAAAGAGGATCGAATGTGATTGTGTCATGCGCTACGAAGAGGATCGAGTCGGGAAGTTATTTAGAATCTTGTTGTAATCATGTTGTTATCGAGTCAGATGTTATTTAGAATCTTGTTGTAGTCATGTTGTTAGCGAGTCGGAAGATATTCAGAAACTTGTTGTAATCTTTGTAAATTGTTCTCATGATCGGTATCATGTTGTAATATTTGTAAATAATTTATTAAAGTTAATCCAATCCAATCTTTGGTACCAATACTAGGTACTGATCAAATGGGGGAAAGATACGAGTATTAATTTGTTTCTTTCGATTTTTGAAATCATAATTCCATATTTGTATTTCTAATTTGGTGTACTTCTATAACTTCAATTTGTAAGATTTTTTCTATCATGAACTTTCTATCAAAATTTATCAAAACTGTACTACAATTAATTTTATAAATATTTTCAAAATAAGTCGAACTATTTATTAATATTGTTAAGGGGTCCTTTATCACTTCTTATGGATAAAAAATCGCACACACTAAAGAATAATATCACATACACTATTTACCGTCACAAGTGAAACATAACATTTATATTCTTATATACAGTGTCCTTTCAAGAAAACAAAATACTTCAAATTTCAATATCGATTCAAATACACAAACAATGATTTCAACATCAATTATATAATTTAAATTGTTCAACTAGTCAAATATTAATCAAATAATTGACTGACAATTGAAAAAAAATCAATTTACATAATTTACCAAAAATAAATTCTTGTTTAATAAAATATTGATACGAACCAAAACTAATACAAAAAATTAAATACCGGTCGGTCTCATTATATTACATCGCAATACCTTAATATCATTTATTTTTTCCCTACTTTCTTTTATATATGAAAAATTATCCAAAAAAGTAAGTAACATGAAAATATGCGCAATTTTTCATCAAACAAATATGTTTCTAGATTCATTAACTATGCTAAATTAAGCTCAAAAATTGATTTCTAACCATTAAACATGTGGAGTTTTGTATCTTAATTTCAGATGTTACCTTCTGTGGGATAGCCTGACATTGAAGCGCTCCAAAATACAAAATCCTTCTGTGGCATTTCATCAACCACTATCAATGCAATTTTCATTGGCCCCATTTTAGCATACCAATTAGCATCAAAATGAAGAAATCATAAAATTAATTAAGAGGAAAACCAAAAATTATCCCATCTAAACTTGTATCATATTTCCATTTCGTCGACAACCTCCAGCTCTATCTCGGAATCCATCATACATGCTTGAATAAGGAGTGACAGACAGCTGAAAACCAAGAGAGGTGGAGAGAAAGACATGTTAGAGGCGTGGGAGATGGAGAGCTGAGGCGCAAAGAAGAGAAAGTTTCTCTTTTCTTCGACGAGATAGTTGATCGAACATTTCTAGCTCGAGTTTAGGTTTTGTTTTGTTGTTGTTCGGTTCTCACAAAGAATGTCTACGGTTAGAAAGAGAAGGTTTAACTGAAAACAACTTAAGAGGGTAATATGGTCACAGTTAACTTAACAGAAGTTTGACAGATTGGTTATATTTGATATTTGCTAGTTTTATTTGAATAAATTTGATACAAATTGTATTTAGAAGGGATATATATATGATAATAACGATTTTAGAGGGACAAATTTGTTATTCAAGTGTTAAGCGAGGATATGAATGTAATTCCCCTAAAATGTATTAGTAGGATTAATACCTTATTATTTTGGTGCGGGCTACTACCAAAATATAAACCTCATTCTGTTTTCGTTTGCTATTAAAAAACCAGGGGCGTTTGGTTCGTACTTTAAAATTACAATGCCTTGCCATCCATCCTAATTTATTTCATTTTCATGTTTGGTTCAGACACTAGGTAATAAAATATCGTCATTCACGATGTTCATGGACATATTTCATGGAAATATGATTACCACCAAAATTGGTGGTTTTTCTCTATTCCCATGGACATTCTATTTGTTCAAATATTAAATACTAAAATTATTCCAAAAAAAATATTTATTTCACATAGTTTCTAAATTTGTAGGAAAATAAGATGTATCAACCTAACATGAATATTGTATATGTCATGGAATACTATTCCATGAAATGAAATTCCATGAAATATAATATTTCAAGACATATTTCAAAACTTCAACAAAACGGCCCCTAAGAGTAATAAACTTATAAAACTTTGAATTAACTTTATGTTAAAAAAAAGAAGTAT